>JARQOC010000006.1:708423-1308423 GCA_033576535.1 Allobates femoralis | reverse complement strand
GAATGTGCAGCCAATGCTCGGAATGTGCAGCCAATGCTCGGAACGTTCAGCCAATGCTCGGAACGTTCAGCCAATGCTCGGAACGTTCAGCCAATGCTCGGAACGTGCAGCCATGCTCGGAATGTGCAGCCAATGCTCGGAATGTGCAGCCAATGCTCGGAACGTTCAGCCAATGCTCGGAACGTTCAGCCAATGCTCGGAACGTTCAGCCAATGCTTGGAACGTGCAGCCAATGCTCGGAACGTGCAGCCAATGCTCGGAATGTGCACCCTCCTACAAGCCCGATCATCGCAACATTCCTCCAGTGGAGAATAGCTAAGGCTTTCTATGTGATATGCCAGGGAAATGTGAAGGCCCAGACCGGCAAGTGGCACACTGGGTATTTGCCCGGTGGGTTAGTTGCAATTTGGGCCGCTGTGCTCACTACTCCAGCTGCCAAACAGCTTTGCATTATTCTATAACAGCCAGGGTGCAGTGAGCGGGCACGCTACATGCCATATGCAGCCAAATATCGCATCCAATGGCACAAAGTCAGCTTCATCACACCTTTGCATTTTTAGGGCTTCGGTCAGGATGAAGGTACTTGGGTGGACTCCCAGGACTTGAGTCCCTTTATCTGATACAATGGTTGAGTCCCTTGATTGAAGAATAACTACTTTGGACAACGACCAAAATAAACGTCTTCTAAATGTGAGAAAAGAAATACATCTGACACTGGGGTGTGCGGAACTGTAGCGGAATGTTTGCTGCAGCCGCCCCCTGATAACAGCTCGTAGCATTATCCGCCTCCACCATTGGGCTCAATGCAGTCAGGGGGGAACGTCCTTCATTCACCAAACCTAGACTCCTCAATCAAACGCAGATAGAGCAACGTGATCCGTGACTGCACAGAACACATCTCCTCCAAAGAATAATGGTGGCGGCTTTACACCACTCCATCCAACGCTCGGCATTGTGCTCAGTGATGTACAACGCTCAGCATTGTACTTGGTGATGTGTGGCTGTACAGAACACGTCTCCTCCAGAGTCCAGTGGTGGCAGCTATACACTGCTCCATCCGACGCTCCGCATTGTGCTTGATAATGTACGGCTGCAGGTTCTCGGTATTGTGCTTTTTGATGTATGGCTGCAGCTACTCAGAGTTGTGCTTGGTGATGTACAGCTGCAGCTGCTCAGCATTGTGCATGGTGATGTATGACACTTAGCATTGTGCTTGGTGATGTATGACACTCGGCATTGTGCTTGGTGATGTATGACGCTCGGCATTGTGATTGGTGATGCACTACTCTTGGCATTGTGCTTGCTGATGTGCAGTTACAGCTGCTCGGCATTGTTATTGGTGATGTACGGCTGCAGCTGCTTGGCATTGTGCTTGGTGATGTATGGCTGCAGCTGCTCGGCATTGTACTTGGTGATGTACGGCTGCAGCTGCTCAGCCATGACGCTCCTGGTATTTGTGCTGATGTTACCAGAGGAGGTCTGAACTCTGCAGTTATGGGGTCAGCAGAGCGGTGGGGACTTTTCTATCCTCTATACTCGCCCCCCGCTCTGTAGCGTTACGGGGCCTAAGTTGCTGTGGTTCCCTGTGCTCGCATCTAATGGGGGAAGATTGTGGAGGAAGAAATGTCAGGGATGGACTTGTTACTCTTTAACTTGCCGCTCTTGCCCAAGTGCTCTGATATCAGAGACCCTGATTCCAGCGATGTGTCACTTACTGAGCTGCTTGAGGTCATTATGATAGAATTACTGTTTTCTCTGCTGTAGATTTAGCAGCTCTTGAATATGCTGAGCTACCTGGCAGCCAAGTAGTCCTGTAATAACAATCTCCTGCTGATAAAACATTGATTTTATCTAAACTACACTGAGCAGCACAGTAAGTGACACATAGCTGGAATCAGGGTCTCTGGCCCTATATAATGCTGCTCTCAGATTAGGTGCCAAAAACCTGGTGATAGATTCCCTTTTTAATGAAGAATTAACACAGCAGCACAGAGTATTTCAGGACAGCAGTGTACCAGGTGCAGTGACCGGTGATGATAGTGAGGACAGGGCTGTAGGTGACAGACTAGTGTGGTCATGTCAGGAGGGGAAAGGACAAACAGACTTACATAGGCATATAAAAGAAGGAGTAGGGTGTCCAGCAGCACAGAGTATTACAGGAGATGTGTGCGGATCATGTAGGAGACGGTGACCGGTCCAATCATACTATGATGTTACAGGACAGAGGGCAGATTCACAGTATAACCTGAGCCGCCCTCCAGTGATTGCAACAGCGGAGGAGTCTCATGGAGTAAACAGAATAAACAGATTGTAAGAGATTGATAGAAAATCAACAAAATATAGAGTGAAGGATTCCAAACATCCTTGTCAGAAAGTCAAATAATAATAAGCTCCGGGTATAAAAATATCAGGAAAGAGAAATCATCCAACAAACAGAGCGGAGGAACGTCACCGGACTCAATCAGGACTGACAACTGATGACTGTACAGACACAGCGAAACGCAGACATACCGGAGTCAGGAGAACCCACCCGCAGCAACACAGAGCTATCATAGATACATTCCTCAACATAGGAGCAGTATTATAGTAGTTATATTCTTGTATATAGGGGCAGTATTATAGTAGTTATATTCTTGTATATAGGAGCAGTATTATAGTAGTTATATTCTTGTATATAGGGGCAGTATTATAGTAGTTGTATTCTTGTACATAGGGGCAGTATTATAGTAGTTATATTCTTGTATATAGGAGCAGTATTATAGTAGTTATATTCTTGTACATAGGGGCAGTATTATAGTAGTTATATTCTTGTATACAGGAGCAGTATTATAGTAGTTATATTCTTGTATATAGGAGCAGTATTATAGTAGTTATATTCTTGTATATAGGGGCAGTATTATAGTAGTTATATTCTTGTATATAGGGGCAGTATTATAGTAGTTATATTCTTGTATATAGGAGCAGTATTATAGTAGTTATATTCTTGTATATAGGGGCAGTATTATAGTAGTTATAATCTTGTACATAGGGGCAGTGTTATAGCAGTTATATTCTTGTATATAGGAGCAGTATTATAGTAGTTATATTCTTGTACATAGGGGGCAGTATTATAGTAGTTATATTCTTGTATATAGGGGCAGAATTATAGTAGTTATATTCTTGTATATAGGAGCAGTATTATAGTAGTTATATTCTTGTACATAGGGGCAGTATTATAATAGTTATATTCTTGTATATAGTGGGCAGTATTATAGTAGTTATATTCTTGTATATAGGGGCAGTATTATAGTAGTTATATTCTTGTATATAGTGGGCAGTATTATAGTAGTTATATTCTTGTATATAGGGGCAGTATTATAGTAGTTATATTCTTGTATATAGGAGCAGTATTATAGTAGTTATATTCTTGTACATAGGAGCAGTATTATAGTAGTTATATTCTTGTATATAGGAGCAGTATTATAGTAGTTATATTCTTGTACATAGAGGCAGTATTATAGTAGTTATATTCTTGTACATAGGAGCAGTATTATATTAGTTATATTCTTGTATATAGGGGCAGTATTATAGTAGTTATATTCTTGTATATAGGAGCAGTATTATAGTAGTTATATTCTTGTATATAGGGGCAGTATTATAGTAGTTATATTCTTGTACATAGGAGCAGTATTATAGTAGTTATATTCTTGTATAACGGGGCAGTATAATAGTAGTTATATTCTTGTATATAGGAGCAGTATTATAGTAGTTATATTCTTGTACATAGGAGCAGTATTATAGTAGTTATATTCTTGTACATAGGAGCAGTATTATAGTAGTTATATTCTTGTACATAGGAGCAGTATTATAGTAGTTATATTCTTGTATATAGGAGCAGTATTATAGTAGTTATATTCTTGTATATAGGAGCAGTATTATAGTAGTTATATTCTTGTACATAGGAGCAGTATTATAGTAGTTATATTCTTGTACATAGGAGCAGTATTATAGTAGTTATATTCTTGTGTATAGGGGCAGTATTATAGTAGTTATATTCTTGTATATATGAGCAGTATTATAGTAGTTATATTCTTGTAGATAGGAGCAGTATTATAGTAGTTATAATCTTGTATATAGGGACAGTATTATAGTAGTTGTATTCTTGCACATAGGGGCAGTATTATAGTAGTTATATTCTTGTACATAGGGGCAGTATTATAGTAGTTATAGTCTTGTACATAGGGGCAGTATTATAGAAGTTATAGTCTTGTACATAGGGGGTAGTATTATAGTAGTTATATTCTTGTATATAGGGGCAGTATTATAGTAATTATATTCTTGTACATAGGAGCAGCATTATAGTAAAAAAGCCAAGAAGCCAGCGCTGCCTGTGGTTAGCACGCAATACAAAAAGTACATGTGCACATATTAATTTCTAACTGTACTTTAAACTGAGATATTTGGCAAACAATTGATCAATTCTTTGAGCTACCCACCATGTCACGGCATTCTCAGATGGGGCAGTCCTACTCTACGTTTTTTAATACACTGTGCCATTACGGCCTCCTGAATGCTTTAAAAGCAGAACCATATCAAATGCACACGCACCTGAAGCATTACTGAACTACTCCCATGGCGCCAGAAAAGCAGCGCAGATAAAGGCAGAC
This sequence comes from Allobates femoralis, assembly GCA_033576535.1. Classification (NCBI taxonomy): domain Eukaryota; kingdom Metazoa; phylum Chordata; class Amphibia; order Anura; family Aromobatidae; genus Allobates; species Allobates femoralis. The sequence goes on along the minus strand of JARQOC010000006.1, from coordinate 1,303,777 downwards.
CAGGTTCGGGCATGACATCCGGACATTATCAGATCTGACCCCCACACTGCCCAACCAGCAACCATGGATGAGGGTAGAACAGGCCCAAACACATATGCAACAATCAAGCAGAGCCTATGGGCAGGGTCTGGCCGCTGTATGTGTGTACAGCGGCCTAGATCAATCACATTAAAGGCAGATAGAACGGCATGCACAACCAAGCGCGCCCGGCAAAAAGTGGTGGTCAACCACAAACCTATCACAAAAAAAAATAAAAAAAGTAGTAGTTCAGAAATGCTTCAGGTACGTGTGCATTTGATATGGTTCTGCTTTTAATGCATTCAGGAGGCTGTAATGGCACAGCGTATTAAAAAACGTAGAGTAGGACTGCCCCATCTGAGAATGCCGTGACATGGTGGGGTAGCTCAAAGAATTGATCAATTGTTTGCCAAATGTCTCAGTTTAAAGTACAGTTAGAAATTAATATGTGCACATGCACTTTTTGTGTTGCGTGCTAACCACAGGCAGTGCTGTCTTCTTGGCTTTTTTTTATCAGTGTTATAGTAGTTATATTCTTGTACATGAGATGCAGGATTGCAACATTTAGCTCTTAATACTCACAGATTTGTGTTAATGGAAACATTGCTTTGTTTGGAACATGTATACAATTTGAAATGACAGAAAAAAAATTGTGACATAATACTCGTTGATCCTTTTAAATGAACTCTAAAAATATAATTTTTTTTCTACAATGCCCTTTTCTTACAGTATCGTATTTTATCAGTGGGGCTTTTCTAAATCCCCCCTCGTGGTGACTGTATATTATCTCAGGTAGGGAAATGTGTGGTTTTGTGTTTTGGTAAAAGTTCTGGGCGGCTTTTTCCCCTTGAATGTCTCTTTCCTCTATTTCCGGGGATAAATCCCATCCTTCTTCTCTCTGTAGATGAGACGCGCTTCGGCTTTTGAGGCTGAAATGAATTTCAAATTGATCCCTAACGAATAAGGAAAAATAGATGGCTCCAGCCGCTCACCTTCTGGCGGTATTATGTCATGGCTACAGCTTTATGGGGCCGAGTCCTCGTGCTGTTTGCAAAGGTTCCGGCTGTTGAATAAAAGTTGGAGCGGAGCCTTTTGATGTAGTCATAAAACTTTTGTCAAATTACACATTAATTCTGGCTACAATTTCATTACACTTTGCCTCACTCTCCGCTGCTGCATATTTCATTAGGTTACAATGACCTTGTGCTTATAGGATTCCAGGGAGCTATAAAGTCGCTGTTTATTTTACCGTCTTCACTTTCCAGAGGTTCTGACTCCTGTGGACCGGTGTCATTGCTCCTGGTCACCTGCACACTGCATGTCTGATAAAACATCACAATCCACATCATAATTCTGCATTACCTCAAGAGCAGCACTCACAATGCTTCCTCACTAGCACATAAAGTACATGAATCTCTAACAACTGCTATTTAAATGATGGCATCCAAACTTTATTATCCATATAAAAATCAATGGTTTTGGAAGAGAAAACCACATAATCCTAAATCATATAACCACAGACATGGGTCCAGTAGAATACTGCCCAAGAATAATGTACAATAAGAAAACCACTACTAGATGTGGGAGGGCGGTGACGTCACAATGAGGGCGGGCCCTGTGGTACTGGGGGCAGCGGCTGTCTTCACCCCCCCCCCCGTACGCTCTGTCTTTTTCCCCCTATGCTGTCTTCTCCCCTCTGTTTTCTTTCATTTGAGTTGTCTCCCCCTGTGTGCTCTCTCTCTGTGCTCTTTTTGCCCCCTGTGTGCTCTTGTCGAGCCCACTGGGACAAGGGTACTCGGTACCGGACTGGGTCTGCTACTGGGGAAGTCACGGGTGGTCCTGGTCCGGACCGTGTCCCAGGCTGATAAATAAAAGGGAATATTTACAGGGGATTGTCAATCGTGACGCCACCCACTGTGTGTGGCCAGTGATAGGGCCGCCACTGCTGCAGAACCTCCGGGGATGATGTAATGGCAGCGTAGATGGAATAGTTCCAGTGGGTAGAACTGTGTTCCCCGGGGCAGTGATGGTAAATGTCTATGTTGTAGTGTGCAGGCTCGGTGCTGAGTGCAATTCACTTACTAGCCAGATGCTGCAGAAATCCTTCCTCTGGGCTGGAGCTGACAGGCTGTGGCTCTGCAGGGTGCGGCTGTTATAGTCCTGTATGGAGGGAATAGTTCGCAGGCAAAGACACACAAGAGAAACGTATTCAGGGTTCTCCGTGTTTACTTTAAAAGCTCTTCAGTACAGCTCACAGTTCAGTTACAGTTCAACACAGTTCTTACAGTTCAATTCAAGTCTCAGTACACGGGCTTACTCTCCCCTCCGGGTTCCCTTTACTCTCTGCAGCCAGGTCTCCTTCTCTGTGACCCCTCACACTTTCTCTGCGTCCTTTCCGGGCTGTTAACTCTCTGTATTCACTTGGTGTGCATCTCCGGACAGTATGGCGGTGACTCGGGCCCCTGTGGGTCCTCCTGGTTGTCACTGAGCTGCCTGTCCTTTGGGGTAGGGACCCTAACGTGTAGCTGTGGTCCCCCGTCGTGTTGTCTGTCCGCCTGCAGTCTGTCGTCTCGGCTGTAATTCTAGGGCCCGGGTATCACCGTCCCTCTCTGTCCTCTCACACTCCTGGGGATCTGGTTTCGGACGGGTTTTCTCTTTCCTCCGGCTCGCACTGGCTTGGTACAGATTCTACGCTCCTACACCTCACTCTTCCAGGACGTGTGATTCCTTCTTTCCTTCTCAGCTTAACTCGGCCTACTGCTGTCTCTCGGCCTGTGCCGTGCTCCTCAGCCTGCTGCTGGTCTGTGTCTTTACTGCTCAGCACCCAGGGCCTACTGACTCCTTCCTCCTCCCCCTTCACTATTTCTACTGTCAGTCACTTGACTACGTGTGTGCCCAACCCACTCCTCTAAATCCACCACTCCTCGCCTGCCTAGAGTCTCTAAGCTCAGGGCTGGATGCTGCCCTCTACTATACGTGGGTTGTGTGGGCTGTGAGGAGTGTTGGTGTTCAACTGTCGTCCTACCTGCCTGGCTGCAGTTCCCTTTGTAGCCTCCTGGACGCAGGGGCGCCACACTCTCCCGGAGTTAAACTAGCGCGTCCCCGCGCTGCCTGTCATGGATCCCCCTGAAAACATTTTATTTTTCAAACAACATTAACATTACGAATACTTGGTTTCTTCCCATCCGGGAGGTTCGATTCTTCAAACGTTACTTTAAGTTAACTATAAACAAGTGCATGGGTATATTCTCATCTCTACCCTTCTGGACCTCTGCCGGGTCTAATGCTACAACGCATTCACCTTTCTTTACTTTACTTTAGCTAAAAACATAATAAACGTTACTTTCTTGCAAAAAGTATAAAAACATTCTTCTTCTTTCAAAAAGTGCAAAAATTCAAACACAGTTCAAAGTTCACGATTCTAGCAGTCACTTGCACTACGTCTCCTGTGCACAACTGGTCTTAAAACCAAAAGGGTGCACACAAAGGTGCTCAACTATATACAAGAGAGTTCGTATCACATAATTGTTCGTGATATTGATTGTTCATGACATATAAGACAGACAGGGGATAGCTAGCATTCATTCAGGTATTGGATGGGGACAGCAAGGAATACACCTCATTTACACTTACAAGTCTTCTCTTCTTCTGGATGCAGAATCCGTGTTGTTACTCTTTCTTGGCTTGCTTCCAAGGCAACATCTGCGATGTTCTCCTTCTTGGGTAAACCTCCAAGTTTTGCAACGCAGTCACTAGTAGGTAGCTTTCCGGGGCTCTGAGTTATCGCATCCTTCAGGATCTTGGGTGTAACAGTCTCTAGAATGACTACTGGATCCGTGTTCGCTGCCGTATCCTTGTACAGGGGCATTTCTGGATCAGTGGTATACTCTGGATACTCTAATGCTGGCATGTCATCTTCTTCCACAGTATCTAAACACAGTCTTTTAACTTTTATGCCAAATGCGCCATGCTCACCCTCGACTATGTGGTACGACACTCATTCTCCAACTTCAACTTGCCTGTCTGGGTCGTCTGATGGCAACTGTTCTTCCACCTCTCTTTTATTAATGAAGATGTCTTGTCTAGTGCCAGGTTCACGTGCAAAGGCAAAGCCCCTTTTTTCTATTACTTTTACGATTTTGCCCTCATGCCGTGGGGATCTTTGAATTTCTCTACCTTTTCTGGCTATATTCTTGGCCTCTTTAGCACGAGCGATCATGATCTGCTTCTGTACCTGCCATTCTGGCTCTTCCTTTTCCCACTTTCTTACACATCTATGGATGTACTCTTCACAGGTGATTAGTTCTGCAGGGCCCACTTCACTACCGGGATCTCCCAGGAAACCCATTAGGTCGTCACAGTCCTTATCTCGCTCCCACCAGCAGCGGAGCTGCTCCCCTCTCACCTCAGTGGTAGTCGGTGGCAGTATCAGGGGCTACGGTAGGGATAGCCAGTGCTGTTCCAGGGCTCCGAGCGGGTCGGCTTCCTTACTTGCAGGGCGCAGTGCAGCTCGTGGGATAGTCACATCCACTAGGGTCGCGGTACGGCATTCGGCTTCACTTTCGGCTCGATCACATGCAGCTCCAACCCAGCCGGGTTGTACGGACAAAGTCTCATAAGCTTGGCAGTGTTTAATATCAATTTGAATCCGGATCCAATGCTCCTCCTGGGCCCGTGTCATCTGCTGGGGTAGCAGCCGCAACACACCCCGCCGGGTGTCTTGGACGTAGGGACGTTCTCTGCCGCCTTCTGCCATCTCATTCTGGTCACACAAGGTCTCTCCCTTGCCGGGTTCCTCCACCGGGTCACTCCGTGGGCCCTCCGGGATCACTTGTGGTCTTCCGTGTACAGCGCTATTCTCGGCGTCCTCCGCTTCCGTCCTCGTGTACTGCAATGGCGACTGCTTCTCTTCCGGTTCTTCATCCAGCCTCTTCCTGAAGATGATTTTCGTTTCTTCTCCCGCCAGCTTCTCATTGATAGGAGGGTCTATGGGCGGAGGTTCTTCTTTCAGAGTGACGGCTGGCTTTCCCGGAGTTAAGGGGAGCCTTGGCGGGTCCTTCTCTTTGCGCCTTGGACCGGGCCGGCCCACGATGGGGGTTTTGGGAACGCCTCCTCTGCACATGGCGTTAAGCTTCTATGGCCGCCATTAAGGTCAGATTTTGGCGGGAAAAGTACAGAACACGTTCTTTAGGCGCACGGGGTCCAATTCTTTTGGACCAGTTAGATCCTGTACGTGACGCCAGGTTTGTTGAGCCCACTGGGACAAGGGTACTCGGTACCGGACCGGGTCTGCTACTGGGGAAGTCACGGGTGGTCCTGGTCCGGACCGTGTCCCAGGCTGACAAATAAAAGGGAATATTTACAGGGGATTGTCAATCGTGACGCCACCCACTATGTGCGGCCAGTGATGGGGCCGTCGCTGCTGCAGAACCTACGGGGATGATGTAATGGCAGCGTAGATGGAATAGTTCCAGTGGGTAGAACTGTGTTCCCTGGGGCAGTGATGGTAAATGTCTATGTTGTAGTGTGCTGGCTCGGTGCTGAGTGCAATTCACTTACTAGCCAGATGCTGCAGAAATCCTTCCTCTGGGCTGGAGCTGACAAGCTGTGACTCTGCAGGTTGCAGCTGTTATAGTCCTGTATGGAGGGAATAGTTCGCAGGCAAAGACACACAAGGGAAACGTATTCAGGGTTCTCCGTGTTTACTTTCAAAGCTCTTCAGTACAGCTCACAGTTCAGTTACAGTTCAACACAGTTCTTACAGTTCAAGTCTCAGTTCATGGGCTCACTCTCCCCTCCGGGTTCCCTTTACTCTCTGCAGCCAGGTCTCTCTCTGTGACCCCTCACACTGTCTCTGTGTCCTTTCGGGCTGTTAACTCTCTGTATTCACTTGGTGTGTGTCTCTGGAGAGTATGGCGGTGACTCGGGCCCCTGTGGGTCCTCCTGGTTGTCACTGAGCTGCCTGTCCTTTGGGGTAGGGACCCTAACGTGTAGCTGTGGTCCCCCATCAGTTGTCTGGGGATGCCGGGTAAAACTACGGTCCCCTTTAGAGCCGACACTCTACTCAGCCCAGCCTCCAGCAGTCCTCCTGTGTGAGGCTCTACCAGGCTCTCTCTACTGTGTCTTCCAGTGTCATAGGAGGGCTACTCTGCCTGCAGTCTGTTGTTTCGGCTGTAATTCTAGGGCCCGGATATCGCCGTCCCTCTCTGACCTCTCACACTCCTGGGGATCTGGTTTCTGACGGGTTTTCTCTCTCCTCCGGCTCGCACTGGCTCGGTACAGATTCTGCACTCCTACACCTCACTCTTCCAGGACGTGTGATTCCTTCTTTCCTTCTCAGCTTAACTCGGCCTACTGCTGTCTCTCGGCCTGTGTGGGCCCGTGCTGATATCCAGGACCCGTAGAAGCGGCCACTGAGCTGCGAAACGGTGAGTGCCACTGTCTATTTTTCTGCTATTTAAACAAGAATATAACTACTATAATACTGCTCCTATATACAGGAATATAACTACTATAATACTGCCCCTTATGTACAAGAATAAAACTACTATAATACTGCCCCTATATACAAGAATATAACTACTATAATACTGCCCCTATGTACAAGAATATAACTACTATAATACTGCTCCTTTATACAAGAATATAACTACTATAATACTGCTCCTATATACAAGAATATAACTACTATAAAACTGCTCCTATATACAAGAATATAACTACTATAATACTGCCCCTATGTACAAGAATATAACTACTATAATACTGCCCCTATATACAAGAATATAACTACTATAATACTGCTCCCATATACAAGAATATAACTACTATAATACTGCTCCCATATACAGGAATATAACGACTATAATACTGCCCCCTATATACAAGAATATAACTACTATAATACTGCTCCTATATACAGGAATACAACTACTATAATACTGCTCCTATATACAAGAATATAACTACTATAATACTGCTCCTATATACAAGAATATAACTACTATAATACTGCCCCTATATACAAGAATATAACTACTATAATACTGCCCTATATACAAGAATATATACTATAATACTGCTCCTATATACAAGAATATAACTACTATAATACTGCCCCTATATACAAGAATATAACTACTATAATACTGCTCCTATATACAAGAATATAACTACTATAATACTGCCCTATATACAAGAATATAACTACTATAATACTGCTCCTATATACAAGAATATAACTACTATAATACTGCCCCTATATACAAGAATATACTACTATAATACTGCTCCTATATACAAGAATATAACTACTATAATACTGCTCCTATATACAAGAATATAACTACTATAATACTGCCCCTATGTACAAGAATATTACTACTATAATACTGCCCCTATGTACAAGGAATATAACTAGTATAATACTGCCCTATATACAAGAATATAACTACTATAATACTGCTCCATGTACAAGAATATAACTACTATAATACTGCCCTTATAGTACAAGAATATAACTACTATAATACTGCTCCTATATACAAGAATATAACTACTATAATACTGCCCTATATACAAGAATATAACTACTATAATACTGCCCTATGTACAGGAATATAACTACTATATTACTGCCCTATATACAAGAATATAACTACTATAATACTGCCCCTATATACAAGAATATAACTACTATAATACTGCCCTTATATACAAGAATATTACTACTATAATACTGCTCCTATATACAAGAATATAACTACTATAATACTGCCCTATATACAAGAATATAACTACTATAATACTGCTCCTATGTACAAGAATATAACTACTATAATACTGCTCCTATATACAAGAATATAACTACTATAATACTGCTCCTATATACAAGAATATAACTACTATAATATGCCCCTATGTACAAGAATATAACTACTATAATACTGCCCCTATATACAGAATATAACTACTATAATACTGCTCCTATATACAAGAATATAACTACTATAATACTGCTCCTATATACAAGAATATAACTACTATAATACTGCCCTTATATACAAGAATATAACTACTATAATACTGCCCTATATACAAGAATATAACTACTATAATACTGCTCCTATATACAAGAATATAAACTACTATAATACTGCTCCTATATACAAGAATATAACTACTATAATACTGCCCCTATATAAAGAATATAACTACTATAATACTGCCCCTATTACAAATATAACTATATAATATCTATACAAGAATATAATACTATAATACTGCTCCTATATACAAGAATATAACTACTATAATACTGCCCCTATATACAAGAATATAACTACTATAATACTGCCCTATATACAAGAATATAACTACTATAATACTGCTCCTATATACAGAATATAACTACTTATAATACTGCTCCTATATACAAGAATATAACTACTATAATACTGCCCCTATATACAAGAATATAATCTACTATAATACTGCCCCTATATACAAGAATATAACTACTATAATACTGCCCTATATACAAATAATATAACTACTATAATACTGCCCTATGTACAAGAATATAACTACTATAATACTGCTCCTAGTACTAGTTTGATAACTATATAATATCGCCCTATTACAAGAATATAACTATCTATAATTACTGTCCTATGTACATAGAATATAAATACTTAATACTGCCTCTTAATACAGAATATTACTTACTATATCTGCCCTATATACAAGAATATAACTACTATAATACTTGGCCCTCTATATACAAGGAACCTAAACTAGCTATAATCTGCATATACAGATAGTCCACTTTATTACTGCTATTTAACAAGAATATATACTATAATACTGCTCCTATATACAGAATATAACTACTATAATACTGCCCCTATTACAAGAATAAAACTACTATAATACTGCCCCTATATACAAGAATATAACTACTATAATACTGCCCTATGTACAAGAATATAACTACTATAATACTGCTCCTTTATACAAGAATATAACTACTATAATACTGCCCTATATACAAGAATATATACTATAAAACTGCTCCTATATACAAGAATATAACTACTATAATACTGCCCCTATGTACAAGAATATAACTACTATAATACTGCCCTATATACAAGAATATAACTACTATAATACTGCTCCCATATACAAGAATATAACTACTATAATACTGCCCATATACAGGAATATAACTACTATAATACTGCCCTATATTACAAGAATATAACTACTATAATACTGCTCCTATATACAAGAATACAACTACTATAATACTGCTCCTTATACAAGAATATAACTACTATAATACTGCCCTATATACAAGAATATAACTACTATAAACTGCTCCTATATACAAGAATATAAACTACTATAATACTGCCCCTATTACAAGAATATAACTACTATAATACTGCCCTATATAAAAGAATATAACTACTATAATACTGCTCCTATATACAAGAATATAACTACTATAATACTGCCCTATATACAAGAATATAACGACTATAATACTGCCCCTTATACAAGAATATACTACTATAATCTGCTCCTATATACAGAATACAACTACTATAATACTGCTCCATATACAGGAATATAACACTATAATACTGCCCCCTATTACAAGAATATAACTATTATAATACTGCCCTATATACAAGGAATATAACTACTATAATCCTGCCCTATATACAAAAATATAACTACTATAATACTGCTCCTATGTAAAGATATAACTACTATAAATGTCCTAATACAAGATACTCTATATATGCCTTATACAAGAATATAACTACTATAATACTGCCCCTATGTACAAGAACATAACTACTATAATACACTGCTCCTATATACAAGAATATAACTACTATAATACTGCCCCTATATACAAGAATATAACTACTATAATACTGCCCTATGTACAAGAACATAACTACTATAATACATGCTCCTATATACAAGAATATAACTACTATAATACTGCCCCTATATACAAGAATATTACTACTATAATACTGCTCCTATATACAAGAATATTACTACTATAATACTGCTCCTATATACAAGATATAACTACTATAATACTGCCCTATGTACAAGAATATAACTACTATAATAACTGCTCCTATGTACAAGAATATAACTACTGTAATACTGCTCCTATATACAAGAATATAACTACTATAATACTGCCCTATGTACAAGAATATAACTACTATAATACTGCCCCTATGTACAGGAATTATAACTAGTATAATACTGCCCCTATATACAAGAATATAACTACTATAATACTGCTCCTATGTACAAGAATAAACTACTATAATACTGCCCTTATATACAAGAATATAACTACTATAATACTGCCCCTATATACAAGAATATAACTACTATAATACTGCCCTATATACAAGAATATAACTACTATAATACTGCTCCTATATACAAGAATATAACTACTATAATACTGCCCCTATATACAAGAATATAACTACTATAATACTGCCCCTATATACAAGAATATTACTACTATAATACTGCTCCTATATACAAGAATATAACTACTATAATACTGCCCCTATATACAAGAATATAACTACTATAATACTGCTCCTATATACAAGAATATAACTACTATAATACTGCTCCTATATACAAGAATATAACTACTATAATACTGCCCCTATATACAAGAATATAACTACTATAATACTGCCCTATATACAAGAATATATCTACTATAATACTGCTCCTATATACAAGAATATAACTACTATAATACTGCTCCTATATACAAGAATATAACTACTATAATACTGCCCCTATGTACAAGAATATAACTACTATAATACTGCCCTATGTACAGGAATATAACTAGTATAATACTGCCCCTATATACAAGAATATAACTACTATAATACTGCTCCTATGTACAAGAATATAACTACTATAATACTGCCCTTATATACAAGAATATAACTACTATAATACTGCCCCTATATACAAGAATATAACTACTATAATACTGCCCCTATATACAAGAATATAACTACTATAATACTGCTCCTATATACAAGAATATAACTACTATAATACTGCCCTATATACAAGAATATAACTACTATAATACTGCCCCTATATACAAGAATATAACTACTATAATACTGCCCCTATATACAAGATATTACTACTATAATACTGCTCCTATATACAAGAATATTACTACTATAATACTGCTCCTATATACAAGAATATAACTACTATAATACTGCCCCTATATACAAGAATATTACTACTATAATACTGCTCCTATATACAAGAATATTACTACTATAATACTGCTCCTATATACAAGAATATAACTACTATAATACTGCCCCTATGTACAAGAATATAACTACTATAATACTGCTCCTATGTACAAGAATATAACTACTTATAATACTGCCCTATATACAAGAATATAACTACTATAATACTGCCCTATGTACAAGAATATAACTATAATACATATAATACTAATAGCCCCTATTACAGAATATAACTACAGTATAATACTGCCCCTATATACAAGAATATAACTACTATAATACTGCTCCTATGTACAAGAATATAACTACTATAATACTGCCCTATATACAAGAATATAACTACTATAATACTGCCCTATATACAAGAATATAACTACTATAATACTGCCCCTATATACAAGAATATAACTACTATAATATACTGCTCCTATATACAAGAATATAACTACTATAATACTGCCCCTATATACAAGAATATATACTACTATAATACTGCCCTATATACAAGATAATAACTACTATAATACTGCTCCTATATACAAGAATATAACTACTATAATACTGCCCCTATATACAAGAAATATACTACTATAATACTGCTCCTATATACAAGAATATAACTACTATAATACTGCTCCTATATACAAGAATATAACTACTATAATACTGCCCCTATTACAAGAATATAACTACTATAATACTGCCCCTATAGTACAAGAATATAACTACTATAATACTGCTCCTATATACAAGAATTAACTACTATATATGCCTATAGTACAGTAAACTACTTAATAGCTGCCTATATACAAGAATATAACTACTAGTAATACTGCCCCTATTACAAGAATATAACTACTATAATACTGCCCCTATGTACAAGAATATAACTATATAATACTGCCCTATATACAAGAATATAACTACTATAATACTGCCCTATATACAAGAATATAACTACTATAATACTGCCCTATATACAAGAATATAACTACTATAATACTGCTCCTATATACAAGAATATAACTACTATAATACTGCCCCTATATACAAGAATATAACTACTATAATACTGCCCTATATACAAGAATATTACTACTATAATACTGCCCTATATACAAGAATATAACTACTATAATACTGCCCTATATACAAGAATATAACTACTATAATACTGCCCTATATACAAGAATATTAACTACTATAAATACTGCTCCTATATACAAGAATATAACTACTATAATACTGCTCCTATATACAAGAATATAACTACTATAATACTGCCCTATTACAAGAATATAACTACTATAATACTGCTCCTATATACAAGAATATAACTACTTAATACTGCTCCTATATACAAGAATATAACTACTATAATACTGCCCTATGTACAAGAATATAACTACTATAATACTGCCCCTATGTACAAGATATAACTATATAATACTGCCCCTATATTACAAGAATATAACTACTATAATACTGCTCCTATGTACAAGAATATAACTACTATAATACTGCCCTTGTATACAAGAATATAAACTACTATAATACTGCCCCTATATACAAGAATATAACTACTATAATACTGCCCCTATATACAAGAATATAACTACTATAATACTGCCTCTATATACAAAATATAAACTACTATAATACTGCCCTATATACAAGAATATACTACTAATACTCCCTATACAAGAATATAACTACTATAATACTGCCCTATATACAAGAATATAACTACTATAATACTGCCCTATATACAAGAATATAACTACTATAATACTGCCCTATATACAAGAATATAACTACTATAATACTGCTCCTATATACAAGAATATAACTACTTAATACTGCCCTATATACAAGATAAATACTATAACTGCCCCTATTACAAGAATATAACTACTATAATACTGCTCCTATATACAAGAATATAACTACTATAATACTGCCCTATATACAAGAATATAACTACATAATACTGCCCTATATACAAGAATATAACTACTATAATACTGCCCCTATATTACAAGAATATAACTATATAATACTGCCCCTATATACAAGAATATAACTACTATAATACTGCTCCTATATACAAGAATATAAACTACTATAATACTGCCCTTATATACAAGAATATAACTACTATAATACTGCCCCTTATACAAGAATATACTAATATAATACTGCCCTATACAAGAATATAACTACTATAATACTGCCCTATATACAAGAATATAACTACTATAATACTGCTCCTATATACAAAATATAACTACTATAATACTGCTCCTATTACAAGAATATAACTACTATAATACTGCCCTATATACAAGAATTAACTACTATAATATGCCCTATATACAAGAATATAACTACTATAATACTGCCCTATATACAAGAATATAACTACTATAATACTGCTCCTATATACAAGAATATAACTACTATAATACTGCCCCTATATACAAGAATATAACTACTATAATACTGCCCTATGTACAAGAATATAACTACTATAATACTGCCCTATATACAAGAATATAACTACTATAATACTGCCCCTATATACAAGAATATAACTACTATAATACTGCCCTATATACAAGAATATAACTACTATAATACTGCCCTATATACAAGAATATAACTACTATAATACTGCCCCTATATACAAGAATATAACTACTATAATACTGCCCTATATACAAGAATATAACTACTATAATACTGCCCCTATATACAAGAATATAACTACTATAATACTGCCCTATTACAAGAATATAACTACTATAATACTGCTCCTATATACAAGAATATAAACTACTATAATACTGCCCTATATACAAGAATATAACTACTATAATACTGCCCTATTACAAGAATATAACTACTATAATACTGCTCCTATATACAAGAATATAACTACTATAATACTGCCCCTATATACAAGAATATAACTACTATAATACTGCCCTATTACAAGAATATAACTACTATAATACTGCCCTATATACAAGAATATAACTACTATAATACTGCCCCTATATACAAGAATATACTACTATAATACTGCTCCTATATACAAGAATATTAACTACTATAATACTGCTCCTATATACAAGAATATAACTACTATAATACTGCCCCTATTACAAGAATATAACTATATATAATACTGCTCCCTATTACAAGAATATAACTACTATAATACTGCCTCCTATATACAAGAATATATAACTACTATAATACTGCCCTATGTACAAGAATATAACTACTATAATACTGCCCTATATACAAGAATATAACTACTATAATACTGCCCCTATATACAAGAATATAACTACTATAATACTGCCCTATATACAAGAATATAACTACTATAATACTGCTCCTATATACAAGGAATATAACTACTACAATACTGCTCCTATATACAAGAATATAACTACTATAATACTGCCCCTTATACAAGACTATAACTACTATAATACTGCCCTATATACAAGAATATAACTACTATAATACTGCCCTATATACAAGAATATAATACTATAATACTGCTCCTATATACAAGAATATAACTACTATAATACTGCTTCTATATACAAGAATATAACTACTAAATACTGCCCTATATACAAGAATATAACTACTATAATACTGCCCCTTTACAAGACTATATCTACTATAATACTGTCCCTATATACAAGAATATAACTACTATAATACTGCCCTATATACAAGAATATAATACTATAATACTGCTCCTATATACAAGAATATAACTACTATAATACCGTCCTATATACAAGAATATAACTACTATAATACTGCCCCTATATACAAGAATATAACTACTATAATACTATCCCTATATACAAGAATATACTACTATAATACTGCTCCTATATACAAGAATATAAGTACTATAATACTGCTCCTATATACAAGAATATATCTACTATAATACTGCTCCTATATACAAGAATATAACTACTATAATACTGCTCCTATATACAAGAATATAACTACTATAATACTGCCCCTATATACAAGAATATAACTACTATAATACTGCTCCCTATATACAAGTATATAACTACTATAATACTTCTTTCTGGTGTAAATGTCATTATTTTTTTCTATATATTTAGTGCTTGTATCGTTTGTGTTTTTTTTGACTTTCAGATTTTATTCTGCAGATTTTCATAAGATCTACAATCGGGCGTCACAGGAGTAGAGGGAATTATTTCCGTGTATCGTTCAGTGCTCATTAACCTTTACACGTGTCCTGTTTTTTCTTGGACTCACAGGGACAGTAATTACCATCAAAACGTTCTCTACACAGAGACTTCTGTATAATAAGAGGCAGGTGATACATATGCAATAAGTAATGGAGGGTTGGTCGTTTTCGTTCCCATGTGTAGGAATCCCTATATACTGGGCTTCTGGCTGATTAGACACTAGTAGTTAGAGTGCTGGACTGGTGAGGGCATCTGGAGGGGGTGCTGGAATTGTGAGGGTGACTGGACCTCTGAGGGTGACTGGGGGGGTGCTGGACCTGTGAGGGCAGATGGAGGGGGTGCTGGACCTGTAAGAACAGCTGGATCTGGTGGGGGTGGCTGGACACTGTGCTGGACCTGTTAGGGTGGCTGGACGCGATGCTGGAATTGTGAGCGTGGCTGGACGTGGTGCTGGACCTGTGAGGGTGGATTGAGTGGGGTGCTGGACCTGTGAGGGTGGATTGAGTGGGGTGCTGGACCTGTGAGGGTGGGTGGATCTGGTGATTGACCTGTGAGGATGGCAGGACGCAGTGCTGGACCTGTGAGGATACCTGGATGCGGTGTTGGACCTGTGAGGGGAGCTGGACGTGGGGCTAAACCTTTGAGGGTGGTTGGATGAGGTGCTCCACCTGCGAGGGCAGCTGGACACGGTGCTGGACCTGCGAGGTTGGCTGGATGTGTTGCTGGACCTGTGAGGGCAGCTGGACGTGCTGCTGGGCCTGTGAGGTTGGTAGACATGGTGCTGGACATGTGAGGATGACTTCAGGGGGTGATGGACCTGTGAGGTTGGGTGGACACGGTGCTGGACCTGTGAGGACTGCTGAATGCGGTGCCGTACCTGTGAGGGTGGATAGATGGTGTGCTGGAAGTGTGAGGGTGGCTGGAGGGGGTGCTGGACCTGAGAGGGTGGGTGGACACGGTGCTGGACCTGTGAGGGTGGCTGAAGGGAGTGCTGGACCTGAGTGGGTTGGTGGACATGGTGCTGGACCTGTGAGGGTGGCTGGATGCGGTGCTGGACTTGTGAGGGAGGCTGGAGGGGGTGCTGGACCTGTGAGGGTGGCTGAAGGGAGTGCTGGACCTGAGTGGGTTGGTGGACATGGTGCTGGACCTGTGAGGGTGGCTGGATGCAGTGCTGGACCTGTGAGGGTGGCTGGAGGGAGTGCTGGACCTGAGAGGGTGGGTGGACATGGTGCTGGACTTGTGAGGGTGGCTGGAGGGAGTGCTGGACCTGTGAGGGTGGGTGGAGGGGGTGCTGGACCTGTGAGGATGGCAGGACCCAGTGCTGGTTGGTCACTCCGGTCTAGGTGAGAGCTGTATAAAGCTGCTGTATTTAATGAATACAGAGATACTGTCATGAATAATTTACTCTGCCATCATCCATCACCCGTCGGCTTCTCTACCTTAATAAGACAGCAGGGATCCATCAGGTTTCAAAATAGTTTCTGTAGTTGAGAATTTTTACAGAAAGTACAGTCTCGAAGGGTTAAATCCTGAGTGTTTATTGTGAGTAGACCTGTATTTTTTACTATGATCATAAAATAAATTTGATACCATTAATCACTATGGTTAAAGGGAACATTTGACATAACAAACTATTAATATGGGCATACAGGTTAGAGAATGCTGAAAAAAGTCCCTCCTGTCTGCTTCATATCAGATGCTATCAGGAACACATACGGTAATTAAAAGATGTTTCCATTGTCCGTGAGCTGACACTCAGCCTCAGAGACAGTACTCACACTATACCCCCACATACAACTACCCCCCTCCCATAGCGTATATGGCCAGTGTCCTTAACAATGCATCATAGGGGCAATTTTATGGCTTTTAAGAGATAAGAACTCCTTGGTGTGAAAAAAGCCTTTGTAGTTCCTTGTGTTCTTAGCTAAAATACTTTAATTCAAATTTCATGCACTTCATTAATAGTACAGTTAGGAAAATTATATTTTTAGAATCCATATGAAATGGTGAATGCAAAACACCATTTCTTTTCACTGGGCGATAGCTGAAATCTTAGCAAATGGATTTCCACCAGTTAGATACTCACAGCCATGTCTAATTTCCTGTCTATCAAGAGGTAAATTCATGAGCGACACGGGTGATAGTAACAGACAAAGGGCTTAAGTAGTAGAAGGGCAGTTATGGGCAAAAGACTATCAGGGGAACTAGTCTGACCCTTAGACTGGGGTCCTTAGCTGACCATGTTACCAGAAGTACCTCTGAAGGTGAGGATGTTGGGCCACCACTCTTGCTATGTTCTTCTAGCCGCAGGCATGGCAACTCCCTGAAAGATGGCAATCTCTATGAAGCTACACAGCAAGAACAGCACTTGGGATCAACACAGCTCACTGTCTTTGTAGAGAATGAACTCTATCAGCAACACCAGCTGATGGTTCAGGACAGCACTCGGGATCAACGCAGCTCACTGTCTTTGTAGAGAATGAACTCTATCAGCGACACCAGATGATGGGTTAATGAGATTATGTAAAGTTTGGTGGAGTGATCAACCACATCAACTGATGCACTCAGCAACTGGTACTGCAAAGCCACAGAAGTTACCCCTTAATAGACTAAAGGAAATTAACTCAATTTAACTACTGCAGGGCAATTTACAGAGACTGCAGAGCAGTCTACATGTGACAACAAGGGGGAACATGACACTAACACTTTTGCCTGTGAGCAGCACAGCCAATGATATGAGACTGGAGATCTATACCTTACTGCAGGTATGGGCACATCCCAGGGACAGCCCTCACATGGTGGGTGTGATTTGTGTTAATAAAAACCCAAACTCCTATATTATGAGCCAGTCGTCAAGGAGGACACAGCCGGATGTGTAGGCTGTGATGCCTAATCGTGTTTCTTCTAAGGAGTTCCTCCCTCCCTAAACGTGGACGCCATCCCTTTGGCACAGGTCTAGTAACTTTCTACTTTAATCCCTTTTTATTTCATGTAAGTTTCTATACTGTATTTTGCCTCTTTTGTAATATCTTGTATATTTTTGGAAACATTGCTTATTCTTTTGGATTAAATCTATAAAACTTAATAGCTTCATAGCTTCGTTCTTCTTGCTCTACGACTTAAAACCACGACCCTGTGTAAGCCTCACGTCACGAGTAACGGGAGTCCAATCGGCCTGATCAACGATTGGTGGTGGCAGCTTGGTAGTGTTTCCAGACCAGAGGGCGTGCAGGGAGAGCTCAGCCGTCCCATAGTCACGACCTGCGGAGGGTGCAGGGCGGCTTCTTCCTGCATTCACCCTCTGGAGATCGTATCTGACTCCACAGCATTAAATGAGCACGCCGCGGAGACGCGGGAGCATGGCACCTGCACTGCAGGTGAAATAACGTTGCAGAGGGGAGAAGCACAGTAGGTATGGGATTTCTCAAAATCGTATCCACTGTACTTGTATTGTTGAACGCTGCATTTTTTGGAGTACAGTAAAGCTGAACACTCTTCTCTAAAACTTTATCCCTGACCTGTCCGGTGTGTACCTTGGTTTTTGTTTTACTATTTGATTTCTGATGTTCTTACTCAAACCTCAGAACATCTGTAATGTTACTGAGAAGAAATCAAACACAGGGAGACTAAAGTTACTAATTAGGTGACATCTGGAGGTGATCGGTCACTCAGGATCACTCAGGATCACTCAAGGTTATATTTAGGGGGGGGTGAATACAAAATGCACGGCACAATTATAAGATTTAAAATATTTAAGAAACTCAGGATTCATTTCAGATCTACTTGTACTTAGTGTTGGTATCACATTTAGGTTTGAGGGTGTAACGTCAACAATGTGGAACACGTTGACGGGGTGTGAATACTTTTTCAAGGCATGGCATCTCACCCAGAAAGGGTCTGAATGTCGAGGATGGTGTCCTTCTCCTGCCGGCAGAGGTCACCGCTCCTCGGCTCGCTGGGACCTGCTGCGGGAAGACGATGTTGAGTGTTTGAAGGACTTGGAGAAGGTTGAGTGCACGGCTCACCTAATTCACAAAGACAAGGCACTAAAGTGTCCGATAGAAATGAAATAGTGAAGCCATCGCACCATGAATCAGGAGGGGATGACACCGCTCGCTCTCACTGGAGTTCTATTTTACAAGTGCATTTCCAAAAGCGAGAAGATGGCGATCCCCAAAGTAGCCCTAGAAAGTCAGTCACAGGCCATTACCGGTATGATCGGTGAGAGGTCTGCGTCTTATCATCAGACCCAGAGGACGATCACACGGAGGACGGCGGACATAGAGACCAACGTATGGAGCAAAGGCACCGGACCCCGGCTGGGAGAGGAGGCGTTAATAGGTATAAACCAAAAAAAGAGTAAAGTATGGAGTCAAAACTTAATCTGAAACAAAGATGGAAGATAACTTGTGTCCATATATATGATGTAAACATCCACCAAACACGAGAAGCAAAGAAATCACAAAGAAATCACAAAGACAGCAGGATTAATCAGTGAATGTATATAGGACCAACGATACCAATCCACACATTACATATAGGATAGGAATCCATGACGCCTATATATCCACTATATAAATATAATTCTCCATATATCCCAAAGATCTGCCAGAACTTAACAATAGTTATAGGATAAAACAGAATACAAATGAAACATTTCATTACTGATCCTGTACTAAGCCTGAGTTACCTCCTGTATTATACTCCAGAGCTGCACTCACTATTCTGCTGGTGCAGTCACTGTGTACATACATTACATTACTGATCCTGAGTTACCTCCTGTATTATACTCCAGAGCTGCACTCACTATTCTGCTGGTGCAGTCACTGTGTACATACATTACATTACTGATCCTGAGTTACCTCCTGTATTATACTCCAGAGCTGCACTCACTATTCTGCTGGTGCAGTCACTGTGTACATACATTACATTACTGATCCTGAGTTACCTCCTGTATTATACTCCAGAGCTGCACTCACTATTCTGCTGGTGCAGTCACTGTGTACACACATTACATTACTGATCCTGAGTTACCTCCTGTATTATACTCCAGAGCTGCACTCACTATTCTGCTGGTGCAGTCACTGTGTACATACATTACATTACTGATCCTGAGTTACCTCCTGTATTATACTCCAGAGCTGCACTCACTATTCTGCTGGTGCAGTCACTGTGTACACACATTACATTACTGATCCTGAGTTACCTCCTGTATTATACTACAGAGCTGCACTCACTATTCTGCTGGTGCAGTCACTGTGTACATACATTACATTACTGATCCTGAGTTACCTCCTGTATTACACTCCAGAGCTGCACTCACTATTCTGCTGGTGCAGTCACTGTGTACATACATTACATTACTGATCCTGAGTTACCTCCTGTATTACACTCCAGAGCTGCACTCACTATTCTGCTGGTGCAGTCACTGTGTACATACATTACATTACTGATCCTGAGTTACCTCCTGTATTATACTCCAGAGCTGCACTCACTATTCTGCAGGTGCAGTCACTGTGTAC
Source organism: Allobates femoralis (assembly GCA_033576535.1). NCBI lineage: Eukaryota > Metazoa > Chordata > Amphibia > Anura > Aromobatidae > Allobates > Allobates femoralis. The sequence continues at coordinate 1,282,627 of JARQOC010000006.1, read as the reverse complement.
ATACATTACATTACTGATCCTGAGTTACCTCCTGTATTATACTCCAGAGCTGCACTCACTATTCTGCAGGTGCAGTCACTGTGTACATACATTACATTACTGATCCTGACTTACCTCCTGTATTACACTCCAGAGCTGCACTCACTATTCTGCAGGTGCAGTCACTGTGTACATACATTACATTACTGATCCTGAGTTACCTCCTGTATTATACTCCAGAGCTGCACTCACTATTCTGCTGGTGCAGTCACTGTGTACATACATTACATTACTGATCCTGAGTTACCTCCTGTATTATACTCCAGAGCTGCACTCACTATTCTGCTGGTGCAGTCACTGTGTACATACATTACATTACTGATCCTGAGTTACCACCTGTATTATACTCCAGAGCTGCACTCACTATTCTGCTGGTGCAGTCACTGTGTACATACATTACATTACTGATCCTGAGTTACCTCCTGTATTATACTCCAGAGCTGCACTCACTATTCTGCTGGTGCAGTCACTGTGTACATACATTATATTACATCCACATGTCCACAGATTTTGTGTGATGGGACTGAGCTGTAATACCGCACATGGCCTCTATACAGGAGTGGCGCTCTTTCTACAATAAAGCAAACAATGTTTTTCTAATCCTTGGTCGCACTGGATCTATTTTCTACCTGATATTCATATTATGAAGTGTAATTTCATCTCGCAATCAACAATCACGGAGCTCGGGCACGGAGTAGAGGCGTCGGGGACATCTCGGGCTATTATGGCGTATCATGCTTAATTATAATTTCTGCAGTACTAGTACTAGTAATAAGCCATTTAGGGAAATCCATTCATGTAATCATCGGTGATTTCCGGCCACTTATCTGAGCGTTCGATTTATCTTACATTAGTAGAAGTGTCTTTTATATTCCATCATGGAGAGCGAGAGTCCGGGAGCTCGCTGGGGAAAGGCACCACGTTCCAGTCTCCGCTCTCCGTGGGCGATGGGTGAGTCCTAATTTTTAGGCCTCAGGAAATTTAGAGGATTAGTCCCGTTGTTTGTAAATAACAGAAAGTTCTGCAACTTTGTATTTGTCGCTTTCAAGCTTTTATGTTGCTGTCAGTGAATGGAAACATTTTGTCATTTTACCATAACTTTGTCCACATCATATGCATGAAGGTTACAGGGGAGAGCTGTACTGCACTGTGTTAGCGGTTGCAGAGGAGAGCTGTACTGCACTGTGTTATAGGTTGCAGGGGAGAGCTGTACTGCACTGTGTTATAGGTTGCAGAGGAGAGCTGTACCACACTGTGTTAGCGGTTGCATAGGAGAGCTGTACTGCACTGTGTTAGAGGTTACAGAGGAGAGCTGTACTGCACTAAGTTAGCAGTTACAGAGGAGAGCTGTACTGCACTGTGTTATAGGTTACAGAGGAGAGCTGTACTGCACTGTGTTATAGGTTACAGAGGAGAGCTGTACTGCACTGTGTTAGAGGTTGCAATGGAGGACTGTACTGCACTGTGTTAGAGGTTACAGAGGAGAGCTGTACTGCACTAAGTTAGCAGTTACAGAGGAGAGCTGTACTGCACTGTGTTATAGGTTACAGAGGAGAGCTGTACTGCACTAAGTTAGCAGTTACAGAGGAGAGCTGTACTGCACTGTGTTATAGGTTACAGAGGAGAGCTGTACTGCACTAAGTTAGCAGTTACAGAGGAGAGCTGTACTGCACTAAGTTAGCAGTTACAGAGGAGAGCTGTACTGCACTGTGTTATAGGTTACAGAGGAGAGCTGTACTGCACTGTGTTATAGGTTACAGAGGAGACCTGTACTGCACTAAGTTAGCAGTTACAGAGGAGAGCTGTACTGCACTGTGTTATAGGTTACAGAGGAGAGCTGTACTGCACTAAGTTAGCAGTTACAGGGAGAGCTGTACTGCACTGTGTTATAGGTTACAGAGGAGAGCTGTACTGCACTAAGTTAGCAGTTACAGAGGAGAGCTGTACTGCACTAAGTTAGCAGTTACAGAGGAGAGCTGTACTGCACTGTGTTATAGGTTACAGAGGAGAGCTGTACTGCACTAAGTTAGCAGTTACAGAGGAGAGCTGTACTGCACTGTGTTATAGGTTACAGAGGAGAGCTGTACTGCACTGTGTTATAGGTTACAGAGGAGAGCTGTACTGCACTAAGTTAGCAGTTACAGAGGAGAGCTGTACTGCACTGTGTTATAGGTTACAGAGGAGAGCTGTACTGCACTAAGTTAGCAGTTACAGGGGAGAGCTGTACTGCACTGTGTTATAGGTTACAGAGGAGAGCTGTACTGCACTAAGTTAGCAGTTACAGAGGAGAGCTGTACTGCACTAAGTTAGCAGTTACAGAGGAGAGCTGTACTGCACTGTGTTATAGGTTACAGAGGAGAGCTGTACTGCACTAAGTTAGCAGTTACAGAGGAGAGCTGTACTGCACTAAGTTAGCAGTTACAGAGGAGAGCTGTACTGCACTGTGTTATAGGTTACAGAGGAGAGCTGTACTGCCCTGTGTTATAGGTTACAGAGGAGAGCTGTACTGCACTGTGTTAGAGGTTGCAATGGAGGGCTGTACTGCACTGAGTTAGCAGTTGCAGAGGAAAGCTGTACTGCACTGTGTTAGCGGTTGCAGAGGAGAGCTGTACTGCACTGTGTTAGCGGTTTCAGAGGAGAGCTGTACTGCACTGTGTTATAGGTTGCAGTGCAGGGCACCAGCAGGTCTCTGCATTGCAATATGTTTCAGCTGAATGTGTGTCCTCTGGGGTTGGCGAGTCCCCCTCCTGCACAGGTGATAGTTACACCCCTGAGGGGAGGGGGGATATATTTTGCCTCCATATTGCTTACTATCTAACATTCCCAGAAACTATTGAACTGAATTTGTAGAATCTTGAGGGCGACTCATGAACTGAAGCTTTCGGGGGGCTGGTTAGGGTCTTCCCTTTACATTAGATGGTGATGATTGAGTGCGGCCCCTTTTATCATGTTTCCTTCCATCACTCCGGATGGCGACACGAGGACGAGGATGAGGACGAGGACTATTTCTATTTGTTTCCGCAGCAGATTAATGGCTACATGTCCTGTGGGAGAACGTTCTCTGAATTTCCCTTCACCAGTCTAATGCCGCCACGTCCTGACAATATTCCTGGAGACAAATATGCTAATAGATGTCACATCTCATCTCCATCCGCCGCCTGTAATGTCTTATGGTAATGGCGGGGACTGCGCCCGCGGACACTTCCCGGGCTCTTCGTGTATTTAGATATTTTTACATTGTTTTAACTTTACAGTAACAAGACGCCTGAGACCTTAAAGTGCGGATTTAAAGGGCCGGTACACTCAATACTTGGCTAGGGAGGCTCGTAACATAAAGGTCGTCAATGATCCAATTTTTTTACTTTTAACATAGCTAATAAAAGCAAACAATAAATTGCATTCAGCAATACCCCAGACCAGCTGGACACTTTGTGTCCTATAGCACCACCTCCTTCCAGATGTCTGTATTTCTCATCACAATGAATGATTTATGATTCAGCTGCTTGAGCCTCCATGAAAGTCCCTTTAATAGTCCTAATTAATTCCTTTACTGCCCTAGACGAGCAGGGATGTTATTATTAATACCTACATTGCACTCTATTACACTTGCCCACCAGGGATGTTATAATGATATTATTGCACTATCTCATCAGCAACATTATAACTATTTCATTTATGTAAACTCATCCACAGCCCTAGACCACCAAGGACGTAACCTAAGTTAACCTAACCTAAGGAGCTTCTAGTTTCCTGTGCATCACTTGTTTCACTCCTGCGCCTGACTTTTTTGAGTGCCTCGTCCGGCTGTCTCTGGGGGATCTGAGGGCAGAAAGTCTCAGTTGTTATTTAATTTCAGGCTTTCTGTGAAGCTCACTTGATATGGTTTCTATGTGCTTCCCTCTCTTAGGTTCTCAGCTGTAGCTTGTGATCACCCTCCCCTTCTGCTATATCTACCCACTTATCAGGTTATCAGCCCATGGTGCGTGCTCATTCCTGTGTTGGTCCTTTTACAGTAACAAAGCTTAGGTCTGGAGCAATCCTTGGATCCTAATCATACCTGTTTCTTGCCTTGGTTCTCTGTGCTTTTCCTTGCTCTCCTGCCCCTTCACTCCCTTTGTGGGGTGGGAGGACATCTGGGTGAGTTTATCTCAAGACCCTAGTAAGGTACGAGACCTAGGCTTCTCCATCTTCAAGGGTAATCTTGGGAAGAGGGACTTGACGAGAGTTTCCTAGGTGGAGAGTCAGCTCAGGTTGACTCACTCTGCTCCCGCATTGTCACAGTGGTATTCCCTGCCTTTGCATGCTTGCCTTTTTATTGTTGTGCTTAGCACTTTTGGTTCCTTTGGAGGCATGGGAAACTCTTGACAGCAGATCAGGGAGCGAGGTCCGAGCACTCACCTTCTAGTCCTGCTGTTAGGGTCATTCCTATCTGTGCAGGTGCCTTTAGGGACTGTGCTGAAGGAGTACTAGTCTGTACAGGAACCAGATGTGGAAGTGCAATTACAGGGAGACTGTGATATCTTATCTTATCCTTGGTGTGTGTGACACCCAGCCACCTAACCATCACTAGAGTGACACTGACTGGTCACTGCACATCTTGGCTGATTTCCAATGCCAGATTTAGGTTCCTACTCGCAGCTCTGGATGTAACCGGAGCAAAAAACAAAACGCAGCTCACCATCTGCAGTAAACAAGTAAAACAAAGGATTTGCAAAGTCACTTAACATTTTATGGAGATTTAATGTGTGGCGTGTTGTTAAACGTGGAGGTAGGCTGCGAGGGGAGCGCATGCACAGACTGCTGGGTAATGCCATTACACAAAATATAAGTATGTGAACCTCTCCGCCCTGAGCTACAGGATGGAGCTCGGGAAACTCATCTCTGCGTTTGGTAATAGAATTTGTCAGTTCATCTATAATTTTTCATACACTTGGTGTCATTATTCTTGTTTTTTCCCCGGAAACCTCGGCAATTCATTTTGTTTTTATGGTTGTGTCGTATGATCTAGTGGCAATCAAGGAGAGCATTGCTTATGGCCTAAGTGTCTGACAGAGCCGCGCTCCGAGACCATAGTCCTCCTCCCCACCCCGATGTGTCCGCTCCAGTAAAAATCAGGTTTTTAAATAATGAAATGAGTTTTGTTCCCCATCCGGACCCCGAATGTCACACAATCCTACAAGCTCGGCTCCGCTGTGGTGCCTGTGTCACCCTGGTGGGAGCTGCAGATAGTGTTACAGTGTATAATAAGAGATACACGCAGCAGAGGAGACCCTGCCGCTCTCATAACTCATCTATGTCTTTTATAATCCACCACTAAGTCTGTAAACTCAAGAACTTATTTAATACTCCTACAGGCACCACTAGGGGGAGCTCCTGAGCTGTCTGCATACTGTGCTTACATTGAACTCAATAATAAATCTGTATGCAGAAAGAACACGTGCTCCACCTAGTGGAGACTACAGGAGCCATGAAGTTTATCTGCATTGTGTGAAACTCAACTAGAAGGAGACAAGGCTCCATCTCACTTCCGGCAGATTTAAAGATTTGCAACCAAAACCTGGCAAATTCCTGTATAGAGACAAGGACCCATCCGCACTGCCAGTAGAATAATAAAGACCTGCCCCTATTTCCTCATCCCTCTTCCTATAGAAAGATACACACACCAACTTTCTGTAGAGAGATATACACCCTCCTCCACTTCCTGTAGAAAAACGCAGACCCGCCTCCGCTTCCGGTAGGAAGACACAGACCCGCCTCCACTTCCTGTAGAGAGATATAGACCCTCCTCCACTTCCTGTAGAGAGATGCAGACCCGCCTCCACTTCCTGTAGAAATACTGACCTCCTCCACATCCTGTAGAGATATAGACCCTCCTCCACTTCCTGTAGAGATATAGACCCTCCTCCACTTCCTGTAGGAAGATACAGACCCGCCTCCACTTCCTGTAGAGAGACAAGACCCTTCTCCACTTCCTGTAGAAAGTTATAGACCCACCGCCACTTCCTGTAGGAAGACACAGACCCGCCTCCACTTCCTGTAGAGAGACAGAGACCTGCCACCACTTCCTGTAGGAAGCTATAGACCCACCTCCACTTCCTGTAGGAAGACACAGACCCGCCTCCACTTCCTGTAGAGAGACAGAGACCTGCCCACTTCCTGTAGGAAGCTATAGACCCACCTCCACTTTCTGTAGGAAGACACAGACCCGCCTCCACTTCCTGTAGGAAGACACAGACCCTCCTCCAGTTCCTGTAGAGAGACACAGACCCCCTCCACTTCCTGTAGAGAGACACAGACCCGCCTCCACTTTCTGTAGGAAGATACAGACCCACCTCCACTACCTGTAGGAAGATACAGACCTGCCTTCACTTCCTGTAGAGAGACACAGACCCTTCTCCACTTCCTGTAGGAAGACACAGACCCTTCTCCACTTCCTGTAGGAAGACACAGACCTGCCTCCACTTCCTGTAGGAAGACACAGACCCTTCTCCACTTCCTGTAGGAAGACACAGACCCATCTCCACTTCCTGTAGGAAGATACAGACCTGCCTTCACTTCCTGTAGAGAGACACAGACCCTTCTCCACTTCTTGTAGGAAGACACAGACCCTTCTCCACTTCCTGTAGGAAGACACAGACCCTCCTCCACTTCCTGTAGAGACAGACCCGCCTCCACTTCCTGTAGGAAGACACAGACCTGCCTCCACTTCCTGTAGGAAGACACAGACCCGCCTCCACTTCCTGTAGGAAGATACAGACCTGCCTCCACTTCCTGTAGAGAGACACAGACCCGCCTCCACTTCCTGTAGGAAGATACAGACCCACCTCCACTTCCTGTAGGAAGATACAGACCTGCCTTCACTTCCTGTAGAGAGACACAGACCCTTCTCCACTTCCTGTAGGAAGACACAGACCCTTCTCCACTTCCTGTAGGAAGACACAGACCCTCCTCCATTCCTGTAGAGACAGACCCGCCTCCACTTCCTGTAGGAAGACACAGACCTGCCTCCACTTCCTGTAGGAAGACACAGACCCGCCTCCACTTCCTGTAGGAAGATACAGACCTGCCTCCACTTCCTGTAGAGAGAAACAGACCCGCCTCCACTTCCTGTATGAAGATACAGACCCACCTCCACTTCCTGTAGGAAGATACAGACCTGCCTTTACTTCCTGTAGAGAGACACAGACCCTTCTCCACTTCCTGTAGGAAGACACAGACCCTTCTCCACTTCCTGTAGGAAGACACAGACCTGCCTCCACTTCCTGTAGGAAGACACAGACCCTTCTCCACTTCCTGTAGGAAGACACAGACCCTTCTCCACTTCCTGTAGGAAGACACAGACCCTCCTCCAGTTCCTGTAGAGAGACACAGACCCGCCTCCACTTCCTGTAGGAAGATACAGACCTGCCTCCACTTCCTGTAGGAAGACACAGACCCTTCTCCACTTCCTGTAGGAAGATACAGACCTGCCTCCACTTCCTGTAGAGACACAGACCCTCCTCCACTTCCTGTAGGAAGACACAGACCTGCCTCGACTTCCTGTAGGAAGATACAGACCCTCCTCCACTTCCTGTCGGAAGCTATAGACCCTCCTCCACTTCCTGTAGAGAGAACACAGACCTGCCTCCACTTCCTGTAGGAAGACACAGACCCTTCTCCACTTCCTGTAGGAAGACACAGACCCTTCTCCACTTCCTGTAGGAAGACACAGACCCTCCTCCACTTCCTGTAGAGAGACACAGACCCGCCTCCACTTCCTGTAGGAAGATACAGACCTGCCTCCACTTCCTGTAGGAAGACACAGACCCTTCTCCACTTCCTGTAGGAAGACACAGACCTGCCTCCACTTCCTGTAGAGACACAGACCCTCCTCCACTTCCTGTAGGAAGACACAGACCTGCCTCGACTTCCTGTAGGAAGATACAGACCCTCCTCCACTTCCTGTCGGAAGCTATAGACCCTCCTCCACTTCCTGTAGAGAGACACAGACCTGCCTCCACTTCCTGTAGAGAGACACAGGCCTGCCTCCACTTCCTGTAGAGAGACAAGGACCCATCCGCACTGCCAGTAGAATAATAAAGACCTGCCCCTATTTCCTCATCCCTCTTCCTATAGAAAGATACACACACCAACTTTCTGTAGAGAGATATACACCCTCCTCCACTTCCTGTAGAAAAACGCAGACCCGCCTCCACTTCCGGTAGGAAGACACAGACCCGCCTCCACTTCCTGTAGAGAGATATAGACCCTCCTCCACTTCCTGTAGAGAGATGCAGACCCTCCTCCACTTCCTGTAGGAAGACACAGACCTGCCTCCACTTCCTGTAGAAATACTGACCCTCCTCCACATCCTGTAGAGATATAGACCCTCCTCCACTTCCTGTAGGAAGATACAGACCCGCCTCCACTTCCTGTAGAGAGACAAAGACCCTTCTCCACTTCCTGTAGAAAGTTATAGACCCACCGCCACTTCCTGTAGGAAGACACAGACCCGCCTCCACTTCCTGTAGAGAGACAGAGACCTGCCACCACTTCCTGTAGGAAGCTATAGACCCACCTCCACTTCTTGTAGGAAGACACAGACCCTCCTCCACTTCCTGTAGGAAGACACAGACCCTCCTCCAGTTCCTGTAGAGAGACACAGACCCGCCTCCACTTCCTGTAGAGAGACACAGACCCGCCTCCACTTCCTGTAGGAAGACACAGACCCTCTTCCACTTCCTGTAGGAAGACACAGACCTGCCTCCTCTTCCTGTAGAGAGACACAGACACTTCTCCACTTCCTGTCGAAAGCTATAGACCCAGCTCCACTTCCTGTAGGAAGACACAGACCTGCCTCTACTTCCAGTAAAGAGACACAGGCCTGCCTCCACTTCCTGTAGGAAGACACAGACCCGCCTCCACTTCCTGTAGGAAGATACAGACCTGCCTTCACTTCCTGTAGAGAGACACAGACCCTTCTCCACTTCCTGTATGAAGACACAGACCCTTCTACACTTCCTGTAGGAAGACACAGACCTGCCTCCACTTCCTGTAGGAAGACACAGACCCGCCTCCACTTCCTGTAGGAAGACACAGACCCTCTTCCACTTCCTGTAGGAAGACACAGACCTGCCTCCACTTCCTGTAGGAAGACACAGACCCGCCTCCACTTCCTGTAGGAAGACACAGACCTGCCTCCTCTTCCTGTAGAGAGACACAGACCCTTCTCCACTTCCTGTCGGAAGCTATAGACCCAGCTCCACTTCCTGTAGGAAGACACAGACCTGCCTCCACTTCCAGTAAAGAGACACAGGCCTGCCTCCACTTCCGGTAGGAAGACACAGACCCGCCTCCACTTCCTGTAGGAAGACACATACCTGCCTTAACTTCCTGTAGAGAGACACAGACCCTTCTCCACTTCCTGTAGGAAGACACAGACCTGCCTCCACTTCCTGTAGGAAGACACAGACCCGCCTCCACTTCCTGTAGGAAAATACAGACCCACCTCCACTTCCTGTCGGAAGATACAGACCTGCCTCCACTTCCTGTAGGAAGACACAGACCCTTCTCCACTTCCTGTAGGAAGACACAGACTTTTCTCCAATTCCTGTAGAAAGACACAGATCCTCCTCCAGTTCCTGTAGAGAGACACAGACCCTTCTCCACTTCCTATAGGAAGACACAGACCCTTCTCCACTTCCTATAGGAAGACACAGACCCTTATCCACTTCCTGTAGGAAGACACAGACCCTTCTCCATTTCCTGTAGGAAGACACAGACCCTTCTCCACTTCCTGTAGGAAGACACAGACCCTTCTCCACTTCCTGTAGGAAGATACAGACCTGCCTCCACTTCCTGTAGAGAGACACAGACCCTCCTCCACTTCCTGTAGGAAGACACAGACCCGCCTCCACTTCCTGTAGGAAGATACAGACCCACCTCCACTTCCTGTAGGAAGATACAGACCTGCCTCCACTTCCTGTAGGAAGACACAGACCCTTCTCCACTTCCTGTAGGAAGACACAGACTTTTCTCCAATTCCTGTAGAAAGACACAGATCCTCCTCCAGTTCCTGTAGAGAGACACAGACCCTTCTCCACTTCCTGTAGGAAGACACAGACCCTTCTCCACTTCCTGTAGGAAGACACAGACCCTTATCCACTTCCTGTAGGAAGACACAGACCCTTCTCCATTTCCTGTAGGAAGACACAGACCCTTCTCCACTTCCTGTAGGAAGACACAGACCCGCCTCCACTTCCTGTAGGAAGATACAGACCTGCCTTCACTTCCTGTAGAGAGACACAGACCCTTCTCCACTTCCTGTAGGAATACACAGACCCTTCTCCACTTCCTGTAGGAAGACACAGACCTGCCTCCACTTCCTGTAGGAAGACACAGACCCGCCTCCACTTCCTGTAGGAAGATACAGACCTGCCTCCACTTCCTGTAGAGAGACACAGACCTGCCTCCACTTCCTGTAGGTAGACACAGACCCGCCTCCACTTCCTGTAGGAAGATACAGTCCTGCCTCCACTTCCTGTAGAGAGACACAGACCCTTCTCCACTTCCTGTAGGAAGATACAGACCCTTCTCCACTTCCTGTAGGAAGACACAGACCCATCTACACTTCCTGTAGGAAGATACAGACCCTCCTCCACTTCCTGTCGGAAGCTATAGGCCCTCCTCCCCTTCCTGTAGAGAGACACAGACCCTCCTCCACTTCCAATATAGAGATACAGACCCACCAATACTTCCATTTTTAAATAATAGACACTAAAAAAATAAATAATAGGACCTAAAAAACTAAATTTTGATCCAGGATGTTTTTTTAGAATAACCTCACTCCGGTCATTAGGTCGGGTATTACAGCTCATTTCCATTGAAGTGAATGGAGCTTAGCTGCAATACCAGACTCGACCATCGTGGCGCTGTTTCCAAAAATAAACAGCTATTTTTTTTGTATTCCTATATGAGCCATGTATCCAGTAGGCGGCGCTATGTGATGTGTCCCTATAATACCATGACAGATATTCTCTTTCCTATTTTACTTTCTGCATCCTCTCAGAACTTTATAAAAGTGATCAGATCCCACATGACGTCTTATAATCATCTATTTCATGGCTCATTCCCTGTAGAGGAGAATTACGCTCGCACGTAGCACATAGGTCAAGAGTCTCCTGTTCAGCTTTTAAGCGCTGGCGGCGGCTCCTCCTGAAAGCTTTAAAAACCCTTTTATTCTCCATTTGGTGCCTGATGTCGTCGTTTATCCTCATATTTTACTATCCTGTTTTCTGTCTCAGAAGGGGCCTTTGTTTTCGCTCCTTCATCACAATCAGAGATTCTCACCTTCACTCCTCACATTGTCCACCTTCCTTGATCATTTCACTTTACAGAACACAAAAGAGACATTCATCCAATTATTCTATCATCTATCTATCCGTCTATCTATCTATCCATCCACTTATTTATTATCTATCTATCTACCAAATCTCCTCAGTATTCAGTGACCGCCCGTCTCCTCCATCCTCAGTATTCAGTGACCGCCCGTCTCCTCCATCCTCACTATTCAGTGACCACCCGTCTCCTCCATCCTCAGTATACAGTGACCGCCCGTCTCCTCTGTCCTCAGTATTCAGTGACCGCCCGTCTCCTCCATCCTCAGGATTCAGTGACCGCCCGTCTCCTCCGTCCTCAGTATTCAGTGACCGCCCGTCTCCTCCATCCTCAGTATTCAGTGACCGCCCGTCTCCTCCGTCCTTAGTATTCAGTGACTGTCCGTCTCTTCCGTCCTCAGTATTCAGTGACTGCCCGTCTCCTCCATCCTCAGTATTCAGTGACCGCCCGTCTCCTCCATCCTCAGTATTCAGTGACCGCCCGTCTCCTCCATCCTCAGTATTCAGTGACCGCCCATCTCCTCCATCCTCAGTCTTCAGTGACCGCTTGCGTCCTTTATCCTCAGTATTCAGTGACCGCCTGTCTCCTCCATCCTCAGTATTCAGTGACCGCCAGTCTCCTCCATCTGCAGTATTCAGTGACCGCCCGTCTCCTCCATCCTCAGTATTCAGTGACCGCCTGTCTCCTTCATCCTCAGTATTCAGTAACCTCTCATCTCCTCCATCCTTAGTATTCAGTGACCGCCCGTCTCCTCCATCCTCAGTATTCAGTGACCGCCCGTCTCCTCCATCCTCAGTATTCAGTGACCGCCTGTCTCCTCCATCCTCAGTATTCAGTGACCGCTTGCGTCCTTTATCCTCAGTATTCAGTGACCGCCCGTCTCCTCCATCCTCAGTATTCAGTGACCGCCTGTCTCCTCCATCCTCAGTATTCAGTGACCGCTTGCGTCCTTTATCCTCAGTATTCAGTGACCTTTCTACAGTCTACAAATTTAAAGGCAAATTTAACAGTAATTAATATTAAGCCTAAAATAGATACAAAATGTCTATACTTCAAGTTCTAACAAGTTGTGGACTTTAAGGTTCCTCAGGGGATGTCCCAGAGCCGAGGGGAGAGGCTCCTGCTGTAGTCAGACTCTCTACAGCAAGTGTGATCTGATGCTTCTAGGAAAAAGAAATTAAAATGAAGGCAGATGAGGATTTCAATAGAAGAAACTGTATTTTCTTGTGCACTTTCTACATGTAGTGTTTGTATAACGGGTCATATAAACTCTAGTAGAAGGTTCTGCGGTTCAGTATCTGCAGGCTCAGTGTCGTCCGCGCGGCGCTGCCTTCCCTGGAGCAGCAGAAGCTTTTGCAGCTGTAAAGTGATCGTCTGCTCCTGCTGGGAGTCATTCCAGGTCCAGGTCTGCAGGACGCTGATGATAAGAAAACGCCGCTTTTAGCCGGACTCCTGCAGTTTTCTGCTGCGGCAGGGAAGGATATCATTAATGTTTTGTAAGGATTTCTAGAAGGCAAACTAAAGAGTAAATGTTTACACTGCTGCAAAGTCAATACTCTCTAGATTTCTATGTCAAAGCCATAAAATGTTCATCAAGGTGGAATAACGACCCTGGACGACCTCTTATATAAATGATACAATATAAAGAATTTGGCAAAAAAACATTTAAAGGGAATCTCACAAAATTTTTTCCTATTGTACTGGACACACAAAGTAATTGTGGCTGAAGAGTAGAATGAAACGCTGTTCTTAGTTTTTCATTTCGACTCTCCATTGCTGAGATATTTGCATCAATATATTTGGACCCCAAACAGTTAAACTTCAAGTGGGTGTTGCCAGAGAGATTTTACTGGGCGGGATGTACTTTTTCCTCTTTTTGTACTGACCAATCATAAGAGTGAAGCAACACACTGGAGAAATAACACACCCCCACAAGAGCATTGACACAGTCTGCCGAGAGATGCTGTAAAGCTTTATGCAGATAACTTGAAGAATCTAATGGCGTGGAGCAACACAAGACTGAGACAAGGTGTAAAGTTCAAGTCTATATTTAGTAGGCAACAGTGCAAGGCCAGATTGTCATGCTTAGGAGGAGAGGGAATCAGGTAACTAGATGGTGTGATGGGCGAAGGGGTTCAGGAGAGCCTAATCTGACCATGATGTTGGGGACCCTTGCTCGCCCTGATCTTGGAGGTACCTCTGATGGTGAGGAGGTCCGAGTCACCACCCTCTTTCCTAAGCTCCTGAGTAGCCCTAGGCTGAGGCCCCCTACCTCCATTCACAGGTCAGGAATCACAGCTACTCCAAATGCAAAGAACTCCATGAGAGACTTCAGCTCAGCAGCAAGACGTGTTCACAGCTCAGTGACCAAGAGTAAATAACTCTATCAATGGCGTCTGACAGAGGAAAGAGAAGGCTACTTAAAGACTAGGGGGAGGGAACTCCAGGCGAGCCACATCCAGCCTCACATCAACCAGCAATTGAACACAAGGCCTTCACATCTATACCTACATCACCAGCAGCTGAGCACAAGACCTTCACATCCGTACCTCATGCAGCTCCTGAATAAGTGCAAACACAAACAAGCACAGCAGCATCAGCAAAGTCAGTGCAATCTGAGCATGTGACACAGATACAATCTTGATGAGACCAATAATAGCTATAGTCTCTGAAGCAAGTTCACACTAGTGCAGTAAATAAAAGAACAGTCTCTTAGAGCATAAATAGCACAATGTAGTAAATAAATGAAGCGGTCTCTTAAAGTCCTGGAACTAAGCAGTACAGTGTGGCTAGAAAACTCCAGTCCTGAACTGTCCTGAATATGCACTACACAGAAAAACAACAAACAGATTGCAGTAGGCGAGCTTTCCTGAGGAATGAATTAACTGTGTGATACTGGCAACCAGAGATATCCTTCCTATGAAGGACAGCCAGATTACTTGGAGAGCCACATTGTTCAGGAGAAAACTTGCAGAAACAGGAAAACTGAGGAAAACTTGGAAAAGCTGGAGATAGAGGTAGAAGCAAATGATTAACAGCCCGTTTCTTGGTTATGTCTAATATTGCACTTCAGTCCCATTCACTTTAATACCAGCCACAGATCTTGAACAAGAGAGGAGACTTTAAAGGGTTTCCCTTGTAATCGATTATCTCCCTACCGGGACATTAGCTTTGATAGGGAAACAAACAACTGATCAATTTCTCTATAGCACAACCAGATGGGATAGGAGACATTGTACAATGCTCATTCACATAAATGGGAAGCCTCCAGATACAGAGAGAAAACGGGCCCTGTGTACACACAATATATGGGTCCTTTTCGGTCCAACAGCTCATTGCAATTCACAATGCTACCTGTCTTGGAGGTAAAATGGGCTCCTATGCGGCTTCACAGCTTCGACCAATGATATGTCCATCCCTGCAGAGAGAAACTCTTCACTCCAGTGACAAGATGGAGATCTTCAATATAGTTTATGGCCACCTTACAGTCGGAGCTATTTGCCAAAATTATGTCCACCATTTCATAGGACTTTATGAAGGTCACAGATTTTCATACTTTACACCTCTCCTTTCACTTCTCCGCACTTTCCCTTACACCTCCCCTCTCCCTTCTCTACCTTCTCTACACGTTCCCTTACACCTCCCCTCTCCCTCCTCAGCACTTTCCCTTATACCTCCCATCTCCCTTCTTTGCACTTTCCCTTACACCTCCCCTCTCCCTATTTGCACTTTCCCTTACACCTCCCCTCCCCCTTCTTTGTACTTTTCCTAACACCTCCCCTCTCCCTTCTTTGTTCTTTCCCTTACATCTCCCCTCTCCCTCCTCAGCACTTTCCCTTACATCTCCCCTCTCCCTTCTTTATTCTTTCCCTTACACCTCCCCTCTCTCTCCACAGCACTTTCCCTTATACCTCCCCTCTCCCTTCTTTGTTCTTTCCCTTACATCTCCCCTCTCCCTTCTTTATTCTTTCCCTTACACCTCCCCTCTCTCTCCACAGCACTTTCCCTTATACCTCCCCTCTTCCTTCTTTGTACTTTTCCTTACACCTACCCTCTTCCTCCTCAGCGCTTTCCCTTACACCTCCCCTCTCCCTTCTTTGCTCTTTCCCTTACACCTCCCCTCTCCCTCCTCAGCACTTTCCCTTACACCTTCCCTCTCCCTTCTTTGCTCTTTCCCTTACACCTCCCCTCTCCCTCCTCAGCACTTTCCCTTACACCTCCCCTCTCCCTTCTTTGTACTTTCCCTTACACCTCCCCTCTCCCTCCTCAGCACTTTCCCTTACACCTCCCCTCTCCCTTCTTTGTACTTTTCCTTACACCTTCCCTCTCCCTTCTTTGCTCTTTCCCCTACACCCCCCCTCTCCCTCCTCAGCACTTTCCCTTACACCTCCCCTCTCCCTCCTCAGCACTTTCCCTTACACCTCCCCTCTCCATTCTTTACTCTTTCCCTTACCCCTCCCCTCTCCCTTCTTTGCTCTTTCCCTTACACCTCCCCTCTCCCTCCTCAGCACTTTCCCTTACACCTCCCCTCTCCCTTCTTTGCTCTTTCCCTTACACCTCCCCTCTCCCTCCTCAGCACTTTCCCTTACACCTCCCCTCTCCCTTCTTTGCTCTTTCCCTTACACCTCCCCTCTCCCTCCTCAGCACTTTCCCTTACACCTCCCCTCTCCCTTCTTTGTACTTTCCCTTACACCTCCCCTCTCCCTCCTCAGCACTTTCCCTTACACCTCCCCTCTCCCTTCTTTGTACTTTTCCTTACACCTTCCCTCTCCCTTCTTTGCTCTTTCCCCTACACCCCCCTCTCCCTCCTCAGCACTTTCCCTTACACCTCCCCTCTCCCTCCTCAGCACTTTCCCTTACACCTCCCCTCTCCATTCTTTACTCTTTCCCTTACCCCTCCCCTCTCCCTTCTTTGCTCTTTCGCTTACACCTCCCCTCTCCCTCCTCAGCACTTTCCCTTACACCTCCCCTCTCCATTCTTTACTCTTTCCCTTACCCCTCCCCTCTCCCTTCTTTGCTCTTTCCCTTACACCTCCCCTCTCCCTCCTCAGCACTTTCCCTTACACCTCCCCTCTCCATTCTTTACTCTTTCCCTTACCCCTCTCCTCTCCCTTCTTTGCTCTTTCCCTTACACCTCCCCTCTCCCTCCTCAGCACTTTCCCTTACCCCTCTCCCTTCTTTGCTGTTTCCCTTACACCTCCCTTCTCTTCCCTTACACCTCCCTTTTCCATTCTCCACACCTTCTTTTACACCTCCCCGTAGTAGACCTCCCTTCTCCCACCCCCTACTTTTCCCCGCCATGGCCTGGGTACATCCTCGTATATCTCCTTCTATATGTGATCGGCTCTTTCATTCATTTAAAGTTGGCAGGATCTTTAGATAGAGTTTAATGAACTAAAGTCATTTTCTATCTCAGTAAAATTTTATTGTCCTGAAAGGTCTTGCAGAATGTGAATGTGATAACAAAGGAGGCGGGCGGAGGCAGATTTACGGGGATTCGGCTTCCGCTCTGCACAGTAGGATAAGCCTTTGTCATTGTGTTACCTGGTGTTTGTTTTATTTTGCAGTTGATTATATTTCAGCTCTAGAAGCAACTTCGGATCCAGATCTCTGCAAGAGGTCTAATACCAGGTTTAGAAAAACATTGCTGCTTCCTTGTAGAAACAGTGCCACCCTTGTATGCAGGTTGAGTCTGGTATTACAGCTCAGCTCTATTGAAGTGAATGGGACTGAGCTGTATTACCAGACATAATCCACAGTTATTATTGTAGGGGTTGTAATGATACTGCAGACGTATTACCAGGATTGGTGGTGGATTAGTCCGACTCTCTACACACCCATCAGATAGCTGGTAACCACTGATCAAATCAGAATAGCGCCACTCACTGGGCAGTGGACATTGCCAAGAACTGCAGCTCACTTCCTAGACCATTACAAACCCCAAGGTCGGGGCTGACGCCACTCCCCCACCTATGTCTTGTTGGTTGGGATTCCGCATGCCCTGAAAAACTACAAGTCCCAGGATATTATTCTCCATTTTGTGAATTCCCCATTCAACCTTCATATATCTGTATTGTGGTAATCTATAAAATCACTCCATTCTGAGTACATAGCCACCCCCCCCATCACACTACATGGCTACTTTACATGTGACAGTAAAGCTTGAATTCTCAGGACTGGGACTGTCACGAGTGTGTCCCACCCTGGGAGGACCTCTGGCAAGTCTGGAACCTGAGCAACAGTCCGAGGAAGTCGAGGAGCCTGGGGAGTGGAGCGGTGTCGTGCTCACCCCAGTGTAGAGAGTGCCAAGAAACAGACACCGGAGTCGGAGGCTGTGCAGGGCCTTACGTCCCGGCAGCCAATACCAGCGGGTGGGAAATTCCAAGCTCCCCAGCCACACTGTGCCCGGAGGCAAAGCCACGTAAAGAGCCCAGGAGTAGCCGCCAGAGAAGTGGGGCTAATAAAGGACTCCAGCTGCCTGTCATACCGGCACCAAGCAGGATAGAGACGGCCAGCTCAGCTTCAGCAGCCGCAGGGACCCGCTAAAAGAGTGCGCAGCAGGGAGGCCTCAGAACTTGCGGGTGAGGAGAACCTCGAGTTGCTCCCAGGTTGCACGGACTCACAGTAACACAGTAACTTCTGTCCTTTTACCAGTACCATCAGTAAAGGACCTGAAGAACCAACAAACCGTGCGTCTGTCTGTTTCTTTGCGCCCTCCGTCCTGCACCCTAATGACATTACTCCATCTGCTGCTCTGGGGACCTGCTCCACCCGTGGGAAGCCACTTCATCCCAGTTGCCCGTCCATCGTCCCCAGAGGTTCTGCAGCAGAGGCAGCTACCCAAAGCCGCAAACCACGGGTGGCATCACGATCCATTATCCTTAAAACCATTCCTCCGCATTTTTAAGTGACTCTGAAGGGCCACAGAGCCGGGTCTCAGCCCCCGTGCGTCCCCCGAGAGACCGAATCAGCCCAGTTCCGAGTACCCCACGAACCCTGAGGACGAGTCAACTCCCCTCCACAATAAAAAGTCACATGACTTCTCAAATAACTCCGGTGACTGTTTCTCATTCTATATAATGAGCTCTTTTATGGAGCATGTCTCTGGAGAAGCTGTGGAGTCGTGATTATTGCATCTGCGGAGTGTAGCTGGATTGGAGGAGTTAGTACTTCTCTGTTTGTGTCTATTTCCCTCTCTGTTTCCCTTTCCCCTGTGTCACATTATTTGCAGTGATGAGTCTAGCAATCTCACTGGCCTTCTCACTAGCCAGGGTTAATGAGGGCTCAGGCAAGTGATGCCGACAGGGGGAAGGACCCATATAGGGGCAATAGGGCGTGCAAGACACATACTCAGGTGAGTGCTATGTGTTGTGTGGCACGTAAGGCATCTGTATGCCATGTGTGATTGAGACATAGGATTTCCACACTACAGGTATCATTTGTATTGTTGTATTAGGACCTATAGAGCCATAACACTGGATTGAGTAGTAAAAGTGTCCCTTAAATCACACAAAAACATAAAACCTCTTTAAAGCGGTTCCCAGATAACTTCTACTTAGACTTCACAAAGAGGAAAAATCCATCGATAGATGAACGATGAGAGGTTGTATATGATAAAAAGTTACATTTGTTTCATCATTAAAAAAGCGAGCAATCAGACAGAGATATCAAATCACCATAAAAATCAACATATTACGGCTATAGCTGAAACGCGTTGGCTGATCAAGTAGTTCCTGCTTATGGGAAAAAGAGAAACAACTTTCTGAAGAGGCAGAATGGTAAGATGGGCTAAGGCTGTTCAGGGGAGCTAGTCTGACCCTTAGACTGGCTCACCATGTTCCTGGAGTTACCTCTGAAGGTGAGGATGTCCAGGCCACTACCCTTGCCCTTTGCTCCTGACCAGCTATAGGCTAAGAGCCCCTACTTCCACCCATGGACCGGTAAAACTCAGTAACTCCTATGGAAGGGAACAGCAGCAGCAGCACAGATCAGCACATTTTCACTGCACAGTGTCCTAATAGAGACTGAACTCTATCTGCAACACCTGTGGAGGGAAGTGGAACTATTTAAAGGCTGAAAGAATGGAGAGCACACCCTCACCTCCACTGCACAGCTGCACACAGCACAGACTCAGTCTCATTAACTCTGGAAGTGCCAAAGGAAATTAACACTGATTAAACAACAACAAAGGCTTTTTTGCTGTATTGGGGCCTTTAGTATGTGCTCCAGCTGCCTCCCCTAATATTCGGCCCCACAGCAGGTTGGGTGCGTGGGCGGTATTTGCATGTTACTTAGTCCATTATTTGCCTTTAATTGTCGCTCATGGACCCCCCCCCCTTCCCAGTATAAAACACCCAACCTGCAGCTAGGGCTGAAAGTCCAAGATACAGTACGGAGCCATACACAATGTTCCCGTGCTTAATGACGGCCATTAATATGTCTTGAGCCGGGGCCAAGTCATTAAGGCACAATTTATTTTCATGCAGAATATATAGTTAAATGCCTCGGACGCAGGTTTATCATGTAGAAAACGTAATGTCAGATGGGGGTCAATATATACACGGTACAAAGAGTAAATCGTGGGTGGGCAGCGCATCTCATTGTATATCACCCAGGCGGCCCACTGGGTCCCATACATCAGGAGACGCCATAAATATTAATACGGCCTGACCGCGTAAAGCATTTATACGCGCTCTGCCCAATCTGCTCTAATTGCTGCATGCAAAAAATAAGAATAAACTCAAAATACAGAGTCCTCACAATGGTGAAGAAGCAAGAAATAATGAGAGAAGAGGGCGGTGTATGGAACGGGTCCATCCTATGTGGGGGTCTAGGTGACCATAGTTGTGGCAGACCCCCCTTTAGTGAACTATACCCACGTTTCCTGTCCTTGTCTAATAAACAGCTGTCGCAAGGATCTCCCGTCCTTGGAAGAGAGTGACAGATTTGGGAGCTAAGTCTCTACTTGCTGGTAGTTGGTTAGTTTATCTCTGTTTTAGCCAGCTTGTTACCACTCCCCTTTACTTTAAATAGTCACATGACCATTCACTTATGTCAGTTATAGAATCTCATTCTGAGCTGACCACATGGAAGGAGTAAGTCTGTAGCAGTTGCTGAAGTTCTGTTGCCTGCAGCCATGGTGTCTGGATGCATCTTTGAAGCATATCCTTTCTGTCTATGTTCCTCTGTCTGTCTTCCTTCCCCTGTGTCTTTTTACAATAGTGGTGATGTCTAGTACACTCAGTGGCCTTGGCACTACTCAGGGTGAGTGGAGGGACAGGACAGGCTAGGCACGCGATATTGATGGTGGGGAAGGACCCGCTTAGGGACGTTAGGGGAGCTCAGAGTTCAGGGTCTTCCTCCCCATTTTCCATCCCATTACTCTTTTATGTGCCATTTTGTGTGTGATTTTGGAGGTTTAAATTAATAAATAATTAAAAAAATTGATGTGGGTTTGACCCTTTTCTGATAGTCAGCTTTGGTAAAGCAGACAGCTGCAGCCTACAACCCAAGCTGTCAGCTTTACTTTGTCTGGTTATTACAAATAGGGCAGATCCCACAATGGTTTTTTTTATCTTTAATCATTTAGTTAAAATAAATATAATTAAAAAAACTGTTGTCTCCCCTAATTTTGATAATCAGCCAATGGTAAAAGCAGACTGGTGGATCTGCAGCCCGCAGCTGTCAGCTTTACCTTGTCTGGTTATTCCAATTAGAGGAGACACCACAATGTTTTTTTTTATTTTTAATTATTTAGTTATAAATAAATAATTAATAACAAAAACTGTGTGTCCCCCTAATTTTTGATAATCAGCCATGGTAAAGCAGACTGGTGGGATCTGCAGCCCGCAGCTGTCAGTTTTACCTTGTCTGGTTATTCCAAATAGAGGGAACCCCATGCTGTTTTTTTAATTATTTAGTTATACATAAATAAATAGTTAAAAAAAGTGGAGTTCCCATATTTTTGATAACTAGCCAGGGTTAAGTGGACAACTGGGGTCTGATATTCTCAGGGTGAGAAGGGCCATGAGTAATGGCCCCTTCCCAGTCTTCAAATAGAAGCACGCAGCTGACTAAGAAGTGGACACCTTCATTAGATGCTTCAAATTTTGGTGCTTTACCCCGGCTCTTCTTGTTGCCCTGGTTCAGTGGCAACTGCAGTAATGGTAGTTTGGGTTGATGTCAGCTGTGTAATGTCAGCTGGCATCAAGCCCAGGGGTTAGTAATGGAGAGGCATCAATCACACCCCCCCCCCCCCCCATTACTAACCAACTTTTCTGGCTGAGAATCACAGCAAGTCTATATACGCTAATGGGAGCAAACCCTTATGTGGCTAATTAGGAATTAGGTAATTTTGCACCAAGTTATTCCTGTAATTGGATTTTGCCCAATATGTATCAAAAAGTTTCAGAAGAAGTGTTCATTAGTTCCACAATGTAAAGCAGTAGCTCCATCTGTACAGGCTTCGATGGGGATGATATAACATCAGTAATCAGCCCTGAATCATGATGTCTGTACACCCAGATACAGCCGCATCTGATTATTCCAAATAAGGGTGTTTTTTTTTAGTTATATATAAATAAAAAATTCACAAAACATGAAGTGCCACTTATTTTTGATAACTAGCCAAGGTAAAGCTGACAACTGGGGTCTGGTATCCTAAGGGTGGGAAGGGCCATAGTTAATAGACCATCTTCAGCCTCAAAATAGAAGCATGCAGCTGCCCTAGAGGTGGCACCTTCAATAGATGTGCCAATCCAGGCACTTTGCCTGGCTCTTCTTGTTGCCCTGGTGCTTTAACATTTGGGGTAATGGTAGATGGGGTTGATGTCAGCTGTGTAATGTCAGCTGGCATCAAGCAAGGGGTTAGTAATGGAGAGGCATCTACCATTACTAACCAACGTTTCTGGCTGGGAATCTCAATGAGTCTAAATACGCCAAATGTAGAGAACCCTTAGTGTTAATGAGGATTCAGTAATTTTTGCACAAGTTTACTCCGTAATGGTGATTTTGGCCAAATATGTATCAAAATTTCAGAAGAAGTGTTCATTAGTGCCACTATTGTAAAGCAGTAGCTCAATCTGTTCAAGGTTTGGATGGGATGATTATAACATCGTTCACCCCTGAATCATGAATGAAGGTGGCACCTTCAATAGATGTGCCAATCCAGGCACTTTGCCTGGCTCTTCTTGTTGCCCTGCTGTTTTGACATATGGGGTAATGGTAGATGGGGTTGATGTCAGCTGTGTAATGTCAGCTGGCATCAAGCCAAGGGGTTAGTAATGGAGAGGCATCTACCATTACTAACCAATGTTTCTGGCTGGGAATCTCAGTGAGTCTAAATACGCAGATGTGAGAGAACCCTTAGTGGTTAATTGGAGGATTTAGGTAATTTTTGCACCAAGTTACTTCTGTAATTGAGATTTTGCCCGAATAGTATCAAATGGTTCAGAAGAAGTCTTCATTAGTTCCACAATGTAAAGCAGTAGTTCCACCTGTACAGGCTTCGATGAGGGATGATATAACATCAGTAATCAGCCCTGAATCATGAATGAAGTGGCACCTTCAATAGATGTGCCAATCCAGGCTCTTCTTGTTGCCTGGTGCTTGACTTTGGGTATGGCTAATGGGTGATTACTGTGTAATCAGAAGATGCGGGCGACTAAAAGTGGACTCTAGATGCTCAAATTTGTGTTTAGCGTCTTTTGTTGCCCTGGTTCGTAGCAACTCAGTAATGGTAGTGAGGTGAGTCAGCTTTAAGTAGCTGCATCAAGCCGGGTTAGTAATGGAGAGGCATCAATCACACCCCCCATTACTAACCAACTTTTCTAGCTGGAATCACAGCAAGTCAAATATACGCAGATGTGAGAAACCCTTAGTGGCTAATTGGAGGAATTAGAAAATTTTGCACCAAGTTCATTCCTGTAATTGGGATTTTGCCAAATAGTATCAAAGAGTTTCAGAAGAAGTGTTATTAGTTCCACAATGTAAAGCAGTAGCTCCATCTGTTCAGGCTTTGATGGGGATGATATAACATCAGTAATCAGCCCTGAATCATGAATGAAGGTGGCACCTTCAATAGATGTGCCAATCCAGGCACTTTGCCTGGCTCTTCTTGTTGCCTTGGTGTTTTGACATTTTGGGGTAATGGTAGATGGGGTTGATGTCAGCTGTGTAATGTCAGCTGGCATCAAGCCAAGGGGTTAGTAATGGAGAGGCATCTACCATTACTAACCAATGTTTCTGGCTGGGAATCTCAGTGAGTCTAAATACGCAGATGTGAGAGAACCCTTAGTGGTTAATTGAGGATTTAGGTAATTTTTGCACCAAGTTACTTCTGTAATTGAGATTTTGCCCAAATAGGTATCCAAAAGTTCAAAAGAAGTCTTCATTAGTTCCACAATGTAAAGCAGTAGCTCCACCTGTACAGGCTTCGATGGGGATGATATAACATCAGTAATCAGCCCTGAATCATGAATGAAGGTGGCACCTTCAATAGATGTGCCAATCCAGGCACTTTGCCCGGCTCTTCTTGTTGCCCTGGTGCTTTGACATTTGGGGTAATGGTAGATGGGGTTGATGTCAGCTGTGTAATGTCAGAAGCATGCAGCTGACTAAGAAGTGGCACCTTCATTAAATGCTTCAAATTTGTTGCTTTAGCCGGCTCTTCTTGTTGCCCTGGTTCAGTGGCAACTGCAGTAATGGTAGTTGAGGTTGATGTCAGCTGTGTAATGTCAGCTGGCATCAAGGCCAGGGGTTAGTAATGGAGAGGAGTCTAACAGACACCCCCATTACTAACCAACTTTTCTGGCTGGGAATCTCAGGGTTCTCTCTTACCAATTCTGCGTTTTTAGACTCAATTAGTGGTTCAATTGGAGGATATTGTAGTAATTTTTTGCACCTGTAAATTGGGATTTTGACCAAATATGTATCAAATGTTTTCAGAAGAAGTGTTCATTAGTTCCACAATGTAAGGCAGTAGCTCCATCTGTCCTGGCTCGGCTGGGGATGATATAAATAGGTAATGAGCGCTGGATCATGTCTCTACACCCAGGTACAGCCACGTCGTGGTCTTCAATCATCCGGTGTCTTCTGCTTTAAGCATCATTCTATGATTCTTTTTTCCCGCAGTTCTATAGTATTGGCTTATGGATCGCCATCCTATGACCTACGCTAAGCACCAGCAGTCCCGGCGACGCTCCATCACTCCGGCTTGTCAGCTGCCTCATGTTTTTTTTCGGAGACTCTCCTCCTGGGAAATAAGGTTAAGCCGAGCGCCAGCCTCCGTTTAAAGGATAAATGCCCCCAGCATCTGTCACCGATTCATTACGGCCGATCAGGGACACGACGAGAAAGGAATTGGCAACTTTCTTTGGACATTTCCAGATTTCACATCTGTGAGATCTTGTCAATAACTCAGCTTTACAGCCCGGGAGCCGCATTTGGCTTCTGATACCAAGTGCCCGTGTCTCCTCCATCGCTCGCCTGCCTGGAGTTTATAGCAGATGCCGACACGGTGAAGGCATCATTGGGACCTACGAGGGTAATCTGCAGGCGGGGGGCAGAAACATGACTGCACCGGAGGGGGAGAGCAAGGCTTAAATACCAATGACTTTCACACAGGGTTAGGATGGATACTGGATAGTGGAGAAAATCATATATAGACCTTCATAGAGCTACATTGAAATGGTGCCCCCTAGTGGTGCTGGATGACACCTAACTCCATGTAATACGAAGACTAGCGGGTCAGACGTTTGTCTATCTTAAGGAGCAGAGCTGTGAAGTTAATAAGCCAAACATCCGACTCTGACTCCTCAATTTCCCTAAATCAGACTCCAACTCCACAAAATGGACAAGACTCCATGACTCCGACTCTACAAACATGACTGTGAAGTCAATAAGCCAAGCATCCGACTCTGACTCCACCAAAATGGACATTGACTCCGTGACTCCGACTCCAAGACTCTGATCCACACCCATGGCTGTGCTGTAAAGTCAATAAGCCAAGCATTCGACTCCGACTCCACTAAAATGCACACTGACTCCGACTCTACAAACATGACTGTGAACTCAATAAGCCAAGCATCCGACTCTGACTCCACCAAAATGGACATTGACTCCCGTGACTCCGACTCCAAGACTCTGATCCACACCCATGGCTGTGCTGTAAAGTCAATAAGCCAACATTCGACTCCGACTCCACTAAAATGCACACTGACTCCGACTCTACAAACATGACTGTGAACTCAATAAGCCAAGCATCCGACTCTGACTCCACCAAAATGGACATTGACTCCACAACTCCAACTCTTCAATTTCCCTGAATCCAACTCCGACTTGACTCCACCAAAATGGACACTGACTCCGACTCCACAACTCTAACTCTACAACCAGGGCTGTGAAGCCAGTAAGATAAATATCCGACTCCAACTCCTCAATTTCCTTGAATCCGAATCCACCAAAATGGACACCGACTCCGACTCCACAACCATGGCTGTGAAGTCAGTTAGCCAAATATCGAACTCCGACTCCTGAGTTTTCCTGAATCTGACTCCAAATCCACCAAAATGGACACGGACTCCACGACTCCGACTCCACAGCCCTTCTTGATGAGGTTGGGGTGGACATATATTGGGGAGAATGTCAGAGATAGACCCCCCAATCTATTGCCCACAGAGCAGCCTCATTGTAAGCTATTGACTTGGTGATCAGGGGGCATCATACATGAGATACAATGGTCCTTCCTGCAGGGTACTCATCTCCTGCCTCTGGCGAGACCCCGGAATGTGACTGTTTCCCTCAGTGCCGGTTCAGCAGACATCGGCCTAGAATGGGTCGCCCCGGTACGAGCTGTGAAAGAGCTTAGTCTGGTGGAGGCCCTGGTTGCTCCTTTGGAGCATTATGGTTTAAGTCTCCTCATACTGGCATGTCACTCTCCACAAGGAGAAACCTTACCCCTTAGATCCTCAGTCTTATCCTCTCCTGCAGCCAGATCAGATCTCATACTGTGCACTGACGAGGGGCAATACACCAAAACACCGTGCCTGCAAACTGAGATTTTGGTTATAATCCTTAGTTATATGGCATGGCTCATTAAAGGGTCGATATTGACTTTTAGGATTGCTACTTTCAATAGGTGGCGCTAGAGTTCATCCTCCTCCTCGCTGAAGAGACAATTAGCATATCTTGTTTACAGGGTGGGAGACGTATATTTCAGGATGGGGACCTATATACCAGGATAGGGACATACTGTATATACCAGGATGAAGGACCTATATGCTATGATGGTGACCTATATACAATGATGGGGACCTATATACCAGGATGGGGGACATATATACCAGGATACGGACATACTGTATATACCAGGATGAAGGACCTATATACTATTATGGTGACCTATATACCATGATGGGGACATATATACCATGATTGAGACATATATAACAGGATAGAGGACCTATATACCAGGATGGGGGCCATATATACCAGGATGAGAGACATATATTTCAGCATGGGGGACCTATATACCATATATAACAGGCTGAAGGACCTATATACCAGGATGGAGGACCGATATACCATGATAGGGACATCTATACCATGTTGGGGACATATGTACCATGATGATTAACATATATACCAGGATGGGCGACATATATACTAGGTAATGACATACATACCAGGATGGGGGACATATGTATCAGGATGGGGGATATGTATACCAGGATGGGGGATCATATATACCAGGATGGAGGACATATATACTAGAATAGGAGACATATAACTAGGATGGGGGACATATATACCAGGATGGGGGACATATATACCAGGATGGGGGACATATGTATCAGGATGGGGGACATATGTATCAGGATGGGGGATATGTATACCAGGATGGGGGACATATATACCAGGATTGGGGACATATGTATCAGGATGGGGGATATGTATACCAGGATGGGGGATCATATATACCAGGATGGAGGACATATATACTAGAATAGGAGACATATAACTAGGATGGGAGACATGTATACCAGGATGGAGACTTATATATCAGGTGGGACCTTATGGACCAAATATACCAGGATGAGGAACATATATATTAAAAGTATAAATCTTTATATTACTTAGAACACTACAAGGGTCCATGCATCTGTCCAATGTATGTGTGGGGGGTGGGATTAGGTCCATATTTCGCACCGGGGCCCATTGGACTCCAGTCACACCACTGGTTGTAATAGTCGGAAACTTTTAACCTTTCTCCTCAGTTTCCCCAGTCTCCGCCTGTTGTGAGGAGCAGCATCTGCATTCACATGGGTAGAAATGTAAAGACAATTAGCAGCATTTAATTGATTTCTCCAGACGTCTCACATGTCAGATACGGAACATCTAGAGGATTAGAGTGAACGCCTCCGGCCATAGGGATGTCTGCTCTGATACTTTTGTGTGAGATCTAATCCTCTTTAATTCCTGTCATTAATGCTCATTTGCTGTGATCTACCTTCTTCTGTTTTTGGAGAATTCTAAGTTTTTACTTTTTTTTTTCTCTATTTCTCTCTAGGTTATTCTTATACTGACCAAGCTGTATGACTTCAACCTGGGGAGTGTGACGGAGAGCTCCCTCTGGAGGTAAGGGCAAAAACTATAGGATCCATCTGTTTCCTGTTAGCTCTTAAGATGCAGACATCACATCTAGAGCTGTTGCTACCAGATTAGCAGGGAGAGCGGGTGCTATCAGCTGAGCAATTGATAAACTAAACCCATGTATTAAAGGAACATCGAAAGTCAGGTAGAGGTGTAGAGGAAAATACATGTTTCTAGGGGAATGTGAGACCACAGCAGTCAATTAACATATGTTCATAGACTGCGTACCTACATAAAGGTCATGACCTGTTCTTATAAAATAGGAAGGGGGAACAAGAGGCGCAATAGTGCCCTATCACTCAGACACTAAGAGATGAGAGGTATATTGTCAAAACCACTCACCTATTCCAGTTGTGATGACCCACAACTGGCTTGAAGGCATACAATCAATACCGGCTGCTGCAGGACTTCCACCAACCACTCGCACGTGGGAAGACTCTCAGGAAGCTGGGAAAAGGTGTGTGACAGTCCGCGCCACCGGGTACCAAAGAAATCACCTGGGATGCAGGAAGTTATTTCAAGCTTTATCTTTATTCTCCAACATGTTTCAGCGCTCCACCTGGCGCCTTCCTCAGGGAATATCCCTGAGGAAGGCGCCAGGTGGAGCGCTGAAACATGTTGGAGAATAAAGATAAAGCTTGAAATAACTTCCTGCATCCCAGGTGATTTCTTTGGTACCCGGTGGCGCGGACTGTCACACACCTTTTCCCAGCTTCCTGATGACCTGTTCTTATCTAAGCAGGAACTATAGTCACCCTGTACACAGGATCTAATACCCCAGGTGGTTTTCCTGAGAATACAAAGGCCTCTGGCGGCTTCAAAGAAACCAACACCTGGTCACTGGTAACCAGGAAAATGCTTTTAAGACAAGGCATTTGAAATGTAATGCTTCCATTGCTAAATTAGCCATGGTCCAGTCACAGACTTGGGATTAGAATATTAAAATGAAAGGCTGTTCTTGAAAATTTGATCCAGGATAATACTATAAAAAGCCACGCAGACAAAGAAAACTTATTCACAGATTGGGGATCAGGGTTTATGTGATTTATGCCCACTTTATAGCCTAGTTCAGGGGTTGAGTGCTAGATTAAGTGAGTAGAGATATATTAACCTTTGCAGGTGCAATCACAAGTCACATGCTGAGGATTTAGGGAAAAAGAAAGACCCTTCCTTTCCTCTGTCAATGACTTCAGTTGAACCCAACTCATTCTAAACTTAAATATATAAAGTATTTTAAAAGCATCATTAATCCTATAATTGGGAAGGGGGAATATAATTAGAATAACTTCTTGTGGAAAATTTACAGATGACTGAGTGGATGGAGCTGAGTCAAGAGGTGCTGCTTACTGGCCGTGGTCTCCTTTAGCAGACAGAGTTGTAGGGGAGTATGTCTGCTGTAGTCAGTTGCCATGCAGCCATAGACAAAATTATTAGAAGGAGGATGGAGAAGTGAGTGATGTTAGGGTGAAGGACAATTGAGTAGTGGGTGAAGTGTTTATAGTTCCTAGTTTCCCGCAACAAAAGAAACAGTAAGGATATGCTTCTGCTGTAGTCAGTTGCCTTACAGCCAGAGAAGTTTGGTAGAAAGAGGATGGAGAAGTGCGATATCTCTAGGGGAAGAACAATTGAGATTTGGGTAAACAGCTTAGACCAGAAAAAGCAGTTGGGAAAGGTTTACCGCTATCATCCATATCCTCACTCCACGACACAGATAACGCCACAGCTTTCTACAACTCTACACTCACATCAGCTATTCATGGAGTTGCCCCTCTCATTCATGGCAGAACACAACAAATCAACAGACAACCCTGGCACACAGACACCACTAAAAAGCTGCAGCGAGAGTCTAGGGTTGCTGAGCGCCGCTGGAAGAAAACACACTCGCATGAAGATGCACAGCATTCAAACAAGCACTTCTCACATTCAAGTCAGCACTCACCACCACTAAACACAATTACTTCATTACCCTCATATCCTCTTTGTTTCACAACCCCAGGCAGTTATTCAACACATTCAACTCCCTCCTCCGCCCCCCATTTCCTCCTCCTACTTCTCTTATCTCTGCAGAAGACTTTGCAACACACTTCACCAACAAGATTGAACAGATCAGAAAAGTCATTGCTACCCAACCACCGCAATCCCCATGTATACCAGACCACTCCCCTCCCCACTAAGCCTCCTCCCCTCCATCACTGAAGGAGAACTTGCACACCTACCCTTCAGATCACACCTCACCACCTGCACTGGACCCCATCCCATCCCACCACCTCCCCAACCTCACCACAACACTTATCCCAGCCCTAACCCACCTCTTCAACCTATCACTGACTTCTGGTACCTTTCCTTCTGCTTTCAAACATGCAACAATTACACCTGTCTTGAAGAAGCCATCCATTGACCCCACTTCTACATCCAGCTACCGGCCCATATCCCTGCTCCCGTTCGCCTTCAAACTTCTGGAAAAGCCACACTGTGCTCTCATCCCACCTCTCATCCACCTCTCTCTTTGACGACCTTCAATCCGGCTTCTGCCCCACCACTCCACCGAAACTGCCCTGACCAAATTACTAATGACTTACGGCCAAAGCTGACAGACACTTCTCCGTCCTCCTCCTTCTTGACCTGTCCTCTGCATTCGACACATTCGACCACTGCCTCCTATTACAGATCCTCTCTTCCATTGGTATCACTCCCCTTGCCCTCTCCTGGATCTCGTTCTACCTTTACAACCGCACATTTAGTGTTTCCCACTCCCACACGACCTCCTCACCCCATCCTCTCTCTGTTGGGGTCCCTCAAGGCTCTGTCCTCGGGCCCCTCCTTTTTTCAATCTATACCCTTGGCCTAGGACAACTCATACAGTCCCATGGCTTCCAGTATCACCTCTACGCTGATGACACTCAGATCTACCTCTCTGGCCCAGATGTCACCTCTCTGCTGTCCAGAATCCCAGAGTGTCTATCAGCCATATCCTCCTCCTTCTCCTCTCACTTACTAAAACTCAATGTAGACAAAACCAAACTCATCATCTTTCCTCCATCTCACACACCTCCCTTACCTGATCTATCTATCACAATCAATGACATCACACTTTGCCCTGTACCTGAAGTCTGCTGCCTTGGAGTGACCCTTGACTCTGCCCTGTTCTTCAAACCGCACATCCAAGCTCTCACCACCTCCTGCTGTCTCCAACTCAAAAATGTTTCCAGAATCCGTCCCTTCCTCAACTCTCAATCTACTAAATTACTAGTGTATGCCCTCATCATCTCCCATCTCAACTACTGCAACCTCCTCCTCTGTGGCCTCCCTGCTAACACTCTTGCACCCTTCCAATCTGTTCTTAAAGAGGACCTGTCACCAAACCAGGCATGGTGATCTAATTACAGCTCTGGATGCAGCATGTCTGCTGCATCCAGGCAAGGGGTCCACCAGCCATTGAGCCCCCCTGTACCCCGAGTAAATACACTTAGAAAACTTACATCCTGCAGCCAGAAAGGAGGTGGCCAGAGGCTGGAGCTGAAGGGCAGACCCACACCCCCTGCAGGTTTAATCTGCCCACCACTGCCAATCATTGTCTCCCTCTTCTGCAGTATAACACTGCTTATACCCGCCCTGCTCTATGGTTAACATAGAGCAGGGCGGGGAAAGGTAGTGATGTCAGAGCAGGAGGCCGGCCGCCCAGGAGGAGTTGGGGAGGACTTCTTCTGTAGCCAGTTGTCTTACCGTTAGAGAGATGTTAGAAGGATGGTGAAGTGGGTGATTTCTGGGTTAGAGAAATGGGGGAGGGATTCTGCTGTAAACAGTTGCCTTACAGCCAGATAAAGATTTGTTAGAAAAAGGATTGAGAAGTTGATAATCTGTGGGTGAAGAAGAATGGATAAGTGAGTAAACTTCACAGCCAAAAGAGCAGAAGTGAGGGTGGTGGTTATTGCGGAAGTGTGTGTTATGGGGGCTCCTGCTGTAGCCAGTTTCCTTACTGCCAGATAGAGGATTATTATAAAGAAAATTGAGAAGATGGTAATTGCTTGGTGAAGAAGAATGGATAAGTGAGTAAACTTCACAGCCAAAAGAGCAGCAGTGGATAGTGAGGGGGTGGTTATGGGGGATCCTGCTTTAGCCAGTTTCCTTACAGCCAGATAGAGGTTTATTAGAAAGACGATGGAGAAGTTCCTAATCTGTGGGTGAAGAAGGATGGGTATGGGAGTGAATGAGCAGTAGGGAGGGTGGTGGTTATTGGGGTGAGAGGTGGTTATTGGGGCTCCTGCTGTAGCCAGTTTCCTTACAGACAGATAGAGGTTTATTAGAAAGAGGATTGAGAAATTGGTAATCTCAGAGTGAAGAAGGATGGGTAAGTGAGTGAACACAGCAGGGTGGGTGGTGGTTATTGCAGGGGGTGGTTATGGGGGCTTCTGCTGTAGCTAATTTACTTACTGCCAGAAGTTAGAGAAGTGAGGGAGGGATTCTGCTGTAAACAGTTGCCTTACAGCCAGATAGAGATTTATTAGAAAGAGAATTAAAAAGTTTGTATGGATGGATAAGCAAGAAAACTTCACAGCAGAAACATCAGTAGGGATACTGGTGGTTATTGGGTGGGGTGTTATGGGGGCTCCTGCTGTAGCCAGTTTCTTTACAGCCGGATAGAGGTTTATTAGAAAGAGGATTGAGAAGTTGGTAATCTCTGGGTGAAGAAAGATGGATAAGTGAGTAAACTTCACAGCAGAAAGCAATAGAGAGGGTGGTGGTTATTGCAGGGGTGGGGGTGGTTGTGGGGGCTCCAGCTGTAGCCAGTTTCCTTACTGCCAGATAGAGGATTTTTTAAGAAAGAAGATTGAAAAGTTGGTAATCTTTGGGTGAAGAAGGATGGGTAAGTGAATGAACGAGCAGTAGGGAAGGTGGTGGTTATTGCAGGGGTGGGAGCGGTTGGGGGGCTTCTGCTGTAGCCAGTTTCCTTACAGCCAGATAGAGGTTTTTTCTAAGAAAGAAGATTGAAAAGTTGGTAATCTTTGGGTGAAGAAGGATGGGTAAGTGAATGAACGAGCAGTAGGGAAGGTGGTAGTTAGTGCGGGGGGTGGTTATAGGGGCTCCTGCTGTAGTCAGGTGTAGACAGCATGGTCTAACAGGCTCCCTGGAGTGATAATACTAATATTCTAGGACATGAGATGTGACACTCAGCACTAATTGATTGTCACATAACCCACCATTTCGGTTACATGGAAGTTGAAGGAATTCATGAATAAAATAAGATGGATTTTGCTCCTCACCACCCGTCTTCTTCAGTAGCTCGAAAATAGCCGCCGTGACCTTACGACTCCGGTAGAAGACAAGCGGCGCTGATGAAAAGCGGAGCGACGTCTGTGAAAATTCCCCAATCTTTATAAATTAGAAAACAGTTTCACTGGTAGAATTTGAAAAAAAAATAAAAAAAAGTGGAATTGATAATTTTTCTTTTTTTCGGAATTAATGAGCATTATTTTGCAGTTGGTTCTTACCTTCCATTTCTCATTAGAGCATTCGCTGCGCTTCAATGACCCTGACTGGTAAACAGCGATCTCTCAAGGATTCAAGTCATGGTCAGTAAAGCAAAAATGCCAAAATGGAAAAATCTGTAATCATTTCATTTTCCCTTCTGCATCTTAAAAAAGGAAGTAATGATACAACGTTCTATTACCGGAATTATTACTGATGTGAATAATGTTTATCAGTAAAAAAAAAGAAAGAACTCTATGTTACAGTGCAGCTCACCATTATTGGCCCCCCCTCCCTTTATTTTTTTCATAGACTGCATAATATCTTCAGAAATAAATGGAAATGGACCAAAGTTTTCTCTTTTTAATTAGTGTCCAAAGTAATACAACAATGCAACTGTAACAGGTGACTATAATAGACCAATGGGTTAGGTAGCAGGATGGCGGTGATGGGCTAAGGTAACTGGGAAGCTAGTCTGACCCTGTAGACTAGGGGTCCCTAGCTGACCCTGTTCCAAGAATTACCTCTAAAGGTGAGGATGTCTGGGCCACCACCCTTGCCCTGCTCCTGACTAGCCCTAGGCTATAACCCCCTCAGCTCCACCCAGAGACTGGGTTTTGTAACAGGTGACTATAATAGACCAATGGGTTAGGTAGCAGGATGACAGTGATGGGCTAAGGGAAACTGGGAAGCTCGTCTGACCCTGTAGACTGCTGGTCCCTAGCTGACCCTGTTCCAAGAATTACCTCTAAAGGTGAGGATGTATGGGCCACCACCCTTGCCCTGCTCCTGACTAGCCCTAGGCTATAACCCCCTCAACTCCACCCAGACACCGGGTTTTGTAACAGGTGACTATATTAGACCAATGGGCTAGGTAGCAGGATGGCAGTGATGGGATAAGGGTAACTGGGAAGCTAGTCTGACCCTGTAGACTGGGGTTCCCTAGCTGACCCTGTTCCAAGAATTACCTCTAAAGGTGAGGATGTCTGGGCCACTACCCTTGCCCTGCTCCTGATTAGCCCTAGGCTATAACCCCCTCAACTCCACCCAGAGACCGGGTTTTGTAACAGGTGACTATATTAGACCAATGGGCTAGGTAGCAGGATGGCAGTGATGGGCTAAGGGTAACTGGGAAGCTAGTCTGACCCTGTAGACTGGGGTTCCCTAGCTGACCCTGTTCCAAGAATTACCTCTAAAGGTGAGGATGTCTGGGCCGCTGCCCTTTCCCTGCTCCTGACCAGCCCTAGACTATAACCCCCTCACCTCCACCCAGAGACCGGGAAAAGTACAGCAACTCCACAAAACTGCAAGCAACAAGCAAGGCTTCAGCAAAACAGTACATGGTCTTTGCAGAGAATAAACTCTATCGGCGACACCAGCTAAGGGGTAATGGGAATATTTAAAGGCTGGGGGAGTGCTCACCTTACACACCCACCAGCAGCTACCATGGGCAGCAATACTGCTTCTGCTACTGACATTAACCCCAGAGGCACCAGCAGAAGACCCTTAATTAATACTTAGTCGCCTCTTTGGCATTGATGAATCCTCCAGTTTCTTGTATCTTCTAGAAGCTTCTCGCTCTACTCCGTTGGGATTTTCTCTTTGCAGTTTGTTCAAGCTCTTGAATGTTTGCAGGTGCAGGGATCGCACCTGGGCCCTGGAGTCCTAGGGGGCCCCAAAAGTCCCTTTGGAGTATAGAAAAAGTCTATTGCTATGACTGAGTAAGATTGCTTAATGCAGTCGAAATGTGTCGACTAGGTCACCTTTATTGACAAATAAAAGAAAGAGAAAAAAACATTCCTGTTCAGCCGGATTCCAATTTTTTCTATTGACCTCACTGGAGACACCAGGTGTTTTTCTTTGTACTCCTCACTATATAGTTTTGAAGCTCCAAAACCTTTACTTTGGTCCCAGTATCTTCATATTTTGCAGCCTAGGCCCTGGCACATTGTAGACGGCTTTCTTTACTCATGGGTTTTAGGAGTGGCTTCCTTCATGGACGCCCCCCATACGTGCCTTCATGGACGCCCCCTATATGTGTCTTCATGGATGCCCCCCATACATGTCTTCATGGACGCCCCCCATACGTGTCTTCATGGACGCCCCCCATACGTGTCTTCATGGACGCCCGCCATACGTGTCTTCATGGACGCCCCCCATACGTGTCTTCATGAACGCCCCTCATATGTGTCTTCATGGACGCCCCCCATACGTGTCTTCATGGACACCCCCCATACGTGTCTTCATGGACGCCCCCATATGTGCCTTCATGGACACCCCCCATACGTGTCTTCATGGATGCCCCCCATACGTGTCTTCATGGACGCCCCCCATATGTGCCTTCATGGACGCCCCCCATGCGTGCCGTTCCTCTGTAGTGTGTGCAACACTTGGGAAACACTTTCCACTTCTTTGGATAAGTGCAGAACTTACATGTGGATTTCCCCCTTCTTATCAGAAGATTCTTTTGTTTTGTCTCTGTCCTGGACACCCCTTTCCTGGGAGAGATAATTTGGGTTGATATACACGGGATCTCCACATCTGCATATATCGGTCCAATTATTAGCAACATATCGGAGACCAGAACACAGCCAAGATCTGTTAGTGTACACGGCTTGTCTGACTCAGATGCCAGGTCACAAGTATTTATTACAACCTCGGAAGGGGAAGCAAAGGCCATAAAACATGGATTCTTCAAAGATAAGAACTAGGTTAAAGTCAATCATCAATGTGTCAAAACACTTTTAAATAAAGCCAGTAGGTAGTGTCATTGCTTTTCTGAAACACCTTCAAACCTAAATGTGACACATAGGCTAGGGGATGTCCAGCGCTCCATGCAACACAGAGGTTCAATGGGATGGAAAGGGAGATTAAGACCTTTATGATAGGGAGTGGTGGATGAGACACCTCCCCTACCATCCCTAAGCGGGTCCTTCCCCCCCCCCCCCCCACCGTCACTGTCACTTGCCTAGTCTCTAACTGTCCTTCACTCTCCCTGTTTAGTGCAAACACCAATGACTGTAATATTACACAGGTGAAGGGGGACAGATAGGGGAACAAGACGAAAGGATGCACAACAAACTTGACTGCTGTTCCCAAACACCAGGGCACAGCTCCAACAACAGATCTCCAGCAGCCGCTAGAGATCTCCTCACTCCAAGGTGGTTAGAATAGAATGAATCCATTACTGACATCAGGTGATGGATCATTTGACTATTTAAATGTAAAGGGGAGTGATCACAAAGCACTGCAGCTGAGATGAACTAACCAGGAGTTACCAGCAAGGAAAATGTCATTAACCCTTGCTGGTCAAAAAGAAAGCAATCACATTTAAAACCGAGAGTCTCACAAATTCACGTGAAACTCAGAACCCAGAGCTGTCACAAGGATGCTCGTGGCACTAATACAAAGATCTATAGAAATGTAAAGGCCTGAAATCAGTGTTAAAACAATACTATAATTTCTAAGATGTCACATAATCAAACTAATAGTTGCTAAATTCCAGAACAGCGCCACACCTGCTATGGTTGTGTCTGGTATTGCAGCTCAGCTCACTGTAAATGATGAGCTGCAATTCCACAATCAACCTGTGGACGCGGGTGGCGCTGGTTTTCTAAGAATTTTTAATCCTTTTATCAGAAATAATTGTATTTTTTCCCATGTCAGTGTAAGGGCGGCTCTCAGTTGGAGCGGCGCTCTCCGGGATTTCACACTTTACCATTTCATTAAATTCCTGCAAAAAAAAAAAAGACATAAAAAATAAAATGGTACGCTGTAATTATAACCGGTTTATTTGCAGAAAGAGGTTATTTAAGCATAATAGAAAATATTTAAGAATTTATATTGTATGTTATGAAAAAAAGAAGAAAGGTGGGGAGGGGAGTCCTGCTCCTGCAATGCAAAATCACCATTGAAAGAATTCATTTAGTTTACCATAAAAAGAACAGGAAAAATATTCCAATTGTGGTGAAATTACAAAAAAAAGTGCAATTACACGACTGGTTGCAGGGTTTATTATTCACCATGTTCACTATATGGTAACACTGAGGTGTCGGTATGATGTCTGGGGTCAGTACTATATGGTAACACTGAGGTGTCGGTATGATGTCTGGGGTCAGTACTATATGGTAACACTGATGTGTCGGTATGATGTCTGGGGTCAGTACTATATGGTAACACTGAGGTGTCGGTATGATGTCTGGGGTCAGTACTATATGGAACACTGAGTGTCGGTATGATGTCTGGGGTCAGTACTAATGGTAACACTGAGTGTCGGTATGATGTCTGGGTCAGTACTATATGGTAACACTGAGTGTCGTATGAGTCTGGGTCAGTACTATATGGTAACACTGAGGTGTCGTATGATGTCTGGGGTCAGTACTATATGGTAACACTGAGTGTCGGTATGATGTCTGGGGTCATACTATGGTAACACTGAGTGTCGGTAGATGTCTGGGTCAGTACTATATGGTAACACTGGTGTCGGTATATGTTGGTCAGTACTATATGGTAACACTGATGTGTGATG
The DNA here is from genome assembly GCA_033576535.1 of Allobates femoralis. Classification (NCBI taxonomy): domain Eukaryota; kingdom Metazoa; phylum Chordata; class Amphibia; order Anura; family Aromobatidae; genus Allobates; species Allobates femoralis. The sequence goes on along the minus strand of JARQOC010000006.1, from coordinate 1,244,568 downwards.
TCTGGGTCATACTATATGTAACACTGAGTGTCGTATGATGTCTGGGCAGTACTATATGTAACACTGAGGGTCGGTATGATGTCTGGGGTCAGTACTATATGGTAAACTGAGTGTCGGTATGATGTCTGGGTCAGTACTATATGGTAACACTGAGGTTGTATGATTCTGGGTCAGTACTAATGTAACACTGAGTGTCGGTAGATGTCTGGTCAGTACATATGGTAACACTGAGGTTGGTATGATGTCTGGGTCAGTACTAATGGTAACACTGATTCGGTATGATTCTGGGTCAGTACTATATGGTAACACTGAGGTGTCGGTATGATGTCTGGGGTCATACTATATGTAACATGAGGTTCGTAGATTCTCGGTCAGTACTATATGTAACACTGAGGTGTCGGTATGATGTCTGGGTCAGTACTATATGGTAACACTGAGGTGTCGTAGATGTCTGGTCATACTATATGGTAACACTGAGTGTCGGTATGATGTCTGGGTCAGTACTATATGGTAACACTGAGGTTCGGTATGATGTCGGGGTCATACTATATGATACACTGAGTGTCGTATATTCTGGGTCAGTACTATATGTAACACTGAGGTGTCGTATGATGTCTGGGGTCATACTATTGTAACACTGATGTGTCGGTATGATGTCTGGGTCAGTACTAATGGTACACTGAGTGTCGTATGATGTTCGGGTCAGTACTATATGGTAACACTGAGTGTCTATGATGTCTGGGGTCAGTACTAATGGTAACACTGAGTGTCGTATGATGTCTGGGTCAGTACTAATGGTAACACTGAGGTTTGGTAGATGTCTGGGTCAGTACTATATGGAACACTGATGTCGTAATGTCTGGTCAGTACTATATGGTAACACTGAGGTATGGTATGATGTCTGGGTCAGTACTATATGGTAACACTGAGTTTCGTAATTCTCGGGTCAGTACTATAGGTAACACTGAGGTGTCGGTATGATGTCTGGGTCAGTACTATATGGTAACACTGAGGTTCGGTATGATTCTGGGTCAGTACTAATGGTAACACTGAGGTGTCGGTATGATGTCTGGGGTCAGTACTATATGGTAACACGAGTGTCGGTATGATGTCTGGTCAGTACTATATGGTAACACTGATGTCGGTAGATGTCTGGGTCAGTACTATATGGTAACACTGATGGTCGGTATGATGTCTGGTCAGTACTATATGGTAACACTGATGTCGGTAGATGTCTGGGTCAGTACTATATGGTAACACTGAGTGTCGGTATGATGTCTGGGGTCAGTACTATATGGAACACTGAGGTTCGGTAGATGTTGGGGTCAGTACTATATGGTAACACTGAGTTTCGGTATGATGTCTGGGGTCAGACTATATGGAACACTGAGGTGTCGTACGATGTCTGGGGTCAGTACTATTGGTAACACTGAGTGTCGGTATGATGTCTGGGGTCAGACTATATGGTAACACTGAGGTGTGTAAGATGTCTGGGTCAGACTATATGGTAACACTGAGTGTCGGTATGATGTCTGGGTCAGTACTATATGGTAACACTGAGGTGTGGTATGATGCTGGTCAGACTATATGTAACACTGAGTGTCGGTATGATGTCGGGTCAGTACTATATGGTAACATGAGTGTCGGTATGATGTCGGGTCAGTACTTTGGTAACACTGACGTTGGTATGATGCTCGGTCAGTACTATATGGTAACAATGATGTTGGTATGATGTCTGGGGTCAGTCTTTGGTAACACTGAGGTGGTATGATCTGGTCAGTACTATATGGTAACATGAGGTGTGTGATGTCTGGGTCAGTCTATATGGTAACACTGAGGTGTCGGTATGATTCTGGGGTCAGTACTATATGGTAACACTGAGTGTCGTTGATGTCTGGGTCAGTACTATATGGTAACACTGAGGTGTCGTATGATGTCTGGGTCAGTACTATATGGTAACACTGAGTGTCGTTGATGTCTGGTCAGTACTATATGGTAACACTGAGTGTCGGTATGATGTCTGGGGTCAGTACTATATGGTAACACTGATGTGTCGGTTGATGTCTGGGTCAGTACTATATGGTAACACTGATGTGTCGGTTGATGTCTGGGTCAGTACTATATGTAACACTGATGTGTCGGTATGATGTCTGGGGTCATACTATATGGTAACATGAGTGCGTTGATGTCTGGGTCAGTACTATATGGTAACACTGAGTGTCTATGATGTCTGGGTCATACTATATGGTAACACTGAGGTGTCGGTATGATGTCTGGGGTCAGTACTATATGGTAACACTGAGTGTCGTATGATGTCTGGGTCAGTACTATATGGTAACACTGAGGTGTCGGTATGATGTCTGGGGTCAGTACTATATGGTAACACTGAGGTGTCGTATGATGTCTGGGTCAGTACTATATGGTAACACTAGGTGTCGTATGATGTCTGGGGTCAGTACTATATGGTAACACTGAGTTCGGTATGATGTCTGGGGTCAGTACTATATGGTAACACTAGTGTCGGTATGATGTCTGGGTCAGTACTATATGGTAACACTAGTGTCGGTATGATGTCTGGGGTCAGTACATAGGGTAACACTGAGGTGTCGGTATGATGTCTGGGGTCAGTACTATATGGTAACACTGAGGTGTCGTATGATGTCTGGGGTCAGTACTATATGGTAACACTGATGTCGGTATGATGTCTGGGGTCAGTACTATATGGTAACACTGAGTGTCGGTATGATGTCTGGGGTCAGTACTATATGGTAACACTGAGGTGTCGTATGATGTCTGGGGTCAGTACTATATGGTAACACTGAGTGTCGGTATGATGTCTGGGGTCAGTACTATATGGTAACACTGAGGTGTCGGTATGATGTCTGGGTCAGTACTATATGGTAACACTGAGTGTCGTATGATGTCTGGGTCAGTACTATATGGTAACACTGAGTGTCGGTATGATGTCTGGGTCAGTACATATGTAACACTGAGGTGTCGTATGATGTCTGGGTCAGTACTAATGGTAAACTGAGGTGTCGGTATGATGTCTGGGTCAGTACTATATGGTAACACTAGGTGTCGTATGATGTCTGGGGTCAGTACTATATGGTAACACTGAGGTGTCGTATGATGTCTGGGGTCAGTACTATATGTAACACTGATGTGTCGGTATGTGTTGGTCAGTACTATATGTAACACTGATGTCGTACGATGTCTGGGTCAGTACTATATGGTAACACTGAGGTGTCGGTATGATGTCTGGGTCAGTACTATATGGTAACACTGAGGGTCGGTATGATTCTGGGTCAGTACTATATGGTAACACTGAGTGTCGGTTATGTCTGGGTCAGTACTATATGGTAACACTGAGGTGTCGTATGATGCTGGGTCAGTACTAATGGTAACACTGAGGTGTCGTATGATGTCTGGGTCAGTACTATATGGTAACACTGATGTTGGTATGATGTCTGGGTCAGTACTATATGGTAACACTGATGTCGTAGATGTCTGGGTCAGTACTATATGTAACACTGAGGTGTCGGTATGAGTCTGGGGTCAGTACTATATGGTAACACTGAGGTTCGGTATGATTCTGGGTCAGTACTATATGGTAACACTGAGGTGTCGTATGATGCTGGGTCAGTACTATATGGTAACACTGAGTGTCGTAGATGTCTGGGTCAGTACTATATGGTAACACTGAGGTGTCGGTATGATGTCTGGGGTCAGTACTATATGGTAACACTGAGTGTCGTATGATGTCTGGGGTCAGTACTATATGGTAACACTGAGGTGTCGGTATGATGTCTGGGTCAGTACTATATGGTAACACTGAGGTGTCGGTATGATGTCTGGGTCAGTACTATATGATAACACTGATGTGTCGGTATGATGTCTGGGTCAGTACTATATGGTAACACTGAGGTGTCGGTATGATGTCTGGGGTCAGTACTATATGGTAACACTGATGTGTCGTATGATGTCTGGGGTCAGTACTATATGGTAACACTGACGTGTCGGTATGATGTCTCGGTCAGTACTATATGGTAACACTGAGGTGTCAGTATGATGTCTGGGTCAGTACTATATGGTAACACTGAGTGTCGTATGATGTCTGGGGTCAGTACTATATGGTAACACTGAGGTATGGTATGATGTCTGGGTCAGTACTATATGGTAACACTGAATGTCAGTCGATGTCTCGGTCAGTACTATATGGTAACACTGAGGTGTCGTATGATGTCTGGGTCAGTACTATATGGTAACACTGAGTTTCGGTATGAATCTCGGTCAGTACTATATGGTAACACTGAGGTGTCGTATGATGTCTGGGGTCAGTACTATATGGTAACACTGAGTGTCGGTATGATGTCTGGGTCAGTACTATATGGTAACACTGAGGTGTCGGTATGATGTCTGGGGTCAGTACTATATGGTAACACTGATGTGTCGGTATGATGTCTTGGTCAGTACTATATGGTAACACTGACATGTCAGTACGATGTCTGGGTCAGTACTATATGGTAACACTGAGGTGTCGGTATGATGTCTGGGGTCAGTACTATATGGTAACACTGAGGTGTCGGTATGATGTCTGGGGTCAGTACTATATGGTAACACTGACGTGTCGGTATGATGTCTGGGGTCAGTACTATATGGCAACACTGAGGTGTCGGTACGATGTCTGGGGTCAGTACTATATGGTAACACTGATGTGTCGGTATGATGTCTGGGTCAGAACTATATGGTAACACTGAGGTGTCAGTACGATGTCTCGGGTCAGTACTATGTGGTAACACTGACGTGTCGGTATGATGTCTGGGTCAGTACTATATGGTAACACTGAGGTGTTGGTATGATGTCTGGGGTCAGAACTATATGGTAACACTGAGTGTCGGTATGATGTCTAGGGTCAGTACTATATGGTAACACTGAGGTGTCGGTATGATGCCTCGGTCAGTACTATATGGTAACACTGACGTGTCGGTATGATGTCTCGGGTCAGTACTATATGGTAACAATGATGTGTCGGTATGATGTCTGGGGTCAGTACTTTGTGGTAACACTGACGTGTTGGTATGATGCCTCGGGTCAGTACTATATGGTAACATTGAGGTGTTGGTATGATGTCTGGGGTCAGTTCTATATGGTAACACTGAGGTGTCGGTATGATATCTGGGGTCAGTACTATATGGTAACACTGATGTGTCGGTGTGATGTCTCGGGTCAGTACTATATGGTAACACTGACGTGTCGGTATGATGTCTAGGGTCAGTACTATATGGTAACACTGAGGTGTCAGTATGATGTCTGGGTCAGTACTATATGGTAACACTGAGGTGTCGGTATGATGTCTGGGGTCAGTATATATGGTAACACTGATGTGTCGGTGTGATGTCTTGGGTCAGTACTATATGGTAACACTGATGTGTCGGTATGATGTCTGGGTCAGTACTATAGGTAACACTGATGTGTCGGTATGATGTCTGGGGTCAGTACTATATGGTAACACTGATGTGTCGGTGTGATGTCTTGGGTCAGTACTATATGGTAACACTGATGTGTCGGTATGATGTCTGGGGTCACTACTATATGGTAACACTGAGTGTGTCGGTATGATGTCTGGGGTCAGTACTATATGGTAACACTGAGGTGTCAGTATGATGTCTCGGGTCAGTACTATATGGTAACACTGAGGTGTCGGTATGATGTCTGGGTCAGTACTATATGGTAACACTGACGTGTCGGTATGATGTCTGGGGTCAGTACTATATGGTAACACTGAGGTGTCGGTATGATGTCTGGGGTCAGTACTATATGGTAACACTGAGGTGTCGGTATGATGTCTGGGGTCAGTACTATATGGTAACACTGAGGTGTCAGTATGATGTCTGGGGTCAGTACTATATGGTAAAACTGAGGTGTCGGTATGATGTCTTGGGTCAGTACTATATGGTAACACTAAGGTGTCGGTATGATGTCTGGGTCAGTACTATATGGTAACACTGAGGTGTCGGTATGATGTCTGGGGTCAGTACTATATGGTAACACTGACGTGTCGGTATGATGTCTGGGGTCAGTACTATATGGTAACACTGAGGTGTCGGTACGATGTCTGGGGTCAGTACTATATGGTAACACTGAGGTGTCGGTATGATGTCTGGGGTCAGTACTATATGGTAACACTGAGGTGTCGGTATGATATCTGGGGTCAGTACTATATGGTAACACTGAGGTGTCGGTATGATGTCTGGGGTCAGTACTATATGGTAACACTGACGTGTCGGTATGATGCCTCGGGTCAGTACTAGATGGTAACACTGAGGTGTCAGTATGATGTCTGGGGTCAGTACTATATGGTAACACTGATGTGTCGGTATGATGTCTGGGGTCAGTACTATATGGTAACACTGAGGTGTCGGTATGATGTCTGGGGTCAGTACTATATGGTAACTCTGATGTGTCGGTATGATGTCTGGGGTCAGTACTATATGGTAACACTGAGGTGTCGGTATGATGTCTGGGGTCAGTACTATATGGTAACACTGAGGTGTCGGTATGATGTCTGGGGTCAGTACTATATGGTAACACTGAGGTGTCGGTATGATGTCTGGGGTCAGTACTATATGGTAACACTGAGGTGTCGGTATGATGTCTCAGGTCAGTACTATATGGTAACACTGAGGTGTCGGTATGATGTCTGGGGTCAGTACTATATGGTAACACTGAGGTGTCGGTATGATGTCTGGGGTCAGTACTATATGGTAACACTAATGGCCACTTTACACGCGGCAACAGGAAGATAGAAAACGGCAGGTGTCGGAGACAATTGTACCTTTTACCTTCAAAACACCTTGCAGATACCTGAATTACACGCAGCCAGTTCAAGGTGTTTTGAAGGTAAAAGGTAAAATTGTCTCCGACAGCTGCCGTTTTCTATCTTCCTGTTGCCGCGTGTAAATTGGCCATAAGAGGTTTTTTTTTAAACTTTTTTTCAAATAATTTCTTTATTTTCCTCTGCTGCTTAGGGCTCCTCAGCACTGCAGTGTGGTTCACCATCCCATGCACAGCACAAATGATCACTTTCTGCCCGTGGCGTCACTTTGGGCATCGCTGGCAGGAAGTGATTCATGACATCATCTGGGGTCATCAGTTGACACCGTTCTGTCATGTCAACGCATCGAGGCCCCGTGATGACATCATGGAGCCACTAATGCCAGTGGTGAACAGCGTGATCGCCACCGTGATGCTTTGAATCGCGCCGTCAGTTATTGGCAGCACAATCTAAAGGGATGACAGTGCCGTTCAGATCAGCCGACATGTTCAGGGAATGATGCGAGCTGTGTTTATTAAGGTGGAGCTTCCCATATTAAAGGTGCCTGATCCTTCACCAGGTCACAACTTCTCCCCCTTTGTTATCATTGACCCCGTTGTCCAGATGACCGGTGTATCTCCCAGTCTTTGACCTCCGGTTACAGTTGTATGGTCTCAGGTGTTGAATGCTCTGCAGTCCATGTGAAACACTCCACTGTACTTTTAATGGGAGTAAATTTCCTTTGGCACACATAGTGTTAATGTCAGAAGCTGCTGCAGTCTATGGGTTTGCGGCTCTCCAGGCGCAGGTGAGCTGCTGCTGCTGCTTCTGCTGGATGTGTCAGATGACAAAGTTGTCCACTCCCCTGGCCTTTAAATTGTGTCTTCTATCAGCAGGTGTTGCTGATAGTTTTAGTCTTTGCAAGACCTGAAGCTGAGAAGACGTGTGTGCACTTTATGCTTGGAGTTTTGCTTTTGTGGGAGTTGCTGTGCTCCCAGTCTGTGGGTGGAGGTGAGGGGGGTTTTAGCCTAGGGCTGACCAGGAGCAGATGGCAATGGTGATGGCCTGGACATCCTCACCTTCAGAGGTAATTACGGGAACAGGGAGAGCTACCGAGCCCCGGTCTAAGGGTCAGACTTGTTCTCCTGATCGCCTTTTGCCTATCTTACCATTCTGCTACCTCATCTCCTTTCCGTTATACCACCCTGCGTGACACACTGTTGGCGCTCATATTTTTACTCCTTACATGATTTATTAATGCTTATTTTTACAGCAGATTTTTCTTTTTACATTTTGTTCTCAAAGTGCTGAATTGTATGGAAGTGGAGCCAAGACGTTGCGTTGCGGCCCCCTTGGCATTTCCTACATCCTCATTAATTAATCGTTCTGAGTTGCAATCCCAGGACCCTTTTATTCCAGATGTTTGCTCCTGAGTTTTTCTTTTCTGAGATATAAAAAATATCGCATTGATAAATCTCATGCCGTCAGATGTGTCCGAGGTGATGTGAACCAGACCGAACCCTGGGAGAAGACTCTTAACAGGATCTTCTTATTTAGAAACCGCAACTTCGGTGTCTGCGGAACACGGGACTAAAGAAAGGTCTCCGCAGCTCTCTCCCCTATCTCCTCTCTCCTTATCCCTCCTCTCTCATCTCTCTCCCCTCTCATATCTCTCCCCTCTCATCTCTTTCTTTCCCTCTCATCTCTCTCTCCCTCTTCTTTCTCCTGTCTTTCTCCCTCTTCTCTCTCCTCTCATCTGTTTCTCTCCCCTCTCTCTCCATCCTCTCTCCCCACTCATTTCTCTCTCCTCCCCCTCTCTCCTCTCTCATCTCTCTCCCCTCTCGTCTGTTTCTCTCCCTTCTCATCTCTCTCCTCTCTCTCCCCGCTCATTTCTCTCTCCTCCCCCTCTCTCCTCTGTCTCCCCTCTCATCTCTCTCTCCTCTCTCCCCTCATCTCTTTCTCTCCCCTCTCTCCCTCCTCTCTCCCCTCTGATCTCTTTCTCTCCCCTCTCCTCTCTCTATCTCTCTCTTGCCTCTCTCCCACTTCTCCCCATCTCCCTCTTCTTTCTTTCTCTCTCTTTCCCCTCTGTCCCTCCTCTCTCCTGTCTTTCCTTTTGGGCCTTGCTCCCTGATCAGCCATCGAGAGTCTCATGTGCTTCCTAATGAACCAGGGCGAGGTTACTAAGCACAGCAACCTCAATATGGCAAACATACAAAGATAGATTATACACCTGTGAATGATAGGAAGCCGGGAAAGTGTTCACCTGAACTGTGCCTCAAGCTAGGAGTCCCTTGGCTAATACCTGTCGCTAAGATTACCCCTGAAGGTGGGGGTGCCTGGGTCTCATTCCTTACTAAGCTCCTAGATGTGACTCACCTAGATGTACTTTATTCCCCCCCAAGGAAGTCAAGGGACAGGAGAGCAAGGAAACACTCGGGGACTGCTGCAGAGCAACAGGTATGATAGGACTCCAGAGATACAGTGCCTACAAGTAGTATTCAACCCCCTGCAGATTTAGGTGGTTAACACATGCGGAATTAACTTGGCATTGTGACATTTGGACTGTAGATCAGCCTGGAAGTGGGAAATGCACTGCAGCCAAAAAGATTTTTTAATTTTTTTTTTTTTTTTTTAAAGCGTTAAAAGTGAATTCAGAGGGTCATTTATTATTCAACCCCTCAAAACAACAGAATTCTGTTTGGTCCCCCTAAAGTATTAAGAAGTAGTTCAGGCACAAAGAACAATGAGCTTCACATGTGTGGATTAATTATCTCTTTTGCCAGCCTTTTCTGACTATTTAAGACCCTCCCCAAACTTGTGAACAGCACTCATACATGGTCAACATGGGAAAGACAAAGGCCATCAGAGACAAGATCGTGGAGGGTCACAAGGCTGGCAAGGGGTACAAAACCCTTTCCAAGGAGTTGGGCCTACCTGTCTCCACTGTTGGGAGCATCATCCGGAAGTGGAAGGCTTATGGAACTACTGTTAGCCTTCCACGGCCTGAACAGCCTTTGAAAGTTTCCTCCCGTGCCGAGGCCAGGCTTGTCCGAAGAGTCAAGGCTAACCCAAGGACAACAAGGAAGGAGCTCCGGGAAGATCTCATGGCAGTGGGGACATTGGTTTCAGTCAATACCATAAGTAACGTACTCCACTGCAATGGTCTCCGTTCCAGACGAGCCCGTAAGGTACTTTTACTTTCAAAGCGTCATGTCAAGGCTCGTCTAGTTTGTTCATGATCACTTGGAGGACTCTGAGACAGACTGGTTCAAGGTTCTATGGTCTGATGAGACCAAGATCGAGATCTTTGGTGCCAACCACACACGTAACGTTTGGAGACTGGATGGCACTGCATACGACCCCAAGAATACCATCCCTACAGTCAAGCATGGTGGTGGCAGCATCATGCTGTGGGGCTGTTTCTCAGCCAAGGGGCCTGGCCATCTGGTCCGCATCCATGGGAAGATGGATAGCAAGACCTACCTGGAGATTTTGGCCAAGAACCTCCGCTCCTCCATCAAGGATCTTAAGATGGGTCGTAATTTCATCTTCCAACAAGACAACGACCCAAAGCACACAGCCAAGAAAACCAAGGCCTGGTTCAAGAGGGAAAAAATCAAGGTGTTGGAGTGGCCTAGTCAGTCTCCTGACCTTAACCCAATTGAAAACTTGTGGAAGGAGCTCAAGATTAAAGTCCACATGAGACACCCAAAGAACCTAGATAACTTGGAGAAGATCTGCATGGAGGAGTGGGCCAAGATAACTCCAGAGACCTGTGCCGGCCTGATCAGGTCTTATAAAAGACCATTATTAGCTGTAATTGCAAACAAAGGTTATTCCACAAAATATTAAACATAGGGTTGAATAATAATTGACCCACACTTTTATGTTTAAAATTTATAAAAATTCAACTGAGCAACATAACTTTTTGGTTTGTAAGATTTATGCTTTTGTTAATAAATCCTACTCTCGTTTGCAGTTTGAAGGCTCTAACTTATTTGCATCTTATCAAACCACCTAAATCTGCAGGGGGTTGAATACTACTTGTAGGCACTGTATCTCCAGACAATAGCTTTGTTGCTGCAAAAAGAATTACACCTCTGTGACACAGGAATGAGCTCAATCAGCATGGGCTGAATATGAATACTTTATCTAGCACGGTGTGGGTAGGTATAGCTGAAGGGTAGGGTAATCACAGGCTAAAGCTGAGAAGCTAAGAGAGTACTCGTGGAGGTGGTTCAGGCTGAGATCTCTGCTTGTCATAAAGCTGAGATCTTAACCTGCGCATGCACCACCTCCATCTTCATTTCCCTGAAGCACACACTGACAATAAGTCCCTTAAGACCATGGCCGAGAGATGATGGCTCCTTTCTCGCATGGCCTGAACAGCCCCTCCTTCGAGCCCAGGACCCGCAGCATCGCCCCACTCCTGCCACCGCTGCCAGCTCCCTGCAGCGACAACCCTGTCTCCTGTGACCCTGCTTCACAGCCACCGCGCCCCTTGGTAAGCTACATCTGGTCTATAAGACACATCCCAATTTGTATTCCACATTTTTTTGGAAAAAAGTGTGTCTTGTAGATTGCAAAATACAGCAGATGAGAAAACCCACTTTAAGGAGAGTGCACGCGCTCAGGGTTAGTGGAGTTTTGGCCGCAGGCTAATTTTGCCTGCAAAACACTGCGTAGTACAGTACAAGCACAGTGGATGTGATTAATCGAAATCTCCTGCACAATGTGCATCCTTTTAACGTCGTGTAAACTGACCTGTAGTGCAAGTTTTTTTTTATCTGCAGCATGTTTCTATCTGCAGCATGTTGCTATCTGCAGCATGTTTGCTAACCGCAGCATGTTGCTATCCGCAGCATGTTGCTATCCGCAGCATGTTTCTATACGCAGCATGTTCCTACCTGCAGCATGTTGCTATCCGCAGCATGTTGCTATCCGCAGCATGTTCCTATCCGCAGCATGTTCCTATCCGCAGCATGTTTCTATCCGCAGCATGTTCCTATCCGCATTATGTTTCTATCCACAGCATGTTTCTATCCACAGCATGTTTTTATCCGCATCATGTTCCTATCCGCAGCATGTTCCTATCCGCAGCATGTTCCTATCTGCAGCAAGTTCCTATCCGCATTATGTTTCTATCCGCAGCATGTTTCTATCCGCAGCATGTTCCTATCCGCATTATGTTTCTATCCGCAGCATGTTCCTATCCGCATTATGTTTCTATCCGCAGCATGTTCCTATCCGCATTATGTTTCTATCCACAGCATGTTTCTATCCGCAGCATGTTCCTATCCGCATTATGTTTCTATCTGCAGCATGTTTCTATCCGCAGCATGTTCCTATCCGCATTATGTTTCTATCCGCAGCATGTTCCTATCCGCATTATGTTTCTATCTGCAGCATGTTTCTATCCGCAGCATGTTCCTATCCGCATTATGTTTCTATCCGCAGCATGTTCCTATCCGCATTATGTTTCTATCTGCAGCATGTTTCTATCCGCAGCATGTTCCTATCCGCATTATGTTTCTATCTGCAGCATGTTTCTATCCGCAGCATGTTCCTATCCGCATTATGTTTCTATCTGCAGCATGTTTCTATCCGTAGCATGCTCCTGTCCGCAGCATGTTCCTATCCGCAGCATGTTGAGGAGACGCAGCGAACCGATGGGTGCATGTACCCTAATGTATGTTCAGAAAAAGCCAAATATTTATTGGGTTAATTGTTTCCTCTAGATAGAAAGTAGAGTATGTGAAAGATGTCTCCTCGCCGCTCACCCATAGCCGGGACAGCAGCACATGCCTCCTCTCTACATTATATCACAATGTTGCAGACTCCGGTCTTCCTGAAGGTTAATCTCTTTCCATATCGGCTCTTCCTTCTTCTTTACCGCTCCAGACTTCAATTCGTTATTTTCCACAGTCACTTAGACAATAACTGACCTCTATGCAGCGGCAGTGTGCGGGGCCGCGTCACCATGTGCAGCCAGCGATAGCGTTCCCCTAGGTTTTACAAACGATGTTCATTAGGCTAATGATCGGGCTGAGTTCTGGCTCTCACTAATTAGCCACATAATGGCTGCGGCGGCCGGCGTCCATGTTACATTGATCTGGAAAGTCTGCTCTTACAAGTCGGGAAAGTGCTTTTTCTTCCGTTTTAGTCTTTAAAGAAGATCGACGTTTGCATTTAATATTGGAAACTTGAGATTGAGTATTGTGTTCCAGTTCACTTCTATTGGGTTTCTTTGTTTGTTTTTTTGCAGTTAATACAAAAAAAGAGTAAAGCCGGCTTCGCATGGGAGACTATGGGCGCCGGATAGCCCATAGACTCGTGCCGGTTCCCAGATGCCTGGTGCTAAAAGAGCAGCGGCTGTTAAAAGCAGCCACCGCTTAAATTTCAGCACCGCGGCCAGCTCCCCTGCAGCAAATTTCAGCACTGGACAGCACCAGCAATGAAGTCGGCAAAAAGCAGGATCAGGGGGGGCAGATTTGCATGTTGGGTTCTGGTCCTGACCGAGCCTTATTCATATTTACATGACTTAGACACATGGTAAGGTTTTAAACATTAGATCAGGGGAGGGGATCTCCAGACCTCGAGGGCCACCAACAGCTCATGTTTTCAGGATTTTCTTAGTATTGCACAGGTTATATTATAATGACCTGAACTGGTGATGATCCCAACCCCTGAAGAATACTAATATAATCCCAAAAACAGGACCTGTTGGCGGCACTCGAGGCGTGGAGTTCCCCACCCCTGCATTAAATGCAAGGACTATCCCAAAATGGTTCACCTTAATGTTTTGACAAGATACTAAAGAATAATGAAGGAACTGAGTCTCCTAGACTGACTTTCAGGCTAGGGCGACCCTTGCTGTCCCTTATGTCAGAATTACCACTGATGGTGAGGATGCACAAGCCACCACCCTTGCCCTGCTTCTAGTCAGTCCTGGACTAATACCCCCTCTCAGGGAGAGACTGTGATAGGTGTCTGAGAACATGTGATCCTAGAGGTAATCAGAGATTAACTCCTGCTAGCCCGACCACTAATGAGAACACAGCAGGTTGATGGGAGCATCAGAGAACCCACAGTGTGGAGTGTCAGAATGTGTAGTGTGAACAGCGCCCGATACCACCATGACACTCTGTGAGATTTGACCCAAACGCCATGTGACAGACGCGGTGTGACGGCTTTTATGGTTTATTTACATGCGCTATTGCTAATTATTTACTTATTTTAGGGTATTTGCTCTTTTTCTTGGGTGTTGTATCAATTTTTTATGTTGGAGAAGATAAACTCGTCTTCCAGATGCTTCGTGCCACTGGATTGAAACGTGAATATTAGTTTCGCACATTAACTCCTCGGCTTTCTACCTTCTTGATTTCTGTATACACAGAGCTCAATGAACACCGCGCCTGCCGTTACCCGGCCTGCGGGCAATCTCTGTCACTTCTGCTCAGCAACGCAGAGGCCAAAACTATTCTTGATGGGAAGAAATTGTCATACAGTGGAAACAAATTAAGTTTCTGAGACGTTTAACTGAACGGCTTCTCGGAGAAAAAAGTCTGAATTTATTAATTATTGCAGCTGCACGGAGAAATAGTCTTACTTAGAATTGGATTATTGCGCTCAGAACTGTAGCGGCCACTTGGGAATTTCAGCGGAGGAAATGGTTTTCTATGTAGTTCCTGGATTAAATGGTACAAAAACCACTTATAGTACATTATTTCCTGGCTTCATAGAGATGCATCACAACTTTTCAGTTGGCTTTGTTGCAGGGGGGGGGGTCTCTTCTCCCCTACATTTGTTCTTTTGTTCTTGTTAATTACAAAGGAGAGTATAGGATTTCATGCACTCGAGCCACAAGTGCACAAACACAGCACCAGTACTACAATCAGTGCAGAGATACAGAACCAGAACTACAATCAGTACAGGAATATATCACAAATCTACAATCAGTACAGGAATACAGCACCAGAACTACAATCAGTACAGGGATACAGCACCAGAACTACAATCAGTACAGGAACAGCACCAGAACTACAATCAGTACAGGAACAGCACCAGAACTACAATCAGTACAGGAATACAGCACCAGAACTACAATCAGTACAGGAATACAGCACCAGAACTACAATCAGTACAGGAATACAGCACCAGAACTACAATCAGTACAGGAATACAGCACCAGAACTACAATCAGTACAGGAATACAGCACCAGAACTACAATCAGTACAAGAACAGCACCAGAACTACAATCAGTATAGGAATATATCACAAATCTACAATCAGTATAGGGATGCAGCACCAGAACTACAATCAGTACAGGAATACAGCACCAGAACTACAATCAGTGCAGGGATGCAGCACCAGAACTACAATCAGTATAGGAATACAGCACCAGAACTGTAATCAGTGCAGCGATACAGCACCAGAACTGCAATTAGTACAGGATACAGCACCAGAACTACAATCAGTACAGGAATAAAGCTCCATAACAACAATCAGTACAGGAATACCGCACCAGAACTACAATTGATGCAAGAATATAGCACCAAAAGTACAATCAGTACAAGGACACAGTACCAGAACTACAATCGGTACAGGAATATAGCACCAAAAGTATAATCAGTACAGAATTACAGTACCAGAACTACAATCAGTACAGGGACACAGTACCAGAACTACAATTGGTACAGGAATATAGCACTAAAAGTACAATCAGTACAGAAATACAGTATCAGAATTACAATTAGTACAGGGAATACAACATTATAACCACCATCCGCACATAAATACATGACTAGAACCACCATTAGTACATGAACACAGCACCAGAACCACTAACAGTACAGAAATACATCAGACCCACAATCACTCCATTAATACAGCACCAGAACCACTAACAGTACAGAAATACATCACCCCAACCACCATCAGTACACAAATAAAGCATCAGACCCACAATCAATACATAAATACATCACCAGAACCACCAACATTACAAGTATACAACATTAGTAATAGAGAAAGCTGCTCACTAATTCTTCAGATCGCTGAGTGTTCACCTTATTCACAGAAGGAGAGGAGAAGTTGGTTATTTCCCCACTTGGTGGAGGTGCAATCCTATATGACACAGTTCATTATAGAGTATAGAATGATAGGAATCACTCACCACAGATGGACTTGAAGTCTTTATTTTTGGCTACACACAGGTGACATGCGCGCGGGCTGCTAGGTGCAGGCTACGACCACTGGGACAACGCATGTTTCGCTCGATTGAGCTTCTATGGGTCCATTCAGCGTTCTCTTCTTACTTTTTCCCCATACTGTCTACTCACACTACCCTCTCATACTTTCCCCTTTGACATTTCTCAGCATATGGTCTCTTCACACTTTTTGTCCTCACTCTACCAAGTAAAAGTCCTCGGAATCTTCTATTCCTTTGGAGAACTGACCTCATCGAGGATCGTCCTCCTTCTCTGTGGCACCATAGAGATATCAGCAGGACGATCAGGTGATCACATCTCCTCATCCCATCCTTTACTCTGTAGATCCACAGGACTAATTCATTTTATGATACACCTATTTAAAAGGAACCTGTCACCCCCCCCCCCCCCCAGTGCCCTTTGCTGCATTTTGTGAAGGTGGCTCTTATCCTCCTACCCCCCTAGGACACCTAAAAACATTATAAGAAATGACTTCAGGTCTGGGAAGTATACTCCCTTCCATGGATCTAAACGCCTCACTGGTCATTCTCCTCCTCCTCTTTCTTCTGGGACCCTCCTCTTTCTTCCTAGTAAAGTTTTCGGCGCATGCGCAGTTCCCTCAGTTCTCGGGCACGCTGCATGAGCTCTGCCTGAGAACTGAGCTCACATGGTATAACACCGGCAACAGATCCCACCCTGTGTGGTCTTTTGTTGTATGCAGACTGTGGAGCTGGGAATCTGGCGCCTGCGCAAACAGCATGATTCTGCCTGTTTCCTCCTTGCTAGATCCCCAGCCCCGCAGTCTGCATACAGCATAAGACCACCCAGGGTGGGATCTGGTGCCTGTGTTATATGCAGCCACAATGTTCCAAAACCATGTGACCTCAGTTCTCGGGCAGAGGTCATGGAGCATGCCCGAGAACTGAGGGATCTTCGCAGGCGCCGCAGTGTCGCTAGGCAGAGAGGAAGAGGAGGGTCCTGAAGGAAAGAGGAGGATCAGAATGACCAGCGAGGCATTCAGGTCCAGGGGAGGAAGTATACATCCCGGACCTAAAGTAATTTGTTATAAAGTCTTTATTTCGGTGCCCCGGGGGGGTAGGGGAATAAGAGCTACATTCTCAAAATGCAACATAGGTGCTGCTGAAGGTGGCACTTAGTTTAATGGGCCAAGGGGAAGGGGGGGGGAGTTTGTTTGCTGAAAATACCTCCAAATCCTCCCACCTCCACAGTCATGAGTTAATTGGCGGCCAGAAGTCACCACTAGGAGGGCAGAAATTGACTATCTCCAGTCATTGAGTCACTAAACGTTTCGTCACCGATTCATAATCTGCTTTTTTATCTTGTTGTTTTTTCTGCCATTTTTGGCCCCCAAAATTCTGTAAATTGGCACACGCGATTCACAAATTTGGTGCAAAGTTCTTTTCTGTCTCAGGCCGTGTGCACATGCTGAGTTTTTTACCTGCTTTTTTGTTGAATTTTCAGCAACAAAACTGCATCCATTTTTGGGAAAAATTGGACCCAAAATGTACTGGGTTTTTTATGTGTTTTTGATGCGTTTTTGCTGTTTTTTCTTTATTTCAATGCAGTCAATTGAGAAAATGAATCAGTAATTGACGCTCATTCTTCATCTGGATGAGTTTTCTGCCCCAAAAATGGACAAGTAAAAAATGCATCATCGGAACAGCGTTTCTGAAAACACATTGACTTTTCTGTGCATCACAGGAAATGATCTTTGTAGAGACACGGGGGTCAGTGGGTGCTCTCCTCTGTGGAGACACGGGGGTTAGCGGGGGCTCTCCTCTGTGGAGACACGGGGGTCAGTGGGTGCTCTCCTCTGTGGAGACACGGGGGTCAGTGGGTGCTCTCCTCTGTGGAGACACAGGGGTCAGTGGGCGCTCTCCTCTGTGGAGACACGGGGGTCAGTGGGTGCTCTCCTCTGTGGAGACACGGGGGTCAGTGGGTGCCCTCTGTGGAGACACGGGGGTCAGTGGGTGCTCTCCTCTGTGGAGACACGGGGGTCAGTGGGTGCTCTCCTCTGTGGAGACACGGGGGTCAGTGGGTGCTCTCCTCTGTGGAGACACGGGGGTCAGTGGGTGCTCTCCTCTGTGGAGACACGGGGGTCAGTGGGTGCTCTCCTCTGTGGAGACACGGGGGTCAGTGGGTGCTCTCCTCTGTGGAGACACAGGGGTCAGTGGAGACACAGGGGTCAGTAGGTGCTCTCTGTGGAGACACAGGGGTCAGTGGTGCTCTCTGTGGAGACACGGTGGTCAGTGGGTACTCTCTGTGGAGACACGGGGGTCAGTGGTGCTCTCTGTGGAGACACGGTGGTCAGTGGTGCTCTCTGTGGAGACACGGTGGTCAGTGGGTACTCTCTGTGGAGACACGGGGGTCAGTCGTGCTCTCGTACGTTGGCCCAGCTGTATTTAGAAACACTGCATGGACCAGGGCTCATCCCAACTGAATGCCCAAACTCCTTAAAGCATAACCGCCGATTAAATTTTTATTTAATAATAATGTAGAGCAAGTGATTTCAATAAACTTTGTAATATACTTCTTTAGAAAATTCTGTCTGGTTACCATTCATAAAATTTGAACAAAGTGTCCCCACCAGACTGTCTGAAACTGATTCTGTGGTAGAGCCGTCTTCACAGTGAATACGGACATGTGATGGAATAATGAAGAGGGGGCGAGGTCTACACTGTATGCCTGCAGCTCACAAGGAGACAATGTATCACATTAAAGCACAGAGCTGAGCAATGTCAGGATGTAAACTCCTCTACAAGCTTCTTTTCTGTCCCTGTTAACCCTTTGTCTGCTGGCTACCTACAGAGCTCAGTACAATCTCTACCTGCTCTTACACACTACTCGCCACCCACACAGACAGAAAATGTAGCTTTTAAAACTCCACAGAAAAATGTGATAAAACCAGTCAAATAGCACAAAAAAACATTATCTTAGCTACTATGTGACCCATCATTAACAAACAGTGTATTATTAGGTTTTTTTTTTAATGAAATGACATTTACACTGTAACCGTGGGCAGAGCACTACTGCCTTTGGGGCTTCCAGGGCACCGAACTTAGTCCAGCAGCCCCCGCTTTTGGCAGGCACCCACCAAGAAAGGAATAGCGGCAAGCTTAGGAAGCTGACGGAGCACAGCGAAGTCTGTAGCCGGGTGACTGGATTGTCCCAACTGGGTTCGTGAAGTAGTCTCTGATCTTCTAGCTGAATCCTAGAATCCTAGGCTGAACACCTGTAGTATATAGTATAGTTTTGGTGCGCCTCTAGTTGGAACCGCAGCTCCTAGACTGACGCCATGCAGATGTGATGTGATCCTCTCGTCGGAACTGAAGTTCCTAGACTGAGGCCACGTAACATATAAATTTATGGTGACTGAAGGATATATTGTGTTTTTACGGGATTGGTGGGATAAGGCTATTCTCTTATTGCCTGGCATTTTAATTCAACTGTATAATTTCCTTTGAGTAATGTAGACAGAAGATGCTGAGGTAAATTACAGTTCAAGTTAGCAATACACAAACCAATTCCATGGGGCTCTGAGTAGTCTGGCAAGAAACAATAACTTACTTCCCATGAGTCAACAAACAAAAGAGCGGCACGTCTGACCAAATTAAGAACATTAACCCACGACATACATTGAAAAAGGCTGTGCTGTCACACCCCCCCTCAAAACTTTACAGTCTTATACCAATCTTGAGTCACCTCCAGAGCTGCATTCACAGTTCATCAACTCTATCCATAATGTCTATCATGAATTACATACGTCTATGACATAACGAAGGGATAAATACTGCATATAGACAGTACGAGCACCTCCCATGGGAAGAACAGCACTGGCTATAAATCCAGTTTTCTTACTGGTTGGCATTTCAATCCGACTGTATAATTTCCTTTGAGTAATGTAGACAGACGAGGCCTGAGGTAATTTACTTTTCATTAGCAATCCAGAAACCATAACAATGGGGCTCCAAGTAGTCTGGCAAGAAACAGTGACCTACGTCCCATGAATCAGAAAACAAAAAAACAACAAGTCTGGTCAAATTAAGAACATTAACCCATTGAAAAAAGGTTGTGTCGTCACAATCGGATCGAAAACATATCTATACTGGAGGTGCAAGATGTCAAACAAGTTGTAATTCAGTGGTGCACTGGCCCTTTAAATGTTGGCGTTGCAGAATTGCCTTTATAGCCCAGTTTGCATCATTTTAAAGATGCAGTGAAATCCTTCCCTATAGATCACTGGAGCTTTTTCCCTGCAGCAGAACCAAAGTTTGCAGCTGTAAATAAATCAGAAGAAACGGTGACAGCAGAGATTGCACTTTGTGAAAGGTAATTAAGTCCAACTTATTTTGGGTATAATTTCCTTTTCAAGAACCTTTTCAGATCCGACTGAAGTAGAAAATGTTATTATAAGCTATTAAAGATATGCAAATATAAGTCACGGAATATACTGCAGAGAGGTGGCAGCCGCCCAATAAATGGCGCAATTTCATTTGCAGAACAGAGATGTTTTCGTTGCTTTCTAAGGCAGAAATAACATAAAAAGAATCATAAATTTAAGAAAATGCAAAGAAAGACATCAAATAATCACAAAGAAGGGTTGTGACCAGTCCAATGTTCAATAGGAGCAGTAATATAGTAGTTATATTCTTGTATATAGGGGCAGTATTATAGTAGTTATATTCTTGTATATAGGGGCAGTATTATAGTAGTTATATTCTTGTATATAGGAGCAGTATTATAGTAGTTATATTCTTGTATATAGGGGCTGTATTATAGTAGTTATATTCTTGTACATAGGGGCAGTATTATAGTAGTTATATTCTTGTATATAGGGGCAGTATTATAGTAGTTATATTCTTGTACATAGGGGCAGTATTATAGTAGTTATATTCTTGTACATAGGGGCAGTATTATAGTAGTTATATTGTTGTACATAGGATCAGTATTATAGTAGTTATATTCTTGTATATAGGAGCAGTATTATAGTAGTTATATTCTTGTATATTGGGGCAGTATTATAGTAGTTATATTCTTGTATATAGGAGCAGTATTATAGTAGTTATATTCTTGTATATAGGAGCAGTATTATAGTAGTTATATTCTTGTATATAGGAGCAGTATTATAGTAGTTATATTCTTGTACATAGGAGCAGTATTATAGTAGTTATATTCTTGTATATAGGAGCAGTATTATAGTAGTTATATTCTTGTATATAGGAGCAGTATTATAGTAAATATATTCTTGTATATAGGAGCAGTATTATAGTAGTTATATTCTTGTATATAGGGGCAGTATTATAGTAGTTATATTCTTGTGTATAGGAGCAGTATTATAGTAGTTATATTCTTGTATATAGGAGCAGTATTATAGTAGTTATATTCTTGTATATAGGGGCAGTATTATAGTAGTTATATTCTTGTATATAGGAGCAGTATTATAGTAGTTATATTCTTGTATATAGGAGCAGTATTATAGTAGTTATATTCTTGTACATAGGAGCAGTATTATAGTAGTTATATTCTTGTATATAGGGGCAGTATTATAGTAGTTATATTCTTGTATATAGGAGCAGTATTATAGTAGTTATATTCTTGTACATAGGAGCAGTATTATAGTAAATATATTCTTGTATATAGGAGCAGTATTATAGTAGTTATATTCTTGTATATAGGGGCAGTATTATAGTAGTTATATTCTTGTATATAGGGCAGTATTATAGTAGTTATATTCTTGTACATAGGAGCAGTATTATAGTAAATATATTCTTGTATATAGGAGCAGTATTATAGTAGTTATATTCTTGTATATAGGGGCAGTATTATAGTAGTTATATTCTTGTATATAGGAGCAGTATTATAGTAGTTATATTCTTGTATATAGGAGCAGTATTATAGTAGTTATATTCTTGTACATAGGAGCAGTATTATAGTAAATATATTCTTGTATATAGGAGCAGTATTATAGTAGTTATATTCTTGTATATAGGGGCAGTATTATAGTAGTTATATTCTTGTATATAGGAGCAGTATTATAGTAGTTATATTCTTGTATATAGGGGCAGTATTATAGTAGTTATATTCTTGTATATAGGGCAGTATTATAGTAGTTATATTCTTGTATATAGGAGCAGTATTATAGTAGTTATATTCTTGTATATAGGAGCAGTATTATAGTAGTTATATTCTTGTACATAGGAGCAGTATTATAGTAGTTATATTCTTGTATATAGGGACAGTATTATAGTAGTTATATTCTTGTATATAGGAGCAGTATTATAGTAGTTATATTCTTGTATATAGGGCAGTATTATAGTAGTTATATTCTTGTACATTCTTTAAACATCTTGTATCAAATCTTTCTGATTTCGCTTCCCCCAGGTGTGTGATGGGTCAGTATATTAAATTGTAATATCATAGTAAAAAGTGCCCATGGGAATCCTGCAGTATTATGTTTTTTGGTGATTTTTGATCCCTCGCAGGTCCTGTATTAAGTATAATGTAATATAACATTTTGGTCCAGTTTCCTTCCAGGTTGATGGTTCATCATCTCTGTTATTCCATCTGCGGTTCAGACTGATCTGTTGTTTTTTGTTTTCATATTTCATTGTCTGTTTGTTTTGCTGACGGGAGTTTACTCCTCTAAGTGATTGCAGAAGGAACGAATCTAAACAATGTTTATTATGTACCGAACGACTACAAACAGCTCCTGATTGTCGGCAATTTAACCTTCAGCGAATGCAGAAGACAGAAACCGAAAATTTTATAAACTTCCCATCACAGATCGTGAAACAAAACAATCTTCAAATGCATTTACCTCTAAAGGTGAAATGAAATCAAAACAACTTTGTAATTGAGTCAAAATATTCTATATCGATCTATAAAAAAAGTCATACTTGGAGTGATATTGACTCAGACAAGTATGAGGGGTAGTAGAGTGTTGTTATGCCTCAGGACTTGATCCAGTTACCTTGTTCTTCCTGGTGAGTCCCTGTCCAAATGCTGATGATTTCTTTACTTTCATCTTTGCTTCTCTTCCTATGGTGTTTGGTTATCATGTTTCCTTAATTGCTTATTTTTTCTGTCCTATCACATCCCAGACGGGACTATTAATACTTTAATATTCCAGCCACTGATCCAGTGGCCTTGCACTTCATGGTTTCCTTCCATGCTTAGCCAAACCTTGATCAGTCATTGCACAAATGCTGATAAGTTTACTTTCACATTTGCTTCCCTTCCTATGGTGTGTGGTTATTACATTTTCTTAATTGCTTATTGTCTCTGTCCTATCACTTTCCAGATGGGAATATTTATACTTTCCTATTCCAGCCATTGATCTATTGACCTTGTGCTTCATGGTTTCCTTCCTTCCTGAGCCACAGCCTGATCAGTCCCTGTCCAAATGCTGATGATTTCTTTACTTTGTTTAGATTGAGCCCCAGTGGGGACAATGTTGCAATTTTATTTAAAACGTTATGGAATTAATAGCGCTATTTAAATTACTACATATTATTATTAGTATTACTTTTACCTTTGATTCTCTTCCTATGGTGTGTAATTATCACATTTTCTCAATTGCTTATTGTCTCTGTCCTATCACATCTCTGGTGTGGCTATTTCAACTCTCCATTCACCAGTTTTGGTTGTTTCTATATTTCTGTGTGGATGTCTGGTGTGTGGTTATCACATTTTCTCAATTGCTCATTGTCTCTGTCCTAACACATTCCGGGTGGGCAATTTGTACTTTCCTATTCCAGCCACTGATCCAGTGACCTTGTGCTCATGGTTTCCTTCCTTGCTGAGCCACAGTCTGATTAGTTCCTGCTCACATTTTGATGCTTTCTTTACTTTTACCTTTGCTTTTCTTCTTATGGTGTGTGGTTATCACATTTTCTCAACTGCTCATTGTCTCTGTCCTATTGCATCCCTGGTGGAGCTATTTAAATTTTCCTATTCCAGCCATTGATCCATTTACTGTGCTCTTCATGGTTTCCTTCCTAGCTGAGCCACAGTCTGATCACTCCCTGCCCAAATGCTGATGATTTCTTTTACATTTGCTTCTCTTCCTATGGTGTGTGGTTATCTCATTTTCTCCATTGCTTCTTGTTCCTGTCCTATCATGTCCTGAATGGGACCATTTATACTTTCCTGCTCCAGCCATTGATATGGTGACCTTGCACTGCATGGTTTTCTTCCTTGCTGAGCCACAGCCTGATCAGTCCCTGTTCAAATGCTGATGGTCTATTTACTTTTATCTTTGCTTTTCTTCCTATGGTGTGCAGTTATCATCTTTTCCTAATTGCTCATTGTCTCTGTCCTATCACATCCTGGGTGGGGCTATTTATACTCTCCTTTCACCAGCCTTGTTTGTTTCTATATTTTTATGTTGATGTATACTAAGGAATTCAAGCTCTCCAGCAAAGAGATTTAGGCAGAGACCAGTGTTGTTTGATCTTTTGCTCCCTCCTACACCTACCTTGTGTTTTCTCTTGGGTTCTTAGGAGTTTACCCTTGTTTGCATTTGTTATTTCTGCATTGTCCATTGGTGTATGGAAGTGGTGGGAGTGGTGCATGGAATTTAGCTACATATATGTGAGGAAAAAAATGAGTGATACTTTTTACACATTGTAGACTTGGCGGACATAACTTCAGGTTTGAGGGCACAATCTTCCCTATAATGCCCTGCAGCTATCACATCACATGGTTCAGAGTAGCCAATCATGAAGGACTTTCATAGCCTGTATAAAAGCCATATGCAGAGAATGCAGCAGCCACGTTTTTGTGAATCCTGATTGCAGTAATACATCAGAGCTCAAAGCCCCAGCAATAAAGATAGGAAGACAATCTAAATATTGGACAAATATTCCAGACAATAACTTTATTTATTTTTCTTAATTAATGCACGTTAAAAGCAAAATCAAGACAGAAAAAGACAATCTGAAATAGAGTTAGATTGCACAGTACTTAATATTTGCATTTCTTTTGCAATTGTTTTTGTGAAGAGGGAATATGTTTTTTAAAAATGCAAAGGAAAATTCCTCAAAACCCATATATTTATCTGCGCTCGTCGGCCTCATAGTGTGCGAGTGTGGACACATGCTTTACTAGTCACATTAACTATCTGTAAACACAATTGAAGATTCACTATCAGCTTGTCATGTTACTGTCATGTTCATTGACGTGTCCTTCCAGGATACACACAGTCGATAGCTCCCTGTGCCAAAATGATGATGGCTGTAGCTTCTCTCTCTGGTGTTGTGATCCATTAGTCTCTTGCTCTTTATTTGCACATGTCGATGGCCCTATTTTCTTCTCTTGCTCACTCTTGTATGGTGACTTGATGGTTCTCCATGCTAGTATGTACCCTGTTACGTACCATGTATTATCTATGTCTATTTGGGAATTTTACATCTTTGCTTTCTGAATAATGTAGTGCAAATATAACACATTTCCTAAATTGCACATTGCTCTGATATCAATCTGTGGGAGCCTTCTTTGATTACTTGCACACATGTGTTCTGTATTCTTTCATGTTTTATATAGGAATTCATACTTGCATCTCGAAAGAGATTACGGCAAACAAGTGTTGTATTGATCTGTCTTGCTCCCTCTACTCACCTTTTGTTTTGCTGTGTTCTTAAGTCTTACCTTGTTGCTTTGTTATTTCTGCATGTCTTGATATAATGTATGTGTGGATTTAGCTACATTTGTGGGCAAATATATACTTTACACACTGTGCCTTGAATATTAGGTCTTGGCACATCTGTCCCTTAATCATATACTGTCACACACTGTGCTCTCGATATATAATACTGTCAACCTGAAATAATACTGCAACATCGGCCTTGATATAATACTGTCACATACATGGCTCCTGAATATAATACATGTCACATACTATCCCCTGAATATAATACTGTACTTACTGTGCTCTCTGAATATAATACATGCACATACTGATGCTCTCTGAATATAATACTGTCACATACTGTGCCCTGAATATAATACTGTCACAACTGTGCTCTCTGAATATAATACTGTCACATACTTGCCCTGAATATAATACTGTCACATACTGTGCTCTCTGAATATAATACTGTCACACTGTGCTCTCTGAATATAATACTGTCACATACTGTGCTCTCTAATAAATACTGTCACATACTGTGCTTCTGAATATAATACTGGATACGTGTCTCTAATATAATACGCAATAGTGCCCCTGATATAATACTGCACATACTGTGCCCCTGTTCTGTCACAATGTGCTCTCTGATATATACTGTACATATGTCCTCTGATATATATGTCCATATGTGTTTGAAAATACTGTCACATACTGTGCCTTGTATATACTGTACATCTTCTCTTGAATATAATACTGTCACATACTGTGCTCTCTGATATAATACTGTCACATACTGTGCTCTCTGAATTATCTGTACACACTGTGCTGATTTCTGTCACAAGTTCTTTGAATTTATACTGTCACTACTTGCCCTGAATATATACTGTCGCAACTATGCCCTGTTTGTAAACTTCCTCTGATATACTTCCTACTGTGTCTCTGATATATACTGTCACATACGTCTCTTAATATTCTGTCCATCTGTGCCCTGATATAATACTGTCACAACTGTGCTCTCTGAATATAATACTGTCACAACTGGAATATAATACTGTCACATACTGTGCTCTCTGAATATAATACTGTCACATACTGTGCTCTCTGAATATAATACTGTCACATACTTGCCCTGAATATAATACTGTCACATACTGTGCTCTCTGAATATAATACTGTCACATACTGTGCCCTGAATATAATACTGTCACATACTGTGCCTCTGAATATAATACTGTCACATACTGTGCTCTCTGAATATAATACTGTCACATACTGTGCTCTCTGAATATAATACTGTCACATACTGTGCTCTCTGAATATAATACTGTCACATACTGTGCTCTCTGAATATAATACTGTCACATACTGTGCTCTCTGAATATAATACTGTCACATACTGTGCCCTGAATATAATACTGCACATACTGTGCTCTCTGAATATAATACTGTCACATACTGTGCCCTGAATATAATACTGTCACATACTGTGCCCCTGAATATAATACTGTCACATACTGTGCTCTCTGAATATAATACTGTCACATACTGTGCTCTCTGAATATAATACTGTCACATACTGTGCTCTCTGAATATAATACTGTCACATACTGTGCTCTCTGAATATAATACTGTCACATACTGTGCTCTCTGAATATATACTGTCACATACTGTGCTCTCTGAATATAATACTGTCACATACTGTGCTCTCTGAATATAATACTGTCACATACTGTGCCCTGAATATAATACTGTCACATACTGTGCTCTCTGAATATAATACTGTCACATACTGTGCTCTCTGAATATAATACTGTCACATACTGTGCTCTCTGAATATATACTGTCCATATACTATGCCCCTGAATATAATACTGTCACATACTGTGCTCTCTGAATATAATACTGTCAAATACTGTGCCCCTGAATATAATACTGTCACATACTATGCCCCTGAATATAATACTGCACATACTTTTTTTTTTTTTTTTTTTTTTTTTTTTTTTTTTTTTTTTTTTTTTTTTTTTTTTTTTTTTTTTTTTTTTTTTTTTTTTTTTTTTTTTTTTTTTTTTTTTTTTTTTTTTTTTTTTTTTTTTTTTTTTTTTTTTTTTTTTTTTTTTTTTTCACATACTGTGCCCTCTGAATATATACTGTCACATACTGTGCTCTCTGAATATAATACTGTCACATACTGTGCTCTCTGAATATAATACTGTCACATACTGTGCTCTCTGAATATAATACTGTCACATACTGTGCCCCTGAATATAATACTGTCACATACTAGTGCTCTCTGAATATAATACGCTATGTCCTGATCATACTGACTCTGCCTCTGAATATAATACTGTCACATACTGTGCTCTCTGAATATAATACTGTCACATACTGTGCTCTCTGAATATAATACTGTCACATACTGTGCTCTCTGAATATATAATACTGTCCAATAATACTGCATCTGTGCTCCTGAATATAATACTGTCACATACTGTGCCCTGAATATAATACTGTCACATACTGTGCTCTCTGAATATAAAATACTGTCACATACTGTGCTCTCTGAATATAATACTGTCACATACTGTGCCTCTGAATATAATACTGTCACATTACTGTGCCCTGAATATAATACTGTCACATACTGTGCTCTCTGAATATAATACTGTCACATACTGTGCTCTCTGAATATAATACTGTCACATACTGTGCCCTGAATATAATACTGTCACATACTGTGCTCTCTGAATATAATACTGTCACATACTGTGCTCTCTGAATATAATACTGTCACATACTGTGCTCTCTGAATATAATACTGTCACATACTGTGCTCTCTGAATATAATACTGTCACATACTGTGCCCCTGAATATAATACTGTCACATACTGTGCTCCTGAATATAATACTGTCACATACTGTGCCCCTGAATAATACTGCCATACTGTGCCCTGAATATAATACTGTCACATACTGTGCCCTGAATATAATACTGTCACATACTGTGCTCTCTGAATATAATACTGTCACATACTGTGCTCTCTGAATATAATACTGTCACATACTGTGCTCTCTGAATATAATACTGTCACATACTGTGCCCCTGAATATAATACTGTCACATACTGTGCCCTAATATAATACTGTCACATACTGTGCCCCTTACTTTTTCCTGAATATAATACTGTCACATACTGTGCTCTCTGAATATAATACTGTCACATACTGTGCCTCTGAATAAATACTGTCACATACTGTGCTCTCTGAATATAATACTGTCACATACTGTGCCTCTGAATATAATACTGTCACATACTGTGCCCTCTGAATATAAATACTGTGCAAACATATGTGCCCTCTGAATATAATACTGTCACATACTGTGCTCTCTGAATATAATACTGTCACATACTGTGCCCTGAATATAATACTGTCACATACTGTGCCTCTGAATATAATACTGTCACATACTGTGCCTCTGAATATAATACTGTCACATACTGTGCTCTCTGAATATAATACTGTCACACTGATATATACTGTCAACTGTGCCCTCTGAATATAATACTGCTCACATACTGTGCTCTCTGAATATAATACTGTCACATACTGAATATAATACTGTCACATACTGTGCCTCTGAATATAATACTGTCACATACTGTGCTCTCTGAATATAATACTGTCACATACTGTGCTCTCTGAATATAATACTGTCACATACTGTGCCCTGAATATAATACTGTCACATACTGTGCTCTCTGAATATAATACTGTCACATACTGTGCTCTCTGAATATAATACTGTCACATACTGTGCTCTCTTGAATATAATACTGTCACATACTGTGCCCCTGAAATAATACTGTCACACACTGTGCTCTCTGAATATAATACTGTCACACACTGTGCTCTCTGAATATAATACTGTCACATACTGTGCTCTCTGAATATAATACTGTCACACACTGTGCCCCTGAATATAATACTGTCACATACTGTGCTCTCTGAATATAATACTGTCACATACTGTGCTCTCTGAATATAATACTGTCACACACTGTTCCCTCTGAATATAATACTGTCACATACTGTGCTCTCTGAATATAATACTGTCACATACTATGCCCCTGAATATAATACTGTCACATACTGTGCCCCTGAATATAATACTGTCACACACTGTGCTCCTTGAATATAATACTGTCACACACTGTGCTCTCTGAATATAATACTGTCACATACTGTGCTCTCTGAATATAATACTGTCACACACTGTACCCCATGGATATAATAATGCTAAACACTGTACTCCCTGGATATAACATTGCCACCCGATGTATAAATGTGACTCTGCACCTCCTAAGCTCAGTGGGACCTCCCAGACACTCCTGGTGAGTGCACGCAGCTGCACACCTGCAGTGTCAGTGAGTGCACGCAGCTCCGCACACACAGTGTTAGTAAGTGCACGCAGCTCTTCACCCTCAGCATCAGTGAGTGCATGCAGCTCCACACCCGCAGCGTCAGTGAGTGCACGCATCTCCGTACCCAGTGTCAGTGAGTGCATGCAGCTCCATACCCACAGAGTCAATGAGTGCATGCAGCTCCACACCCGCAGCGTCAGTGAGTGCACGCAGCTCTGTACCCACAGCGTCAGTGAGTGCACGCAGCTCTGTACCCGCAGTGTCAGTGAGTGCACGCAGCTCCGCACTCGCAGTGTCAGTGAGTGCACGCAGCTCAGCAACCGCAGTGTCAGTGAGTGCACACAGCTCCACACTCGCAGCATCAGTGTAGTGCACGCAGCTCTGCACCTGCAGCATCAGTGAGTGCATACAGCTCTGTAACCACAGAGTCAGTGAGAGCACGCAGCTCCATACCCGCAGCGTCAGTGAGTGCATGCAGCTCCGCACCCGCAGCGTCAGTGAGTGCACGCAGCTCCGCACCCGCAGCGTCAGTGAGTGCACGCAGCTCCGCACCCGCAGCGTCAGTGAGTGCACGCAGCTCCACACTCGCAGCATCATCGAGTGCACGCAGCTCCACACCCGCAGCGTCAGTGAGTGCACACAGGTCCGTACCCACAGAGTCAGTGAGTGCACGCAGCTCAGCACCCGCAGTGTCAGTGAGTGCACGCAGCTCTGTACCTGCAGCGTCAGTGAGTGCACGCAACTCCACACCTGCAGCGTAAGTGAGTGCAGGCAGCTCCAAACCCGCAACGTCAGTGAGTGCACGCAGCTCCGTACCCATAGTGTCAGTGAGTGCACACAGCTCCGCACCTGCAGTGTCAGTGAGTGCACGCAGCTCCGCACCTGCAGCGTCAGTGAGTGCACGCAACTCCGCACCCACAGCATCAGTGAGTGCATGCAGCTCTGCACCCGCAGCAACAGTGAGTGCACGCAGCTCCGCACCCGCAGCGTCAGAGAGTGCACGCAGCTCCGCACCCACAGCGTCAGTGAGTGCACGCAGCTCCGCACCACAGAGTCAGTGAGTGCACGCAGCTCAGCACCCGCAGTGTCAGTGAGTGCACGCAGCTCTGTACCTGCAGCGTCAGTGAGTGCACGCAACTCCACACCTGCAGCGTAAGTGAGTGCAGGCAGCTCCAAACCCGCAGCGTCAATGAGTGCACACAACTCCACACCTGCAGCGTAAGTGAGTGCAGACAGCTCCAAACCTGCAGCATCAGTGAGTACACGCAGCTCCGTACCCATAGTGTCAGTGAGTGCACACAGCTCCGTACCCGCAGCATCAGTGAGTGCACGCAGCTCCATACCCACAGCGTCAGTGAGTGAACGCAGCTCCACACCCGCAGCATCATCGAGTGCACGCAGCTCCACACCCGCAGCGTCAGTGAGTGCACACAGGTCTGTACCCACAGAGTCAGTGAGTGCACGCAGCTCAGCACCCGCAGTGTCAGTGAGTGCACGCAACTCCGTACCCGCAGCGTCAGTGAGTGCACGCAACTCCACACCTGCAGCGTAAGTGAGTGCAGGCAGCTCCAAACCCGCAACGTCAGTGAGTGCACGCAGCTCCGTACCCGCAGCATCAGTGAGTGCACACAGCTCCGCACCCGCAGCGTCAGTGAGTGCATGCAGCTCCGCACCCACAGCGTCAGTGAGTGCATGCAGCTCCACACCTGCAGTGTCAGTGAGTGCACACAGCTCCGCACCCGCAGCATCAGTGAGTGCACACAGCTCCGCACCCGCAGCGTCAGTGAGTGCATGCAGCTCCGCACCCACAGCGTCAGTGAGTGCATGCAGCTCCACACCTGCAGTGTCAGTGAGTGCACGCAGCTCCCACCTGCAGCGTCAGTGAGTGCACGCAACTCCGCACCCACAGCATCAGTGAGTGCACACAGCTCTGCACCCGCAGCAACAGTGAGTGCACGCAGCTCCGCACCCGCAGCGTCAGAGAGTGCACGCAGCTCCGCACCCACAGCGTCAGTGAGTGCACGCAGCTCCGCACCCACAGAGTCAGTGAGTGCACGCAGCTCCGCACCCACAGAGTCAGTGAGTGCACGCAGCTCAGCACCCGCAGTGTCAGTGAGTGCACGCAGCTCTGTACCTGCAGCGTCAGTGAGTGCACGCAACTCCACACCTGCAGCGTAAGTGAGTGCAGGCAGCTCCAAACCCGCAGCGTCAATGAGTGCACACAACTCCACACCTGCAGCGTAAGTGAGTGCAGACAGCTCCAAACCTGCAGCATCAGTGAGTGCACGCAGCTCCGTACCCATAGTGTCAGTGAGTGCACACAGCTCCTTACCCGCAGCATCAGTGAGTGCACGCAGCTCCATACCCACAGCGTCAGTGAGTGAACGCAGCTCCACACCCGCAGCATCATCGAGTGCACGCAGCTCCACACCCGTAGCGTCAGTGAGTGCACACAGGTCTGTACCCACAGAGTCAGTGAGTGCACGCAGCTCAGCACCCGCAGTGTCAGTGAGTGCACGCAACTCCGTACCCGCAGCGTCAGTGAGTGCACGCAACTCCACACCTGCAGCGTAAGTGAGTGCAGGCAGCTCCAAACCCGCAACGTCAGTGAGTGCACGCAGCTCCGTACCCATAGTGTCAGTGAGTGCACACAGCTCCGCACCCGCAGCATCAGTGAGTGCACACAGCTCCGCACCCGCAGCGTCAGTGAGTGCATGCAGCTCCGCACCCACAGCGTCAGTGAGTGCATGCAGCTCCACACCTGCAGTGTCAGTGAGTGCACGCAGCTCCGCACCTGCAGCGTCAGTGAGTGCACGCAACTCCGCACCCACAGCATCAGTGAGTGCACGCAGCTCTGCACCCGCAGCAACAGTGAGTGCACGCAGCTCCGCACCCGCAGCGTCAGAGAGTGCACGCAGCTCCGCACCCACAGCGTCAGTGAGTGCACGCAGCTCCGCACCCACAGAGTCAGTGAGTGCACGCAACTCCACACCCGCAGCGTCAGTGAGTGCACGCAGCTCCGCACCCGCAGTGTCAGTGAGTGCACGCAGCTCTGCACCCGCATCAACAGTGAGTGCACGCAGCTCCGCACCCACAGGGTCAGTGAGTGCACGCAGCTCCGCACCCACAGCGTCAGTGAGTGCACGCAGCTCCGCACCCACAGAGTCAGTGAGTGCACGCAGCTCCGCACCCACAGAGTCAGTGAGTGCACGCAGCTCCGCACCCACAGAGTCAGTGAGTGCACGCAACTCCACACCCGCAGCGTCAGTGAGTGCACGCAGCTCCGCACCCGCAGCATGTCTATGACCGAGCCTTTTTTTCCTTCTTCCCTCTTAAGGATCCTGACTTCTCCTCTGTCATCAGACATCGTCTCGGAATGAAATCCTTCTTCCTTTTCTTTCCGCCGATATTTCTCTCTATTATTATATTCGCTGACGGGAGACATGTTTCCCTGATTTCTTCTCGCACGAAATAAAGAATCCCATGAATATTTCATTCCCCGGCTTATTCCTCGCTTCCCTCCGACGCGTTTCATTGGCCGCACGGAGCTTGCAAATACGAGATCGCATTTAGCTAATGGGCGCATGATGGGAATTGTAATTTTACTGCCGCCGCGTATATGGTAAATAAGCCGGGCCGCGGTATTACAAGCGTAAGCCGGCCATAAATACAGCCCGTGGCGCCTTCTACTTATCCCGGACTTTCACTATTTCACTTAATCTTAAGCTTCCGGATAAAATAGAACCAAAGAAAATAATATTCCCGCGGAGTGGCGCACCCCTCCCCCGCTCGATCGGCCGCCGCCCGGCTTTACCGGTTACGTTGGTAGCCCGGGTAATCTTAAGGAACATTCCGAGACGTGTAACAAATGCCTTTGATTAATAATTCCCAAGATGTCTTCCCGGAAGCTAAGGAAATCAGATAAGCGAAGACTAAAAGAAGTGACGGACGCTTCTCACTCACTTCTTATCGCCTGAGAGTCACCGCGCGGGTTTTTTCCTATTAATGTGTCAGTCGCCCCCCAGGACCGTATTGAACTCGCGGATGAGATAGACCGAACACAATACCATCAGATAAGGAGAACCTTAAAGAGAGCCGAGCTTTGTGAGTATGAAGGGAGCGAGGGGAGGAGGGAGGCGCAGCCGCACGGTGCAGGCCTCACTACATCAAATAAATACAAATAATACACAAAGATATATTTAACCCCATAGGCATAACTCTTCGTGGACAATACATTGATATCCGACCTTCAGCAGTGTCTGGTGTGGCTGTTCACCTCTTTCTGTGTGTCACCATGGTCTCTCTTACTTAGGAGACTTGTGACTAGTTTGGGACCTCTGTCTCATTTCTGTATTGAGTTTCTGTTACTAGCAAGCTAGCTAGTTCTCTGTCCAGGTGTGGCTACTCTGTGATCACTCCCATCCCCTTTATATGATCACATGGTTCTAGCATCCTTTGCTGGTGATTGAACTCATTCCTGGCCTAACTACCTAAGGTGAAGGAGGCTCTCTGGAAAACCTGACCTTTGCCAAGCTATCTGCTGTCTAGGAGTGTGGCAGCAAGCGTGAAGTTGTTTATGTCGTCCTCCTGTCTATCTCCCCTTCCCGCTTGTTGTTATTATTGCAGTGGTTGGGACTAGCGCTCCTGCCGGCTATTTCCCTATTGAGGGCTAACATCAGGGTCACTGAGGGACTAGGTATCCTGTTCGGCGACGGGTTGAAAGAACCCGTATAGGGATGGTAGGGAGATCAGGACACAGCTGCAGGTGAGTGCACGAGGTCACCTCTCCCCCATTCCCTTTGAGCGGGGCCATCCGCTCTGTTTGTGCCCCCCAGTGTCTCCCGTCTGTTGTTTTTTGTAGTGCGCTGGACACCGTCCCTGTCACGCCCTGTATCCGGACACCCCCTGCGTCCAGCATGACACTGTGCTGCTAACACCTGTGACTATGTCCCGTTATTCTGTTAATTTTGGGGGGTTTGGAGGTGAGATACCAATCATGATATTCCTCTCACCTGTTACAGTTGTCATAATAACCACTAGAATAGTCAGAGATGGTGACACTCGCCTCCTCTTCACATGTTAGCTTTTCTGTATAGACTGGGACAGAGCAGCAGAGTCATCTCCTGATCATTGAAGGATAGGGGGGTTATTGGGCAGCGGACAGCCTCAGTAAGGCAGGAGAGTAACTTCATACACTATGTACCGCTATGAGGCCGATAGATGAATAGATACATGTGAGATAGATGTGATGAGATTACATCTCTGTTCATATTCTGAACCCTTTTCAAAACGTCACTACAGGGTCAATAAAGATTCTTATGTTTCTAGGACGATATTACACTTTTTGATCATATTTGAACAAATTGGGTAAAAAGCCTGACACTCATTATAGAGATAGATAGATAGATAGATAGATAGGATGAAGGATGAATACTCTGTCCTCCTCCTCCTGGACCTGTCCTCTGCCTTCTACATTACTCTGTCCTCCTCCTCCTGGACCTGTCCTCTGCCTTCTACATTACTCTGTCCTCCTCCTCCTAGACCTGTCCTCTGCCTTCTACATTACTCTGTCCGCCTCCTCTTAGACCTGTCCTCTGCCTTCTACATTACTCTGTTCTCCTCCTCCTAGACCTGTCCTCTGCCTTCTACTTTACTCTGTCCTCCTCTTCTTAGACCTGTCCTCTGCCTTCTACATTACTCTGTCAGCCTCCTCTTAGACCTGTCCTCTGCCTTCTACATTACTCTGTCCTCCTCCTCCTAGACCTGTCCTCTGCCTTCTACATTACTCTGTCCTCCTCCTCTTAGACCTGTCCTCTGCCTTCTACATTACTCTGTCCGCCTCCTCTTAGACCTGTCCTCTGCCTTCTACATCACTCTGTCCTCCTCCTCCTGGACCTGTCCTCTGCCTTCTACATTACTCTGTCCTCCTCCTCCTGGACCTGTCCTCTGCCTTCTACATTACTCTGTCCTCCTCCTCCTAGACCTGTCCTCTGCCTTCTACATTACTCTGTCCGCCTCCTCTTAGACCTGTCCTCTGCCTTCTACATTACTCTGTTCTCCTCCTCCTAGACCTGTCCTCTGCCTTCTACTTTACTCTGTCCTCCTCTTCTTAGACCTGTTCTCTGCCTTCTACATTACTCTGTCCTCCTCCTCCTAGACCTGTCCTCTGCCTTCTACATTACTCTGTGCTCCTCCTCCTCCTAGACCTGTCCTCTGCCTTCTACATTACTCTGTCCTCCTTCTAGACCTCTCCTCTTCCTTCTACATTACTCTGTGCTCCTCCTCCTAGACCTGTCCTCTTCCTTCTACATTACTCTGTCCTCCTTCTAGACCTGTCCTCTGCCTTCTACATTACTCTGTTCTCCTCCTCCTAGACCTGTCCTCTGCCTTCTACTTTACTCTGTCCTCCTCTTCTTAGACCTGTTCTCTGCCTTCTACATTACTCTGTCCTCCTCCTCTTATACCTGTCCTCTGCCTTCAACATTACTCTGTGCTCCTCCTCCTCCTAGACCTGTCCTCTGCCTTCTACATTACTCTGTCCTCCTTCTAGACCTCTCCTCTTCCTTCTACATTACTCTGTGCTCCTCCTCCTAGACCTGTCCTCTTCCTTCTACATTACTCTGTCCTCCTCCTCCTGGACCTGTCCTCTGCCTTCTACATTACTCTGTCCCTGTCCTCCTCCTCCTAGACCTGTCCTCTGCATGCTACATTACTCTGTCTTCCTCCTTCTGGACCTGTCCTCTGTCTTCAACATTACTCTGTCCTCCTACTTCTGGACCTGTCCTCTGTCTTCTACATTACTCTGTCCTCCTCCTCCTAGACCTGTCCTCTGTCTTCTACATTACTCTGTCCTCCTCCTCTTAGACCTGTCCTCTGCCTTCTACATTACTCTGTCCTCCTCCTCCTAGACCTGTCCTCTGCCTTCTACATTACTCTGTGCTCCTCCTTCTGGACCTGTCCTCTGCATTCTACATTACTCTGTCCTCCTCCTAGACGTGTTCTCTGCCTTTTACATTACTCTGTTCTCCTCCTCCTAGATGTGTTCTCTGACTTTTACATTACTCTGTGCTCCTCCTCCTAGATGTGTTCTCTGACTTTTACATTACTCTGTGCTCCTGGCCGCTGCATCCTACTACACATCCTCTCTTCCCTAGGTATCACAGACCTCATCCTCTGCTGGATCTCTTTATACTGTTCTAATTGCACATTTAGTGTCTCCCACTCCCACACGACCTCCTCGCCCCATCCCCTCTCTGTGTCCCTCAAGGCTCTGCCCCGGGACCCCCTACTCTCGCCATCTATACTCTTGGTCTGGGACAACTCATACAGTCCCATGGCTTCCTGCAGTGGCGGACCTTGTGACCAGGTGGCCCTGGTGCAGCAGCCGATAGTGAGGACCGGGGGGGGGGGGGGGGGGGGAATTATCAGCCGGCGGCGAGGAGGACCGGGGGGGTGCTATTGGCCGTCGGTGAGGACCGCGGGGGGTCGGGTGTGATAGCTGGCGCCATATGTGCTGCTGCTCCTACCTGCATTGAGCGGGCCGCACAGTCCTGGGAGCCTAAGCAGAGGAGAGGAGGGGCGGGCTCAGCCAGGGGAAGCAGGAAGCTTCCCTCGGTTAACCCCCTCTCCTCTGGCACAGGGTCATGGGGGTCGGCTGGGGGCCCCCCTACAGGCTTGAGGGGCCCCCTAGCCGGTCGGGGCCCTGGTGCAGCTGCACCAGCTGCACCACAGTAGGTCCGCCCCTGGCTTCCAGTATGTACGCTGATGACTCTCAGATCTACCTCTCTGGCCCAGATGTCACCTCTCTGCTGTCCAGAATCCTCGAGTGTCTATCAGCCATATCCTCCTCCTTCTCCTCTTGCTGAACTCATTACCATTTGTCCATTTCACCTATGTTTTTCACCTGATTTATATATCACAATAAATAGAATCATGCTCTCCCCTGTACCGCTGCCTCGGAGTAACCCTGGACTCTGCCTTGCCCTTCAAATCGCATATCCAAGCTCTCGCCACCTCCTGCCGCCTCCAACTCAAAATATTTCCAGAATCTGTCCCTTCCTCAGCCCTTAGTCTACTGAAATGCCTGTACATGCCCTCATTATCTCCCACCTTGACTACTGCAACCTTCCCCTCTGTGGCCTCCCTGCTAACACTTTTGCACCTCTCCAGTGCATTCTTACCTCTACTGCCCGACTAATTCACCTCTCTCCTCCGCTTCTCCCCTCAGCAGATCTCATTGGCTCCGAATTCCACAACATATCCAGATAAAATCACTAACACTGTCCTATAAAGCCGTCTATAATTTATCCCCCTCACATATCTCCATACTAATCTCATATTATCTTCCCTCACTTAATCTCCAGTCCTCCCAAGACCTTCTTCTGTCCTCCACACTTGTACGTTCCTCAGCCAATCATCTCCAACACTTCTCTTGAGTATCTCCCATCCTCTGGTATTCAATTGTCTCCAACATTCGGAACCTTCAAAACTTAGAAATCCATTTCTTCAAGAAAGCTTCAGTTTCACCACCACCACACACCACGAGTGCTGTCACCTCACCACCACCTGAGCAGCTGCCACTGCACCACCAATGCTGCCACCTCATCATCACCGGAGCTGCCACCTCATCATCACTGGAGTTGCCACCACACCACCACCGGAGCTGCCAGCTCACCTTCACCGAAGCTGCCACTTCACCACCACCGGAGCTGCCACCTCCCACCACCAGTGCTGCCACCTCACCACCATCAGAGCTGCCACTTCACATCACAGGAGCTGCCACCTCACCACCACCAGTGCTGCCACCTCCCCACCACCAGAGCTGCCACCTCACCACCACCAGTGCTGCCACCTCCCCACCACCAGAGCTGCCACCTCACCACCACCAGAGCTGTCACATCACCACCACCAGAGCTGCCACCTCCCACCACCGAAGCTGCCACCTCACCAGCACCGGAGCTGCCACCTCACCACCACTGGAGCTGCCACCTCACCACCACCAGTGCTGCCACCTCCCACCACCAGAGCTGCCACCTCACCACCACCGGTGCTGCCACCTCACCAGCACTGGAGCTGCCACCTCACCATCACAGGAGATGTCACCTCACCACCACCGGTGCTGCCACCTCACCAGCACTGGAGCTGCCACCTCACCATCACAGGAGCTGTCACCTCACCACCACCAGTGCTGCCACCTCACCATCACCAGAATTGTCACCTCACCATCACCAGAGCTGCAACGTCACCACCACCAGAGCTGCCTCTTCCCCACCACCAGAGCTGCTGTCTCACGTACACCGGAGCTGCCACCTCACCACCACCAGAGCTGCTGAACACCCCCGCCAACCTCCTTTCTCCTCCCTATTATTCTGTAGACTGAGACCCCTAGGGCAGGGTCCTCTCCCCTCTCTACCAGTCTATCTTTCTTAGTTTGCTCATTGTAATTTATATGTATCCCACTTCTTCATATACACAACTAATAATTAATGCTGCTTTATAAAAAAATATATTAATAGTAATAATAATAAACATATTTTTGTCTTCTCTAGATCTACAGATTATGGAACAACCTATGAGAAATTTAACGAGAAGGTGGGGCTGAAGACCGTCCTCAGCTACCTGTATGTGAGCCCCACCAACAAAAAGAAGGTAACGGCTGATCTCACATGTATCCACATTGTGGATATTTATACATAGTTCCGGAATTCTCTTCCTCCTGCAGAACTCCACATTCTGACCTTTATTATTTATGATTATTTACTGTGTATCGCCTTGTGGAAGCAGTAGATTTATATGTAGAATCATTCGATACATCTATTATATAATCACGAATGGATTTCGCGCACCAAAGTCGCATGCGACTCAGCGTGGTCATGTGGATACGAAAAATGCATTGGCCGCGCAGTTGTAAGGCGACTCGCTATGCCCGCGCAGCGGGCATGGCGAGTCGCCTTAGCAGCGCGAAGCATTGGCCGCGAAGCGGCCATTGCGAGTCAGAGACTCGCTCAGCTAGAATCCCGATGCATTGTGCATCGGGCACCCATCTAGTTGTATATATTTGTAAATAGTTCTGGAATTCTCTTTCTTCTGCAGAACTCCACATTCTGCACTTTATTATTTAGGATCATTTACTGTGTATCTCCTTGTGGAAGCAGTAGATTGTATAGTTCATATGTGGAATGATTCGATACATTGTATATATTTGTAAATAGTTCCGGAATTCTCTTCCTCCTGCGGAACTCCACATTCTGCACTTATGATTATTTACTGTGTATCGTCTTGTGGAAG
The DNA here is from genome assembly GCA_033576535.1 of Allobates femoralis. Taxonomy (NCBI): domain Eukaryota; kingdom Metazoa; phylum Chordata; class Amphibia; order Anura; family Aromobatidae; genus Allobates; species Allobates femoralis. Next base: position 1,204,182 of record JARQOC010000006.1, on the reverse strand, counting down.
CAGTAGATCGTATAGTTTATATGTGGGATGATTCGATACATTGTATATATTTGTAAATAGTTCTGGAATTCTCTTTCTTCTGCGGAACTCCACATTCTGCACTTTGTTATTATTTGCTGTCCGTGTGCCGCCATGTGGAAATAACAATCTGTATCATTTATATGGAGGATGCGCCATTTATACTCCTGGGATCTACTCATGTATCACAATGGGATCACCTCTGATTGTGCCTCCGTCCTAATAATATGTGAGGGGTCAATGCACATGATGCACAGGCATTTGTTGGCATCCGTGTGAATCCAGCTCAAACTGGATGCACCCGCACCAGGTTTCGGCCCCAATGACTTTCAATGGGGCTGGATGAACTTGTGGGTGCATGCAGTCCTTTACTTTTCCCCATGATCCGGGGGTCACTGGTTTTTTGTGGTCTCCGTGACAAAACCCGGAAGCACCCAGATCCGGGGCACCACAGGTGAAATCACAATATGCCCAATGGAACCCGGATCTGGTGGATTCTGGATCCCCTGGATCCTTGTTTTTCAACTGCATATGCCCAGTATGCAGTTTTAAATGACACACCCCCAAGGGGTCGTGTCATTTGTCTCCGGACACAGCGGAAACAGGTAATCCACCGGATGCTCCTGCATCGGTATTATCACTGATCCGTGAGACGGTGGCGGGGTATCCACTTGCATCCTGAAATAACACTTGTGGGGGGGGGGGGTCCAGGGGAATTCAGGCTTTACCAGCATACAAAACTGCATGTTTTTGCCGCAGCGCTTTTCCTGCCAAAAGATGCAGAAATGTTTTAGAAATTTCTGCAACCAAAGACTCCATGTGCACATAGAGCCTAAATGTGATAAACTTGCACCGAAATGCACCGAAAACTTGGCGAAAACCTGCATTTTTCCTGTTGCGTTTGTCCAGTCAAGAGATGCCGAAATGTGCACCAAACCCTAAACTTGTGCACATGCCCTGGTGCATTTATTTTCCTGCAACGGTTCTTTTATGGTTCTTCTTGTTCCTTTTCCTAAAGTCAAACCCACCTGCGTATTGTAGCGAGGAAATGCATGTAAAATGCAGCAACATCTGTTATGTGATGAGGAAAAAGAGCTCAATATTGAAGTCTGGGGGGTGGGGAAAAACATAAAAATGCAGCAAAAGCACAGAAAAATCTCACATTCATTGTAGAATCTTTATCACAGATGAATTTAAGGCTGTAAACAAAAGCAAAGTGTATGAGGGTGCAAAGATGTCCAGTAATTTACATGCTGGAATTGTTACCAAGTAGAATGTCACAATGGAAAAAAACACATGAAAAATGTATCATATTAATTGACCTGAAAGAAAAAAAAGAAAGGAGATAGATGAGAACATGTAGCAGTTATCGGGGCTCAATAGGCAAATTTATATTGTGATAGGACAGAGATAAGCAGCCGACATCACTTAACTCACAGGATGGATGGGCACAATTTAGAAGGGCAAGGAATAAGCAGCTACCAGGAGCAGGTGGGCCCCTAATCTAGGAGGGATCAATGGATTAGGCATGGTAAAATATGGGGATGAGCCTTTGCCAGGCACCAGGCCCCGATTGGCCCAAAGGGGAACAAGGCAATCCTCCGGAGGGCCACAAGAGAACAATGCAATCCTCTGGGGTATTATGTCACTAGCTCCCCAAACAGGATCATTAGTTGCCACAATATACTTGTCTCACGATGTCTCTGTCACCGCTTAGATGCGCTGACTTTGCTGGATGCTGCTGTGTGATTGTGTTTGCATTCCTTCAGGAGCTGCAGGAGGTGATGTCGGTACAGGTGTGAAGGTCTTATGCTCTGCTGCTAGTTGATGTGAGGCCTGGGTGTGACTCACCAGCAATCCCCTCCCCATGGCCTTTAAATAGCCTTCCCTCTCCTCTGTCAGACGCCGTTGATAGTTTTTTTACTCTTGGTCACTGAGCTGTGAAGATGCCTTACTGCTGGGCTGAAGTCCTTCCAGGAGTTCCCTTGCCTTGGGAGTAGCTGTGGTTCCTAATTCATGGGTGGAGGTAGGGACCCTCAGCCTAGGGCTAATCAGGAGCTTAGTCAAAGGGTGGCGACTCGGATCTTCTCACCATCAGAGGTACCTCCAGTTCAAGGGTCAGATTAGCTGCTCCTGAATCCCTTCGCCCATCACGCCATCCACTCACCTGAATGAAAATGATATAAATTTGGGCGATAATGCATCACTCCCAATACTTTCTTCCAGGGTTGGACTGGCCGACTGGAGAGCAGGGCAATCCTCTGGTGGGCCATTCTGCAGTATTATGTCACATCCGAACCAAACATGATCAGTAGTTGCCACAATTCACTTGTTTCACTATGTAGAGAAGAAGCATCTCATCATTCACCATCATTTCACATCAATATACCCAGTATATTATGATACAGAAAATCTGAGAATGTAACATTTGCATGTAGTTGATTGGTGGCCCCCGAGCGTCAATGTTACTGGTGGGCCCCACTGCCCCAGCTTGGCACTTGCTAGGAAATAAAGAGGCAGGAAGGTTAGAATCTGGAGACTGGGGCCCATGGGGTCAGACATTTTGGAGAGTGGGGCGCACGATCTTTAGGGTGTGATTGATTGTGATTGGAGGGATAGTGCCGCTCCTGCAGTCCTATGTAAGCACTTACAAAGAACGCACACATTTCCTAACAGACCGTAGTGAAGTGGAACCTGCTGAGGGGGAACAAGTTACAGAGGAGATTGAGCAAGTTCTGGAGGATTTAATTGGGAGTGGATGAGATGAGAGTGCGGAGAACGTCTGACAGCGCCGAGGACAGAACTTACCAAAGATGAGAAGGAGGAAAATCCCCAGAACTCGTCCGACCTGAGCGGCCGCTAATCACTCGCTCTTATCTCAGCGAGGTATCGGGTATGCCATCTCCTAACCTATATCCTGTGTAATGGGATCAGACCGCGGCTCTGTGCAAAAAGTAACCAGAAAATATTCTATACAAAGTCATTGCTGACGGAGAAAGAAGAAGAAAAAGCAAGACTGACATCACTGCACCTCATTACAATGTTACTTTATGTCACATGCTTGAAGTATTGAACATCTTAGTGTGTTGGAGTCAAGCACACCCTTAAACATCAGTTTGGTATTGCATATAGCTATATTTCCTAATACAGAGTTCTAACGATACATAGATAGTCTGTCTGCAGCCACCACTAGGGGGAGCTCCCTGTATACAGAGATACATGATAAGATTCCTGTCTGCAGACACCACTAGGGGGAGCTCCCTGTACACAGAGATACATGATAAGATTCTATCTGCAGCCACCACTAGGGGGAGTTCCCTGTATACAGAGATACATGATATCATTCTGTCTGCAGCCACCACTAGGAGGGAGCTCCCTGTACACAGAGATACATAAGATTCTGTTTGCAGCCATCACTAGGGGGAGCTCCCTGTATACAGATAACATGATAAGATTCTGTCTGCAGCACCACTAGGGGGAGTTCCCTGTATACAGAGATACATGATATCATTCTGTCTGCAGCCACCACTAGGGGGAGATCCCTGTACACAGAGATACATAAGATTCTGTCTGCAGGCCACCACTAGGGGGAGCTCCCTGTATACAGATATACATGATAAGATTCTGTCTGCAGTCACCACTAGGGGAGCTCCCTGTATACAGAGATACATGATAATATTCTGTCTGCAGTCACCACTAGGAGGAGCTCCCTGTACACAGAGATACATGATAAGATTCTGTCTGCAGCCACCACTAGGGGGAGTTCCCTGTATACAGAGATACATGATATCATTCTGTCTGCAGCCACCACTAGGGGGAGCTCCCTGTACACAGAGATACATAAGATTCTGTCTGCAGCCACCACTAGGGGGGAGCTCCCTGTATACAGATATACATGATAAGATTCTGTCTGCAGTCACCACTAGGGGGAGCTCCCTGTACACGAGATACATGATAAGATTCTGTTTGCAGCCACCACTAGGGGGAGTTCCCTGTATACAGAGATACATGATATCATTCTGTCTGCAGCCACCACTAGGGGGAGCTCCCTGTACACAGAGATACATAAGATTCTGTCTGCAGCCATCACTAGGGGGAGCTCCCTGTATACAGATATACATGATAAGATTCTGTCTGCAGTCACCACTAGGGGGAGCTCCCTGTATACAGAGATACATGATAAGATTCTGTCTGCAGGTCACCACTAGAGGGAGCTCCCTGTATACAGAGATACATGATAATATCCTGTCTGCAGTCACCACTAGAGGGAGCTCCCTGTACACAGAGATACATGATAAGATTCTGTCTGCAGCCACCACTAGGGGGAGTTCCCTGTATACAGAGATACATGATATCATTCTGTCTGCAGCCACCACTAGGGGGAGCTCCCTGTATACAGAGATACATGTAATATCCCGTCTGCAGTCACCACTAGAGGGAGCTCCCTGTACACAGAGATACATGATAAGATTCTGTCTGCAGCCACCACTAGGGGAGTTCCTGTATACAGAGATACATGATATAATTCTGTCTGCAGTCACCACTAGAGGGAGCTCCCTGTATACAGAGATACATTATAAGATTCTGTCTGCAGTCACCGCTAGGGGGAGCTCCCTGTATACAGAGATACATGATAAGATTCTGTCTGCAGCCATCACTAGGGGGAGCTCCCTGTATACAGAGATACATGATAAAATTCTGTCTGCAGTCACCACTAGGGGGAGCTCTCTGTATACAGAGATACATGATAAGATCCTGTCTGCAGTCACCACTAGGGGGAGCTCCCTGTATACAGAGATACATGATAAGATTCTGTCTGCAGCCATCACTAGGGGGAGCTCCCTGTATACAGAGATACATTATAAGATTCTGTCTGCAGTCACCGCTAGGGGGAGCTCCCTGTATACAAAGATACATGATAAGATTCTGTCTGCAGCCATCACTAGGGGGAGCTCCCTGTATACAGAGATACATAAGATTCTGTTTGCAGTCACCACTAGAGGGAGCATATGTATACAGAAATACATGATAAGATCCTGTCTGCAGTCACCACTAGTGGGAGCTCCCTGTATACAGAGATACATGATAAGATTCTGTCTGCAGTCACCACTAGAGGGAGCTCCCTGTATACAGAGATACATGATAAGATTCTGTCTGCAGTCACCACTAGAGGGAGCTCCCTGTATACAGAGATACATGATAAGATTCTGTCTGCAGTCACCACTAGGGGGAGCTCCCTGCATACAGAGATACATGATAAGATTCTGTCTGCAGTCACCACTAGGGGAGCTCCCTGTATACAGAGATACATGATAAGATCCTGTCTGCAGTCACCACTAGGAGGAGCTCCCTGTATACAGAGATACATGATAAGATTCTGTCTGCAGTCACCACTAGAGGGAGCTCCCTGTATACAGAGATTCATGATAAGATTCTATCTGCAGCCACCACTAGGGGGAGCTCCCTGTATACAGAGATTCATGATAACATTCCATCTGCAGCCACCACTAGGGGGAGCTCCCTGTATATAGAGATACATGATAACATTCCATCTGCAGCCACCACAGGGGGAGCTCCCTGTATACAGAGATACATGATAAGATCCTGTCTGTAGTCACCACTAGGGGGAACTCACTATCTATCTATCTATCTATCTATCTATCTATCTATCTATCTATCTATCTATCTATCAGCCATCACTAGGGGGAGCTCCCTGTATACAGAGATACATAAGATTCTGTTTGCAGTCACCACTAGAGGGAGCATATGTATACAGAAATACATGATAAGATCCTGTCTGCAGTCACCACTAGTGGGAGCTCCCTGTATACAGAGATACATGATAAGATTCTGTCTGCAGTCACCACTAGAGGGAGCTCCCTGTATACAGAGATACATGATAAGATTCTGTCTGCAGTCACCACTAGAGGGAGCTCCCTGTATACAGAGATACATGATAAGATTCTGTCTGCAGTCACCACTAGGGGGAGCTCCCTGCATACAGAGATACATGATAAGATTCTGTCTGCAGTCACCACTAGGGGGAGCTCCCTGTATACAGAGATACATGATAAGATCCTGTCTGCAGTCACCACTAGGAGGAGCTCCCTGTATACAGAGATACATGATAAGATTCTGTCTGCAGTCACCACTAGAGGGAGCTCCCTGTATACAGAGATTCATGATAAGATTCTGTCTGCAGCCACCACTAGGGGGAGCTCCCTGTATACAGAGATTCATGATAACATTCCATCTGCAGCCACCACTAGGGGAGCTCCCTGTATATAGAGATACATGATAACATTCCATCTGCAGCCACCACAGGGGGAGCTCCCTGTATACAGAGATACATGATAAGATCCTGTCTGTAGTCACCACTAGGGGGAACTCACTATCTATCATTATCTATCTATCTATCTATCTATCTATCTATCTATCTATCTATCTATCTATCTATCTATCTATCTATCTATCCTTGTATTTTAAAAAATGAGTGTTACCACTACATCCTGGGAAATAAACCCAGAGAGAAGAAATCTATATTTCCCCCATATACTCAGGTGTAGGAGTCGGGATAATAATTTTTGAAATTATTAGAGGAGTAGCGGAGATTCGGGAAATGAGCTGCCGCTTCTCCCCCGGGGGCGGGGGGGGGGGGGGGATATTTATACCTAATTAGAACAACACGATCCTGGATGTTTTTCAACCCAGGAAATAAAGACCCGAGTCCTGAACATTATGGGAAGTTTCTCATCATTTTCTCTGGGCGACGCTCGATTAGCATGTAAATGTATCCAGCGACCGAAAATGAGCAGGTACCGTATACTGCTGATAATGAGACCGCGGAGGAGAATGAACTGCACCAAAGTCAGACATAAAATATAAGATCTGATCAGTGAGAGGACGGGGCGCAGAGGACAACGACCCACTGATGAGGGGAACATTGTATACAATGCAGAATACAATCATAGAACACACAGAGAACTCAGGATCAGTAATGTAATGTATGTACACAGTGACTGCTCCAGCAGAATAGTGAGTGCAGCTCTGGAGTATAATACAGGAGTAACTCAGGATCAGTAATGTAATGTATGTACACAGTGACTGCACCAGCAGAATAGTGAGTGCAGCTCTGGAGTATAATACAGGAGGTAACTCAGGATCAGTAATGTAATGTATGTACACAGTGACTGCACCAGCAGAATAGTGAGTGCAGCTCTGGAGTATAATAACGGAGGTAACTCAGGATCAGTAATGTAATGTATGTACACAGTGACTGCACCAGCAGAATAGTGAGTGCAGCTCTGGAGTATAATACAGGAGGTAACTCAGATCAGTAATGTAAGTATGTACACAGTGACTGCACCAGCAGAATAGTGAGTGCAGCTCTGGGTATAATACAGGAGGTAACTCAGGATCAGTAATGTAATGTATGTACACAGTGACTGCACCAGCAGAATAGTGAGTGCAGCTCTGGAGTATAATACAGGAGGTAACTCAGGATCAGTAATGTAATGTATGTACACAGTGACTGCACCAGCAGAATAGTGAGTGCAGCTCTGGAGATAATACAGAGGTAACTCAGGATCAGTAATGTAATGTATGTACACAGTGACTGCACCAGCAGAATAGTGAGTGCAGCTCTGGAGTATAATACAGGAGGTAACTCAGGATCAGTAATGTAATGTATGTACACAGTGACTGCACCAGCAGAATAGTGAGTGCAGCTCTGGAGTATAATACAGGAGGTAACTCAGGATCAGTAATGTAATGTATGTACACAGTGACTGCACCAGCAGAATAGTGAGTGCAGCTCTGGAGTTAATACAGGAGTTAACTCAGGATCAGTAATGTAATGTATGTACACAGTGACTGCACCAGCAGAATAGTGAGTGCAGCTCTGGAGTATAATACAGGAGGTAACTCAGGATCAGTAATGTAATGTATGTACATAGTGACTGCACCAGCAGAATAGTGAGTGCAGCTCTGGAGTATAATACAGGAGGTAACTCAGGATCAGTAATGTAATGTATGTACACAGTGACTGCACCAGCAGAATAGTGAGTGCAGCTCTGGAGTATAATACAGGAGGTAACTCAGGATCAGTAATGTAATGTATGTACACAGTGACTGCACCAGCAGAATAGTGAGTGCAGCTCTGGAGTATAATACAGGAGGTAACTCAGGATCAGTAATGTAATGTATGTACACAGTGACTGCACCAGCAGAATAGTGAGTGCAGCTCTGGAGCATAATACAGGAGGTAACTCAGGATCAGTAATGTAATGTATGTACACAGTGACTGCACCAGCAGAATAGTGAGTGCAGCTCTGGAGTATAATACAGGAGGTAACTCAGGATCAGTAATGTAATGTATGTACACAGTGACTGCACCAGCAGAATAGTGAGCGCAGCTCTGGAGGATAATACAGGAGGTAACTCAGGATCAGTAATGTAATGTATGTACACAGTGACTGCACCAGCAGAATAGTGAGTGCAGCTCTGGAGTATAATACAGGAGGTAACTCAGGATCAGTAATGTAATGTATGTACACAGTGACTGCACCAGCAGAATAGTGAGTGCAGCTCTGGGGTATAATACAGGAGGTAACTCAGATCAGTAATGTAATGTATGTACACAGTGACTGCACCAGCAGAATAGTGAGTGCAGCTCTGGAGTATAATACAGGAGGTAACTCAGGATCAGTAATGTAATGTATGTACACAGTGACTGCACCAGCAGAATAGTGAGTGCAGCTCTGGAGTATAATACAGGAGGTAACTCAGGATCAGTAATGTAGTGTATGTACACAGTGACTGCACCAGCAGAATAGTGAGTGCAGCTCTGGAGTATAATACAGGAGGTAACTCAGGATCAGTAATGTAATGTATGTACACAGTGACTGCACCAGCAGAATAGTGAGTGCAGCTCTGGGGTATAATACAGGAGGTAACTCAGGATCAGTAATGTAATGTATGTACACAGTGACTGCACCAGCAGAATAGTGAGTGCAGCTCTGGAGTATAATACAGGAGGTAACTCAGGATCAGTAATGTAATGTATGTACACAGTGACTGCACCAGCAGAATAGTGAGTGCAGCTCTGGAGTATAATACAGGAGGTAACTCAGGATCAGTAATGTAGTGTATGTACACAGTGACTGCACCAGCAGAATAGTGAGTGCAGCTCTGGAGTATAATACAGGAGGTAACTCAGGATCAGTAATGTAATGTATGTACACAGTGACTGCACCAGCAGAATAGTGAGTGCAGCTCTGGAGTATAATACAGGAGGTAACTCAGGATCAGTAATGTAATGTATGTACAAAGTGAATGCTCCAGCAGAATAGTGAGTGCAGCTCTGGAGTATAATACAGGAGGTAACTCAGGATCAGTAATGTAATGTATGTACACAGTGACTGCACCAGCAGAATAGAGAGTGCAGCTCTGGAGTATAATATAGAGATAAGTCAGGATCAGTAATGTAATAGACGGTGGGGGAAATAAGTATTTGAACCTTGATGATTTTGTAGTTTCCCACTGACACAGACATGAACAGTCTCTAATTTTAAGGGTCGATTAATTTTAACAGTGAGTGATAGAAGATCAAAAATAATATCAAGAAAATCCCATTGTCTAAATGATCTAAATGTATTTGCATTTTGCAGAGAGAAATAAGTATTTGATCCCCTCCCACCATTAGGAGTTGTGTCCCCTACAGAGCAGTTATCGGCTCCTGATCACCTGGTCCCCTGCATTACACACAGCTGTGTTACATTGTCACCTGTATAAAGACTCTTGTCCACACAATGAATCAGTCACCTCTAACCTCTACAACATGGGAAGAGCACAGAGCTGTGTAAGGATGTCAGGGAAAAGATCCTAGACCTGCACAAGGCTGGAATGTGCTACAAGACCATAAGGAAGACAAAGCCGGGGGAGAAGGAGACAACTGTGGGTGTAATACTAAAAAATGGAAGAAATGCAAAATGAGGTAAATCCACATCGATCTGGGCTCCATGTAAAATCTCCCCTAGTGGGGTATCCAGGACCATGAGGAAGGAGCCTAAAACTACACGGGGGGAACTTGTTAATGATCTCAATGCAGCTGGGACCACTGTATCAAGAAAACCATTGGTAACACATTACACCGTAATGGATTAAAATCCTGCAGAGCCTGCAAAGTCCCCCTGATCCAGAAGGCACATTGCCCCCGTCTGAAGTTACCAATGACACCTTGGTGATTGTGAGATGATTGGGAGAAGGTGCTGTGCTCAGAGGAGACAAACATTCAGCTCTTTGACATTAACTCAACTCGCCGTGTTTGGAGGAAGAGAAATGCTGCCTATGACCCGGAGAAGAACACCCTCCCCTCAGTCAGGCATGGCGGGGGAAACATTATGTTTTGGAGCTGTTTCTCTGCTAAGGACCACAGGACTATTTCACCGCATCAATGGGACAAAGGATGGAGCCATGTACCGTAAAATCCTGAGTGACAACCTCCTTCCTTCTGCAAGGGCATTAAAAATGGGTTGTTGCTGTGTCTTCCTGCACGACAATGACAAAAACATACAGCCAAGGCCGCAAAGGAGTGGCTCAAAAAGAAGCACATTAAGGTGATGGAGTGATGAATCCCATAGACAAAATATGGAGGAGCTGAAGCTACAAGTTACCAAGTGACAGCCTCAACATCTTAATGATTTATAGATGAGCTGCAAAGAGGAGTGGAGCAAAATTCCTCCTGACATCAAACCTCATCATCAACTACAAGAAACGTCTGACTGCTGTGCTGCCAACAAGGGTTTACCACCAAGTATTAAGTCTTGTTTGCCAGAGGGATCAAATACTTATTTATCTCTTCAAAATGCAAATACATTTCTATCATTTACACAATGTGATTTTCTGGATTTTATTATTGATCTTCTATCTCTCAATGTTAAAATTAACCGACCCTTAATATTATAGACTGTTCATATCTTTGTTAGTGGGCAAACTACAAAATCAGCAAGGGGTCAAATACTTATTTCCCCCGATGTATGTGCACGATGAGTTTTAATGTTTTTTTATTGTGTGAACCATAGATTTAGTTTATTATTTGCATATTTGTAAACATTGTTTCCCGTCTTTTGTGATCTGAGTTGCATTCAGGACAGGACTTTGCTTCCTATTGAAGTATTTTATAATGAGAATTTAATTTAATGATTAATTGTGGGCTACATGAGCCGGATTAGAGGGGTGTTGGCGCGGGGCCGTGTGATGTTCGCTGCTCCGCGTCTTACGCTCGTCTCCCTTTTCTTCTGACAGCTCCTTATTAGTTTAATACTATTGCAGGCGCTCATTAGCGGCGGGCGGATTAACAGCTATTTGGTGCAGGAGAGAAGTGTAACATCTACCTCTAATTGATTTACTTGTGAGAAGGATAATTACTTGGCTGGGATTACACATGTACAATATCCTCCACATAAGATGATACAGGAGGCGTCCGTCGCTCGCTGTAATCCTGCAGGAAAATAATCACCAGTTATAGGAAGAAGTCGGAGGAATGGGAACATCCATGGAAGAGGAGAACTTTCTGTAATTCTCCATATCCTGGGTATAGTTGCTATATATGCAGTACAATACAATACAAGCAGTGTGATGGTGGATATGGTGGGTTTTATTTTACCGCATTTTACAAGTGCTTTGTTGTTCCTATACTGTATATTCCGCCCTTTCCCCCTTCCGGTGTACACATTACACTCCAGAGAGTCTGATAATTGAATTACTTGGAATGTCCTTACTTGGTCATTCTAGTCTTCTGCCTGCCAATGTGTTCCTCCCCCTGGTTTTGGATATTGTGAGGTGGTTAGGGGAGGAGAGGGTGTAAGATTTTGTCTCTGTCTGTGGACAGGTAGTGCGATTTTCAGTCTGTGTGTGGGACACTGAGTTGAGACCAGCTCCACAAAGAGAAACCTGGATTACATGAACATACAATATACTGCTGGATTGTTTTTATGGATTTTATGTTTTGAAGCAATAAAGGTGGGCTCTCACTCTGTTGACTGTGGGATCCTAGAGAAGGGACCCCGTGATAAGCAGATTGATAAATCTTTGGATATTTTCATATATTGACATATATATTGATTCCCGTAACAGTCTTGTGACACACCATCATCCCATGAGCAGGGCTGTAATGCCCAATTAATATGGAGCGATGGGTGAGTATTGTAATGGATTTAGGAATGACCAATACTGTACACGGTTGACATCAACTCATCGGACGTAACTTGGCCACGTCGCCCTGGTGCAAATACCGGACTAGTTTTGTGCCTTTTGAATCGAAGCAAAATGGCAATGAATAAAACATTACTATGTAGCAAGCAGCAAAAAAATAACAGCAGGTCCTTAACTACATATGCGGATCACAAATACTTGTGAATAGAACCTAAACTAGAATAAATTTGTCATGCACTGACAAGGGGATGTCCGGTGTACAGCAGCAATGCACTAAATACAATGGGATGGTAAAGAGTAGAAAGAGAAGAGAAGGGAGACGGGGCATCACCTAACCTGTATCTGTACACTGAGCTCCCTATCATCCCTAAGTGGGTCCTTCCCCCACTGCCATTATGTGTCTAGTCCCTGGGCTGTCCCCCACTTACCCTGGATCTTGCAATGGCAGGTGAGTGCACTAGACTTCACCACTGCAATAATAAGACACAGGGAAAGAGGACAGACAGGAGAGCATAGACAATAAAGATATATCTCCAACACTACGGTTGCAGCAAAACTCCAGGACTGCAAACAACACCACATCAGACTTTTCGAGCAACTTGCTCTCTACAATATGATCAGCATAATAATGATGTTAGATAGCTGGCATCATGTGTTCAATCGTGGCTATTTAAGGAGGGGAGTGGTCACAAACCTGTAGCACCTGAGATTGAAGTAACAAGGAACTATCAGCAATTAATGAATCTTAACCATTGCTGCACCAAAAGAAAGCAAATACATAAAAAAATACTTTCACAAGACAATGTGAAAGTCAGATTCCAAACTTACACATGTCTCACAAGGATGGGAGACCTCATGACAGAATGATACCGGGTCTGTGGTCGATTTAAGATCTCCATCTCCATATAAGTGTACAAAGTGTCATATGCAACCAGCACATGATGGGAAAACTTACAAAAACTCCCAACTCCTCGTCTTCCCTAACACCTATACAACTCATACAGGGACCGAAACTCTCTGTACTAACCGATCCGTTGTCAGCACCCGGTGTGTGGGAGCTAATGAGCCAGATATCATGTCTCTGTGTAAAGTTCAAGGAGCAAATCCTGATGAGCAGCAGAAGGACAGTGTAGAGAACTGAGTACAGGATTCAATCCCCTCACCCTCACCTCACTGCATCAAAAAGGTACAGTGTGCTGCTCTTTGTACATACACTGTGTAAGACGAAATACTGCAAAAAGAGAAGACATTCTGTGAACAGGCTGTCATGTATGCTATTCTGGAAGCCTTGTGTGAAGATTATTAAAGCACTAGAAATAAGCCCGATGCTATCGCTTCGGTAGTGCGGTATTGGCGGGTCTACGCTCATCTCCCGCCGCCGGCTGGCTCAGCTGAGTGGTCATCTCATTGGCTCAGCTCATTGGTCGCGCGCCAGCCAGCATGTGGCCAATCAGCTGAGAGGTATTGGTGGGAGATTTAAATCTGGCCGCCAATACCGCGCTGCTCAGCTGATTGGTCGCAACGCTGCCCTGCACACGACCAATCAGCTGAGCAGCGCAGTATTGGCGGGAGATTTTAAGACCGCTCAGCTAAACGGTGTTTAAATCTCCCGCCAATACCACGCTGCTCAGCTGACTGCAACTAATCAGCTGAGCGGTATTGGAGGGAGATTTAAAGCTGGCCGCCACCCATTCAAAGAACTCATGTTCACTTTGCCCAGCCTCCCTGTACTGAGTGGCGGACATGCAGCACAGTGCTCACCCATCCACCCTCTGCTGGTATTGCAGTGACTGTAGGTGCCAGCAGGGTGTAACTACAATAGGTGAAGGGGATGCAATCAGGGCTGTGGAGTCGGAGTCATGGAGTTGGTGCCTATTTTGGGTGGAGTTGGGTTCGGATTCAGGGAACTTGAGGAGTCATAGTCTGATGTTTTGTTTACTGACTTTACAGCCATGGTTATGGAGCTGGAGTCTGAGTCAGTGTCCATTTTGGTGGAGTCAGAGTTGGAGCCAGATTCAGTGAAATTGAATATCAGAGTTGGAGTCGGATGTTTGGCTTACCGACTCCACAGCCATGGTTTGCAATCGGACCTGGGCCATGGAACCTAGGGAGCCCAAAAGTCCCCTTGGGCCTATAGAAAAAGACCAATGCTATTAAAGATTTGCAATAATTACAGGCATCGTTGAAGCTTTTGCATCAGGGCCCATGAGGTTCAAGTTACACCCCTGAATGCCAGGACTACAAAAGGACAGGATATCCATCGACAGTCATTGATACTAAAGTTAAATGGAATCTGCCAGGTCAAAAAAACATATGTAACTGATATCATTTTCTAATTCCTTTCTCTAAGCTCTCTCTACTCATGTATTTCTATTATTTATACTTCCTCCTATCCTCTGTAAACTGCAAAATAAAAGATTCATTCCTTCTCTCAATCACAGTGAGTGATCACTTAGGTCTCTGCTGCCCACACCCCAGGGGATGAATATTCATGCATCACTATACTGCCCTCCTCTGGTTTCTATGTTGTGTGACTCATTGCAGACAGAGGAGAAAGGAGGGGGGAGGAGGTGTGTGCTCTTAGCAGTTTCAGCTCTGACATCTTCATTGTGTGTATCTGAGCCACGTGTGTAGTGTGTGCTCTGAGATATTTCTTTGTATTTATATGAACATTTGATCATTTGCTCAGCAGATACACACATTACATGTCTGCAGGAAAACCAATGTTCATATAAACAGAAATCTCTTTCAGACAGCACAGACTATAGTGATGTTACCCAGCAGCCTGCAGAAGGCTGAGATTTTCAGTGTAATTTCAGCACAGAATAGTAATTTAGATAGGCGTGGATATAATGGTAATGGTACTAATAGTATCATACTGAAAAATGACCTCACAGAGTTCCAGTAAATATGGATACTTTGGCATTGCATTACTGCTATAGGAATACATGAATAAAGAGAGATGCTTAACTCATGTATTGGCCAATGAAATTAGCCCAAAAACCACAGTCAGACACAGTACTACACACACATCAAAAATGCTGACCAGCAACCTCAATAAGTATAAACAGGCGCCAGCTGAAAAAAACAACATAACTACAAAAGTAGTAGTAGTTCTGTTTGTTATCTTGACTGTTGGCTGTTCACACTTATTGAGATTGCTGGTCAGCCTTTTTGATATGTTTGTAAGTGCCAGGAGTTAGAAGAAAACTAAAGTGTATGGGGGCAACCTGATCCGATGGTGCACTCTTGGTTTCGGATATAATGTATGTGTTGTTTTATGTAAATTATCTCTGATATTCTGCATACTTTTTTCTCACGGGGCAATGTATGTAAATAAGTCTCTAGTTACCAGCTGTGTCGCTTCAATGAGAGCCAGAAAATCAGGTCACATCTATGAGGACGAGGCTGAGGACCACGACTCCCGTCCCTTAAGGGGTCAACACAGATGGCCTCACAATTGCATCTAGTGAGCTACAATTCGCATTAAAGCGTAAGCGACATTTTAATTTTTACTTAATAATAATGTAGAGCAAGTGATTTTAATAAACTTTAATATATTCATTACAAAATTCTGGTTGGCTACCATTCATAAACCTTCCACACAGTGTCTCCACTACACTGTGTGTGAAGCAGACATATGCTCATTCTCAGTCAAATCCGTCTTCACACTGAATACGGGCCATGTAACCATATGAGGGAAAAGGGGCGGGGCCTATACTGCTGACTGCAGCTGGTGAGGACCCAATGTATCTGATTAGCTCAGATTACAGCACAGATGCTGAGCAATGTCAGAATGTTAGGATCAGTGCAAGCCAAGGAGCCAAGGAAAGAGCTGTCATCTGGCTCCACACAGCTCAGTCAAAATCTCTGTTAACCCTTTGTCTGCTGGCAATCCACACAGCTCACTATCATCCTGCTCTCAGAAGTTGTGGAAATACATCGTGCTGGCAGACGCCCACACAGCCATAAAATGCAGTTTTGAAAAGAGCACAGAAAAATGTGAGAAAATAAGTCTCATTCCACAAAAAAAGCACTATCTTAGCTGCTATGTGACCAATCATTAACAACCAATACAGTATTGTTTTTTTCTTTTTTTTTCAGTGAAATGACATTTACACTTTAAAGGAATTTTATCAGCAGGTTTTTGCTAACTCATCTGAACCCTGAATCAAATGATGTATCACATAGATTCCTGGCTGCAGCCATTATGACACAATTAAAGCATTTACTTTTAGGCATGTAGCAGAATTGAGAGAGCTGCCCCTGCCCACACCAGTCTCTGTATGTACAATGTCTATAGACAGAGCTGCCCCCACACACCAGACTCTGTATGTACAATGTCTATAGACAGAGAGCTGCCCCCACCCACACCAGGCACTGTATATACAATGTCTATAGACAGAGAGCTGCCCCCGCCCACACCAGGCTCTGTATGTATAATGTCTATAGACAGAGAGCTGCCCCCACCCACACCAGGCTCTGTATATACAATGTCTATAGACAGAGAGCTGCCCCCGCCCACACCAGGCTCTGTATGTACAATGTCTATAGACATAGAGCTGCCCCCACCCACACCAGGCTCTGTATATACAATGTCTATAGACAGAGAACTGCCCCCACACACCAGACTCTGTATGTACAATGTCTATAGACAGAGAGCTGCCCCCACCCACACCAGGCTCTGTATGTACAATGTCTATAGACAGAGAGCTGCCCCCGCCCACACCAGGCTCTGTATATACAATGTCTATAGACAGAGAGCTGCCCCTCCTCACACCAGGCTCTGTATGTACAATGTCTATAGACAGAGAGCTGCCCCCGCCCACACCAGGCTCTGTATGTACAATGTCTATAGACATAGAGCTGCCCCCACCCACACCAGACTCTGTATGTACAATGTCTATAGACAGAGAGCTGCCCCCACCCACACCAGGCTCTGTATGTACAATGTCTATAGACGGAGCTGCCCCCACCCACACCAGACTCTGTATGTACAATGTCTATAGACAGAGAGCTGCCCCCAACAACACCAGGCTCTGTATGTACAATGTCTATAGACAGACAGCTGCCCCCACCCACACCAGGCTCTGTATGTACAATGTCTATAGACAGAGAGCTGCCCCCACCCACACCAGGCTCTGTATGTACAATGTCTATAGACAGAGAGCTGCCCCCACCCACACCAGGCTCTGTATATACAATGTCTATAGAGAGTGAGAGAGCTGCCCCCGCCCACACCAGGCTCTGTATATACAATGTCTATAGACAGAGAGCTGCCCTCACCCACACCAAGCTTTGTATGTACAATGTCTATAGACAGTGAGCTGCCCATGCCCACATCAGGCTCTGTGTATACAATGTCTATAGACAGAGAGCTGCGTCCGCCCACATCAGGCTCTGTATGTACAATGTCTATAGACAGAGATCTGCCCCCACCCATACCATGCTCTGTATATACAATGTCTATAGACAGAGAGCTGCGTCCGCCCACACCAGGCTCTGTATGTACAATGTCTATAGACAGAGAGCTGCCCCCGCCCACACCAGGCTCTGTATGTATAATGTCTATAGACAGAGAGCTGCCCCCCACCCACACCAGGCTCTGTATATACAATGTCTATAGACAGAGAGCTGCCCCCGCCCACACCAGGCTCTGTATGTACAATGTCTATAGACAGAGAGCTGCCCCCACCCACACCAGGCTCTGTATGTACAATGTCTATAGACAGAGAGCTGCCCCCACCCACACCAGGCTCTGTATGTACAATGTCTATAGACAGAGAGCTGCCCCCGCCCACACCAGGCTCTGTATATACAATGTCTATAGACAGAGAGCTGCCCCTCCTCACACCAGGCTCTGTATGTACAATGTCTATAGACAGAGAGCTGCCCCCGCCCACACCAGGCTCTGTATGTACAATGTCTATAGACAGAGAGCTGCCCCCACCCACACCAGACTCTGTATGTACAATGTCTATAGACAGAGAGCTGCCCCCACCCACACCAGGCTCTGTATGTACAATGTCTATAGACGGAGCTGCCCCCACCCACACCAGACTCTGTATGTACAATGTCTATAGACAGAGAGCTGCCCCCAACAACACCAGGCTCTGTATGTACAATGTCTATAGACAGACAGCTGCCCCCACCCACACCAGGCTCTGTATGTACAATGTCTATAGACAGAGAGCTGCCCCCACCCACACCAGGCTCTGTATGTACAATGTCTATAGACAGAGAGCTGCCCCCACCCACACCAGGCTCTGTATATACAATGTCTATAGAGAGTGAGAGAGCTGCCCCCCGCCCACACCAGGCTCTGTATACACAATGTCTATAGACAGAGAGCTGCCCATGCCCACATCAGGCTCTGTGTATACAATGTCTATAGACAGAGAGCTGTGTCCGCCCACATCAGGCTCTGTATGTACAATGTCTATAGACAGAGATCTGCCCCCACCCATACCATGCTCTGTATATGCAATGTCTATAGACAGAGAGCTGCGTCCGCCCACACCAGGCTCTGTATGTACAATGTCTATAGACAGCTGCCCCCACCCACACCAGGCTCTGTATATACAATGTCTATAGACAGAGAGCTGCCCCCACACACACCAGGCTCTGTATGTACAATGTCTATAGACAGAGAGCTGCCCCCACCCACACCAGGCTCTGTATGTATAATGTCTATAGACAGAGAGCTGCCCCCACCCACACCAGACTCTGTATGTACAATGTCTATAGACAGAGAGCTGCCCCCACCCACACCAGGCTCTGTATGTACAATGTCTATAGACAGAGAGCTGCCCCCGCCCACACCAGGCTCTGTATGTACAATGTCTATAGACAGAGCTGCCCCCACCCACACCAGACTCTGTATGTACAATGTCTATAGACAGAGATCTGCCCCCAACAACACCAGGCTCTGTATGTACAATGTCTATAGACAGACAGCTGCCCCCACCCACACCAGGCTCTGTATGTACAATGTCTATAGACAGAGAGCTGCCCCCACCCACACCAGGCTCTGTATGTACAATGTCTATAGACAGAGAGCTGCCCCCACCCACACCAGGCTCTGTATATACAATGTCTATAGAGAGAGAGAGAGCTGCCCTCACCCACACCAAGCTTTGTATGTACAATGTCTATAGACAGTGAGCTGCCCATGCCCACATCAGGCTCTGTGTATACAATGTCTATAGACAGAGAGCTGCGTCCGCCCACACCAGGCTCTGTATGTACATTGTCTATAGACAGAGATCTGCCCCCACCCATACCATGCTCTGTATATACAATGTCTATAGACAGAGAGCTGCGTCTGCCCACACCAGGCTCTGTATGTACAATGTCTATAGACAGAGAGCTGCCCCCACCCACACCAGGCTCTGTATATACAATGTCTATAGACAGAGAGCTGCCCCCACACACACCAGGCTCTGTATGTACAATGTCTATAGACAGAGAGCTGCCCCCACCCACACCAGGCTGTGTATGTACAATGTGTATAGACAGAGAGCTGCCCCCGCCCACACCAGGCTCTGTATGTACAATGTCTATAGACAGAGATCTGCCCCCGCCCACACCAGGCTCTGCATAGAGATTGTGCATTGACAGCGAGGTGTCAATCACAGCAGGGGGCGTGTCAGACTGCTATGCCTGTAACTTTCTAGTCTTGTAATGGTAATACCCATGTGATAAAGCCTTTAGCAATAGCACACACACTAATAAGAGAAGCACAGTTCATTTTGTTTTTTTAACCCTTAGATCATGCTGTCCTCGGCTTACATGGCAAAAACCTTCTGACAGATTCCCTTTAAGGTTATATATATTATTAGATGACTTCATGTAGGAATGTGTCACTTTGGTCATTCTGTCTCCATATTATGCATTGTGGCTCTGCACCCTTACAACTCTCTGTATATTAGTTCTGCAGTATGTGGCACTATGTTATAAAGACAACAATATGGAATTATTATTTTACCAGTGTATGGTCACCGTGCGGTATAACGGCGCACACCTGTGCACTATAGGGCAGCACACAATGCACCATCAGACCTCCGCTGACCTCCGCACTCATGTGATTGACAGGTCATAACATTGCTTTACCGGGAAGATGCTTCTCTCAATATTTAAGCGAACGCTCGGGGGAAATTTAATATGAACCATCCATCATCTTCTCGATTAAACACGTAATTTCCAGTTTATTCATCTTCTCCGGCCTAAAAAGTAATTCAGAAGGAACGTCAATATGTTGTTAAGTGCTCGCTTACCCCTGAGCCGCACTGTTCTGCCGGGGAGATATTATGTAGACGTATCGAAAAAGCATCTTCTGCTCAATGTACACTTGTACGAGGTGCTAGCGGAGCCTTCATCCTCCCATACCGGGGATACAACGTCCATCCTCTTCAGTAACCCATACAAGTGAATGGGCCACTGTGTGACGTGATCCCAAATTTCCATTGAAATGAATTTCTAGTAACTTTTATCCTTTGTTGCATACAAGGACTCTGGGTCCCTTCCATCAGTTGCATTTCATTTTTAAAGTCACTTTTTTTTTGTTGCTTGAAATCCTTTAGAACCTTTATTTGGTTTCTTGGTCAGGTGTAGCAGGTTTGTGGCCACTCCCCTTCCCTTTAAATAGTTATAGAGATTCATTCTAAACTAGTGATAAGCGGGTAGTCCGATATTTGGATTCGGATAGCTCTAACCGAATGGTTTGGAATGTTTAGGTATTCAGATCTGATTGAGTTCCCCATTGACTTGCATTGGACGAGTAATGAAACAGTTCAAAGTATTCGGATAGAGCGATCCGAATCTGAATATTTCAGTACTCGCTCGACACTACTGACCACCGATGAAGGAGGAAGCCTGCTGTAGCTGTGGGAGTCCTGTTGCCTGCCGTCAGGGTGTCTGGCTGCAGCCTTGAAGTAGTTGAATATCCTTTTGCTCAGGGCCTTGCTCCCACGTGGCCAGAATCCTACTCCACACTGATGAGGGGCAACACCCCGAAACAGCTGTCTGTGCATGGATACCTGGCCTTGGTATTCCCTTGTCATATCTCTAAACTTGTAAAAGAGCTGGATATTGACTAAAAAGGGCCACTTCATATGGTGGTTATGGTGTCCTCCGCAAGGAGCCGCCCCTTGGCTGGGTCCTTCCCTGGAGGGATATATGGCTAGTCCTGTGTTTGAGACTCCTAACCGAGGCTCCACTGACTCTATTTGCATATTCAGAATATTAAAGTAGGGAGGATGAAGGGTTAAACACCACGCTGCTGTATTCCACCAGACATCAAAGGGTGAATATAATATTGATTTATTAGTCAACGCATTTCAGGTCTCCCAGAAACATGGCCATATGATAATGATTTGTCCTGAGGAAGTTGACGAATAAATCAAAATTATATTCATCCTTTGATGTCTGGTGGAATATGGCAGCGCAGTGTTTAACCCTTCATCCTCCCTCCTCTATATGCATCACGCTGGCGACTGCAGCAGCCGTGATCTGCTTTCATAGTGGTTGTGACTCTCACAACCACCACAAGGTGAAGCCTCTGATACCTATTTAGGTCATATTTTATCTCTCAGACCCTTCATCCTCCCTACTTTAATTTTCTGAGATAATGACCTTTGAGTTTTAATTAATCATCAACATTAACAGAAATAAACACATGACATAGATCCCTCTGTGTGTAATGACTCTATATAATATATGTGTGTCACTTTATGTATTGAATTACTGAAATAAAGTCACTTTTTGATGATCTTCTAATTCACTGAGATGCTGCTGTATGTAGTTGAGCTGGGTTTGTAAGTTGGTTATTAAAGGACAGATAGACAGTCTTAATCATGTAGTCTATACACCTGAATACTCAGGCAGTGATCTGTCATCTGAGACTGCTTATTGGATGTTAGTGCATGATGCTAGAGGGGTGCACGGGTGAAGGTTAGAGAGCGCGGGAGGTGGGCGGATGACACATATATCGTACCAGGTGATCGGGATGATGGGTAAAGGGTCTGATACTTTGCATTGAGATGCAATGATACGATACAATACGATACGATACGATGCACTTTATTGATCCGGAGGAGAGTGATATCTTCATTGATTGTTCCGGATGACAAACTCATCTAACCGCCTCAGCTCTGCTACATCTCGGCAGTCACACGGGACAGGTCTCATTTTCGGAGTCTTTTCTGATAACCGCCTTCGAGAACACAGGGATCGATTCGTCACTTTCCGCCACTTGTAAACTTTTCCCCCTTTTGTTCCCGTTCCTCTGAATCGTTGGATTAAATGTGGTCTGTGGCTTTTAGCGCTGAACGTGAGCGGAGGATAATCAGCGCGGTCCCCGGCCGCTCCCCGGAGGACCGTGTCTGAAATCCTCCGACACAATGGACACAATTTGTGCCTGAAAGTGAACTGCTGCGAACGCCGGAAAACTTTCCTGTTCTTCAGCCTCAAACTGTGTCTCATTATTTGCTTTCTTGCGCCCCCTCGCTCCTTTTCTCGCTTTCCCAAAATTCTCATTAGAGCCGCGGACGCTTCCTCGGAGTTATTGCACGTTTTATTTATTTCTTTTCTCATTTTGCTCCTGATAAGTGACTTTATTATTTTCTAATGGCAGCAGCGACGCACCCTTACTTTGCTGGGTCAGACAAACGTAGCCAAAATGTTCTCCAGGAGTCATCTACACCAGACCCCTAAAATATTTCAGCCCCCAAACGAGATCTCTAAAATAATCCATACCCCAAACTCAGATCCCAAGATAATTCACACCAGACTGCAAAAAATGCAATTAGAGAAATAGTAAAAATATGAAATAAGAGCTCTGATAACCCGAGAGCTCCGATAACCCGAGAGCTGCGATAACCTGAGAGCTGCGATAACCTGAGAGCTGCGATAACCTGAGAGCTGCGATAACCTGAGAGCTGCGATAACCCGAGAGCTCCGATAACCCGAGAGCTGCGATAACCCGAGAGCTGCGATAACCTGAGAGCTGCGATAACCCGAGAGCTCCGATAACCCGAGAGCTCCGATAACCTGAGAGCTCTGATAACCTGAGAGCTGCGATAACCTTAGAGCTCCGATAACCTTAGAGCTCCGATAACCTTAGAGCTCCGATAACCTGAGAGCTCCGATAACCCGAGAGCTCTGATAACCCGAGAGCTGCGATAACCTTAGAGCTCCGATAACCTTAGAGCTCCGATAACCTTAGAGCTCCGATAACCTGAGAGCTCCGATAACCTGAGAGCTCTGATAACCTGAGAGCTGCGATAACCTGAGAGCTCCGATAACCTTAGAGCTCCGATAACCTGAGAGCTCCGATAACCCGAGAGCTCTGATAACCCGAGAGCTGCGATAACCTTAGAGCTCCGATAACCTTAGAGCTCCGATAACCTTAGAGCTCCGATAACCTGAGAGCTCCGATAACCCGAGAGCTCTGATAACCTGAGAGCTGCGATAACCTGGGAGCTCTGATAACCTGAGAGCTGCGATAACCTGAGAGCTCTGATAACCTGAGAGCTCCGATAACCCGAGAGCTCCGATAACCTGAGAGCTGCGATAACCTGAGAGCTGCGATAACCTGAGAGCTGCGATAACCTGAGAGCTCCGATAACCCGAGAGCTCTGATAACCTGAGAGCTGCGATAACCTTAGAGCTCCGATAACCTTAGAGCTCCGATAACCTTAGAGCTCCGATAACCTGAGAGCTCCGATAACCCGAGAGCTCTGATAACCTGAGAGCTGCGATAACCTGAGAGCTCTGATAACCTGAGAGCTGCGATAACCTGAGAGCTCTGATAACCTGAGAGCTGCGATAACCTGAGAGCTGCGATAACCTGAGAGCTGCGATAACCTGAGAGCTGCGATAACTTTAGAGCTCCGATAGCCTTAGAGCTCCGATAACCTTAGAGCTCCAATATCCTGAGAGCTGCGATAACCCGAGAGCTTCGATAACCCGAGAGCTGCGATAACCCGAGAGCTCCGATAACCCGAGAGCTCCGATAACCCGAGAGCTCCGATAACCCGAGAGCTGCGATAACCTGAGAGCTCCGATAACCCGAGAGCTCCGATAACCCGAGAGCTCCGATAACCTGAGAGCTCTGATAACCTGAGAGCTGCGATAACCTTAGAGCTCCGATAACCTTAGAGCTCCGATAACCTTAGAGCTCCGATAACCTGAGAGCTCCGATAACCCGAGAGCTCTGATAACCCGAGAGCTGCGATAACCTTAGAGCTCCGATAACCTTAGAGCTCCGATAACCTTAGAGCTCCGATAACCTGAGAGCTCCGATAACCCGAGAGCTCTGATAACCTGAGAGCTGCGATAACCTGGGAGCTCTGATAACCTGAGAGCTGCGATAACCTGAGAGCTCTGATAACCTGAGAGCTCCGATAACCCGAGAGCTCCGATAACCTGAGAGCTGCGATAACCTGAGAGCTGCGATAACCTGAGAGCTGCGATAACCTGAGAGCTCCGATAACCCGAGAGCTCTGATAACCTGAGAGCTGCGATAACCTGAGAGCTGCGATAACCTGAGAGCTGCGATAACCTGAGAGCTCCGATAACCCGAGAGCTCTGATAACCTGAGAGCTGCGATAACCTTAGAGCTCCGATAACCTTAGAGCTCCGATAACCTTAGAGCTCCGATAACCTGAGAGCTCGATAACCCGAGAGCTCTGATAACCTGAGAGCTGCGATAACCTGAGAGCTCTGATAACCTGAGAGCTGCGATAACCTGAGAGCTCTGATAACCTGAGAGCTGCGATAACCTGAGAGCTGCGATAACCTGAGAGCTGCGATAACCTGAGAGCTGCGATAACTTTAGAGCTCCGATAGCCTTAGAGCTCCGATAACCTTAGAGCTCCAATATCCTGAGAGCTGCGATAACCTGAGAGCTCTGATAACCTGAGAGCTGCGATAACCTGAGAGCTCTGATAACCTGAGAGCTCCGATAAAATGAGAGTTTCAATAATGTGAAAGTTCCTAGAACAAGAGAATACCGATCGTGAGAGTTCCGATAACCTGAGAGTTCTGATCACGAGAGTTCCCATTATGCGAGAGTCCCAATAACCTGAGTGTGCCGATAACCCAAGAATTCCGATAATCCAAGTGTGCCGATAATTTGAGAGCTCTAATCATGAGAGTTCCAATATCAGAAGAGTTCCGAAAATGTGAGAGTACACATAGCCCAAGAGTTCCATTAACCCAAGTTAACCGATAACCCGAGTGTGCCGATAACCCGAGTGTGCCGATAACCCGAGTGTGCCGATAACCCGAGTGTGCCGATAACCCGAGTGTACCGATAACCTGAGAGTTCGGATAACCCGAGAGTTCAGATAACCCAAGAGTTCAGATAATCTGAAAGGTCCAATAACCCAAGATTCCCGATAACCCGAGAGTTCTGATAACCCAAGTGTGACGATAAAATGCTAATAATTTGATTTCCCATAACCCGAGCATCAATCACAAAAGTTTCCATAACATGAGAGTTCCCATAACCCAAAAGTTCTGATAACCCGGAGAGTTCCCATAACCTGAAAACTCCAATAATCTGAGAGCTCGATAACCTGAAAGCTCCCATAACCTGAGAGTTTTGATAACTCGAGAGCTCCGATAACACGAAAGCTCCCATAACACAAGAGCTCCCATTACCCGAGAGCTCTGATAACCCGAGAGCTCTGATAACCTGAAAGCTCCCATAACCCAAGATTTCCATAACGCGAGCTCCAATCGCAAAAGTTCCCATAACCTGAGAGTTCCAATAACCTGAGAGTTCCGATAACCTGAGAGTTCCGATCATGAGAGTTCCCATAACCTGAGAACTCCAATAATCTGAAAGATCCGATAACCGGAAAGCTCCCATAACCCGAGATTTCCTATAACTCTAGAGCTTCGATAACCCGAAAGATCCCATAGCCTGAGAGTTCCCATAACACAAGAGCTCCCATAACCCAAGAGCTCAGATAACCTGAGAGCTCCGATAACCTGAGAGCTCCATAACCTGAGACCTCTGGATAACCCGAAGGCTCCCATAACCCGAGATTTCCGATAACTCGAGAGATTTGATAACCCGAAAGATCCCATAACCAGAGAGTTCCCATAACACAAGAGCTACCATAACCCGAGAGCTCCCATAACCCGAGAGTTCCTGTAACCTGAGATTTCCAATACCTGAGAACTCTGATTAACCGAGAGCTCTGATAACCCAAGAGCTCCGATAACCCAAGAAGTCCGATAGCCCCAGAGCACCCATAACCCGAGTTTTACTATAACCCAACAGTTACCATAACAACAAGATTTCCGATATCCTGAGAACTCCGATTAACCTAAAGCTCTGATAACCCGAGAGTTTCCATAACCCGAGATTTCCAATAACCCGAGAGTTCCCATAACCAGAGATTTCCGATAACCCGAGAGCTCCCTTAACTTGAGATTTCCAATAACCTGAGAGCTCCCATAACCCGAGATTTCCAATAACCCGAGAGCTCCCATAACCCGAGATTTCCAATAACCGAAGATTTCCAATAACCCGAGAACGCTGATTAACCGAAAGCTCTGATAACCTGAGTACTCCAATAACCCAAGAGCTCCCATAACCCGAGAGCTCCCATAACCCGAGAGCTCTCATAACCCGAGAGCTCCCATAACCCGAGAGCTCCCATAACCCGAGAGCTCCCATAACCCGAGAGCTCCCATAACCCGAGAGCTCCCATAACCCGAGAGCTCCCATTACCCGAGAGCTCCCATAACCCGAGAGCTCCCATAACCCGAGAGCTCCCATTACCCGAGAGCTCCCATAACCCGAGAGCTCCCATAACCCGAGAGCTCCCATAACCCGAGAGCTCTCATAACCCAAGAGCTCCCATAACCCGAGAGCTCCCATAACCCAAGACCTCCCATAACCCGAGACTTCCCATAACCCGAGAGCTCCATAACCCAAGACCTCCCATAACCCGAGAGCTCCCATAACCCGAGACTTCCCATAACCCGAGACTTCCCATAACCCGAGAGCTCCCATAACCCAAGACCTCCCATAACCCAAGAGCTCCCATAACCCGAGAGCTCCCATAACCCGAGAGCTCCCATAACCCGAGAGCTCCCATAACCCAAGACCTCCCATAACCCGAGAGCTCCCATAACCCGAGACTTCCCATAACCCGAGACTTCCCATAACCCGAGAGCTCCCATAACCCAAGACCTCCCATAACCCAAGAGCTCCCATAACCCGAGAGCTCCATAACCCGAGAGCTCCCATAACCCGAGAGCTCCCATAACCCGAGAGCTCCCATAACCCGACAGCTCCCATAACCCGAGACTTCCCATAACCCGAGAGCTCCCATAACTTGAGATTTCTGTGTTCCGTTATTGTTCCACTTCTGTTATTTTGTTGCTTGTTACACGTTATACACACCAGACTTCCCACTTTTGGTGTTTCGCAGCTTGTGTAAAGCGCATTCTAGGGGCCGATATAACCAGGTAATCCAGATGTAATATCAGCAGAGGAAACATTTTAAGAACTTTTCTTTCTAAATCGTAACAGTAGAAGAACTTGCCTGGGAAACTCGATAATTAATCTTAAATCCCTTCATTGGAATGAAACAATGCGGCATAATGAGCGCGGTAAATGCAGATTGTAATTAGTTTAGCGCTGCCGACCAATAATAACAGGAAACTTTATGATCCTATTTATTTTTATACGTAACTTTAATTAGCGAATAATTTTTTTTTTTCATATTTTTTTCTTTTTTTCCTGCTTTGTGAGTTAAAGGTGCAAAATAAGAGCTGATAATGAATATTGCAGTAATTAGAACCCGTAATGTCAGACGATCAGAATTACACTCTCATGGGATAATAATTATTAGAAATGTTCCATTCTGATATTTTCAGCCAAGAAGAAGCTAAAAATACACAAAATTGTTAAAAAAAAAAGTCAGAGGTTACATCTCCTCGGAGAGGACAGGGGTCACATTATATTCTCTAACATGTCGCTGTCAGAGGTTATTGGGTCGTCATTTTTGGGATACAGACAGATTGAGGCTCCTAATGAGCTCGTACCTGAGCCGAAGACGTGATACCATCCTCTGTACCGAGTCCTGGAAAAGAGCTATAATACCGCCATATGGATGAATCCCAGGACTGACATAGACTCGCCATTATAGCGCCATACTCTGCAACCACCATACAGTACCCACATAATGCTATGATACTGACATAGAAATGCCATATTGGTGCCATAATAGTACTATTTTCTGGTTAATACCATCATACAGTGACCACATAATGAAGTCATGTAGTCCTCATATATAATTTAGATTGTGAACCTCAATAGGGACAGCATTAACGATGTATGTAAAGTGCTATGGAATTAATAGCGCTATATAAATTAATAAATATTATTCTATTATTATATAATACACACATAGAACCACCATAATAGTACTACAATCTGGCTAACATGACCATATAGTACCCACATAATGCTGTCATATAATAGTTATCCTACCATAATAGTACTACAGTATATTCAGGTTAATATCACTATTCAGTGTCCACATAATGCTGTCATATAGTACTTACATAAAACGGACATAGGACTGCCATAAAAGTGCCGTAGTCTGATTTATAATACCACCATACAGTACTCACATAATGCTGTCATATAGTACTTACATAAAACTGACATAGGACTGCCATAAAAGTGCCATAATCTGACTTATAATACCACCATACAGTACCCACATAATGCTGTCATAGTGTTGCCATATTTTTTCCGTATTAGTACTAACATAAAACTGACATACCGTAGGACTGAAATTAAAATATCATACTTTGATTTATACCACCTTACAGTACCCACATAATGCTGTCATATAGTATCCATGTTATCCTTATATACTGCCATAGAACTGCCATATTAGTCCCATAATCTTCTATTATATAAAACCCCAAGGCCACTTCCTGAAAAGGCGAAGGCCACTTCCGTGACTGACTTCGCCCAGGGGCTGGTGACGTCATCCAGTGCAGGGCCCCCCTGCTACAGGCAGCGGCACAGGAACGTTCCGACCTCGGAAGTTCCGTGTGCCCTACAGCCTCTCCCCTCCACCCTCTGCCA
Source organism: Allobates femoralis (assembly GCA_033576535.1). Classification (NCBI taxonomy): domain Eukaryota; kingdom Metazoa; phylum Chordata; class Amphibia; order Anura; family Aromobatidae; genus Allobates; species Allobates femoralis. Next base: position 1,174,826 of record JARQOC010000006.1, on the reverse strand, counting down.
TTGCTGTCTGCCCAGAGGCCGCCCCTCATGTATCATGTCCTCAGCCCCTGCTCCACACATCAGTACACTGTCAGGAGGAGGCGCCCGGCAGTGCAGGGGTTACAGCCGAGCCTCCAGTGTGTGCGGGCGGCTCCTCCCCGCACACACATTCCCCGGGTGCCCGGCCAGTGAGGAGGTGGCTGCGGCAGCACATGGCAGCCGGGGGGTAGCTGCACTGACAGGAGGCGGCTGACACTGGAGGCTGACACCCGGGATCATGCTGCACAGCGCAGTCTCCACGCCCGCCTTCTCCACAGCTCCGCACTGCTGACACCGCGCTCAGCACCGGGGACATGAGGGGCAGCAGCACCGGGAGGGACGCAGAGGTGAGAGCCGGGCTGCAAGGGATTAACAGGTCCTCTGCCCCATGTCCTCTGCGTCTTCTGCCCCCTCTGTGTCCTCTGCCCCATGTCCTCTGCGTCTTCTGCCCCCTCTGTGTCCTCTGTGTCCTCTGCCCCCTCTGTGTCCTCTGCCCCCTCTGTGTCCTCTGCCCCATGTCCTCTGCGTCTTCTGCCCCCTCTGTGTCCTCTGCGTCTTCTGCCCCCTCTGTGTCCTCTGCGTCCTCTGCCCCCTGTCCTCTGTGTCCTCTGCCCCCTGTCCTCTGTGTCCTCTGCCCCCTCTGTGTCCTCTGCCCCCTCTGTGTCCTCTGCCCCCTCTGTGTCCTCTGCCCCCTCTGTGTCCTCTGCCCCCTCTGTGTCCTCTGCCCCCTGTCCTCTGCCCCCTCTGCCCCCTGTCCTCTGCGTCCTCTGCCCCTCTGTGTCCTCTGCCCCCTGTCCTCTGCCCCCTGTCCTCTGCCCCCTGTCCTCTGCCCCCTCTGTGTCCTCTGCCCCCTCTGTGTCCTCTGCCCCCTCTGTGTCCTCTGCCCCCTGTCCTCTGCCCCCTCTGTGTCCTCTGCCCCCTGTCCTCTGCCCCCTCTGTGTCCTCTGCCCCCTGTCCTCTGCCCCCTCTGTGTCCTCTGCCCCCTGTCCTCTGCCCCCTCTGTGTCCTCTGCCCCCTGTCCTCTGCGTCCTCTGCCCCCTCTGTGTCCTCTGCCCCCTCTGTGTCCTCTGCCCCCTCTGTGTCCTCTGCCCCCTGTCCTCTGTGTCCTCTGCCCCCTGTCCTCTGCGTCCTCTGCCCCCTGTCCTCTGCGTCCTCTGCCCCCTGTCCTCTCCGTCCTCTGCCCCCTGTCCTCTCCGTCCTCTGCCCCCTGTCCTCTCCGTCCTCTGCCCCCTGTCCTCTCCGTCCTCTGCCCCCTGTCCTCTGCCCCCTCTGTGTCCTCTGCCCCCTCTGTGTCCTCTGCCCCCTCTGTGTCCTCTGCCCCCTCTGTGTCCTCTGCCCCCTCTGTGTCCTCTGCCCCCTCTGCGTCCTCTGCCCCCTCTGCGTCCTCTGCCCCCTCTGCGTCCTCTGCCCCCTCTGCGTCCTCTGCCCCCTCTGCGTCCTCTGCCCCCTGTCCTCTGCGTCCTCTGCCCCCTGTCCTCTGCGTCCTCTGTCCCCTGTCCTCTGCCCCCTGTCCTCTGCGTCCTCTGCCCCCTGTCCTCTGCGTCCTCTGCCCCCTGTCCTCTGCGTCCTCTGCCCCCTGTCCTCTGCGTCCTCTGCCCCCTACGTCCTCTGCCCCCTGCGTCCTCTGCGTCCTCTGCCCCCTCTGTGTCCTCTGCCCCCTCTGTGTCCTCTGCCCCCTGTCCTCTGCCCCCTGTCCTCTGCCCCCTCTGTGTCCTCTGCCCCCTCTGCCCCCTGTCCTCTGCCCCCTCTGTGTCCTCTGCCCCCTCTGTGTCCTCTGCCCCCTGTCCTCTGCCCCCTCTGTGTCCTCTGCCCCCTGTCCTCTGCCCCCTCTGTGTCCTCTGGCCCCTGTCCTCTGCCCCCTCTGTGTCCTCTGCCCCCTGTCCTCTGCCCCCTCTGTGTCCTCTGCCCCCTGTCCTCTGCCCCCTCTGTGTCCTCTGCCCCCTGTCCTCTGCCCCCTCTGTGTCCTCTGCCCCCTGTCCTCTGCCCCCTCTGTGTCCTCTGCCCCCTGTCCTCTGCGTCCTCTGCCCCCTCTGTGTCCTCTGCCCCCTGTCCTCTGCCCCCTCTGTGTCCTCTGCCCCCTGTCCTCTGTGTCCTCTGCCCCCTGTCCTCTGTGTCCTCTGCCCCCTGTCCTCTGCCCCCTGTCCTCTGCCCCCTCTGTGTCCTCTGCCCCCTCTGTGTCCTCTGCCCCCTCTGTGTCCTCTGCCCCCTCTGTGTCCTCTGCCCCCTCTGCGTCCTCTGCCCCCTCTGCGTCCTCTGCGTCCTCTGCCCCCTCTGCCCCCTCTGCGTCCTCTGCCCCCTCTGCGTCCTCTGCCCCCTGTCCTCTGCGTCCTCTGCCCCTGTCCTCTGCGTCCTCTGCCCCCTGTCCTCTGCGTCCTCTGCCCCCTGTCCTCTGCGTCCTCTGCCCCCTGTCCTCTGCCCAGCCGTCTCTGCCCCCTGTCCTCTGCCCAGCCGCCTCTGTCCTCTGCCCAGCCGCCTCTGTCCTCTGCCCACGCCGCTGCGCTGACCACTCTGCCCACGCCGCTGCGCTGACCAATCTCACCGCACTCACTGCTAACCACTGAGCCACCCCACTCACTGCTAACCACTGAGCCACCCCACTCACTGCTAACCACTGAGCCACCGCACTCACTGCTAACCACTGAGCCACCGCACTCACTGCTAACCACTGAGCCACCGCACTCACTGCTAACCACTGAGCCGCCGCACTCACTGCTAACCACTGAGCCGCCGCACTCACTGCTAACCACTGAGCCGCCGCACTCACTGCTAACCACTGAGCCGCCGCACTCACTGCTAACCACTGAGCCAGCGCACTCACTCCTACCCACTGAGCCACCGTATACTGTGCTACCCACAGAGCCGCCTGTATACACACAATTCATTTCACCGCACTCCCGTAACTATTAGTAAATAAACTATATATGGATTCTAGACTACCCGATTCTTTAGAATCGGGCTGCCATCTAGTACTACTATAATCTGGTTAATACCACTATACAGTGCCTACTTAATACAGTCATATAGTACTCAAATAATACTGACATAGAACTACCATAAGAGTACTACATTCTGGTTAACACTACAATATAGTGCCCACATAATGCTGTCATATAATACTCATATTACACTGACAAAGAACAGCTAACCTTACCCCATAGACCTCTCTTATCCTCTCATACAGCCAGATCAGATCTCATACGTTGCACTGATGAGGGGCAATACCCTGAAACGCCATGTCTGGAAACTGAGATTGCGATTAGGCTTTTGTCCTAAGACAAAGCTCGTTATAGGGTCGATAATGACATTGAGGATTGCTACTTCCAATAGGTGCCGCTAGAGTTCAGGTCCTCTTCCAAAGTGAAGAGACATTTGCATATTTAATTTCCCAGCAGAGCATTACGGCTCTAAAGTCTCTTTATTCCTGGCATGTCACTGTCCACAATGAGGAACCTCACCCCTTAGACCCCAGATATCATACTGATGGATTACAATACCCCAAAACACTGTGTGTTAAACTGAGATTCTGGTTTGGCTTTTATCCTAAGTCATATGACAAGTCGATACTAACTTTCAGGATTGCTACTTCCAATAGGTGGCGCTAGAGTTCAAGCCTTCTTCCTCTCTGAAGTTTGGTTTGGGGGGAGGGCCTTGGGGGGAGTTGTAAAGGAGGGGCCTTGTGGGGAGTTGTAAAGGAGGGGGCCTTGTGGGGAGTTGTAAAGGAGGGGCCTTGGGGGGAAGTTCCTAAAAGCTCATTTAGGGATGGAAAAAAATAAGATTTTCTAACAAAACTATCCAGGTAATATGTAAAGAAAAGTTATGCTTCTCCTTGGTCCAAGATCTTCCACAAGAATCTGTTTGTACTTTGAGATTTGGCAAATTTCCTTTAAGAAACTTTTAAAAACTTTTCGGAAAACTTTTTCTGGCATCAAAAAAAGAAAACGTAAATGAAGCGCGGCCTCAGCCGGCGCCACAGAACCGGAGACGTACAAGTGGCTACAATGTATCACGTCTTCTCATATAAGTGTAATTGGACTCTTGGAATAAAGCTGAATCCTGATTACAGCGAGAATCTCCTGATGAAAAATATGTTAATCATTGTGAAAAGTAAAACACCGGGTCGCCGGATCACAGTTCACTCATTCTGAATTGCGACATTTTGATGGCGTCTCGGCGATTTTCGCATGTGGCGACTCTGAAACGAAAAATCTGGTAAAATGGACCCGGACAAGGTGCGATCAGCGGGAGACGGCAATCTGCTCCTCCGAGAAGGGAAATCACTATGAAAGAAAAGAGAATACACATAAGTATATCCGGTGATGACGGCGATCTCACATTAGAGGCTTTGTGTCGTCCTGGAATCAAAACGCAGGTGAAAAAGAAGGACAAAAATCCTGTATTCTCCTTCTCCAAGACTCGTTATCTGCATAAAGGTTAACGAGATGTCGGTATTCATTTAGTTATTTCAAAGGAACTCGACGTCCTGCAGAGATAATTGGCTTTTTTAAGCGTAAATTTTGTTGACAGCAATGTTGGAATTTGTTCTTTGTTAAAATAAATAACAAAAAAAGAGATTTATATATATTTATACCTTTCAGGCAAAGTCATGTAATAGTCAAGATCAATAGAACAAATACAGAAAATATCCATAAGCAACACGATGAAGATATTCTGCAGTACTAGTCTCCAATAAATGATACTCCTCCCTATGAATAGGAATATAACTACTATAATACTTCTCCTATGTACAAGAATATAGCTACTATAATACTGCCCCTATATACAAGAATATCTTATACATAAAACCCGAAGGCCACTTCCTGAAAAGGCGAAGGCCACTTCCGTGATGGCCTTCGCCCAGGGGCTGGTGACGTCAGCCAGTGCAGGGCCCCCCTGCTACAGGCAGCGGCACAGGAACGTTCCGACCTCGGAAGTTCCGTGTGCCCTCCAACCACTCCCCTCCACCCTCTGCCCTCCAGACACTCCCCTCCACCCTCTGCCCTCCAGACATGCCGCCTGCCTAGAGAGGAGAGAGGAGGGAGGGCGGGACTTCCTCTCCTGCAGCTCTGCCCGCCCCTCCTCTCTTGCTTCAGTACAGCTGATTCCCGGCCCGTGGTGAGTCTGCCCTGCCGGCTCCAGCAGACTCTGCCCTACCGGCTCCAGCCTCCTCTGCCCTGCCCTCTGCCATGGCCTCTGCCCTCCAGCCTCCTCTGCCCTGGCCTCTGCCCTCCCCTCTGCCCTGGCCTCTGCCCTCCAGCCTCCTCTGCCCTGCCCTCTGCCCTCCAGCCTCCTCTGCCCTGGCCTCTGCCCTCCAGCCTCCTCTGCCCTGGCCTCTGCCCTCCAGCCTCCTCTGCCCTGGCCTCTGCCCTCCAGCCTCCTCTGCCCTCCCCTCTGCCCTGGCCTCTGCCCTCCAGCCTCCTCTGCCCTGGCCTCTGCCCTCCAGCCTCCTCTGCCCTGGCCTCTGCCCTCCAGCCTCCTCTGCCCTGCCCTCTGCCCTCCAGCCTCCTCTGCCCTGCCCTCTGCCCTCCAGCCTCCTCTGCCCTGGCCTCTGCCCTCCAGCCTCCTCTGCCCTGGCCTCTGCCCTCCAGCCTCCTCTGCCCTGGCCTCTGCCCTCCAGCCTCCTCTGCCCTGGCCTCTGCCCTCCAGCCTCCTCTGCCCTGGCCTCTGCCCTCCAGCCTCCTCTGCCCTGGCCTCTGCCCTCCAGCCTCCTCTGCCCTGGCCTCTGCCCTCCAGCCTCCTCTGCCCTGGCCTCTGCCCTCCAGCCTCCTCTGCTCTGGCCTCTGCCCTCCAGCCTCCTCTGCCCTGGCCTTTGCCCTTCAGCCTCCTCTGCCCTGGCCTCTGCTCTCCAGCCTCCTCTGCCATAGCCTCTGCCCTCCAGCCTCCTCTGCCCTGGCATCTGCCCTCCAGCCTCCTCTGCCCTGGCCTCTGCCCTGGCCTCTGCCCTGGCCTCTGCCCTTCAGCCTCCTCTGTCCTGGCCTCTGCCCTCCAGCCTCCTCTGCCCTGGCCTCTGCCCTCCAGCCTCCTCTGCCCTGGCCTTTGCCCTTCAGCCTCCTCTGCCCTGGCCTCTGCTCTCCAGCCTCCTCTGCCATAGCCTCTGCCCTCCAGCCTCCTCTGCCCTGGCATCTGCCCTCCAGCCTCCTCTGCCCTGGCCTCTGCCCTGGCCTCTGCCCTGGCCTCTGCCCTTCAGCCTCCTCTGTCCTGGCCTCTGCCCTCCAGCCTCCTCTGCCCTGGCCTCTGCCCTCCAGCCGCCTCTGCCCTGGCCTCTGCCCTCCAGCCTCCTCTGCCCTGGCCTCTGCCCTCCAGCCTCCTCTGCCCTCCCCTCTGCCCTGGCTTCTGCCCTCCAGCCTCCTCTGCCCTGGCCTCTGCCCTCCAGCCTCTTCTGCCCTGGCCTCTGCCCTCCAGCCTCCTCTGCCCTGCCCTCTGCCCTGGCCTCTGCCTTCAGCCTCCTCTGCCCTGGCCTCTGCCCTCCAGCCTCCTCTGCCCTCCCCTCTGCCCTGGCCTCTGCCCTCCAGCCTCCTCTGCCCTGGCCTCTGCCCTCCAGCCTCCTCTGCCCTGGCCTCTGCCCTCCAGCCTCCTCTGCCCTCCAGCCTCCTCTCCCAGTCCTCTGCCCTCCTGCCTCCGCTCTCCTCTCCCATCCTCTGCCCTCCTGCCTCCGCTGTCCTCTCCCTGTCCTCTGCCCTCCAGCCTCCGCTCTACTCTCCCTGTCCTCTGCCCTCCAGCCTCCCCCCTCCTCTGCCCCCCAGCCTCCGCTCTCCTCTCCCTGTCCTCTGCCCTCCAGCCTCCGCCCTCCTCTGCCCCCCAGCCTCCGCTCTCCTCTCCCTGTCCTCTGCCCTCCAGCCTCCACTCTCCTCTCCCTGTCCTCTGCCCTCCAGCCTCCACTCTCCTCTCCCTTCCTCTGCCCTCCAGCCTCCACCCTCCACCCTCCGCTCTGCTCTCCCTGACCTCTGCCCTCCAGCCTCCGCTCCCCTCTCCCTGTCCTCTGCCTTCCAGCCTTCGCTCCCTCTCCCTGTCCTCTGCCCTCCAGCCTCCGCTCTCCTCTCCCTGTCCTCTGCCCTCCAGCCTCCGCTCTCCTCTCCCTGTCCTCTGCCCTCCAGCCTCCGCTCTCCTCTCCCTGTCCTCTGCCCTCCAGCCTCCTCTCTCCTCTTCCTGTCCTCTGCTCTCCAGCCTCCGCTCTCTCTCTCCCTGTTCTCTGCTCTCCAGCCTCTGCTCTCCTCTGCCCTCCAGCCTCCACTCTCCGCTCCCTGTCCTCTGCCCTCCAGCCTCCGCTCTCCTCTGTCCTCCAGCCTCCGCTCTCCTCTCCCTGTCCTCCAGCCTCCGCTCTCCTCTCCCTGTCCTCTGCCCTCCACCCTCCGCTCTCCTCTCCCTGTCCTCTGCCCTCCAGCCTCCGCTCTCCTCTCCCTGTCCTCTGCCCTCCAGCCTCCGCCCTCCAGCCTCCGCCCTCCTCTGCCCTCCAGCCTCTGCTCTCCTCTCCCTGTCCTCTGCCCTCCAGCCTCCGCTCTCCTCTCCCTGTCCTCTGCCCTCCAGCCTCTGCTCTCCTCTCCCTGTCCTCTGCCCTCCAGCCTCCTCTCTCCTCTTCCTGTCCTCTGCCCTCCAGCCTCCGCTCTCCTCTCCCTATCCTCTGCCCTCCAGCCTCCGCTCTCCTCTCCCTGTCCTTTGCCCTCCAGCCTCCGCCCTCCTCTTCCCTCCAGCCTCCGCTCTCCTCTCCCTGTCCTCTGCCCTCCAGCCTCCAGCCTCTGCTCTTCTCTGCCCTCCAGCCTCTGCTCTCCTCTGCCCTACAGCCTCCGCTCTCCTCTCCCTGTCCTCTGCCCTCCAGCCTCCGCTCTCCTCTCCCTGTCCTCTGCCCTCCAGCCTCCGCTCTCCTCTCCCTGTCCTCTGCCCTCCAGCTTCCGCTCTCCTCTCCCTCTCCTCTACCCTCCACCTTCCGCTCTCCTCTCCCTCTCCTCCGCCCTCCAGCCTCCACTCGCTTCTCCCTGTCCTCTGCCCTCCAGCCTCCGCTCTACTCTCCCTGTCCTCTGCCCTCCAGCCTCCGCCCTCCTCTGCCCTCCAGCCTCCGCTCTCCTCTCCCTGTCCTCTGCCCTCCAGCCTCCGCTCTCCTCACCCCTCCATATGCAATGTACACTATGTGTGTATATGTGTGTATGTACGCACTTCCGTCACTTTGTCCACACTTCCCTCAACTTTGTACACACACACACATACACACACACACACACACTCCGCTATACTTACCACCGGCCCTGCGTCCGCTGCCTGGATCCTCAGTCGACATGTCGCTGCCCCCAAACTACTGGATCCAATATAGCGTCCAAGATGTCTCGCAAAACTACCCGGACAACATATTGGATCCAGTCGTCCGGGGGCGGCGACATGTCGACTCAGGAATCAGGCGGCGGGGAAGATGCAGGGTCGTGGTAAGTATAGCGGAGTGTATGTGTGTGCTTACCACTCTGCCCACGGCGCTGCGCTGACCACTCTGCCCACGCCGCTGCAGCTGACCACTCTGCCCACGCCGCTGCGCTGACCAATTTCACCGTACTCACTGCTAACCACTGAGCCACCCCACTCACTGCTAACCACTGAGGCACTGCACTCACTGCTAACCACTGAGCCACTGCACTCACTGCTAACCACTGAGCCACCGCACTCACTGCTAACCACTGAGCCACCGCACTCACTGCTACCCACTGAGCCACCGCACTCACTGCTACCCACTGAGCCACCGCACTCACTGCTAACCACTGCGCCACCGCACTCACTGCTAACCACTGCGCCACCGCACTCACTGCTAACCACTGCGCCACCGCACTCACTCCTAACCACTGAACCACCGCACTCACTGCTAACCACTGAACCACCGCACTCACTGCTAACCACTGAGCCACCGCACTCACTGCTAACCACTGAGCCAGCGCACTCACTGCTAACCACTGAGCCAGCGCACTCACTGCTAACCACTGAGCCACCGCACGCAGTACTAACCACTGAGCCACCGCGCATTACTAACCACTGAGCCACCGCGCAGTGCTACCCACTGAGTCACCTCTATACACACAATTAATTTCACCGCACTCCCCTAACTATTACTAAATAAACTATATATGCATTCTAGACTACCCGATTCTTTAGAATCGGGCTGCCATCTAGTAACTACTATAATACTGCCCCTATATACAAGAATATAACTACTATAATACTGCCCCTATATACAAGAATATAATACTACTATAATACTGCCCCTATATACAAGAATATAACTACTATAATACTGCCCCTATATACAAGAATATAACTACTATAATACTTCTCCTATGTACAAGAATAAACTACTATAATACTGCTCCTATATACAAGAATATAACTACTATAATCGCTCCTATATACAAGAATATAACTACTTAATACTGCTCCTATATTACAAGAATATAACTACTATAATACTGCCCCATGTACAAGAATATAACTACTATAATACTGCCCCCATGTACAAGAATATAACTACTATAATACTGCCCCATTACAAAATATAACTACTATAATACTGCTCCTATATACAGGAATATAACTACTACAATACTGCCCCTATGTACAAGAATATAACTACTATAATACTGCTCCTATGTACAAGAATATAACTACTATAATACTGCTCCTATATACAAGAATATAACTACTATAATACTGCCCCTAGTACAAGAATATAACTACTATAATACTGCTCCTATATACAAGAATATAACTACTATAATAACTGCTCCAATGTACAAGAATATAACTACTATAATACTGCTCCTATATACAAGTATATAGACTACTATAATACTGCCCTATATACAAGAATATAACTACTATAATACTGCCTCCTATATACAAGAATATAACTACTATAATACTGCTCCTAATACAAGAATATAACTACTATAATACTGCTCCTCATATACAAGAATATAACTACTATAATACTGCCCCATATATACAAGAATATAACTACTATAATACTGCTCCTATATACAAGAATATAAGCTACTATAATACTGCTCCTAGTACAAAATATAACTACTATAATACTGCTCCTATATACAAGAATATACCTACTAAATACCACTGCCCCATTACAAGAATATAACACCAATAAAACTGCCTCTATATTACATAAATAAACTACTATAATACTGCTCCTATGTACAAGAATATAACTACTATAATACTGCTCCTATTACAAGAATATAACTACTATAATACTGCTCCTATTACAAGAATATAACTACTATAATACTGCCCCTATATACAAGAATATAACTACTATAATACTGCCCTATATACAAGAATATAACTACTATAATACTGCTCCTATATACAAGAATATAACTACTATAATACTGCTCCTATATACAAGAATATAACTACTATAATACTGCTCCTATATACAAGAATATAACTACTATAATACTGCTCCTATATACAAGAATATAACTACTATAATACTGCCCCAATGTACAAGAATATAACTACTATAATACTGCCCTATATACAAGAATATAACTACTATAATACTGCTCCTATGTACAAGAATATAACTACTATAATACTGCCCTATATACAAGAATATAAACTACTATAATACTGCCCTATATACAAGAATATAACTACTATAATACTGCTCCTATATACAAGAATATAACACTATAATACTGCCCTATTACAAGAATATAACTACTATAATACTGCCCTATTACAAGATAGTAACTACTATATATAATGCATACAAGAATATAACTACTAATAATACTGCTCCTATAACAAATATAACACTATAATACTGCCCTATATACAAAATATAACTACTATAATACTGCCCTATATACAAGAATATAAACTACTATAATACTGCTCCTATATACAAGAATATAACTACTATAATACTGCTCCTATATACAAGAATATAACACTATAATACTGCCCTATATACAAGAATATAACTACTATAATACTGCTCCTATATACAAGAATATAACTACTATAATACTGCCCTATATACAAGAATATAACTACTATAATACTGCTCCTATATACAAGAATATAACACTATAATACTGCTCCTATATTACAAGAATATAACTACTATAATACTGCCTATATACAAGAATATAACTACTATAATACTGCTCCTATATACAAGAATATAAACTACATAAATACTGCTCCTATATACAAGAATATAACTACTATAATACTGCTCCTATTACAAGAATATAACTACTATAATACTGCCCTATATACAAGAATATAACTACTATAATAACTGCTCCTATATACAAGAATATAACTACTATAATACTGCTCCTATATACAAGAATATAACTACTATAATACTGCTCCTATATACAAGAATATAACTACTATAATACTGCTCCTATATACAAGAATATAAATACTATAATACTGCCCTATTAACAAGAATATAACTACTATAATACTGCTCCTATACAAGAATATAACTACTATAATACTGCCCTATATACAAGAATATAACTACTATAATACTGCCCTATATACAAGAATATAACTACTATAATACTGCTCCTATATACAAGAATATAACTACTATAATACTGCCCTATATACAAGAATATAACTACTATAATACTGCCCCTATTACAAGAATATAACTACTATAATACTGCCCTATATACAAGAATATAACTACTATAATACTGCCCTATTACAAGAATATAACTACTATAATACTGCCCTATTACAAGAATAAACTACTATAATACTGCCCCTATATACAAGAATATAACTACATATAATACTGCTCTCTATGTACAAGAATATAACCACTATAATACTGCCCTATATACAAGAATATAACTACTATAATACTGCCCTAATATACAAGAATATAACTACTATAATACTGCTCCTATATACAAGAATATAACACTAAATACTGCCCTATATACAAGAATATAACTACTATAATACTGCTCCTATGACAAAGAATATAACTACTATAATACTGCCCTATATACAAGAATATAACTACTATAATACTGCCCCTATATACAAGAATATAACTACTATAATACTGCTCCTATATACAAGAATATAACTACTATAATACTGCCCAATATACAAGAATATAACTACTATAATACTGCTCCATATACAAGAATATAACCTACTATAAACTGCTCCTATATACAAGAATATAACCACTATAATACTGCCTATATACAAGAATATAACTACTATAATACTGCTCCTATATACAAGAATATAACTACTATAATACTGCTCCTATATACAAGAATATAACTACTATAAAATGCTCCTATATACAAGAATATAACTACTATAATACTGCTCCTATATACAAGAATATAACCACTATAATACTGCTCTATATACAAGAATATAACTACTATAATACTCCTCCTATATACAAGAATATAACTACTATAATACTGCCTCCTATATACAAGAATATAACACTATAATACTGCTCCTATATACAAGAATATAACTACTATAATACTCTCCTATATACAAGAATATAACACTATAATACGCTCTATTACAAGAATATAACTACTATAATACTGCTCCTATGTACAAGAATATAACTACTATAATACTGCTCCTATATACAAGAATATAACTACTATAATACTGCTCCTTTTTTTTTTTTTTTTTTTTTTTTTTTTTTTTTTTTTTTTCAAGAATATAACTACTATAATTCTGCCCCCTATAACAAGAATATAACTACTATAATACTGCCCCTATATACAAGAATATATATACTATAATACTGCTCCTATATACAAAAATATAACTACTATAATACTGCCCTATATACAAGAATATAACTACTATAATACTGCCCCTATATACAAGAATATAACTAATATAATACTGCCCCTATATACAAGAATATAACTACTATAATACTGCCCTATATACAAGAATATAACTACTATAATACTGCCCTATATACAAGAATATAACTACTATAATACTGCCCTATATACAAGAATATAACTACTATAATACTGCCCTATTACAAGAATATAACTACTATAATACTGCCCCTAATATACAAGAATATAACTACTATAATACTGCCCTATATACAAGAATATAACTACTATAAATACTGCTCCTATATACAAGAATATAACTACTATAATACTGCCCCTATATACAAGAATATAACTACTATAATACTGCCCTATATACAAGAATATAACTACATACATAATACTTGCCTCTATATACAAGAATATAACTACTATAATACTGCCCTCTACAATGTTTTCCCAATCTTCTCAGTTTCTTCTCTTCATGATTGTTATTGTATCATTATTTATATGGACCGGGGCCACTAATGAGCTCTGCCGGAGAGACGTCATCCAAACTGTCCCATATTACCTCCTGGGGCTCCCCGGCCTTTTCATCAGGACAAATCAATATCATATTGCCATGTATCAGGGAGCCCTGAAACGCGTTGACTAACAACTCAATATTATATTCACCCTTTGATGTCTGGTGGAATACGGCAGCGCAGTATCCTCCCTCCTCTATGTGCACCACGCTGGGGACTGCAGCAGCCGTGATCTGCTTTTATAGTGGTTGTGACTCTCACAACCACAAGGTGAAGCCTCTGATCCCTACTTAGGTCATATTTTGATCTCTCAGATCCTTCATCTTCCCTACTTAATTCTGAAATAATGACCTTTGGGTTTCCATAATCATCAACATTAACATACATAAATACATGACATAGATCCTCGTGTGTAATGACTCTATATAATATATGTTCACTTTTTGTATTGAATTAGTGAATAAATTAACTCATTGATGCTATTCTAATTCACTGAGTTGCTCCTGTCTGTGAAGGCGTTGGTATAACTGTTGCAGTTCTCTTTTTATTGCGATGGTTATTTCTTTGTACATGTTGCAGGAGGTCGAAATGTGAAGAATCATGCTTTCGACAGAATTGGGTATGACAGCGTGAGTTCAACAATGGTCAACAGCCTAAATATCTAGTGGCTAGCAGGGACAGCAAGAGAGGATGTGAAGGTAGCCTTTGCATCCGAGCTATTGTCATGATGGTCTCCCATTCTGGGGAGACTTGTGACAGTTTTAGGATCTCAGTCTCCCCTTTTTTTTGTAGGACTCTGGGCTTTTATAGTTCCTTTCTTTGTTGGTTAGAATCTTCCCTTACTGGTAGTTGCTGAGTCAGGTGATGCCAGTTTGTGACCATCTTTTCCACTTTAAATAGTCACATGTTCCATCACCTGATGTCGGTATAGAGGTTTACAGGATCTGAGTCTCCCCTTTTTTTTGTAGGGACTCTGGCTTTTATTAGTTGCTTTCTTTTGGTGGTTAAGAAATCTTCCCTTACTGGTAGTTGCTGAGTCAGGTGATCAGTTTGTGACACTCCTTCCACTTTAATAGTCACATGTTCTATCACCTGATGTGGGGTTATAGAGGTTACATTTTCACATTGTTTTCTGTACTGGCCCCATTAGAGAAACAAAGCTGTGTATGGAGTTCTGTTGCCTGCAGCTTGAAGTTATAGTTATCCTTTTGCTTATGTCTTTGTCTTTCTTCCATCCCCTGTGTCAGACTATACAGGTGACATCTAGTGCACTAGTTGGGGTGAGTGGACGGACAGTACAGGGACTAGGCAACGTGATGGTAGTTGGGGAGGACTGCTGAGGGACATTAGGGAGCGCAGGGTGCAGACACAGGTTAGTGTCAAGAGGTGACCCGTATCCTTTCCAAACGTTAGGGCTTCTATCCTTTTCCATCCCCCGTTGTAACCGTGTATTATAGTAACGGCTATGGTGTTTATGAGGGATAAATTATATTCTATAACTTATGAGACTCAAGTATGAATAATGTCGCAAGTGTATACTTAAGTTCCCTGCAGTGGTGCTGTTGAGAATTGAACCATTGTTAACTGATATGTGTGGATGGTAACAATTGTGCAGCCTAGGTGTATTGATCTTGCCACACTGCTTTACCTCTGGGGGACCTGAGTCGGAAAGACTCAACAATTATTCAATCTCAGGTTATTCTGTGGAGATCACTTAAAACGGGTTCTATGCTTGCTTTTCTATGCTGAGGGGTTAATTACCCTTCACGGCTGCATAATCCTCTTAGCTGTAGCTATGATCACCCTTCCCTTCTGCTATATCTACCCATTTGAGTTACTCCATGCTAGATGTGGCATGTGTATTCAGCCCTGGTGTGGCGCTCTTTCCTGTGTCACATGAGTGTTGCTCCTTTCAGCATGAAGCTGTGTCTGGAGAACTCTCTGGAGCCTAATCATACCCATTGTCCAGCCTGGTTCTCTGTGTTTTTTTCCTTGCTCTCCTGCCCTTCACTCGCTTGGGCAGAAAGTCAGGACATCCAGGTGGATTATCTTCAGAGCCTAGTGAGGTACAATCCTCGGGCACCCATTTCAAGCGTAATCTTGGGGCAGGATTAGTTTAGGTTTCCTAGCTGGAAGTCAGCTCATGTTTACTCTACCCTTCCCCTGCCCTGTCACATGGTGTTAACTGCCTGTGTATGCTTGCCTGTTCGGTTGTTGCCTAAGCACCCTCTCCTCTGGTTCCTTAAGAGGTATGGTAAGTTCTGATGACGATTAGGGTGCGAGGCCAAGCAGTCACCTTCTATTCCAACAGTTGGGGTTATTCCTATCTGACAGGTGCCTTTACAGACTGTGCGTAAGAGTACTAGTCTGTACAGGAACCATGTGGGTGGAGCTGTGGCTACTGAGAGACTGTGATATCTTATCCTACATGTGTACAACACCCTGATATCTAACCACCACTATGTGACACTAGAATGAACTTATCATCTGCAAGCCTTATTAATGAAGCAAAATGACAAAAAAGGCACCCCCTTGTGATGGGTCTCTATTTGCATACCGAAAATGGAAGGAAAATAAACATTTTGCAGACACTTGAAATGGAATGCATTTATTTAATAAACCTTTACTGAAAAAAACTGATACATTGTAACGTGCTCAGTGTTCTGTTAGTGGACGGAGCACGACGCAGGGATTACACTTGGAATATTTGACATCTTTCCAGAATATTTGCCTTTAAGAAACATTTTGTAATAGTTGGGTTTTTTTTCTTCAAATTTTACAGACTTTTTATTATTTTTTTTGTTCTTCCCTTAAATCATGATTGAGTGCAGAAAGTGTTAATGTATCAGTGGAGACCACCCATGGAAGCCCAAAGATACCGTGTCCTATTATTATGCATAAGTTTCTTTCTATGGGTTCCTCTTAAATGTCATCATTCAATGTGCAGATGGAAATGTGGACGACTTCACAGGCTGCAGAGTAAAGCCCCGCTGTGCTTTTCACCACTGAAGTTTCACATTTCTATGCTATTAGTTTATGATTAGAGCTGAATGTACGATGGAAACCGCAATTTCCTATAATATGCTGCATTTAAAGTGAATCTCCACTTAAAGTGAACTCCATCAATAGCAAAAGGTGACAATACTGAGTGAGGCATGCACTAAGACTTACTAGTGATGATCCAGCACTTCAATATGGGGGTGCCCCCGTACCTGAAGCAAGCAGGTTGGATGCCCGGATTGGTGCGAATCTAGTATAATGAAAGATTCCTGGAAAAATGCTCATTTCACATTGACGTCCATGTCAAGCCTACCCGAGCAGCATTTCAAGTACCGAGCGCATTGTAGTGCCCGATCATCACTACTGGTATGGATATCAATATATGAAAATATTCAAAGATTTACCAATGTTCTTGTATCCTGTATTATCCTGTATTGTACTTCATATCTAGCGTCTATAACGCTGAGTGTTTTTCATATAAAGTGTTGTTTACTGCGAGTTACGGACTGTATTTAGAGAAACGGTGAAGGCCACATAGTCTGGGAATGAAGCCAACGTCTAGAATGTTTTGGTAAGAAGGGACAATGTTCCAAAACACCAGAGTGCAATGGGTCAATAAGTAGACTCTGAGAGTTTTTCATATAAAGTGTTGCTTATTGCAAGTTATAGACTGTGTTTAGAGAAACGGTGAAGGCCACATAGTCTGGGAATGAAGCCAACGTCTAGAATGTTTTGGTAAGAAGGGACAATGTTCCAAAAGCACCAGATAATGAAGGAGTGCGATGGGTCAATGACATCATAAACACCAAATGATGGAAAAGTGCAAGGATACATATGTATTTAGAATAGATTTGCATAATCCAATCAGCTTTCAGCTATTAGTGACCAATGATTAGTTATGTTTAATATTTTGTAACCAATGAATAAATGATCTTATCCTTGGTCTACCACCCCCACAATTGTCGATATAAATGTATGTGCTTTCTAATAAACTTAGAATTCTCGCTTACTTGCACCCAAGTCCAGTGTGTTATTGTCCGTAGACACCTTTTATTATTATTAAATTAGCAAGCAGATAATTAAGGGATATTTTGATGTCCCAACTAACAGAACCATAACACTACTACTTTACAAGAGATCCACCCTGAGCTGGTAGGAAGGTCACCCTGATTATATTACCATCGGGGAGAGGAGACACATTTGGGTGATTCTCCATATAACATAGCTTTGAGGACACAGCCTTTTACACTGTGTAGCGTGGGTCAAATTTTCTTAATTTGGCCAGACCTGTTGGTCGTTTGTTTGTTAGCTCATGATTGCTAAGACATTGTTTCTTGCGGACTATTCGCAGCCTTTATTGTCTGAGTTTGTGCATTGCTAATTTAATGTGAATTACCTTGACCCCTTCTGTCTAGATAACTCAAAGGGGAATTATACATGCGGATTGAAATGTCATCCCTGTGCCCTGGCCATGCGGTCTTTCTAAAAGCGGCTGGGCCAGTGGACGAGAGCACCCACTGACTCCCGTGTCTCCGCAATAGCCTAGACTGATATTCTTATACACCAATGTTGGGTCATTAGTTAAGCTGGATGTCCCTGTCTTCACTATGTGGAGTCTGGCTGTGTCTGACATTCTTCTCCCTGCTCCTGCAACTGCATGATCTCCATACAGCTTCTGACTCTGCAGTATCTGTGATGTGCTCTGCAGTCTCTATGATTTGTTCTGCAGTCTCTGTGATTTGCTCTGTAGTCTCTATATTTGCTCGCAGTCTCTGTGATTTGCTCTGCAGTCTCGTGATCTGCTCTGCAGTCTCTATGATTGCTCTGCAGTCTCTGTGATCTGCTGTACGTCTCTGTGACTTTCTCTGCAGTCTATGTGATCTGCTGTGCAGTAATTAAATGTGTTTAATTCATGTTGGTAACTTCAGGGTTAATGTCAGTAGGTGTTGCAGTGTTGCTTCTATGTCTGAGGCGGCTCTGCGGTGAAATGTTGTGTTGGTGTCAGGTGACCACTCCCGCATCTATAAAAAAATACCATTTCCTACCAGCTGGTGTCGCTGATAGAGTTCACTCTATGCTAGGACCGTGATCTATGTGGATGCCAAGTGCTGGGCTCTGGAGCTCTCTTGCTGTGTTGTTGCTGTGCTTATTCTGATACTTGGGTGGAGGTGAGAGGGTTATAGGTCAGGGCTGCATAGGAGCAGGGCAAAGATGGCAGTCCAGACAATGTCACCTTTAGAGGGAATTCTGGGAACAGGGTCAGCCAGATAATTCCAGTCAACAGGTCAGACTAGCTTCTCTGATTCCCCTCAGCCCATCTCTGCCTTTCTGATACAACTCCACTCATTCACTACTAGCACCCTGTGACAGAGATGAGCATTAGTATTGACTGAGCACTACCATGCTCAGTACTCAACGAGCTGGTCAGATGTTTGGGATGGTTTGCTCAATTACCGAGTATAATGGAAGGCATGAGAAGCTTGAGCATTTTCTGGAAGATCTGATAGGCATCTGTATCTGAATGGCAGAAATCCAAAGACTGTATGGCTGTAACTCCAGGAAGAATCCACAAAGAATATCACCAGCAGGAGAGATCAGTCAGGGGAAGGTATAAATAATTCCTGTCTTCTCTATGTGGAGTCTGGCTGTGTCTGACATTCTTCTCCCTGCTCCTGCAGCTGCATGTGATCCACTCAGGGGTCTATGGGAACTCAGTACCCAGGCGTTGATGCAGTGGTGCTGTCTCAGTGGCTAGTGCCCGAGCCCGTAGCCCTGGGGGTTAGCTAAATAAAGAGGATAAAAATAATAAAAGTCTTGTGACGCCACCTGCAGTTTCTGGTGATCTCACCAGCGCCACTGTCAGACCGCCGGGGATGGTGGTATTGCAGCCAGTTGATAACGCTTCCTGCAGGCAGAGCTGGATCTCCGGGGCAGTGCTGCTGAGTTGAACGGTTTGGCAGCAGCAGCTTCTTAACTTAAGAGAATAAGACACCGGAGGCTTGCTGACTCTGTAAGGGTACTTTACTGGCAACAGTTCTTCAACAGTTCAGGTACACAGTTACACAGTCTTTGCGAGTAACTGGCTGGGTAGTCACTGGGGAGAATAAAGTCTCTTTGAGGCTCCTAGAGTGTTCCTTCAGTTACTTTTGCTGTGCCTTGTTCCTGCACCTCCTCACTTTCCTTGCACTGTCCTGCACAACCCTCTTGTCTACCAGGCCCGTTGGGTGCTATGAGGTTACTCTTCTTCTCTAAGGGGCTCAACCCAGTTTAGTGCTTCTGGTGGGGCTGCACATTCTGGACAAGGTTGGGGCTGCTTAGCAGACTTGTGACCCACCGGTATTAACGGCTCATGGCTAGACTCACCTGCACCGTGACTCAGAGCTGGTACCCCGTTGTGGACTAGGATTCCCCTGGACCGTGGTAAGATCCAGCACTGGGTCTCCTCCTTCCATCTGGGTCGCCGCTCCTTTTCGGGTGCCCTCCCTGTGGTGTCCCTCTAGGACTTGTTCCTTGCTTCTCTCCAACTCACTAATGTCTGTGTGGTCCTCCTTCTACCCTAACGCTCTTCCCACCGGGACCGGTTACCCTGGTAACGAGTGGCCAATTGGTCCCCTATGTTAGGTGTAGGGATGTTGGGATAAGAGCCTCAGGTTGACTTTACATTCCCCAATGACAGGAATACTGCACACTCAGTTATGGGTGCAGTACCCCTACTGTGGCGCACTGACCAGTGGGGTGCCACATTCCCCCTTGGTGAAACACACTTGTCCTCAAGTGTTTCTAACCCTATTCGGCACACAGCTATTTATTTTTTTCTAGAACATAGCTGGAACATTTTTATTCACAAACAATAAATGGTATTTTCTTCCCTTTATGGGAGGCACTTCTTTTTAAAACGTTGCAAACAATTGTAAACTGGCTTCGGCCTAACGGGCCGGTACACACACATCTGCGGACCCAGCGGTAATTGTTCATCTCCAAGCACAGTGTCCTTTGTCACCGCTGGGCTGCCTTAGGCACACATTATGAAGAAACAAACAATCAGAGTTCTCATCAAAGTTTGAGTCTCAATAAGGCAAAGGAAGCAATTTTGCACATAAAAGGAACTATTTACAATACTGGGTGTCTATAATGTCTTTGTGGTCTAGAAACACATATGGCATACCACCTCCGTGGTCCTGTGTGTCTTTCATATGATACCCGGTCGCCTCTTTACATGTCCCGGTCCAGGTGTCCCTCTGGAGGTGAGACTCCACATCACGCCTTCCCACAAATACTTCCCCGTGAAGGCCCGGTTCCCGGATGAACCCATACCCGCTCTCCAGGTTGAATGTAGTCACGGTACCTGTTTGCCATTGGTCAAGGGGTACCGGTGGCTGAAGGCGGGCCTGGGCTTGGACCTGCCAGCTCTCTATCTCTCTAGCCCACCACTCCTCTTGGCGTCGTTGTTGTTCCCCCTGGTCAGATCGGCTAGGTCCGTAATCATACTCCGGTGGCGGGGAAACAGGTCGGAGGATCCCTCTCTGACCCCCAGTGTGGGCGGCTGGACTGCTCACTCTCCAGAGCCGGTTTTCCTTGCTGCTCCACCGTGCTGGTTGGGGATCTGTGGCTCCGGCCTCATCGGCGTTGTCGCCTGGATTGCTGTCCTCGGGCCCCTCCTCCTCAAAACTGGATTGGTCGTCTGGTTCCTCCTCACCTCACGCTTTCCGAGGATGTCTGGCTCTGCAGCTTCTCTCTCAGGGTCAATAGGCTCTGTTGCGGTGGTGCTGACGCTGTCTCCAGGCAGACCATCAGGGTCATTCTTCTGTACCCCGACTTCTACCATGGTTGCAGGCTGCTGTCCACCCGGTGGGTTTCCACTAGTTGCCAGGTGCTCGACCAAGGCCTAGTCTGTCACTTCCGCTTCCAGCGCTTGCCTCTCTGTGACCCTGCGGGTTACCTCCAGGGCCTCATCCGTGCTCCATCTGCGGATGGCCCACTCCACTGTCTCAAGGATATTCTCCCTCAGCTCTTAGAAGGCGGTTCTCCAGAAGGCCACATCTCCCTCGTGGGTGAGGAGGGAGCCCGCGCTCGGATCGCCGGTTGCAGCCCGGGCCTCTTCCTCCACTTCTCGCAACAGGTCTTGCAGTCTGGTTGCCGCCATGGCTCACCTGGACTGCACCCTCTTCTTTCTGAGTTCCTGCAGCACCTTTCCTACTTTTTAATGGAGTTATCGCGAGAGTCTTTATCTTTGGCCCGCCCCTTGGTTGATTGATGACACCAGGGGCGGGCAAACAGTTTCGTGCCTCCGGTACGGCCCTCCCATGGTGAGGGGCTGAGACACACCCCTGGGCCAACACATTGTCCTTTTACATTTTTACGGCGCCATTTTGGGGTTTTGTTGAAATGGCGGGAAAGGGTTCTTTTGTGCCGTATATTGACTGTTGTAAGTTCCTTTCACCGGGCACGAAATCCTGTTCGTGATCACCAGAGCTGTGACCCGCCAGGGGTCTATGGGACCTCGGTACCCAGGGGTTGATATGGTGGTGCTGTCTCGGTGGCTGGTGCCCGGACCCGTAGCCCTGGGGGTTAGCTAAATAAAGAGGATAAAAATAATTAAAGTCTCGTGACGCCACCTGCAGTTTCTGGTGATCTCACCAGCGCCGCTGTCAGGCCACTGGGGATGGTGGTATTGCAGCCAGTTGATAACGCTCCCTGCAGGCGGAGCGGGGTCCCCGGGGCAGTGCTGCTGCTGAGCTAAATGGTGTGGCACCAGCTACTTCTTAACTTAACAGAATAAGACACCGGAGGCTTGCTGACTCTGTACGGGTACTTTACTGGCAACAGTTCTTCAGCAGTTCAGGTACACAGTTACACAGTCTTTGCGAGTAGCTGGCTGGGTAGTCACTGGGGAGAATAAAGTCTCTTTAAGGCTCCCAGAGTGCTCCTTCAGCTACTTTCACTGTCCTCTGTGTCTTTCTTGCGCCTCCTCACTTTCCTTGCGCTGTCCTGCACAACCCACTTCCTACCAGGCCCGTTGGGTGTTATGAGATTACCCTTCTTCTCTAAGGGGCTCAACCCGGTTTAGTGCTCTTGGTAAGGATGCGCGTTCTGGACGAGGTCGGGGCTGCTTGGCAAACCTTATGACCAACCGGTATTGAAGGCTCAGGGTCAGATTCGCCTGCACCGTGACTCCGAGCCGGCACCCTGTTGTGGATCGGCACTAGGTCTCCTCCTTCCGTCTGCATCGTCACTCCTTTTCAGGCGCCTTCCCTGTGGTGTCCTTGTAGGACTGGTTCCTTGCTTCTCTCCTCAGACTACACTCTCTGCTGTCTGTGTGTTTTTCCCGCTCCTTCTACCCAAACACTCCTCCCACCGGGACCGGTTGAACTGTTAATGGGTGGCCAAATGGTCCCCTATGTTAGGTATAGGGATACTGGGATAAGATCCTTGGGTTGACTTTACACTCCCCAATGACAGGAATACTGCACACTCAGTTATGGGTGCAGTACCCCTACTGTGGCGCACTGACCAGTGGGGCGCCACATTCCCCCTTGGTGAAACACACTTGTCCTAAGTGTTTCTACCCCTACTCGGTACAGAACTTTTTATATTTTTCTACATGATCTCCATGATCTCCATACAGCTTCTGACTCTGCAATGATCATATAGTACATCACTCCACAGAAAAATGCTGACTTCCAGGATGTTTACAGTCAACGGGTGGTCCGGAAGCAATAACGTAGATGTGCCCCCCTCACCTTCATGCCAGTTTGATTAAGGAGACAGTTAAAAATTCAATATATTTATTGTGAGATCCTAAGAAAAGCTTGGCAGCCTGAAATCCCACTACAAGAACACGTGTAACATAAACATCTCATGACAGAGTATCACAAAGTCATGTTTTCGTTCCAAAAAGCTGCTCGTCTCCGGATATGTAAAGCCAGACAGAAAGGCCGGGAAGGACGGCACGTCTGTTATTTGCGGATGCTGAATATTTCGGTTACCTAAGCAACTGAGTCTCTAAGAGGAAAAGACGCTTTTAGAAGTTTTTACAAGTTTGGCAAAACTTTACAAAAGGAAAAGGTTTCATTTTAAACTTGAGCCTCTGACATTTTACAAACGTATTACGGGATAACAAGTAATCAGCGGATGGAGACGAGGAGGATGGAGGCGCACGCTCAAAGGTCTTTTAATAATCCCGATGAATTGAGAGCGGGAGACGGCAGATATTGAGCAGGACTGTATCTTCTGCGGGTGCCGCTCTCTTTATTATGGCAGCTGGAGTTAGGCATTAAAATAGCTCATAGTATTCCAGCAGAATGGAGCACCGTGACTTTTAGATTATTCTTTAGTTATTTGCAAAAAATTATATGAAACAAAAAAATATATATACTGCTATCTTCCCTGGTAGCTATACTCCCATAATGTATAACTCATGTGAAATCCATTTGGTCATGCTTCAACCAAGGGATCCATTAGAAAACTTCCTCTAGGCAGAGGTGGCTTTCTCCGTTCATTTCTATGGAAGTTCCAAGAAGTTATGAGCAGTAAAGATTAATAGCGCAACCACGTGCATCACGCCTGTACCTTATTTCTGGGTATAGCTGGTAAGACACGCTTCATGTTTGCATTTCAGATCCATAATAGAAGCAGAAAAACAAAAATCACGGTAGTGCGGTATCAGGCATACAATGGACACCAATGGCACCCGAGAGGGTCTATTGACTACAATCAGGTCTGCCCCGTCTCTGCCATAGTGTTTGTGATATTCCAAGAAAGAATAGTGCCGCTGTCTGTGCTCTACTTGCTGCAAGAGACTGTCATGTGTAGACTGTTCTGCAGTCTCTGTGATCTGCTCTGCAGTCTCTGTGATCTGCTCTGGTTCTCTGTGATCTGTTCTGCAGTCTCTGTGATCTGCTCTGCAGTCTCTGTGATCTGCTCTGCAGTCTCTGTTATCTGCTTTGCAGTCTCTGTGATCTGCTCTGCAGTCTCTGATCTGCTCTGGCTCTCTGTGATCTGCTCTGCAGTCTCTGTGATCTGCTCTGCAGTCTCTGTGATCTGCTCTGCAGTCTCTGTGATCTGCTCTGCAGTCTCTGTGATCTGCTCTGCAGTCTCTTTGATCTGCTCTGGTTCTCTGTGATCTGCTCTGCAGTCTCTGTGATCTGCTCTGCAGTCTCTGTGATCTGTTCTGCAGTCTCTGTGATCTGCTCTGCAGTCTCTGTGATCTGCTCTGCAGTCTCTGTGATCTGCTCTGCAGTCTCTGTTATCTGCTCTGCAGTCTCTGTGATCTGCTCTGCAGTCTCTGTAATCTGCTCTACAGTCTCTGTGATCTGCTCTGCAGTCTCTGTGATCTGCTCTGGCTCTCTGTGATCTGCTCTGGTTCTCTGTGATCTGCTTTGCAGTCTCTGTGATCTGCTCTGCAGTCTCTGTGATCTGCTCTGGTTCTCTGTGATCTGCTCTGCAGTCTCTGTGATCTGCTCTGCAGTCTCTGTGATCTGTTCTGCAGTCTCTGTGATCTGCTCTGCAGTCTCTGTTATCTGCTCTGCAGTCTCTGTGATCTATTCTGCAGTCACTGATCTGCTCTGATTCTCTGTAATCTGCTCTGCAACCTCTGTGATCTGCTCTGCATTCTCTGCGATCTGTTCTGCTGTCTTTGTGATCTGCTCTGCAGTCTCTGTGATCTGCTTTGCAGTCTCTGTGATCTGCTCTGCAGTCTCTGATCTGCTCTGGCTCTCTGTGATCTGCTCTGCAGTCTCTGTGATCTGCTCTGCAGTCTCTATGATCTGCTCTGGTTCTCTGTGATCTGCTCTGCAGTCTCTGTGATCTGTTCTGCAGTCTCTGTGATCTGTTCTGCAGTCTCTGTTATCTGCTCTGATTCTATATTATCTGCTCTGCAGTCTCTGTTATCTGCTCTGCAGTCTCTGTTATCTGCTCTGCAGTCTCTGTGATCTGCTCTGCAGTCTCTGTTATCTGCTCTGCAGTCTCTGTGATCTGCTCTGGTTCTCTGTGATCTGCTCTGCAGTCTCAGTGATCTGCTTTGCTGTCTCTGTGATCTGCTCTGTAGTCTCCGTGATCTGCTCTACAGTCTCTGTGATATGCTCTGGTTCTCTGTGATCTGCTCTGCAGTCTCTGTGATCTGCTCTGCTGTCTCTGTGATCTGCTCTGGTTCTCTGTGATCTGCTCTGCAGTCTCCGTGATCTGCTCTACAGTCTCTGTGATCTGCTCTGGTTCTCTGTGATCTGCTCTGCAGTCTCTGTGATCTGCTCTGGTTCTCTGTGATCTGTTCTGCAGTCTCTGTGATCTGCTCTGCAGTCTCCGTGATCTGCTCTACAGTCTCTGTGATCTGCTCTGGTTCTCTGTGATCTGCTCTACAGTCTCTGTGATCTGCTCTGCAGTATCTGTGATCTGCTCTTGTTCTCTGTAATCTGCTCTGCAGTCTCTGTGATCTGCTCTGGTTCTCTGTGATCTGTTCTGCAGTCTCTGTGATCAGCTCTGCAGTCTCTGTGATCCGCTCTTCAGTCTGTGATCTGCTATGCAGTCTCTGTGATCTGCTCTGCTGTCTCTGTGATCTGCTCTGCAGTCTCTGTGATCTGCTCTGGTTCTCTGTGATCTGCTCTGCTGTCTCTGTGATCTGCTTTGCAGTCTCTGTGATCTGCTCTGCAGTCTCTGTGATCTGCTCTGCAGTCTCTGTGATCTGCTCTGCAGTCTCTATGATATTCTCTGAAGTCTCTGTGATCTGCTATGCAGTCTCTGTGATCTGCTCTGGAGTCTCTGTGATCTGCTCTGCAGTGTCTGTGATCTGCTCTGGATCTCTGTGATCTGCTCTGGTTCTCTGTGATCTGCTCTGCAGCCTGTGATCTGCTCTGCAGTCTCTGTGATCTGCTTTGCAGTCTCTGTTATCTGCTCTGCAGTCTCTGTGATCTGCTCTGCAGTCTCTGTGATCTGCTCTGCAGTGTCTGTGATCTGCTCTGGATCTCTGATCTGCTCTGCAGTGTCTGTGATCTGCTCTGGATCTCTGTGATCTGCTCTGCAGTCTCTGTGATCTGCTCTGCAGTCTCTGTGATCTGTTCTGCAGTCTCTGTGATCTGCTCTGCAGTCTCTGTGATCTGTTCTGCAGTCCCAGTGATCTGCTCTGCAGTCTGTGCGATCTGCTCTGCAGTCTCTGTGATCTGTTCTGCAGTCTCTGTGATCTGCTCTGCAGTCTCTGTGATCTGCTCTGCAGTCTCTGTGTTCTGCTCTACAGTCTCTGTGATCTGCTCTGGCTCTCTGTGATCTGCTTTGCAGTCTCTATGATCTGCTCTGCAGTCTATGTGATCTGTTCTGCAGTCTCTGTGATCTGCTCTCCAGTCTCTATGATCTGTTCTGCAGTCTCTGTGATCTGCTCTGCAGTCTCTGTGATCTGCTTTGCAGTCTCTGTGATCTGCTCTGCAGTCCCTGTGATCTGCTCTGCAGTCTCTGTGATCCGCTTTGCAGTCTCTGTGATCTGCTCTGCAGTCTCTGTGATCCGCTTTGCAGTCTCTGTGATCTGCTCTGCAGACCCTGTGAGTGGCGCCCCTGCGACCAGGTGGCCACAGGGTGAACTGCGGCGGGACAGGTAAAACGGTCAATTCAAAACACACACACACACCCTGAGCCCAAGTCGCTTCATGCGAGGCGAGGGGTGCCGGGAGTAGCACAAGTGGGAGGGAAGTTGACAGAACCTGGACAAAGCAGTGGAGGAACAGTAGTAAAAACACTGGATCACTAAGGTGAGTCAATCGAGTGAATCCCTGGAGGGTGGAGGAGTAGGGAAGCCACCCCAAGCCGAGACACCCATAGCTAAGTTCAGAGTGCAGCAGACAGAAAGACGGGGCCCGGGAGCCTGAACCACTGATGGCCGGCCAGGGGCCCAAAAAGCTGAGAACCGTGTACAGTAGAGGGAGCCAGGTGAGCCTTGACTAACCCAGGTCACTGGTGACTGGGCCAGAGAACTGCAGTAATTAAATGTGTTTAATTCATGTTGGTAACTTCAGGGTTAATGTCAGTAGGTGTTGCAGTGTTGCTTCTATGTCTGAGGCGGCTCTGCAGGTGGGATGTTATGTTGGTGTCAGGTGACCACTCCTCCAGCTATAAAATAATTCAATTTCCTACCAGCTAGTGTCGCTGATAGAGTTCACTCTATGCTAGGACCGTGATCTGTGTGGAATGCAAGTGCTGGTCTCTGGAGCTCTTTTGATGTGTTGTTGCTGTGCTTATTCTGATACTTGGGTGGAGGTGAGAGGGTTATAGCTCAGGGCTTGATAGGAAAGCAGGGCAAGATGGCAGTCCAGACAATGTCACCTTTAGAGGGAATTCTGGGAACAGGGTCAGCCAGATAATTCCAGTCAACAGGGTCAGACTAGCTTCTCTGATTCCCCTCAGCCCATCTCTGCCTTTCTGATACTACTCCACTCGTTCACTACTAACACCCTGTGAGAGATAAGCATTAGTATTGAATGAGCACTACCATGCTCAGTACTCAAAACGAGCTGGTCGGATGCTTGGATGGGCTTGGCTCAATTACTGAGTATAATGGAAGGCAATGGGAAGCTTGAGCATTTTCTGGAAGATCTGATAGAGCCAATTTCTATCTGAATGGCAGAAATCCAAACACTGTATGGCTGTAACTCCAGGAAGAATCCACAAAGAATATCACCAGCAGGAAAGATCAGTCAGGGGAAGGTATAAATAGTCACACCCAAAAGGTGATAGGGCAAACTAAATTAACAAGTGACAACACCTGTCATCCAAAAGGAATGAAACAAGGATAATAACAGATAATAAGAAACCAGAAAGGAATAAAGAGGATAAAGAAGTAAAACATACTGTACAGGCTAATCGATTTGAATCCTGAGGCATCAACAGGGGGCACAATGCAGCCAGGCAATGCTCCAACAGGAGAAAAGGGGATAACAGTATATGGAAGAGCTGGGTCCTCCGGAGGACTAGTTCTCTATATAGTTTCTCTCCAGGATTCTGGAATCAAAGATTCCCTTTTATCTGCATTACCCTGGGAATTTGATGTATCTATGACCCCTGCCCTGACCCCATCACCTTACAGTAATGCAATCACACCAACTGACAGACTCGGCTATCCTACATCTTCTTAGTCCTACATCCTACATCTTCTTAACACAGTAGAATGTGCAGGTGTTATTTGACTCGTGAGATTGCAATTACCATCTCATTACCGATGAGGAGCAACATATCATGGCCGGAGGTCACACAGAGTGCGGCCGTAGATCGCAGCGCACTGGTCCGGGGTTTCCAGCGTAATTTACCCCGCTTAGTGCACTTTCATCATTGATCGATAATGATTTTTTTTTTTCTCTTTGCCTTAAGCAATGGACAACTGGGAACAATAAAATCACTATCTGACAGAATGACCTTAATATAGTCAAGCCTTCTAAAGAGACCCAAGGAAAATGATCTCTACCGGTTGGCATTTTCTTGGGATTTTTCAAAGATCAGACTATATTGTGCTATACAGTAAATATCAAATTCAGGAAAGTGACAGCTGATGTGACATGATTAGTGAGGGTCGTATGAAGCCTATACAAGATAATAAATATCCCCATAGGGTGGCCCGTTATAGGGGTTATAGGGGCATCATGACGTCTGTACTTCGTGACATTACTGTTGGCAATGTTGGGATGTTTAGGTCCCACCATCCATCCCATCTAGAAAAACTCCTAATCCCACACTACATTGCCTATTTGAGGACAGACTTTGCATTACTCCCATATTTTTCCTTCAAGGATATCACTGACTTTGATGAGACTTTTTCCAAAACGTTGGGACCATCTTGGTATATTGGGAACTGTTGGCAGCTAAATGGACCATGTGCTTGCTAATCTGGTGGTACATCTCCATCCCTGAGCTAAATCATGGAACTTTGATATCATAGTGTCTTACCTAACTAAAACCTATGGTGATGTCCGTGTCAGGCCTTGGTTTCGATCCAGTGGCCTCTTGCTCTGTAGCGGTTTTCATTTCCCCACTAAGTCATAGCCGGATTGGTCTTTGTTCAGGTACTGATAGTTCTTTTATATCTACCTATTCCTTTAGTTTGCAGTTATCAGGTGTACTTATTTGCTTATTTTGTCTCTGTCCTATCACATTACATTTGGGACTATTTTGCACCCACCTTGCGCCAGCCTTTTCTGCTGTTTATATTTCTATGTGGATTTTTGCTCAGGAGTTCCACCTCTGCAGCTAAGAGATTTTGCCTTTTATACAGAGGCCAATGTTGTATTTGTTCTGTGTATTTCTCATTAGTTATCCTTACACCTATCTTATGTTCTCTGTAAGGTTTGTAGGAGGTTACCCTTGCATGTGTTTATTATTTTTCCATTTCTCCTTGTGCACGTACTTTGTTTGCTCACCTTTGGTTGTAGTCTACTCCTGCACACTTCCCTTATCCTGGATAGTTGCGCATAGCAACTTCTGCTTTGGTTCATTAGGAGGAATAAGAAAACAGCTTGATGGCCTTTTTGGTAGCCAGGTCCAAGCTGTGGTTTCTAGTTTTGCAGCTAGGGACATTTTAGTCTGTACAGGAACCAGTAGGATGTAGGTACGTCTGCACTGGTTTAGGCTTTTTTTCCTCTCTGCACTTGTGTGTGAGTTGATTTGTGCGTAATGCACAGTAGCTCAGCAGAGTGATACACGTGTGATGTCACTTTATAGAGATGAACAAACTGCACCAAGCAGGGGAGAACTGGAGAATGAGTACTGGGGCATGGAAAAGGAAGAGGATGCGCCAGGACTATGCATAGTCAGTAGTGTGCTGGAGCAGGATGCAGCCTGTCCACCATAGTTATGTTCCAGTGCACTATCTTGGCAAATGTAGCAGTCGGTGTGAAGGAAGCCTTGGAAGGCTGTTGGAGAATTTTGGAAACAATAGTAGGTATGAGAACCGCTCTGGAATTGTGAAGCGTTGGTTGTTGTTCTTGTGACCACCGCCCAAAGAACTGGTGCAAATCAATATGAAGTACAGTACCAATGACAAATTTGTCCCCAGAGTCTGGAGTCTGGACAGTAAAACTGGGGGATCTGCCAAGTATTGCTTGCGTGGTTTTTCCAGTTTCACAATTCCCTTGACCCCTAATGCATTTTCTTTATTGAAACACAAGTTTGCTTCTCTCACCCTCCCCATGTCCAACGCCAATTCTCAGCCTCTTCTCCCAGTATTGGCTATTGTGTACAGCGCTGATGGCAAATCGACTGCAGCCAATCAGTGAGCTCAGCAGCTCTGCCCGTTTGGACATTATGAGCCGCTGAGCTCACAGAGGCAGTGGGGCACGTGAGAGTCCACCACTCTATTCTTATGACCAGTACGGTTCACAATGATCGGAACAACCATGAGATTGTTTACTTGTGATTTGGTGATAACATGTATAGCTGGAATAACCACTTTAGGAGAGTTGTCTAGAGAAACGTACCTACTACTCCTCCCTACATTTCAAGTGGCACCTCAGTCCCTGGACAAGGCAAGTGGCACCTCAGTACTTGGATAAACCAAGTGGCACCTCAGTCCCTGGACAAGGCAAGTGGCACCTCAGTACTTGGATAAACCAAGTGGCACCTCAGTCCCTAGACAAGCCAAGTGGCATCTCAGTTCCTGGACAAGGCAAGTAGTACCTACGTTCGTGGACAAGCCAAGTGGTACCTCAGCCCCTGGACAAGGCAAGTGGCACCTCAGTACTTGGACAAGCCAAGTGGCACCTCAGTCCCTGGACAAGCCAAGTGGCACCTCAGTCCCTGGACAAGCCAAGTGGCACCTCAGTCCCTGGACAAGCCAAGTGGCACCTCAGTCCCTGGACAAGCCAAGTGGCACCTCAGTCCCTGGACAAGCCAAGTGGCACCTCAGTCCCTGGACTATCCAAATGGCACCTCAGTCTTTGAACATGCCAAGTGGCACCTCAATCCCTAGACAAGCCAAGTGGCATCTCAGTTCCTGATCAAGGCAAGTATACCTACGTTCGTGGACAAGCCAAGTGGTACCTCAGCCCCTGGACAAGGCAAGTGGCACCTCAGTACTTGGACAAGTCAAGTAACACCTCAGTCCCTGATCAAGCCAAGTGGCATATCAGTCCCTGGACATGCCAAGTGGCACCTCAGTCCCTGGACAAGCCAAGTGGCACCTCAGTCCCTGGACATGCCAAGTGGCACCTCAGTCCTTGGACAAGCCAAGTGACACCTTAGTCCTTGGACAAGCCAAATGGCACCTAAGTTCCAGGACAGCCAAGCGGCACCTCAGTCCCTGGACAATCCAAGTGGCACCTCAGTCCCTGGACAATCCAAGAGGCACCTGAGTCCTTGGACAAGCAAATGGAACCTGAGTCCCTGGACAAGCCAAGTGGCACCTCAGTCCTGGACAAGCCAAGTGGCACCTCAGTCCCTGGACAAGCCAAGTGGCACCTCAGTCCCTGGACAAGCCAAATGGAACCTGAGTCCCTGAACAACCCAAGTGGCACCTCAGTCCCTGGATAAGCCAAGTGGCACCTCAGTCCCTGGACAAGCCAAATGGAACCTGAGTCCCTGAACAACCAAGTGGCACCTCAGTCCCTGGATAAGCCAAGTGGCACCTCAGTCCCTGGATAAGCCAAATGGAACCTGAGTCCCTGAACAAGCCAAGTGGCACCTCAGTCCCTGGATAAGCCAAGTGGCACCTCAGTCCCTGGACAAGCCAAATGGAACCTGAGTCCCTGAACAAGCCAAGTGGCACCTCAGTCCCTGGACAAGCCAAGTGGCACCTCAGTCCCTGGACAAGCCAAGTGGCACCTCAGTCCCTGGACAAGTCAAGTGGCACCTCAATCCCTGGACAAGCCAGGTGGCAACTTAGTCCCTGTGCAAGCCAAGTGGCACCTCAGTCAAAGGAGATGTAATAGATGAAACTGTGTGAGGAGTTTGCAGCAATCAGACCGCCACAGCCGTTGGTTGGCAAACCTGCCGTCTCCAGCTTCATCTTTCTTAAGGAACACTATCATCCCCTAAGTACACTGCATTGCTCCACGCCAAGTAATATCGTAAAGTCTCTTTCTCCTCCTGCACATGGCCACCAAATTGCGCGAAGCCAGTTGAGATGTAATTTCCTTCTTAATAAAGGCTGCCATTTAATCTAATATTATGGAAAATGATTGGATTTTAAGAAGCCATACATTATATCTGACATGTCCGTGGCGCACAGTTTCTGTCCTTTCGGCAATTACAAATGGCAGCGTTGGGTTTTGGCAGGACGCTCATTCAGAACCCGAGTTTGTTTATCGGCACTTAATGAAATGCAATTAATCTAAATCACTGGTGGGGAGGATGCATTTGCTGAAGACCGATAATTGCTAGTGGCAGCTACCCTTTAACAAATGAGTTGATCTTTCACCCACAAAAGTCACTGGATATTTGCAAAGAAAAAAAAAAAAACGTTTTAATGAGTAAAATCCTCCGTGGGGCCTTGGTCTCTGCATTTATTACCAATCGACAATGCTGGGATAGAACACGCCGGTGACGAGTCTCGGTGGACTCTTCTCTTTTTCTTAAAGGCGTTATACAAAAGACTTCTTCCAAAGCTGCTTTGAAGACGCACTCCATGATATCTCATTGCTTGGCCATTATGAGCGATGATTCATTTAAGATCTGCCGGATATTTCCTGACACCAACGTTTCATTCTTCCTTAATGTGGATCTTTTGTCTTGGTAGAATGGAGGCCGCCAACTTGATGGACTCAGCCAATATTCATGAGAATGCATCCTACTCCTTCACAATCCACTGTCGGGCTTTTGTTCTATTCTGTGCATTGGATGAATGTTCCTGGCGCAGCGGAGGACGGTGTTCTCAAACGTCAACAATATATATGTACAGTTGTGGCCAAAAGTATTGACACCCCTGCAATTCTGTCAGATAATACTCAGTATCTTCCTAAAAATGACTGCAATCACAAATTCTTTGGTATTATTATCTTCATTTAATTTGTCTTCAATGAAAAAACACAAAAAGAATTGTCCTAAAGCCAAATTGGATCTAATTCCACCAAACATAAAAAAGGGGGTGGACAAAAGTATTGGCACTGGTAGAAAAATCATGTGATGCTTCTCTAATTTGTGCAGTTAACAGCACCTGTAACTTACCTGTGGCACCTAACAGGTGTTGGCAATAACTACATCACACTTGCAGCCAGTTGACATGGATTAAAGTTGACTCAACCTCGGTCCTGTGTCCTTGTGTGTACCACATTGAGCATGGAGAAAAGAAAGAAGACCAAAGAACTGTCTGAGGACTTGAGAAACCAAATTGTGAGGAAGCATGAGCAATCTCAAGGCTACAAGTCCATCTCCAAAGACCTGAATGTTCCTGTGTCTACCGTGTGCAGTGTCATCAAGAAGTGTAAAGCCCATGGCACTGTGGCTAACCTCCCTGGATGTGGACGGAAAAGAAAAATTGACGGAGATTTCAACGCAAGATTGTGCGGATGGTGGATAAAGAACCTCGACTAACATCCACAACAAGTTCAAGCTGCCCTGCAGTCCGAGGGTACAACAGTGTCAACCCGTACTATCCGTCTGCGTCTGAATGAAAAGGGACTGTATGGTAGGAGGCCCAGGAAGACCCCACTTCTTACCCCGAGATATAAAAAAGCCAGGCTGGAGTTTGCCAAAACTTCCCTGAGAAAGCCTAAAATGTTTTGGAAGAATGTTCTCTGGTCAGATGAGACAAAAGTAGAGCTTTATGGGCAAAGCATAACATAGAGTTACAGGAGAAAAAAAGACATTCAAAGAAAAGAACACGCTCCCTACAGTCAGACATGGCGGAGGCTCCCTGATGTTTTGGGGTTGCTTTGCTGCCTCTGGCACTGGACTGCTTGACCGTGTGCATGGCATTATGAAGTCTGAAGACTACCAACACATTGTGCAGCATAATGTAGGGCCCAGTGTGAGAAAGCTGGGTCTCCCTCAGAGGTCATGGGTCTTCCAGCAGAACAATGACCCAAAACACACTTCAAAAAGCACTAGAAAATGGTTTGAGAGAAAGCACTGGAGACTTCTAAGGTGGCAGCAATGAGTCCAGACCTGAATCCCATAGATCACCTGTGGAGAGATCTAACAATGGCAGTTTGGAGAAGGCACCCTTCAATATCAGGGACCTGGAGCAGTTTGCCAAAGAAGAATGGTCTAAAATTCCAGCAGAGCATTGTAAGAAACTCATTGATGGTTACCGGAAGCGGTTGATCGCAGTTATTTTGGCTAAAGGTTGTGCAACCAAGTATTAGGCTGAGGGTGCCAATACTTTTGTCTGGCCCATTTTTGGAGTTTTGTGTGAAATGATCAATGTTTTGCTTTTTGCTTCATTCTCTTTTGTGTTTTTTCATTGAAGACAAATTAAATGAAGATAATAATACCAAAGAATTTGTGATTGCAATCATTTTCAGGAAGAAACTGAGTATCATCTGACAGAATTGCAGGGGTGTCAATACTTTTGGCCACAACTGTATAAACACATTACATTTGTTACTATATAGTACATTCCCAACATAAAGATTATTTTTGTGTCTGTTGTGCATGTCTGTAATCCTACATGAGTAAAGAGAACTAAAGGATCATCTCATTCCTGCTGCAGCCACACCCTACTGGTTCCTGTACAGACTAGTATCACTAACTGTGCAAAACTGTAATGGTCCCTGCACAGACTGGACTATCCCTAGCTGCACAAATCATATGGTTCCTGCACACACTGTATATCCTAGGGATCCCAAGCTCACAACACCATAATGGCTCCTGCACAGACTGGACTATCCCTAGCTACACAACACCATGATGTTTCTGCACAGACTGGAATATCCCTAGGATACCTAGCTGCATAACACCATAACGGTTCCTGCTCAGATTGGACTATCCCTAGCTGCACAACATCATAATGGTTCCTGCACAGACTGGACCATCCTTAGCTGCACAAGACCATAATGGTTCTACACAGACAGACTATCCCTAGCTACAACGCCACATGGTTCTGCACAGACTGGATTATCCCTATCTACACAATACCATAATGGTTCCTGAACAGACTGGAATATCCCTAGGGATCCCTAGCTGCACAACACCATAATGGTTCCAGCACAGACTGGACCATCCTTAGCTGCACAACACCATAATGGTTGCTGCACAGACTGGACTATCCCTAGCAGCACAACACCATAATGGTTCCTGCACAGACTGGACTATCCTAGCTACACAACACCATAATGGTTCCTGCACAGACTGGAGTATCCCTAGCTGCACAACATCATAATGGTTCCTGCACAGACTGGACTATCTCTAGCTGCACAACACCATAATGGTTCCTGCACAGACTGAACTATCCTTAGCTGCACAGCTACACAACACTATAATGGTTTCTGCACAACTGGAATATCCTAGCTGCTAACACCATAATGGTTCCTGCACAGACTGGAGTATCCTAGCTGCACAACATCATATGGTTCCTGCACAGACTGACTATCTTAGCTACACAACACCATAATGGTTCATGCACAGACTGGAGTATCCCAAGCTGCATAACTAGAAAGTCACAACCCAACCAGGCTGCCTGAGAGGTCATTAGATTGTTTCAGGTACCTCCTGAGGAACCATAGGTAAGTTTGCAAAGCACTACAAATACATATAAGGCAAGTGGGCAGAGGTAGACCACTACCTATAGTGAGGAAACAAAATGTGTACAAATAGACTAAGGGCAAATAAAAATAACTAAAAAGAAAACCTCTTATCAATCTAACAAAAAAACAAAAGGTAGGTGTAGAAGAGGCAAAAGAGAATACACAGAAACAACAACACGGGTATCTACCTAAATAGCAAAACTGCAGGGCTGGAACTCCTTAGCAGACATCCACATAGAAATATACACAGCAGAAAAAGGCTGGAATCAGACCAGTATAACTAGCCACACCCAGGATGTGATAGGACAAAGACAATAAACAAGTGTGAGCACATGAAGCATTAACCAAAGGAACAGAAGCAAAGGTAAAAAGACAATCAGCAATTGGACAGGAGCCAACCAAGCTGTGCCTCAGCATGGAAGAAAACTGACCACGCAGCACAAAGTCCCCGGATAAATTCCCAAGACATGACAAAGCCTTTGTGTCTTTTTTTATCTCCTTCCCCTGAATGTGCTATCCTATTATCTGCTAAAACTTTTCTCAGCAGCACCCTGCTTTTCCTCAGTGCTGCAGGCCCCCTCCCTCTCCTGCATGCTTCTTCATAGAAATAGATTTCAATATTGACAATTTGTACAGTTTGGGACGACTATGGAACCAAACAGGAGTTTTGTACACTATTAAGTACTTGGCACTAATATCAGCTAAGTATTTTGTTATAATACATATATTTGGGGTGTTATTTCACACTTATTTTAGGCTTCAAAGGCACAACTCTTCTGTGGGTGTAGGGACATTCAGGGACCTATGGGGAGTCCCGTCATTGAATAGGAGCACCAAAAATAGCTAGGGGGTCACACCCTCCATTGCAAGGTAAACAAATATAGGGTCTCCTAGGGATTTGTACCCCTTCCTCCCCATTATTTTCTTACTGTTTTTCATTTGCTAGTAATATTCCCTCCTCATTTGATTATCATTAGAGTACTAATAATAATCTATTTTTAACTTATTTATTAAAAGTTGTGTTCATTAATTTTTTATCCTTTGGGATGAAACCTTATTGCTTGAAACCTGTGGCTGCGTAATAATGTGGAACGTCCTTCTCAAGTAGTTTTCCTTTAATTGGGCTCAACTGGCAACTAATTATAACTGGGGTTTGAGATTGATGTCAGTGATCCAAAGAGCCCTGAGAAATAAACCATGAGTGAGGATATGTGAAAAACGAAAAATGTTACATATTTATGACACTGAAAGTGTAACCACAATTTCATTTTTTATGAAATAATGAAGAGAAAGTGATTATAATATACTTTCAAATTTACTTTATAAGTGAAATCTGGTTGAAAACCATTCATAAACCTTCCACAAGGTGTCCCCACTACACTGTGTTCGAAGCAGACATATGTTCATTCTCAGTCAGATCCATCTTCACACTGAATATGAGCATGTAACCATATAAGGTAAATGGGGCGGGACCAACACTGTGTGCGGGCTACAATGTATCAGATTACATCAGGCTACAGCACAATTGCTAAGCAACGTCAGAATGTCAGGATCACTGCAAACTCCACTTTCATTTTTTATGGAAATGAATATATGAAAATATCCAAAGATTGGCAAATGTGCTCATATCCTGTATTCTGTATTGTATTGCATATCTAGCATACATGTATCCCTTTAAATACTACTTGCCTTTAAGAAATGGTGCATTCATATCAAGTACTACATAGACTGAAGTAATGGAGGCTACCTTGATCTGGGAGTGAAGCCAATGTCTAGCATGTTTTAATAACAAGGGAACATGTTCCATAATATAAGATAATGAAGGAATGTGATGATTCAATAATGTTAATAACACTAAATGATGGATTAATACAAGGATGCATATATATTTAGAATAGATGTTCATACTCCAATCATTTTACAGCTATTAGTGACCAATGATTAGTTTGGTTCCAAAATATTAAACATATTAGTGAATGATCTTATTCTGGGGTTACCACCCCCAGAATTGTCTGTATAATTTCATGTGTTGCCTAAGTAAACTTAGAATTCTCCCATACTTGGACCCGAGTCAAGTGTGGTTACTTGTCCATGGACACCTGTTATTATTGATTTGGAAAGCAGACAGTGAGAGGGAGATTGGACTAAAGCATCCACAACACAAGCTTCTGATCTGTCATCTGGCTCCACACAGCTCTGTCAAGATCTCTGTTAACCCCTTCTCTGCTGGCACATTGCACTGCTCCCTATCAGCTGCTGGACACACCCACACACACAGCCATAAAATGCAGTTTTTAAAAGAGCACAGAAAAATGTGGGAAAATAAGTCATATGGCACAAAAAAGAGCATTATCTTAGCTACTATGTGACACATCATTAACAACCAGTGCAGTATTCTGTTTGTTTTTTTCAATGAAATGACATTTACGCTTTAAATCCAAATTGTATAATTATTTGGACCATGGACTATAGGGTCTCCAGCTGTATATAGCACCTTTTCTATATTCTGATCACAGTGGTACATTTAGGTATCTTAATCTCCCGTCTTATTTAACATTTGCATCCCGTCTCATCATGAAAAGGTTAATAGTATTTCTATAAAACCTCATCTTTGTACATCAGCTTCATGAACATAAAGCAATTTTATAGGTACCAGGTTCGTCGCGCGCCGTCTCCAGATGTGTTTTATGTCGGAGAGGATCTCCAGCAGCTATTGAAGTGACGGCAATCTAACACATCATGGCTGGGAGCGATTTTGTGCCGTTGTCATATTTGCTCTGGTGCGGCGCCCGCAGTCATCTAACTTTCACTTGTCTTATGTTTCCTTTCTTTGTGATCAGTGGGAACCTCCGCCGCGGCGTCTTTTCATGCTAATTTAAAATGAAAACTATCAAGAGAGACGAGAACGAGAGTATTGTGTAACAATCAGGAGGATGAAAGGGAGCAGGAAGGCGGCCGCGGTTCACCAGACATCGGGGAGATTTCCTACCGTAACGCTCTAGGCAGGGGCAGACGTATCATTGGTGCCGCACGTGCAGCGAGGCCCAAGAGTTAGGGGGGCCACTACCACCTCCTGGACTACAAAGGGGCCTTCATAATGTTCTTGCACAGGGGCCTGTGTGGACCTATGTGCACCAGTAGCGTAGGATTCACTGGCAAAAGGTTTTACCCAAGATTTAAGTCATGAAATGAAGCAGCCCCTGTGGCCATTGAGAGTATGGGTACCGCCAATCTGGGTACTGTAAGCCATTATCATACTGTTGGGCAAGCCAGAGCCTTATGTGTCTGGTCTCAGGACTCCTTCCTTGATTTTTCCTCTGCAGTCGATTTTCTTCCCTGCTGAGCCGCAGCCTGATCGGTCTCTGTCTATTTGCTGATGTTCTTTTTTATCTTTTGGTTTGCAATGTTCTCACTTGTTCATTTTGTCTCTGTCCTATCACCTCTTAGTTGGAACTATTTATACTCTCCTATCATCAACCTTTTTTGCTGGCTATATTTCTGTGTTGATTTCTACTAAGAAGTTCCAGCCCTGCTGCTTACAGATATTACCTTTAAGGCAGAAACCAGTGTTGTATTTATGCATTTCTCATTTGTCACCTATATTCTGTTCTCTGTTGGGTTTGTAGGAGGTTACCCTTGCTTGATTTCATTATTTCTTCGTTGTCCACTTGTTCACGTGCTTTCTGTTAGCTCATTTTGGGTTTCTCTCTATCTCTGCACACTTTCCTTATCTTGGTTAGTTGTGTATTGTCATCTCCTCTCTGGTTCCTTTGTAGGAACAAGAAAAAGCTTAATGGCCTCTTAGGGGGTCAGGTCTGAGCTGTGGTTTCTAGTTGTGTGGTTAGGGACATTCTTGTCTGTACAGGAACCAGTAGGGTGTGGGTGAAGCTAGGGATATTCTAGTCTGTACAGGAACCAGTATGGTGTAGGTGCAGCTAGGGATATTCTAGTCTGTACAGGAACCAGTAGGGTGATGTGCAGCTAGGGATTTTCCAGTCTGTACAGGAACCAGTAGGGAGTGGGTGCAGCTAGGGATTTTGTAGTATGTACAGGAATCAGTAGGGTGTGGGTGCAGCTAGGCATATTTTAGTCTGTAGAGGAACCAGTAGGGTGTGGGTGCAGCTAGGGATATTCTAGTCTGTACAGGAACAAGTAGGGTGATGTGCAGCTAGGGACATTCTAGTCTGTACAGGAACCAGTAGGGTGTGGGTGCAGCTAGGGATATTGTAGTCTGTACAGGAACCAGTAGGGTGTGAGTGCAGCTAGGGATATTCTAGTCTGTACAGGAACCAGTAGGATGTGGGTGTAGCTAGGGATATTCTAGTCTGTACAGGAACTAGTAGGATGTGGGTGCAGCTAGGGATATTCTAGTCTGTTCAGGAACCAGTAAGGTGTGGGTGCAGCTAGGGATATTTTAGTCTGTACAGGAACCAGTAGGGTGTGGGTGCAGCTAGGGATATTCTAGTCTGTAAAGGAACCAGTAGGGTGATGTGCAGCTAGGGATATTCTAGTCTTTACAGGAACCAGTAGGGTGATGTGCAGCTAGGGATATTTTACTCTGTACAGGAACCAGTAGGGTGATGTGCAGCTAGGGATATTCTAGTCTTTACAGGAACCAGTAGGGTGATGTGCAGCTAGGGATATTCTAGTCTTTACAGGAACCAGTAGGGTGATGTGCAGCTAGGGATATTCTAGTCTGTACAGGAACCCGTAGGGTGTGGGTGCAGCTGCATTGGTTTAGGCTTTATTTCTCCCTGTATGTGTGTGTGAGTTGATACATGCATAACAGCTGTTTTGGGACACTTGCAAAATTTAGTCCATTTGAGTCCGTTTGTTAATGCCTCATAGGAAAACCATACAGATTAGCTCTCGGATGGAAGAAAAGAAATCTAGCTTGCCATCTTCAATAGGTGGCACTAGCTCAATTTCTTTCCTTCCAGGGAAGATGTAATTTCCATTAATTTTCTGGAATACCAGATCCCCCTATAACCTGATAATTGAATATCCACTAAGGGTGCACAATCTGTCCTGCATCAATTTGTAATTAGGTAAATTTAACATCCAAAACTTCCCATATGTATTAGCCCTATAGGGTCCGACAATCTGTAGTCAGATAGTCTCATTAACAAGAGGCAATAAAGCCAAAAACACGACATATACAGGGTGTTACTGACCAGCAATTGCCTTGAAATTGAAACAATTACAATTTTTTTTAGTCTTTAACAAACTTTGCATCAATCTTTAGTAGTAATACGTATAAAAATAGATGTAATATAAATCAGCCTAGATAGATAAATAGATAGACCGACACTCATGATGTAACTTTCTAGTAAGTGTTTATCTCACCACAGAGTTGGTGTCACATCTACACCGCTCAGTGCTGCTGTATACTGTCCTCCATTCTGCTGCTGACAATGGACATCTGCTACATAGAAAGGAGAGAGGGAATGGTGAAATCATAGCGGCTGGAAATGATCTGCACCCACTAACTGAGAAACTGCTGCAAAACAGACATACAGCCTGCAGAGGAGAAATAATAATAATGTTTATTGCAATAGCGCCAAGATATTCCGCAGCACTTTACAATTCAGAGGGGACCTGTACAGACAATAAAGACATTATAATTTAAATATTACCGAGAGGAGTGAGGGCCCCGCTCACAAGCTACAATCTATGAGAAACTGCTGATCCGTAACATTAAAATAACATTGATTTTCTAGTGACAGAGGTGGAATGTATCAGACATCAAGAAAAAAATGTGTTAGAAACGGGAATAATTGACAGAAGTACAGATATGAGAGGGGTAATGTATCCTCATTCCTTAGGAATCTCTAAAACAGCACGTCTTGGTGGCTCTCGGTATTTGATGGGTCTTGTGGGGTGTTTCCCAGTATACAGCAGGTCTTGTGGGTATTGTCGGTATGTGGCAGGTCTTGTGGGGTATTGTCGGTATGTGGCAGGTCTTGTGGGGTATTGTCGGTATATGGCAGGTCTTGTGGGTGTTCCTGGTATATGACAGGTCTTGTGGGGTATTCCAGGTATACGGCAGGTTTTGTGGGGTGTTCCCGTATATGGCAGGACTTGTGGGGTATTTTCAGTATACAGCAGCTCTTGTGGGGTGTCCTGGTATATGGCAGGTCTTGTGGGGTGTTCCAGTATACGGCAGGTCTTGTGGGGTGTTTCTGGTATATGGCAGGTCTTGTGGGTGTTCCCAGTATATGGCAGGTCTTGTGGAGTGTTCCTGGTATATGGCAGGTCTTGTGGGTGTTCCTGGTATATGGCAGGTCTTGTGGGGTGTTCCCAGTATATGACAGGTCTCGTGGGGTGTTCCAGGTATACGGCAGGTCTTGTTGGGTGTTCCTGGTATATGGCAGGTCTTGTGGGTGTTCCTGGTATATGGCAGGTCTTGTGGGGTGTTCCCAGTATATGTCAGGTCTTGTGGGGTGTTCCTGGTATATGGCAGGTCTTGTGGGGTGCTCCCGGTATATGGCAAGTCTTGTGGGGTGTTCCTGGTATACAGTGGGATTTGTGGGGTATTCCTGGCATATGTCAGGTCTTGTGGGGTGTTCCAGTATACGGCAGGTCTTGTGGGGTGTTCCCGGTATATGACTGGTCTTGTTGGGTGTTCTTGGTATATGGCAGGTGTTGCAGGGTGTTCCCGTATATGACAGGTCTTGTGGGGTGCTCCCCGTATATGGCAAGTCTTGTGGGGCGTTTCTGGTTTAAAGCAGGTCTTTGTGGGGTGTTCCTGGTATACAGAAGGTCTTGTGGGTGTTCCTGGTATATGGCAGGTCTTGTGGGGTGTTTCTGTTATATGGCAGGTCTTGTGGGGTGTTTCTGGTATATAGAGGGTCTTGTAGGGTGTTCCCGGTATACAGCAGGTCTTGTGGGGTGTTCTCGATATATGGAGGGTCTTGTGGGGTGTTTCCAGTATATAGACGGTCTTGCTGGGTGTTCCTGTATATGGCGAGTCTTGTGGGGTGTTCACAGTATACAGCAGGTTTTGTGTGTTTTACTGGTATATGGAGGGTCTTGTAGGGTGTTTCTGTATTCGGAGGGTCTTGTGGTGTATTCCCAGTATATGGAGGGTCTTGTAGGATGTTCCCAGTATATGGAGGGTTTTGTAGGGTGTTCCCAGTATATGGAGGGTCTTGTGGTGTATTCCTGGTATACGGAGGGTCTTGTAGGGTGTTCCAGTATATGGAGGGTCTTGTAGGATGTTCCCAGTATATGGAGGGTCTTGTAGGGTGTTCCCAGTATATGGAGGGTCTTGTGGGGTGCTCCCAGTATATGGAGGGTCTTGTGGGGTGCTCCCACAATATGGCAGTTCTTGCGGGGTGTTTCTGGTAGTCATTGGTTGTCAGCTTTTCCTATACCTGAGTTAGGTTAGTTGCTCCTATCAGTCACAGGAGAGCGGGAGCAGCTGCTTCATAGTAAGTGGTAAGTTATGTAGACACTATCACATAGAGAAATGAGTGTCTATCACCTCCGGTGTTGGCAAAGCTTGGTTCAGAGGTGTAACAAGAATTTTCATTGGCCTGAAAGCAATGTGTGCACCAGGTCTTCATCTACCTTACGTCATTCATTATATACTAGGTTTTTTCTTATGTGGCAGAAAGTTCCTTATGCCCCATGAGCCAGGTGTGACTGCTGCCTCTGCACCCCTAAATCTGAAGGCAATGGTTTCCATCGATTTTTGCAGGATGTTTTCTTGCTTATGCTGCTTCATTTTAATGGAGATTTTATATTTGTCTTCTAGATCATGCTCCTGAGTGATCCAGACATGGAGAGCAGCATACTGATCAGCTCTGACGCTGGAGCCACCTACCAGAAATACAGACTCAACTTCTACATTCAGAGCCTGCTCTTCCACCCCAAGCAGGAGGACTGGGTGCTGGCCTACAGCCTGGACCAGAAGGTAAAACACAACACATGATGGGAACATCACTGATATCAGACCAACATTGTGATCTACTGTACTGACTAATTCTGGAGACACCTCCAGAACTGAATTCTCTGTACGGCCCTATCATGGGTGTATCAGGAGACACGGACGAGGCTGTTGGGGGTCACTCGCAGAAGATC
This sequence comes from Allobates femoralis, assembly GCA_033576535.1. NCBI lineage: Eukaryota > Metazoa > Chordata > Amphibia > Anura > Aromobatidae > Allobates > Allobates femoralis. The sequence continues at coordinate 1,130,699 of JARQOC010000006.1, read as the reverse complement.
GCAGCGTCTGGCCAAACAGTCAAAATCCTGAATTGTGGTTCTGTGCCTTTAAGAGGTATTTCTCTGCTTGGTGATAGCTGGAGGTCACTAGGACCCAGCAGGTCTCCTACCTTTAGCTGTCTCTATTTATACCCCCTTGGCTCCCGTGATGCATTGCTGGTGATAGGGTGTTTGGAGGTTATGTTGCTTCCTAGCTTTTCTGTGCATCATGGATTTCTGGTGTAGTTTGCTGTCCCCTCTCTCCCTTGTTTTCGTCTCCTTTAGCTGTTAGGGTGAACACTGCTATACCCAAGCTATCTGATCTCTACGTAGCTTTGTTGAGGGACAGACAGGGATGAGGTATCCTGTTCGGCGACCCTTTCGGAGACTGTATAGGGTTGTTAGGGGAGCCAGGTGTCAGCGCTAGTGTTTCTAGGGGTCACCATCTCCCTTTTCCCCCCTAGTCATCCTGTGCTGGATGTATCCCTATGCCCCGTGTGACAAGTCTGTGTCTCATGGAAGTAAGATATGAAATATGAGGGGCGTTGGGGTCCTATCAGGGCTGTGTGTAAAGACGCACTAAAGAGGCTCCATATTTTCCATGGTGATTGGGGCTCAAGAGGTGAGATCCTAACCGATCCCTCCAGGCAGCATCACTGAGGATTAATGTTCAGCCCATTACTAGCGCACCTTATTGGAACCCGCTAATATGGGGAAGTCAGGTGCAATTATAACCTACGACATAGGAATCATGGCTCATTAGCATACACCGATAATGATGTGCTAATTACACGCTAATCAGGCACCTCACATACATTAAGTCTGGGTGTAAGGTAGAGATCAGCAAATTAATTTGAAGCAAATTGATACTCACCTCGGGAAAAAAAAATCATATCCACGAGACTGGATGTTTTTGTGGATTTCATTGGGAAAATTCATCAAAATGGCAGCTGGGCCCCATGTCCCCAGCTTACAGGGGCCAGAGATGGGATAAAGAAAGTTTCAACCTTCCCTGGATGTGTCCCACCATCACCGCTCCTCAGATCAGCCTACCTCCTGTTTCCCATCTCTTAGTGACTATGCCAGTGGTAAGAACTGAAAACGTTAGTGATAAAAGCGCAAAGATAGAAGAGTGGTTTGGTAGAGCCGGTGTTGTACTCGGGGTAAGCTGGAGTCCCTCCTCCCAGTCAAATCAATTCACATAATTCCCCCTTTGATTTGAACAAATTTTCCCGAATTGAATTTCTGGAGATTTGCTTAACTCTAGTGTTTGGTAACGGGTCAATCGCCCTCTGGTGAGTACCCCCATCATGTAGCTCCTCCTTGATACCCGTGTGCTCAATGTGACGTTAACTGTTGCATCTCATCTTCTTGGTGGAAGCCACATGTGGACAAAACCAAGGACTTGTGGGCTCTTGCCTCCATCGTCAGCTCCTTTTCCTCCAGAACCGTGCCAGTTGGAGCCTCGTCTTTCCTGTTCCACCATCAGGTTTTCATAAGGCTTCTTTCCATGTTGGCGACATGATGTTGTAACGTCTTTCTGCTACTTATGTATGTCTTTGTTCACTTAAGTAACAACATAAAAGGAGAATTTTGGCACACCAAATTTTATATAAGAACCTTTATTGTACAAGTAGATCATAAAATTTTACGTTTTGACCCTTATATTTGGGTCTTCATCAGACATAAGGCAGGGCCATGAGTGGGATACCCATTTTCTCCGTAATGTCCATTTGACTCCAAATGTCAGGACTTAATAGAAATTGTACCTTCAGTCCACAGGTTGGACATCACTGATTGATGTGTGGTATTGCAGCTCAGCTCCATTGTGCCACTAGTTGACTACTGTCTTGAGTTGACCGCCCAGGGAGTCTGTGGTATGTTTATTTCTATTGTACCGGGAAGGGTTAATGTTAATTTTTCTGTGTTGGTAAGCTTTATCAGGTGATGCGTTTGATGACCACTCCCCCACCCTTTAAATAGTCTCATGACCCATCACCTGATGTCGTTGATAGAGTTCATTCTCTGGCTGACCATTGTGCCATGTGGACATTGTGTTCAGCTGCTGCTATAGGTCTTCCTGGTGTCATCATTTCTCTGCTTTGGAGTTTGGCAGCAGATTTCAAGTTTCTTTGTATCCTTATTGTCTTTTTCGCTGTCTGTTTTCACCTTCCCTGTGTTACAGTATATCTGCAGTGGTGAAGCTAGTGTCCTCACTGGCCAATGTACTAGCCAGGGTTATCCTGGGTGACAGCCAGGGTTGAGACACATGTTGGCAGCGGGGGGAAGGACCCGCTTACGGCTGTTAGGACAGAAAGGGACATACAAAGCTGTTTCTTGCTCCCTGTGGTTAGGGCCTTCCTTCCCTTTTCCATCCCGCTGTCCTTTTATGTTATTGCATCTGCAGTGATGATGCTAGTGTTCCCACCATCCAGTACACACTATGGTGACAGCCAAGGGTCTAGATGCGGGAGGAAGGATCCGCCTAGGCTGTTAGGGCAGTAACGACACAGGCCAATGTTGGGGTGTCCCCCCATTCCTTGACTCCCTACGTTAGGGCCATCCTTGACTATTCCTTACCACTGTCCCTATGTGTTGATATATCTGCAGTGGTGATGCTAGCATTCTCGCCGTCCAGTACTTAGCTGGGGTTATACTAGGTGACAGCCAGGTCTAGATGGTGGGAGGAAGGACCCGCTTAGGCTGTTAGGGCAGTAAGGGACAGACACAGGCCAATGTTAGGAGGTGTCCCCCCATTCCTCCCTCCCTACAGTTAGGGCCTTCTTTGACTATTCCTTGCCACTGTCCTCTATGTGTTGATGTATCTGCAGTGGTGATGCTAGCAGTTTTTGCCATCCAGTGCTCTAGCTGGGGTTATACTAGGTGACAGCCAGGGTCTAGATGGCGGGAGGAAGGACCCGCTTAGGCTGTTAGGGCAGTAAGGGACAGACACAGGCCAATGTTAGGAGGCGTCCCCCCTTTCCTCGCTCCCTACAGTTAGGGCCTTCTTTGACTATTCCTTCCTACTGTCCCTATGTGTTGATGTATCTGCAGTGGTGATGCTAGCGTTCTCCTGTCCAGTACTCTAGCTGGGGTTATACTAGGTGACAGCCAGGGTCTAGATGGTGGGAGGAAGGACCCGCTTAGGCTGTTAGGGCAGTAAGGGACAGACACAGGCCAATGTTAGGAGGCGTCCCCCATTCCTCGCTCCCTACAGTTAGGGCCTTCCTTGACTATTCCTTCCACTGTCCTAGTGTTGATTTTATTGCAGTGTGATGATAGCGGTGTATCTGCGCCGTCCCGTCTCAGCTTGGGGTTATACAGGTGACTAGCCAGGTCTAGATGGGTGGGTAAGGACCGCTTAGTGTGAGGGCAGTAGGTCCAGCAAAAGGCCAAAAGTTATGTGCGTTCACTTTTTCCTCCCTACCGTTAGAGCCTTACCATTGACATTCTTCCTTTCTCATTCTCTCCTTACACGACACTTGAAGTGATAAATGGCAGAGCCGTATCGTGTGGACTCCATAAGACCCTACCGTTGTCACAGCGTCCTGGGTTTCTTCCTCCTCTTGCCCTATTTCCGTAGCACTTGGGCGACTGTTCCGTCCGCATGATGAACTCACTCATCAGGTTTCCCAGCTAAAAATGGCAATAAATCGTCTCGGCTGCATGTTTTCCAGCAGACAAAAATGAGCTTTTACATAAGGACTGATGACAATAAACAATGGCAGACGCCGCGCTGTCACATCTGATTTACTTCCAAGCGTCGTGGCACGCAGGAGCCGGCAAGATTGCACATCCATAATTGCGCCCATCTCCAGGGCCGGATTGAACTTCGCACTGATCAATTTCACATCACCCTATGTTCTCCCAGGATCCCCGGCCACATCCTTCTTCGCTGAAAACCGCGCTAAAGATGGCAGAGAGCCGCTTCCGGACCATAACACAGCGAGGCGAGCGCTGCGCCATCATTACTTTACATCAATGCTGTGCACGAAGCGTAATGAGCCCTTACATCACAAAGAGCCATTAAAGCATCTTACTTTCCATAAGTTAAAATCTCTAATATAAAGTGCAGGAAGGTTAGGTAAAAGGTGAAGAGCACATAGTGCGACTCAGGCGCCCCACACGAAGCTGTCTCATTCCCTGTACATCGTCCAAGCTTCCTGCTGCACATCACTATAAAAGAGATTAATCAGAAAAGCTGCAGAGCAAATAAAATAACCGAATATGACAACCAAGAGGTATAAAGATGTTACACTGTGTACAAGGTGATACAGCCAGATTAATGATATAAAGACTCATCCTGTACTGATCCTGAGATACCTCCTGTATTATACTCCAGAGCTGCACTCACTATTCTGCTGGTGCAGTCACTGTGTAATACATTACATTACTGATCCTGAGTTACCTCCTTATTATACTCCGAGCTGCACTCACTATTCTGCTGGTGCAGTCACTGTGTACATACATTACATTACTGATCCTGAGTTACCTCCTGTATTATACTCCAGAGCTGCACTCACTATTCTGCTGGTGCAGTCACTGTGTACATACATTACATAACTGATCCTGAGTTACCTCCTGTATTATACTCCAGAGCTGCACTCACTATTCTGCTGGTGCAGTCACTGTGTACATACATTACATTACTGATCCTGAGTTACCTCCTGTATTATACTCCAGAGCTGCACTCACAAATTCTGCTGGTGCAGTCACTGTGTACATACATTACATTACTGATCCTGAGTTACCTCCTGTATTATACTCCAGAGCTGCACTCACTATTCTGCTGGTGCAGTCACTGTGTACATACATTACATTACTGATCCTGAGTTACCTCCTGTATTATACTCCAGAGCTGCACTCACTATTCTGCTGGTGCAGTCACTGTTACATACATTACATTACTGATCCTGAGTTACCTCCTGTATTATACTCCAGAGCTGCACTCACTATTCTGCTGGTGCAGTCACTGTGTACATACATTACATTACTGATCCTGAGTTACCTCCTGTATTATACTCCAGAGCTGCACTCACTATTCTGCTGGTGCAGTCACTGTGTACATACATTACATTACTGATCCTGAGTTACCTCCTGTATTATCCTCCAGAGCTGCACTCACTATTCTGCTGGTGCAGTCACTGTGTACATACATTACATTACTGATCCTGAGTTACCTCCTGTATTATACTCCAGAGCTGCACTCACTATTCTGCATGGTGCAGTCACTGTGTACATACATTACATTACTGATCCTGAGTTACCTCCTGTATTATACTCCAGAGCTGCACTCACTATTCTGCTGGTGCAGTCACTGTGTACATACATTACATTACTGATCCTGAGTTACCTCCTGTATTATACTCCAGAGCTGCACTCACTATTCTGCTGGTGCAGTCACTGTGTACATACATAACATTACTGATCATGAGTTACCTCCTGTAGTATATCAGAGCTGCACTCACTATTTGTGGTGCAGTCACTGTGGTACAATAATACATACTGATCCAGAGTTACACTCCTGTATATACTCCAGAGAGTGATCACTATTCTGTGGTGCAGTCACTGTGTACATACATACATTACTGATCTGAGTTACTCTGTAATACTCCAGAGCTGCACTCACTTTTCTGCTGGTGCGTCACTGTGTAATACACTTACATTACTGAACCTGGTTACCGTCTGATTATACTCGACATGATAATTGACACTTGGCTGGTACAAGTCACTGTGTACATAATACACTTACATTAATGACACTGGAGTTACGTACTCACTGTACGTAAATGCACTGGGAGTGACAGTATATTACATGGGTGTCAGGTATCACTGTGGTACATATAATACACTGGAGTTACTCCTGTATATAATGACACTGGAGTTGACACACGGATAATGACACTGCTGGTACTGTATAATACACTGGGTAGCAGATAATACTGGGTGGTCACAGGATAATGACACTGGGTACAGGATATGACACTGGGTGTACATGATATAGAATCAGGGGACGACTAATGACACTGGGTGACATGGTAATGACACTGGGGTACAGATAATGACCACTGGGGTACAGGATAATGACACTGGCGTGAGTTACACGGTCGATAATGACACTGGGTACATGATAATGACACTGGTGGTACAGGATAAGACACTGGGTGGTACAAATAATGAACTGGGGTACGTGACACTGGGTACATGATAATGACACTGGGTACAGGATAATGACACTGGGTCAGGTACATGACATAGAGTGTACACTGCTGGGTACAGATAATGACACTGGGTGTACAGGATAATGACATGGGTACAGATAATGACACTGGGGTACAGGATAATGACACTGGGGTACAGGATAATGACACTGGGGTACAGATAATGACACTGGGGTACAGGATAATGACACTGGGGTACAGATAATGACACTGGGGGTACAGGATAATGACACTGGGGTACAGGATAATGACACTGGGGGTACAGGATAATGACACTGGGGTACAGATAATGACACTGGGGGTACAGGATAATGACACTGGGGGTACAGGATAATGACACTGGACAGTATGCACTGGGGGTACAGGATAATGACACTGGGGTACAGGATAATGACACTGGGGTACAGGATAATGACACTGGGGTACAGATAATGACACTGGGGGTACAGGATAATGACACTGGGGTACAGGCATAATGACACTGGGGTACAGGATAATGACACTGGGGTACAGGATAATGACACTGGGGGTACAGGATAATGACACTGGGGTACAGGATAATGACACTGGGGGTACAGAATAATGACACTGGGGGTACATGATAATGACACTGGGGTACAGGATAATGACACTGGGGGTACAGGATAATGACACTGGGGTACATGATAATGACACTGGGGTACAGGATAATGACACTGGGGGTACAGGATAATGACACTGGGGGTACAGGATAATGACACTGGGGGTACACGATAATGACACTGGAGGTACAGGATAATGACACTGGGGGTACAGAATAATGACACTGGGGTACATGATAATGACACTGGGGTACAGGCTAATGACACTGGGGTACAGGATAATGACACTGGGGTACAGGATAATGACACTGGGGGTACAGAGATAATGACACTGGGGTACAGGCTAATGACACTGGGGTACAGGATAATGACACTGGGGTACAGGATAATGACACTGAGGGTACAGGATAATGACACTGGGGTACATGATAATGACACTGGGGTACAGGATAATGACACTGGGGTACAGGATAATGACACTGGGGTACATGATAATGACACTGGGGTACAGGATAATGACACTGGGGGTACAGGATAATGACACTGGGGGGTACAGGATAATGACACTGGGGGTACAGGATAATGACACTGGGGGTACACGATAATGACACTGGGGGTACAGGATAATGACACTGGGGGTACAGAATAATGACACTGGGGGTACATGATAATGACACTGGGGTACAGGCTAATGACACTGGGGTACAGGATAATGACACTGGAGTACAGGATAATGACACTGGGGGTACAGGATAATGACACTGGGGGTACAGGATAATGACACTGGGGTACAGGTAATGACACTGGGGGTACAGGATAATGACACTGGGGTACAGGATAATGACACTGAGGTACAGGATAATGACACTGGGGGTACAGAATAATGACACTGGGGTACAGGCTAATGACACTGGGGTACATGATAATGACACTGGGGTACAGGATAATGACACTGGAGGTACAGGATAATGACACTGGGGTACAGGATAATGACACTGAGGGGTACAGGATAATGACACTGGGGGTACAGAATAATGACACTGGGGGTACATGATAATGACACTGGGGTACAGGATAATGACACTGGGGGTACAGGATAATGACACTGGGGTACACGATAATTACACTGGGGATACAGGATAATTACACTGGGGTACAGGATAATGACACTGGGGGTACAGGATAATGACACTGGGGGTACAGGATAATGACACTGGGGGTACAGGATAATGACACTGGGGGTACAGATAATGACACTGGGGTACAGGATAATGACACTGGGGGTACAGGATAATGACACTGGGGTACAGGATAATGACACTGGGGGTACAGGATAATGACACTGGGGTACAGGATAATGACACTGGGGTACAGGATAATGACACTGACAACTGGGGGTACAGGATAATGACACTGGAGGTACAGGATAATGACACTGGGGTACAAGATGATGACACTGGGGTACAGGTTTAATGACACTGGGGGTACAGGATAATGACACTGGGGTACAGGATAATGACACTGGGGTACAGGATAATGACACTGAGGGTACAGGATAATGACACTGGGGTACAGATAATGACACTGGGGTACAGGATAATGACACTGGGGGTACAGGATAATGACACTGGGGTACAGGATAATGACACTGGGGTACAGGATAATGACACTGGGGGTACAGGATAATGACACTGGGGTACAGGATAATGACACTGAGGGTACAGGATAATGACACTGGGGTACAGAATAATGACACTGGGGTACAGGATAATGACACTGGGGTACAGGATAATGACACTGGGGGTACAGGATAATGACACTGGGGTACAGGATAATGACACTGGGGGTACAGGATAATGTCACCCTACCCTCACACTGACTATAACCCCTATCGGACAGGTATTTCTATCACACATGACTATATTTATCCAGATTGTGAATATTTCCCCCTCGATGATCAGATGTAAATGGAGCTTGTGATGAATGTTTTTTATAATCCTAATTAGTAGCAGGTATTTAGTTTAGTAATTAGCCCCCATCAAGTCAATTTGAAATGAAAATAGATGCCTTGATTACAGAACTCATTACAGAGGGAGCGCCCTCTCAATAACCCTTTCATTTCCAATTCTTAGACTAAATCAAGTGTGGCGCCTTCATCATGTCCTCAATTTACATAAATAGCAGAAAGGAGAACTGGAGCGTGAGGGAGAATCAGCGTCAGTAAGCTGCTGATCAGCCCTCAGAAAAAGGTTATGTTACTCTTCAGCCATCCCCGTTCCTGTGTTTACCCTGTGGCTCCTCATCGGGGGGGGTTTAGTTCGGGATATTTAACTTTTATTTAATCATAAACCTTAAATTATAGTTATATCTCAGAAGTGTAACTTGAATCTTAACAGTATGTGGCAGAAGGACCTCCATAGATTCCATAGACTGACCCTCAGGCAAGGGAGGTCCTAGATGTCCCTTATCCCTGAGTTATCTCTGATGGTGAGGATGTCTGAGCTGCCACCCATGCCCTGTTTCTGCCCAGCCCTGATATAATACCCCCTCCCCTATCCAGGAGGTAAGGTGGTCGAATAGGATTGGTACAACCCCACAGAAATAGAACAAAGATGAACCCCAGAACATTTGATCTAAGAGGTAATACAGAGATTAATTCCTGCCAGCCCAATCACTACTGACCAAGAACGACAACCCAAGTCTTCATCTTTTGTATTTTAGGATCCTCTTTTGCCATTTTTCCACTTTTCGTGTAATGGTTTTCTACATGAGTGATCTTTACATAGTGGAGTCTGGCATACTCAGTGACCTAAATGCATAATCATAATTGTTCTTGTTTCCTTTATGGGGCCCCTTGAGCTCAAATTCTGCCAATTTCGTAAAAGTAAAAAAAAATGTCCTGGGATGCCCTCAGTATCTTTCATGTTAGTGTGACCCCATCTGGAGTCCAATACTTAGGGCGCGTGACTCTAATACCTCTAAAGCTCCCCCCCATACACATCAGATCATGCTATCAACAGATATGTCTCCCGAGTCTCCTATACACAGTGACACTTTGCTGAGGGTTTCTGTTTTGTCCATACTGGGAGCTGCTCCAGATTCCTCTGTGCTCCTCTAAACTCATATTTACCCTCCACATCCTTTTGACCTATCCAGTCCCCTTTGTGCCCCCCTAAACTCCTCTTTACCCTTGAGGCTCCTCTGTCGGCTCTAGATTCCTTTGAGTTACTCATGACTCTTCAGTGCTTATCTGTGCCCTCCAAAATTCTTGGTGCTCCTCTAAAATCTTCTTTATACTTCAGACTATTTTATCTGTGCTCTACCTTTCTGTACTGCAGATTCTGTAGCAGGTCCAGGGTTGTACAACCAGCACCAGTCATGTGGTCTGGCCAGTCTGATTAGAATTGTAGTCCGCTCTGCTCGGTGAGTAATATGGCCTTCCTGCTGACTTCCCTTGGTTGTAGGTTGCCTGATGCCTTTAGTCCTTCAATAGACCCTCTTAGTTCCTATGGGTTACATCCAGCTAGGCTTGTATCCGTGCTCAGAGCAGTATCCTGGTCCTCTATACTACTGTCTCCTCAGAAAGCTCTGCTTGAGTGGTCAGTGGGCATAAACCCCACCAGCTTCCAGTTCCTACAACCAGCCAGTCCTCCTCACTGTACCTCTCCTTCTCCTACTCTGCCCTACTACATTACCCTAACCCCTTCCCCTCACCGGAGAGTGAGTCACATACCCAAACCAACATAAAGTACTCAGTCTCTCAACAAGGGATCAGGCAATGTGTGTTCACTTCTGACATCCAGCAGATGGACTACAATTCTCTTCAGACATGGCATTACAAACAAAGTTAGGGCAATATCATTTTGTGGCGGCCAGAAACAGAAGTGCCACAATTAGATCTTATTGGAAGCTTGAGCTGCTACTTTATCCATCCCATGCGCTTCACACTATGCTTTACACTGCAGCACTGCTCCTTTATACTGACATTCATTGTAAACTTCGAGCAAAGAAACCACTAAGGAAAAAAAATATTTTCTGCACATAAAGTGAGGATAGCGAGCGGGGTCTTAAGATCCAGTAATATAAACACTAAAACGAGGGTTATTATAGGAATAGATACAAGCACAATCCGTTCCGTCTTAATAACTTGGTCCTTGGTCAAAGTTGTTATCGCTAAGTTACGAGAAGAACCTGAAGCCTCGTATTCCTTGGATAAACACCGCGAGCAGCGACGGCAGCCGCCGCCATCCGTGTCTTTGTTATGAGATGTTTGTCCTTTTATTTGTAACTTCTGTAAATTGACAACCATAACACTTCCCGCTCCGCCGGCGCTGAGTGCCGGACCCCCGCCGAGAGACGCCTTATTATCGCGCCAACGGAAAAAGCTTTTATCTGAAAATTACAATGCTTTGTGGCGCAATCACTTCTGCCAGTTTTGGCCGAGAAATTTTGAAGCCGAGCCGCAATCCAAGAAATTCAGTCTCAATATGCAACACGGTAAGTGCCTGTCTGCAGATGTAGCAGAGCTGAAATTGTCAGAAAAAGCTAGATACGTATATACTGGTGGAGCCATACTGTCTGCTGTGTTGCCCTATTAATTATGGGGATATCTGTTTTTTAAGTATTTTACTGATGTCTCCTCAGCATAAACCATTCACCATTCACCATTCACAATAGATGATATCACAGCTCACCTCCTCCTGTACAATGACTGATAACACCTCTATATACAGTAGATAACACAGGATCCACCATTCACAATAGATGATATCACAGCTCACCTCCTGTACAATGACTGATAACACCTCTATATACAGTAGATAACACATGATCCACCATTCACAATAGGTGATATCACAGCTCACCTCCTCCTGTACAATGACTGATAACACCTCTATATACAGTAGATAACACAGGATCCACCATTCACAATAGATGATATCACAGCTCACCTCCTGTACAATGACTGATAACACCTCTATATACAGAAGATAACACATGATCCACCATTCACAATAGGTGATATCACAGCTCACCTCCTCCTGTACAATGACTGATAACACCTCTATATACAGTAGATAACACAGGATCCACCATTCACAATAGATGATATCACAGCTCACCTCCTCCTGTACAATGACTGATAACACCTCTATATACAGTAGATAACACAGGATCCACCATTCACAATAGATGATATCAACAGCTCACCTCCTGTACAATGACTGATAACACCTCTATATACAGTAGATAACACAGGATCCACCATTCACAGTAAATGATATCACAGCTCACCTCCTCCTCCTGTACAATGACTGATAACACCTCCATATACAGTAGATAACACAGGATCCACCATTCACAATAGGTGATATCACAGCTCACCTCCTCCTGTACAGTGACTGATAACACCTCTATATACAGTAGATAACACAGGATCCACCATTCACAATAGATGATATCACAGCTCACCTCCTCCTGTGCAATAACTGAAAGCACCTCTACATAGATAGCTTTTTGTTTCCAATTATGCTGGCGGTGTGAACAGGCTCCTACAGACCTGTTCTCTGTGTGCAGGACTCATCTGTGTTATAATTAATTGCCTCTTGCCATGCAAGAGATGGGGTTCCCGCCCCTCTCTGGGCCCTGCACACATATAGCCCCGTCGCCTTCATTCCACTTCAGACACTGGTCATACTGGCTCACTGCTTACTGGTAAGTATTCACACCAGTCAGGTTTTAATACAACAGTTAGGATCGTGTCTGAGATGGGTACACTTTGAAGATAGTGACGTGGCTTAAAATAACTTTTTCTGCGCAAAAAAACGGATTAACTAAGTACCCTGTATTTGTTATAACCATTTTTATACTGCACTTGCATTTTAATATTTTTACTGCAGTGTACTGTTGTTTTTTGTCGCAATAGCTTTTTGTTTCCACCTCTACATAGAGTAGTAACACAGGATCCACCATTCACAATAGGTGATATCACAGCTCACCTCCTCCTCCTGTACAATGACTGATAACATCTCTATATACAGTAGATAACACAGGATCCACCATTCACAATAGGTGATATCACAGCTCACCTCCTCCTGTACAATGACTGATAACACCTCTATATACAGTAGATAACACAGGATCCACCATTCACAATAGGTGATATCACAGCTCACCTCCTCCTCCTGTACAATGACTGATAACACCTCTATATACAGTAGATAACACAGGATCCACCATTCACAATAGGTGATATCACAGCTCACCTCCTCCTCCTGTACAATGACTGATAACATCTCTATATACAGTAGATAACACAGGATCCACCATTCACAATAGGTGATTCACAGCTCACCTCCTCCTGTACAATGACTGATAACATCTCTATATACAGTAGATAACACAGGATCCACCATTCACAATAGATGATATCACAGCTCACCTCCTCCTGTACAATGACTGATAACACCTCTATATACAGTAGATAACACAGGATCCACCATTCACAATAGATGATATCACAGCTCACCTCCTCCCCTGTACAATGACTGATAACACCTCTATATACAGTAGATAACACAGGATCCACCATTCACAATAGGTGATATCACAGCTCACCTCCTCCTCCTGTACAATGACTGATAACACCTCTATATACAGTAGATAACACAGGATCCACCATTCACAATAGGTGATATCACAGCTCACCTCTCCTCCTGTACAATGACTGATAACACCTCTATATATAGTAGATAACACAGGATCCACCATTCACAATAGGTGATATCACAGCTCACCTCCTCTCCTGTACAATGACTGATAACACCTCTATATACAGTAGATAACACAGGATCCACCATTCACAATAGGTGATATCACAGCTCACCTCCTCCTGTACAATGACTGATAACACCTCTATATACAGTAGATAACACAGGATCCACCATTCACAATAGGTGATATCACAGCTCACCTCCTCCTGTACAATGACTGATAACCCTCTATATACAGTAGATAACACAGGATCCACCATTCACAATAGGTGATATCACAGCTCACCTCCTCCTCCTGTACAATGACTGATAACACCACTATATACAGTAGATAACACAGGATCCACCATTCACAATAGGTGATATCACAGCTCACCTCCTCCTCCTGTACAATGACTGATAACACCACTATATACAGTAGATAACAACAGGATCCACCATTCACAATAGATGATATCACAGCTCACCTCCTCCTCCTGTACAATGACTGATAACACCTCTATATACAGTAGATAACACAGGATCCACCATTCACAATAGGTGATATCACAGGTCACCTCCTCCTGTACAATGACTGATAACACCTCTATATACAGTAGATAACACAGGATCCACCATTCACAATAGGTGATATCACAGCTCACCTCCTCCTCCTGTACAATGACTGATAACACCACTATATACAGTAGATAACACAGGATCCACCATTCACAATAGGTGATATCACAGCTCACTCCTCCTCCTGTACAATGACTGATAACACCACTATATACAGTAGATAACACAGGATCCACCATTCACAATAGATGATATCACAGCTCACCTCCTCCTCCTGTACAATGACTGATAACACCTCTATATACAGTAGATAACACAGGATCCACCATTCACAATAGGTGATATCACAGCTCACCTCCTCCTCCTGTACAATGACTGATAACACCTCTATATACAGTAGATAACACAGGATCCACCATTCACAATAGGTGATATCACAGCTCACCTCCTCCTGTACAATGACTGATAACACCTCTATATACAGTAGATAACACAGGATCCACCATTCACAATCGGTGATATAGTTACTCTTCGGCGTCCAGCATTTCAGCAGTTAATGAGTGGATTGTGGCGCGGTGTCAGCTTGATCAGTGTTGTGCGGTTTATCGCAGTCGTTAAGTCGCAGTTGCCAGATGAGGATGACACGTGCCGCCGCTGTAAGATTTAGCAATTTTATTGCAGAAGACTTTTAATAAGGCAATGTGTGAGGAAGAAGCGGCTCCCAGGGGCGCAGCCTCCACCCCCGAATAATGGGGAACGTTAGGCGAGCGTGGGGACCGTGTGTTCATTAGGCAGCCAGACCCAATCCTCCACTTTTATCATGTTGTCTAATTGCTTTGTGAATTCTCGTCTATTTTTATCTACAAGCAGAATACGGCATCGCCGGTGTCCACCTGGGCGTACGGAGGGGTGGCACACTGGAACATTGGGGGACGGGGGGGGGGGGGGCATATTGGAACCTTGGGGGGGGGTGGCTGAGGATGAAAAGGTTCCTTCCAACACCAAACCCCAGGATAAGGGATCAAAGGTGACAGACTATGATAGAACCTGCGGAGTGATGATAGGACATCAATAGAAGCAGCACCTGCTGCCGGGACACAAAGTCACAACGCTAACAATCATCACAAGGAGAAAGACAAAGCGAAATACATCCAACAGCCAGAAAACACAGATATTGTTCCCATCCGATTATCACAGTTATCTCTATGCTAGATCCTTAGCCTGTTAGTATACAGGAGCAGTATTATAGTAGGTATATTCTTGTATATAGGGGCAGTATTATAGTAGTTATATTCTTGTATATAGGAGCAGTATTATAGTAGTTATATTCTTGTACATAGGAGCAGTATTATAGTAGGTATATTCTTGTATATAGGAGCAGTATTATAGTAGTTATATTCTTGTATATAGGAGCAGTATTATAGTAGTTATATTCTTGTATATAGGAGCAGTATTATAGTAGTTATATTCTTGTACATAGGAGCAGTATTATAGTAGTATATTCTTGTATATAGGAGAGTATTATAGTAGTTATATTCTTGTATATAGGAGCAGTATTATAGTAGTTATATTCTTGTATATAGGAGCAGTATTAATAGTAGTTATATTCTTGTATATAGGAGCAGTATTATAGTAGTTATATTCTTGTAATAGGCAGTATTATAGTAGTATATTCTTGTAATAGGGCAGTATTATAGTAGTTATATTTTGTAATGGGCAGTATTATAGTATTATATTCTTGTAATAGGGGCAGTATTAAGTAGTTATATTCTTGTAAGCATTATAGTAGTAATCGAATAGAGAGTATTATAGTAGTTATATTCTTGTAATAGGGCAGTATTATAGTAGTATATTCTTGTAATAGACATATTAGTATTTATATTCTTGTATTAGGAGCAGTATTATAGTAGTTATATTCTTGTTATAGGGCAGTATTATAGTAGTTATATTCTTGTATATAGGAGCAGTATTATAGTAGTTATATTCTTGTATATAGGAGCAGTATTATAGTAGTTATATTCTTGTATATAGGGCAGTATTATAGTAGTTATATTCTTGTAATAGGGCAGTATTATAGTAGTTAATTCTTTAATAGGACAGTTTATAGTAGTTATATTCTTGTATATAGGGCAGTATTATAGTATTATATTCTGTATATAGGACAGTATTATAGTAGTTATATTCTTGTAATAGGGCAGTATTATAGTAGTTATATCTTGTAATAGGACAGTATTATAGTATTATATTTTGTATATAGGGCAGTATTATAGTAGTTATATTCTTGTATATAGGGCAGTATTATAGTAGTTATATTCTTGTATATAGGGCAGTATTATAGTAGTTATATTCTTGTATATAGGGCAGTATTATAGTAGTTATATTCTTGTATATAGAGCAGTATTATAGTAGTTATATTCTTGTATATAGGAGCAGTATTATAGTAGTTATATTCTTGTATGTAGGAGCAGTATTATAGTAGTTATATTCTTATATATAGGAGCAGTATTATAGTAGTTATATTCTTGTATATAGGAGCAGTATTATAGTAGTTATATTCTTGTATATAGGAGCAGTATTTTTGTAGTTATATTCTTATATATAGGAGCAGTATTATAGTAGTTATATTCTTGTATATAGGAGCAGTATTATAATAGTTATATTCTTGTATATAGGAGCAGTATTATAGTAGTTATATTCTTGTATATAGGAGCAGTATTATAGTAGTTACATTCTTGTATATAGGGGCAGTATTATAGTAGTTATATTCTTGTATATAGGAGCAGTATTATAGTAGTTATATTCTTGTATGTAGGGCAGTATTTTTGTAGTTATATTCTTGTATATAGGGGCAGTATTATAGTAGTTATATTCTTGTATATAGGAGCAGTATTATAGTAGTTATATTCTTGTACATAGGGGCAGTATTATAGTAGTTATATTCTTGTATATAGGAGCAGTATTATAGTAGTTATATTCTTGTACATAGGGGCAGTATTATAATAGTTATAGTCTTGTATATAGGGGCAGTATTATAGTAGTTATATTCTTGTATATAGGAGCAGTATTATAGTAGTTATATTCTTGTACATAGGAGCAGTATTATAGTAGTTATATTTTGTATATAGGAGCAGTATTATAGTAGTTATATTCTTGTATATAGGAGCAGTATTATAGTAGTTATATTCTTGTACATAGGAGCAGTATTATAGTAGTTATATTCTTGTATATAGGAGCAGCATTATAGTTGTTATATTCTTGTATATAGGAGCAGTATTATAGTAGTTATATTCTTGTACATAGGAGCAGTATTATAGTAGTTATATTCTTGTACATAGGAGCAGTATTATAGTAGTTATATTCTTGTACATAGGAGCAGTATTATAGTAGTTTATTCTTGTATATAGGGGCAGTATTATAGTGTTATATTCTTGTATATAGGAGCAGTATTATAGTAGTTATATTCTTGTATATAGGGGCAGTATTATAGTAGTTATATTCTTGTACATAGGGGCAGTATTATAATAGTTATAGTCTTGTATATAGGAGCAGTATTATAGTAGTTATATTCTTGTACATAGGGCAGTATTTTGTAGTTATATTCTTGTATATAGGGGCAGTATTATAGTAGTTATATTCTTGTATATAGGAGCAGTATTATAGTAGTTATATTCTTGTACATAGGGCAGTATTATAGTAGTTATATTCTTATATATAGGAGCAGTATTATAGTAGTTACTGCTCCTATATACAAGAATATAACTACTATAATACTGCTCCTATATATAAGAATATAACTACTATAATACTGCCCTATGTACAAGAATATAACTACTATAATACTGCTCCTATATACAAGAATATAACTACTATAATACTGCCCTATATACAAGAATATAACTACAAAAATACTGCCCCTATGTACAAGAATATAACTACTATAATACTGCTCTATATACAAGACTATAACTATTATAATACTGCCCCTATGTACAAGAATATAACTGCTATAATACTGCCCCTATATACAAGAATATAACTACTATAATACTGCTCCTATATACAAGAATACATTATAGTAGTTATATTCTTGTATATAGGAGCAGTATTATAGTAGTTACATTCTTGTATATAGGGGCAGTATTATAGTAGTTATATTCTTGTATATAGGAGCAGTATTATGGTAGTTATATTCTTGTATATAGGAGCAGTATTATAGTAGTTATATTCTTGTATGTAGGGGCAGTATTTTTGTAGTTATATTCTTGTATATAGTGGCAGTATTATAGTAGTTATATTCTTGTACATAGGGGCAGTATTATAGTAGTTATATTCTTGTATATAGGAGCAGTATTATAGTAGTTATATTCTTGTATATAGGGGCAGTATTATAGTAGTTATATTCTTGTACATAGGGGCAGTATTATAGTAGTTATATTCTTGTATATAGAAGCAGTATTATAGTAGTTATATTCTTGTATATAGGGGCAGTATTATAGTAGTTATATTCTTGTATATAGGAGCAGTATTATAGTAGTTATATTCTTGTACATAGGAGCAGTATTATAGTAGTTATATTCTTGTATATAGGAGCAGTATTATAGTAGTTATATTCTTGTATATAGGAGCAGTATTATAGTAGTTATATTCTTGTACATAGGAGCAGTATTATAGTAGTTATATTCTTGTATATAGGAGCAGTATTATAGTAGTTATATTCTTGTATATAGGAGCAGTATTATAGTAGTTATATTCTTGTACATAGGAGCAGCATTATAGTTGTTATATTCTTGTATATAGGAGCAGTATTATAGTAGTTATATTCTTGTACATAGGAGCAGTATTATAGTAGTTATATTCTTGTACATAGGAGCAGTATTATAGTAGATATATTCGTGTATATAGGGTTAGTATTATAGTAGTTATATTCTTGTATATAGGGGCAGTATTATAGTAGTTATATTCTTGTATATAGGAGCAGTATTATAGTAGTTATATTCTTGTATATAGGGGCAGTATTATAGTAGTGATATTCTTGTATATAGGGGCAGTATTATAGTAGTTATATTCTTGTATATAGGGGCAGTATTATAGTAGTGATATTCTTGTATATAGGGCAGTATTATAGTAGTTAAATTCTTGTACATAGGGGCAGTATTATAGTAGTGATATTCTTGTATATAGGGGCAGTATTATAGTAGATATATTCGTGTATATAGGGCAGTATTATAGTAGTTATATTCTTGTATATAGGGGCAGTATTATAGTAGTTATATTCTTGTATATAGGAGCAGTATTATAGTAGTTATATTCTTGTATATAGGGGCAGTATTATAGTAGTGATATTCTTGTATATAGGGGCAGTATTATAGTAGTTATATTCTTGTATATAGGGGCAGTATTATAGTAGTTACATTCTTGTATATAGGGGCAGTATTATAGTAGTTATATTCTTGTATATAGAAGCAGTATTATAGTAGTTATATTCTTGTATATAGGAGCAGTATTATAGTAGTTATATTCTTGTATATAGGGGCAGTATTATAGTAGTGATATTCTTGTATTAGGGGCAGTATTATAGTAGTTATATTCTTGTATATAGGGGCAGTATTATAGTAGTGATATTCTTGTATATAGGGGCAGTATTATTGCAGTTATATTCTTGTTTGTTGGATGATTCCACTCTACAATGTCATGAACATTATTATCTTTTTATCGATATTATTTTTTGCAATGAAAACCTTTAGATATTTTTTCTTATTTTTAAGGATTGACTCCACATATATAATGATGCCTATAATAGTCCCCAGCATTACATTCATTTTCGAATGTCATTCTGATCCTGTTCCTCTATAAATGTAAAAAAAAGTGAAAAAACAAAAACAGCTGGCGATCGCTAACATTGTAAGAAAGATATAAAATACCAGGAGGAATTATACAATTCCAGAAAGTGTCAAAAACCAGTGTAAAATCTCCACATTTGATGGTAAAATAAATCTCGGAGAAGAACGTTGCGTTGATTGTGGACTGTCGCTACGTCGGGGGAGTGAAGTGCGTGGGAACGGGATTATATTTTTATGATTGACCTGTGGGTAATTGTTGACTTTTCTATCTTTTCTCTTTAGTTTGTCTATTACCGCGGACGTCGTGTGTTTTCATTGTGAAAATATATAGTTGTGCTATGTACAATAGGCGGTAATAACAGTTATTTCCTCACCGCGGCCTCTGTGATCGCCCTACATAAGATGATCAGTCACCGACCAACACGTCCCATTGCCTCTCATTCATGATCCGCTCTCACCTGAAACATTTTTTTTTTGCTTTCAATTTTTTGGAATAAAAACATTTACAATCGCAGTGATTTTTTAAATTATCACCAATTTCCATTTTTAAGTTTAATTTTAAAGGGAAGCTTTCACCAGATTTGTGTGTGTAAAGCGAAAAGTGCCCCCTTCAGCAGCGCCTATGCTGCATTTATGAAGACGGCTATGATACCCTGACTCCCTCTGTACATGGAATAAATACATTTTAAAAACTTCCCGCCGTGTACTATAATTACCTGATTCCGATCTGATGGCTTTGATTGTAGCTCGGTCCGTACCACCTCTCCTCGCCGTCCGTCCCACCTCACCTCACCATCTGTCTGTCCCTCCTCTCCTCGCCGTCCGTCCCACCTCACCATCTGTCTGTCCCTCCTCTCCTCGCCGTCCGTCCCGCCTCACCTCACCATCTGTCTGTCCCTCCTCTCCTCGCCGTCCGTCCCACCTCACCTCACTATCTGTCTGTCCCTCCTCTCCTCGCCGTCCGTCCCGCCTCACCTCACCATCTGTCTGTCCCTCCTCTCCTCGCCGTCCGTCCCGCCTCACCTCACCATCTGTCTGTCCCTCCTCTCCTCGCCGTCCGTCCTGCCTCACCTCACCATCTGTCTGTCCCTCCTCTCCTCGCCGTCCGTCCCACCTCACCATCTGTCTGTCCCTCTCTCCTCGTTGTCCGTCCCGCCTCTCCTCACCTTCTGTCTCACCACTCTTTGCTGTTTATCCCACCTGTTCTCTCCATCTGTCCTGCCTTTCCTCGCTGTCTGTCCCGCTTATTCTTGCCATCTGTTCCACCTCTCCTTGACATCCATCCCGCCTCTCCTCATCATCCGTCCCACCTCTCCTCACCGTTCACTCCCCCTCTCCTTACTGTCTGTCCCACCTCTCCTCGAAGCCTGTCCTGCCTTAACTTGCCGTCCGTCCTGCCTCTCCTTGCCGTCCATCCAGCCTTTCCTCGCAGTCCGCCCCATCTGTCCTCTCCATCTGTCCTGCCTTTCTTTGCCGTCCGTCATGCCTCTCCTTGCCGTTCCTCCCGCCTCTCCTCGCAGTACGCCGTCTGTCCCACCTTTCCTTGCTGTTTGTCCCACCTCTCCTCGCCATCCGTTCTGCCTCTCCTACCCTTCTGTCCCGCCACTCCTCGCTGTCAGTCTCGCTTATTCTCGCTGTCTGTTCCACCTCTCCTCAACGTCCGTCCCACCTCTTCTCACCGTGCATCTTGAATCTCCTCGCTGTCTGTCCTGCCTCTCTTCACCGTCCATCTCCGCACTCCTTGCTGTCCATCCAACCTCTCCTCACAGTTCATCTCACCTCTCCTTGCCGTCTGTCCCGCCTCTCCTCGTCATCTGTCCTGCCTCTCCTCACCATCCCTTCCACCTCTCCTCGCTGTCCATCCCGCCTCTCCTCACTGTCTGTCTCGCCTATTCTTCTGAGTGACATCCAAATCACATGCCTGTGCCGAGGATTCCGGGATCGCACATGCGCTATTCCTCTGGGGAGGAGTCCTGTTTGATTACTTGCTCTTTCTTAACTTGCAAGCAACACTGTTCCTCTTGGGAGGGGTCTTGTTTCCTTACTCCTCCTTATACTTGCCAAAAAATGCCATTCCTCTGTGGTGTGTGAAAAAAAGAATGCGCAAATAGGGTCTTATCTCAATAGCACACTTTCACTTAGCGATGTGGAATTGCTCACCTATGTCAGTTGTGAAACCCACAACTGGTAGAATAGCGTACAAGCAGCTGCTGCAGGGACCGCACTCCCAACGGTGACCGTGGTCGTAATGCAGAAACTTGGACAAAGTGCTTCGGTGTCCGCGCTGCTGCTCCGAGATCAAAGAAACACAGACACTGGAATGTCTGGTTCAGCTACAGCCTTTATTTTCCGACGCGTTTCGGAGCCTCCTCCCGAGCTCCTTCCTCAGGGAACAACCCTCTGGGGTGGGGTCCTGTTTGCTTACTCATCCTTTACTTCGCTACAATGCCATTTCTCAGGGGAGGGGTTCTGATTACTTTCTTCCTCTTCCTTAACTTGTCAAAAATGTCCTTCCAATGTGATTGTGTAGGGGTCCTGTTAAATTACCGTCTCCTCTTTAACTTGCCAACAATGCCGTTCCTCTTATGAAGCGTCCGATTTGCTAACTTTCTCCTCCTTAACTTGCCAACAATGTCGTTCTTGTTGGGAGGGGTCCTGTTTACTGCCTTGCTCTGAATTATCTTGCCAACAGTGCCTCTCCTCTGGGGAAGGGCCCTGTTTATTTGCTCATCCTTTTCTTGCCTACAATGCGGTTCCTCTGGGGAGGAGTCATATTTACTTATTTGCTCCTCCTTTTCTTGCCTACAATGTGGTTCCTCTGGGGAGGAGTCATATTTACTTATTTGCTCCTCCTTTTCTTGCCTACAATGCGGTTCCTCTGGGGAGGAGTCATATTTACTTATTTGCTCCTCCTTTTCTTGCCTACAATGTGGTTCCTCTGGGGAGGAGTCATATTTACTTATTTGCTCCTCCTTCTCTTGCCTACAATGAGGTTCCTCTGGGGAGGAGTCATATTTTCTTATTTGCTCCTCCTTTTCTTGCCTACAATGTGGTTCCTCTGGGGAGGAGTCATATGTACTTATTTGCTCCTCCTTCTCTTGCCTACAATGTGGTTCGTTTGGAGAGGGGCTGTGTTTACTTGCTTCCTCTATAACTTTCCAACAATGTTGTTCCTCTGGGGAGGGTCTCTGCTTAAGTTTTGATGATCCAGAAGAATAAAAGAGTTGGACAAAACAGGTCTTAGACCTCTGTTCCCGTTCCTCATAGTAGCAGACTGGCCAACTCCTGCAGTATCCACAAGCATGTTCTGGTACATGCAAAATGTATGTAAACTTATCTCAGTATCTCACACTGTATGAAGGCAGCTCTGTGTCCGGACTATAAATGCAGTGGCTCTCTCCTTCCTCTCACATCACCCATTCCCAGCACCAACCGACATCTGATTATATCTATCCAATCAGCTGCACAAAACCAAACCTTTGTTATCCCAATCCATAGAATCATATCTAAAGTATTCACGATGAGTGAACCGCTCTGCCATTTTACCAAGAGATGAATTTCCTATTATGGGGCCATAGATGCCACATAAAAGATAATGGAAGCTGAAATGTTGAAATATAGAACAATATTTCAGCCTCTACTTTGATATAAGCTGCAAATTCAGCTCTGTAATCGGCTCTCCGTCTGTCAGGGAAAGGACGGCCAAATGGATTTTTAAAGTTTTGCTCATCTCTAGCCAACTCTACAGATGCTAAAGGCATGTAAAAGCCAAATGACCAACTTTTTCTCTAACATGTACACTTGTATGGCATAAGCTCCGAACTCTGATGCCGCGCTCTCCTCCCCTCTACCAGTAACTCAGAGTAATGTCACACGCACGTGCTGAACTAAGGGGGTGTCCAGCTACCGTGCCTTACAGTGGCACATGAACCAGTTCTCCATTAAAAGGTATCAACCACTAAGGACTCTCTGATCTTATATTTTTCTATCTACTGGCTAATTCGGTAAAAACATTTTTTACCTTGACATGGAGGTGGGAACATCTAAGAAGGATCCACACAAGAATATAGCCAGCAGTAAAGACCAGAAGGGGAGGGTATAAATAGCTGCACCCGCAATGTGATTGGACAGACTAAATGATAAACAGAAACACCTGCTGACTGACAAAGAAGGAAACAAAAGGTAAAAGATAATCAGAAGCCAGGCAGAGACTGCACCTACAGAGAAGTAAGCCGATTAAATGGCACAGGGTCGCCAAATCGCCATAATCGAATTCTGAGGCATGACTACCCTTCAACCCTTTCATGACCAAGGATGTATTGGTACATCCTTGGTTCATCTCTCTCCATTTGATGCGAGCTCACACATTGATTCCCTGACATGCTGGGTGAATGGTGGATCTTGTGTTATCTACTGTATATTAAGGTGTTATCAGTCATTGTACAGGAGGAGGTGAGCTGTGATATCACCTATTGTGTAATGGTGGATCTTGTGTATCTACTGTGTATAGAGGTGTTATCAGTCATTACAGGAGGAGGGTGAGCTGTGATATCATCTATTGTGAATGGTGGATCCTGTGTTATCCACTGTATATTGAGGTGTTATCAGTCATTGTATAGGAGGAGGTGAGCTGTGATATCACCTATTGTGAATGGTGGATCCTGTGTTATCTACTGTATATAGAGGTGTTATCAGTCATTGTACAGGAGGGGGGTGAGCTGTGATATCACCTATTGTGAATGGTGGATCCTGTATTATCCACTGTATATTGAGGTGTTATCAGTCATTGTACAGGAGGAGGGTGAGCTGTGATATCACCTATTGTGAATGGTGGATCTGTGTTATCTACTGTATTTAGAGGTGTTATCAGTCATTGTATAGGAGGAGGTGAGCTGTGATCATCACCTATTGTGAATGGTGGATCCTGTGTTATCTACTGTATATAGAGGTGTTATCAGTCATTGTACAGGAGGAGGTGAGCTGTGAATCACCTATTGTGAATGGTGGATCCTGTGTTATCTACTGTATATAGAGGTGTTATCAGTCATTGTACAGGAGGAGGTGAGCTGTGATATCACCTATTGTGAATGGTGGATCCTGTGTTATCTACTGTATATAGAGGTGTTATCAGTCATTGTACAGGAGGAGGTGAGCTGTGATATCACCTATTGTGAATGGTGGATCCTGTGTTATCTACTGTATTTAGAGGTGTTATCAGTCATTGTGCAGGAGGAGGAGGTGAGCTGTGACATCACCTATTGTGAATGGTGGATCCTGTGTTATCTACTGTATATAGAGGTTTATCAGTCATTGTACAGGAGGAGGTGAGCTGTGATATCACCTATTGTGAATGGTGGATCCTGTGTTATCTACTGTATATAGAGGTGTTATCAGTCATTGTACAGGAGGAGGTGAGCTGTGATATCACCTATTGTAATGGTGGATATGGTTATCTATGATATAGATGTGTATAAGTCATTGTACAGGAGAGTGAGCTGTGTATCACTATTGGATGGTGGATCCTGTTTATCTACTGCATAGAGTTTATCAGTCATGTCAGGAGAGGAGTGTGCCTATGACATACTATTGTGAATGGTGGATCCGTTTATCCACGGGTATATTGAGGTTGTACATCATTGTACAGGAGGAGGAGGTGAGCTGTGATATCATCTATTGTGAATGGTGGATCCTGTGTTATCCACTGTATATTGAGGTGTTATCAGTCATTGTACTGGAGGAGGAGGTGAGCTGTGATATCACCTATTGTGAATGGTGGATCCTGTGTTATCTACTGTATTTAGAGGTGTCATCAGTCATTGTACAGGAGGGGGTTGTACAGGAGGGGGAGGTGAGCTGTGATATCATCTATTGTGAATGGTGGATCCTGTGTTATCTACTGTATATAGAGGTATTATCAGTCATTGTACAGGAGGAGGAGGTGAGCTGTGATATCACCTATTGTGAATGGTGGATCCTGTGTTATCTACTGTATATAGCGGTGTTATCAGTCATTGTACAGGAGGAGGAGGTGAGCTGTGATATCATCCATGTCCATGTAATATATGAACATCTAGATAAGAATTCTGCTCAAAAGTCGACCGAGTATGAAGGGTGGATCACTTTGATTACTAATCTTATTTCCACTCGATAGATTCCACTATCTCGTTGTCAGGTCTCGGCTCGTACCTGTCTATATTACTGTTCCTTCTTTCTCATGGTTCATTTTGTGCTATTTCATGTCTTTTAGATAATTACATTTCACATGATAGCTCCATACTTGTCACATCTGACACAGCCGCTCTGTCATTTTACAAGTCTGTTTCGCACCTGGGAGTTTTCCATTGTTTATTTACCTTGTCATAAGAATCCTCTATTATCAGTCTGATGTTTTGTTTCTTATAGTCGCCCCCAAGTGCAGCAGATAATCAAAGCGCATGAGTAATGCCGCGAAACGCGTAGGTGCCTGTTCTCTGCAAGGAGAATCATTACTAATGTTATTACACCTGCTGTATCATTGTATGATTACAGCTCCCAGACTCCGGGTCCTGTCTCATTTATAGTGTTCATGTCACCTTGTGACAAGGCGTCCCACTCCTAGAACTCGACTAACGACACGTCTTCAAATATCTTTTTTTTCTGGAGGGATTTTGCAAAAAAGACATGTCTGGAAGATTTCCAGGTAAATGACAGTCACTATAAAGGCAAAACACTGCTCAAAGTGTAATGAATTCACAATGTTAAAGTAACAAAGTGAGATAAAGAGATTGTCGAAGTCACAGGAAACGCGTCACAGTCTCTTTTAAGATCCCTATTAAGAGGCAATTAGGTTCAGTGTGTAACTTACATAGGACTCTGCATTTGTTTGAGCTCGTTAAGCGGCAACAACATGAAATATTGGGTGCGGAACTGAATAAAATGAAGGATTTAATTTTTTTATTTGTAAAATGTTACATGCACATTTCCCTTTAAGTCAAGGAGGTGATGGAGAGATTCGTCACTTGGGGGTTTAGTTTTTTTCCCTTGATTGATATTGAGCAATCACAAGCAGCAAGGGAAACCAAAGAACCCCCCTGAGAAGGTCAGACTTGGCTGCGGTCATCTCCACTCTACTCCCCCTTCCACCACACTGATGTGAGATGAGAGCTGCAGATGCAGGTGTGTTTGTAATGACACACAGCTGTGCTTTCCTCACTAATCCAACTGATCGCAGCTATGTGTCTATACAAATACGTCTGCATGTGCAGTTCTGATCTCACAGTCATATCAGCTCTAATCCCCAACCACCACATTGACAGTGCTGTCTATAGTTCTCATCTCATGTTCTGTCTTCTGCAGATGCAGTTGTGTTTGTAATGACACCCAGCTCTGCTCTCCTCACTAATATCACTGATGGAGCTGTGATTCTATACAAACACTTCTGCTTTTGTAGTTCTCATCTCATGTTGCTGTTGTCTCAGATCTGTTCCCTCCCCCACCACACTGACACTGCCTTGAGATGAGAGCTGCAGATGCAGGTGTGTTTGTAATAACACACAGCTCTGCTCCCTGCACTAATCACTGATGGCAGCTGTGTGTCAATACGAACACTTCTGCAACTGCAGTTCTCATCTCATGGTGTAGTCATCTCAGCTCTATTCGCACTCTCAGCACACTGGCAATAAGGAAAACTGCAGATGCAGGTGTGTTTGTAATGACACACAGCTGTGCTTTCCTCACTAATCCAACTGATCGCAGCTGTGTGTCTATACAAATACGTCTGCATGTGCAGTTCTGATCTCACAGTCATCTCAGCTCTAATCTCCAACCACCACATTGACAGTGCTGTGAGATGAAAGCTGCAGATGCAGGTGTGTTTGTAATAGCACACAGCTCTGCTCTCCACACTAATCACTGATGGCAGCTGTGTGTCAATACAAACACTTCTGCAACTGCAGTTCTCATATCATGGTGTAGTCATCTCAGCTCTATTCGCACTCTCAACACACTGACGTTAAGGAAAACTGCAGATGCAGGTGTGTTTGTAATGACACACAGCTTTGCTCTCCTGACTATTCTCAGCTAATCGCAGCTGTGTGTCAATACAAACACTTCTGCAACTGCAGTTCTCATATCATGGTGTAGTCATCTCAGCTCTATTCGCACTCTCAACACACTGACGTTAAGGAAAACTGCAGATGCAGGTGTGTTTGTAATGACACACAGCTTTGCTCTCCTGACTATTCTCAGCTAATCGCAGCTGTGTATCAATACAAACACTTTGGCAACTGTAGTTCTTATCAAACTGTGCTGTCATCTCAGCTCTACACCGCCTTGAAAAATACTTACAGTGCTAAGAGATGAGAGCTGCAGATACAAGTGTGTTTGTAATGACACAAAGCACTGCTCTCCTCACTAACCTTTTTGGTGGCAGCTGTGTATCAATATATACACTTCTGCTTCTGTAGTTCTCATCACACTGTGCTGTCATTTCAGTTCTACACCGCCTTCCAAAAAGAAAGTGCAGTGAGATGAGAGCTGCAGATGCAGGTGTGTTTGTAATGACACACAGCTCTGCTCTCCTCACTGATCGTAATGATGGCAGCCATGTGTCAATGCAAATACGTCTGCCTCTGTACTTCTCATCTCATGGTGTAGTCATCTCAGCTCTACTCGCCCCTTCAACACACTCCCCCTCTCAACACACTGACATTAAGGAGAGCTGCAGATGCAGGTGTGTTTGTAATGACACACAGCTCTGCTCTCCTCACTAATCTCACTTATGGCAGCTGTGTATCAATACAAATACTTTTGCTTCTATAGTTCTCATGTTCTGTCATCTTCAATCTGCTCCCTCCCCCCACCACACTAACACTGCCTTGAGATGAGTGCTGCAGATGCAGGTGTGTTTGTAATGACACCCACCTCTGCTCTCTTTAGTAATATCACTGATGGCAGCTGTGAGTCTATACAAACACTTCTGCATCTGCAGCTTTCCTCACACTCTGCTGTCATCTCAGCTTTACTCTTCCTCCCACCACACTGATGTGAGGTGAGAGCCGCAGATGCAGATGTGTTTGTAATGAAACACAGCTCTACTCTACTCACTAAACTCACTGATGGCAGCTGTGTGTCAATATGAATACTTCTGCATCTGCAGCTCTTGTCTCATGGTGAAGTCACCTCAGCTTTACTCTTCCTCTCAACACACTGATGTTAAGGAGAGCTGCAGATGCAGGTGTACCGTATTTGTAGTGACACACAGCTCTGCTCTCCTCACTAATCTCACTGATTGCAGCTATGTATCAATACATACTCTTCTCCAACTGCAGATCTCATCAAACTGTGCTGTCATCTCAGCTTTACTCCACCATTCCTTCACATGGATGTGAGTTGAGAGCTGCAGATACAGGTGTGTTTGTAATGACACACAACTCTGCTCCTCTCACTAAACTCATTTATGGCAGCTTTGTGTCAACACAAACATTTCTTCATCTGCAGTTCTCATTTCAGGTGCTGTTATCTCAGCTCTACTCCCCCTTCCACTACACTGCTGAGAGCTGCGACCTGCAGATGCAGGTGTGTTTGTAATGACACCCAGCTCTGCTCTCCTCACTAATATCACTGATGGAGCTGTGAGTCTATACAAATACTTCTGCTTCTGTAGTTCTCATCTCATGTTGCTGTTGTCTCAGATCCGTTCCCTCCCCCACCACACTGACACTGCCTTGAGATGAGAGCTGCAAATGCAGGTGTGTTTGTAATGACACCCATATCTGCTCTCCTCATTAATATCACTACTAATGGCAGATGTGTGTTAATACAAATAGTTCTGCATCTACAGAAATCATCACACTTTGCTGTCATATCAGCTTTACTCTTCCTCCCACCACACTGATGTGGGATGAGAGCTGTAGATGCAAGTGTGTTTGTAATGACACACAGTGTTGTGTTTCACTGCATTTAATTAAGCGCAAAAAAGCTTTGTGTAAATGGATAAATACGCAACATGTGAACGCTGCCTAAACATATGGGCACGGTGGCACTAATAGGGCAGTACAATGGCTCAGTGGTTAGCACTGCACGGTGGCTCAGGGGTTAGCACTGTATGGTGGCTCAGTGGTTAGCACTGTATGGTGGCTCAGTGGTTAGCAATGCACGGTGGCTCAGTGGTTAGCACTGTATGGTGGCTCAGTGGTTAGCACTGTATGGTGGCTCAGTGGTTAGCACTGTATGGTGGCTCAGTGGTTAGCAATGCACGGTGACTCAGTGGTTAGCACTGTATGGTGGCTCAGTGGTTAGCACTGTATGGTGGCTCAGTGGTTAGCACTGTATGGTGGCTCAGTGGTTAGCAATGCACGGTGGCTCAGTAGTTAGCACTGTATGGTGGCTCAGTGGTTAGCACTGTATGGTGGCTCAGTGGTTAGCACTGTATATGGTGGCTCAGTGGTTAGCAATGCACGGTGGCTCAGTGGTTAGCACTGTATGGTGGCTCAGTGGTTATCACTGTATGACTGTGTAGGTGGCTCAGTGGTTAGCAATGCACGGTGGCTCAGTAGTTAACACTGTATATGGTGGCTTAGTGGTTAGCACTGTACGGTGGCTCAGTGGTTAGCACTGTATAAGGTGACTAAGTGGTTATCAATGTCGGGTGGTTCAATGGTTAGCAGTCTATGGTGGCACAATGGTTAGTACTGTTTAGTGGTCCAGTGGTTAGCACTGTATATGGTGCTCAGTGGTTAGCACTTTATGGTGGCTCAATGTTTACCACTATACAGTGACTCCTAACAGACAACCTAAGATAAACTATAACTGGCATGGGTAGATGAGATTCCACCAGCATAAATAGGAGGGGAGCTACAGAACAACAGGGCAGGACTTCCACAACCCCATCAAGTAAATAGCAAAACCTTCTCCAGAAAGTCTGGACACTGCACCTCACAGACCAACATAGGATTAACTATATCCAGGGCCGGACTGGGACCAAAAAGCAGCCCTGGAAAACAAGCCCCACCAGCCCACACACTATATCACCCATCAGCCCCGATCAGTGAATTTAGCTTTTATGTTGTCATGCCCCTCACCACTTTTTTAAAGGTGTTATCTGAAGAGCCACATGGGAATGGTGCAACAGAGGGAAATCAACCACAGCTCCATTTACATGTTACTCTCCAAAGCCACGTTTCCCAGGATTGTGGGGTCCCAGCGGTCAGATTGTTGGAATATGTTTAGTGCAACAACTCCATTACTGTGTATGTAAGTGTTGTATTGCTAGGTTTGTGTATTGTGTATAAAGTTGGATTTAAAAAAAAAGAAAAAAGAAAAGGAAACACTCTCAGAGGCTCACACAGAGGAAATACCATGTGACTGCAACCAGTTTCCTGTGCCTGTGCATGAGAGAAGAAGCAGCTGCTGCACAGATACATCTAAGATATGTATATTCCTGTTTCCACAAAGCCCTTCATATCTGTACCTGTTTGTTTCTAATTAAAGCTCAGTTCTTTTGTCCACACGTTTTCAGTGTATCCTGAATGATCTGCTGCCAACACTGATCCGCCGCGAAGAGAATGTCATCACCGATACAAAAGAGAAGTGATGACTTCCTTGTTCAGGATAATCATAATTAAACAACATTTAAATGCTGAAATTCACAAAGTCCAATACCGCCTCTCGGACAGTAGGACAGGAGAAGTGGTACTGTGCAGTGTATATATACAGAATATCTGGCAGCAGGACAGGAGAAGTGGCACTGTGCAGTGTATATACAGAATAATACAGATACTGAGGATTACACCCAGTATACAGGACAGGAGAAGTGGTACTGTACAGTGTATATATATACAGAATAATACAGATACTGAGGATTACACCCAGTATACAGGACAGGAGAAGTGGTACTGTACAGTGTATATATATACAGAATAATACAGATACTGAGGATTACACCCAGTATACAGGACAGGAGAAGTGGCACTGTGCAGTGTATATATACAGAATAATACAGATACTGAGGATTACACCCAGTATACAGGACAGGAGAAGTGGCACTGTGCAGTGTATATACAGAATAATACAGATACTGAGGATTACACCCAGTATACAGGACAGGAGAAGTGGTACTGTACAGTGTATATATATACAGAATAATACAGATACTGAGGATTACACCCAGTATACAGGACAGGAGAAGTGGTACTGTGCAGTGTATATATACAGAATAATACAGATACTGAGGATTACACCCAGTATACAGGACAGGAGAAGTGGTACTGTGCAGTGTATATATACAGAATAATACAGATACTGAGGATTACACCCAGTATACAGGACAGGAGAAGTGGTACTGTACAGTGTATATATACAGAATAACACAGATACTGAGGATTACACCCAGTATACAGGACAGGAGAAGTGGTACTGTACAGTGTATATATACAGAATAACACAGATACTGAGGATTACACCCAGTATACAGGACAGGAGAAGTGGTACTGTGCAATGTGTATATAGAATAGTATACAGTGTGGACTCAACACTATAAATTATATACACAGTCACAGCTCCATACTAAATGCTATGTACACAGTTCCACAGTACATACTAAAATATAGCTACTTGTCAGTAGCATATATTGTATAGCTGTGTATACTGGGTGTGTGCCATTGTCCATGTATGTACTTATCGATGTATGGGGTTGAGATATATATATTGTATATACAAGATTGAGGTGTATATATATTTGATACTATATATGGGGCTGGGGGTGAGGTATGTACATTAATAGAATATATGGGGCTGAGGTTTATCCATTGGATAGGATATATGGGGTTGAAGTATACTTATTAGAAAGGGTATACTAGGGCTGAGGTATATACTATATACCTCAGCCCCAGCATGTCCTATCTAATGTATATACTTTGGCACCATATATCCTATCTAATGTACATTCCTTGGCCCAAGTATGTCCTGTGTAAAGTATATCCTGGGACTGAGGTTTATACAGTAGACTAGAAAAAGGCCCGATGCTATTGCATCGGGAGTGCGGTGTAATGAACAGGTGCCGTAAAAATAGTCGCTGAATAGTACAGTCTTCTCTCCGGAAAGTACGCTGTTGTTGCGGGATTTATATGGAGTATATGGTGGCTCAGTGGTTAGCACTGTATATGGTGGCTCAGTGGTTAGCACTGTATACGGTGGCTCAGTGGTTAGCACTGTATATGTTGGCTCAGTGGTTAGCACTGTATACAGTGGCTCAGTGGTTAGCACTGTATATGGTGGCTCAGTGGTTAGCTCTGTATATGGTGGCTCAGTGGTTAGCACTGTATATGGTGGCTCAGTGGTTAGCACTGTATATGGTGGCTCAGTGGTTAGCACTGTATATGGTGGCTCAGTGGTTAGCACTGTATATGGTGGCTCAGTGGTTAGCACTGTATATGGTGGCTCAGTGGTTAGCACTGTATATGGTGGCTCAGTGGTTAGCACTGTATGGTGGCTCAGTGGTTAGCACTGTGTATGGTGGCTCAGTGGTTAGCACTGTATATGGTGGCTCAGTGGTTAGCACAGTATATGGTGGCTCAGTGGTTAGCACTGTATATGGTGGCTCAGTGGTTAGCACTGTATATGGTGGCTCAGTGGTTAGCACTGTGTATGGTGGCTCAGTGGTTAGCACTGTATGTGGTGGCTCAGTGTTTAGCACTGTATATGGTGGCTCAGTGGTTAGCACTGTATATGGTGGCTCAGTGGTTAGCACTGTATGCAGTGGCTCAGTGGTTAGCACTGTATATGGTGGCTCAGTGGTTAGCACTGTATATGGTGCTCAGTGGTTAGCACTGTATATGGTGGCTCAGTGGGTAGCACTGTATATGGTGGCTCAGTGGTTAGCACTGTATGGTGGCTCAATGTTTACCACTATACGGTGGCTCAGTGGTTAGCACTGTATATGGTGGCTCAGTGGTTAGCACTGTATATGGTGGCTCAGTGGTTAGCACTGTATGGTGGCTCAATGGTTAGCACTGTGTATGGTGGCTCAGTGGTTAGCACTGTGTGTGGTGGCTCAGTGTTTAGCACTGTATATGGTGGCTCAGTGGTTAGCACTGTATATGGTGGCTCAGTGGTTAGCACTGTATGCAGTGGCTCAGTGGTTAGCACTGTATATGGTGGCTCAGTGGTTAGCACTGTATATGGTGCTCAGTGGTTAGCACTGTATATGGTGCTCAGTGGTTAGCACTGTATGGTGGCTCAATGTTTACCACTATACGGTGGCTCCTAACAGACAACATAAGATAAACTATAACTGGCATGGGTAGATAAGATTCCACCAGCATAAATAGGAGGGGAGCTACAGAACAAAGGGCAGGACTTCCACAACCCCATCAATTAAATAGCAAAACCTTCTCCAGAAAGTCTGGACACTGCACCTCACAGACCAACATAGGATTAACTATATCTGCCATGGGTAGATGGCTTCCACCAGCATAAAAAGCAGGGGAGCCACTGGGATAGGCCTCTCCACAACATGTGATAAGAGGAGCAAGCAGACAAGTATAGATTAACTCTGCCTAGCCTGCCTAAAGGGGGTGTCACACGCGTCAATATCGCCTGCACGATATCGGCTGCACGTGACGTTGCAGCGATATTGACGCGTGTGACATACTGCATCAACCAGCGATAAATCGCTGGTTGATGATCGCCAGGTTTCAGAACCAGCTCTGAAACCTGGCGATTGTCGCCCGGTGGACACGCAGCATCGCTGCGTGTGACACCGGGACTAGCGATATTCCAGCTCCCAGCGCCTGTCACAAGCGCTGGGAGCTGGTCTCCAAGGTACACTGCGGGTAACTAGGCAGCGCGCGCTGCCTAGATACCCGACTGTGTACCATAGTTACCAGCCTCCTCCGCTCACCGGGTGAGCGGAGGAGGCTGGTAACTAAGGTACACGTCGGGTATCTAGGCAGCGCGCGCTGCCTAGTTACCCGCAGTGTACCTTGGAGACCAGGCTGCTCCCGCTTCCAGCAGGCTGGCAGCGGGAGCAGGACATCGTGGAAACGATATTTAAATCGTTTCCATGATGTCACTGGTCAATTGATCGCTGGTGAGTCTGTCTGTGTGACAGCTCACCAGCAATCAGCCGTCAATGTCGTCAGCGATCAGATCGCTGACGACATTGACGCGTGTGACACCCCTTAAGAGTCAGCACACAACAGATCAACGCCAGAGACTGCCCATGTTGATCCCAGACACCAGAGAACCCATTGGGCGGAGCGTCAAAATTTGCAATCTGAACAGCGCCCAACGCTGCCATGACAGTCAGCGAAGTTTTTGCAAAACTTTGTGTGACCCTGAAGGTCCAGGATTACTGTAGTTAATTATCATAGAATCCTTTGCGTTGAGGACGGAATCATGGATAGGAATATATAAGGAACCAGGGAGTGAGGAGTAAACCTGCAGAACACTATGTCTTCCCAGCTGGAGTTACTCTTGAAGAAACTTTCCAAGTTTGATACTCTGTTTCCGAAAATCACAAATAACATTTATTAGCGAGCGATTTCACATTCCATGAATCAGAAGAGTCGGCATCCACTGAGCATCTATGTTTTATTGGGTCTAGTCCGGGTAGTTAAATAGAAAGCACAGCTATTCTCTGCTAACCAATAAACTTGAACGATTGCAACTTCCAGGCTTCAGCAGCGGAGCCCCAGATATTCACATTTTAATTAAAGGAATAGATCATAGACTAAAGTAATTGTAAGAGCAAAATATTTCTTCAAGATTCTGTTTAACCTATGGAAAGTAGCAGCGGTCAGCAAGCATCTGTCACATCAGCGGTAATGTACGGGTTACACAAAAGCTTTAAGATGTCTTTACATAATGGAGGCACGGGAAATAAAATTAAGATTTAATACATCATGTTAAAAGTGTTATGGAGTTCAACAAAGGAAAGTAAGAATGGACGAGCCAAAGAACTGTACGATGCAAAGAAATGAGAGACTCCACAAATGTAATATCCAAAATATCTGACTCAAAGAAATGTATGATCCGAAAAAATGATCCAGAAGATGTGCGAGCCAAAGAATTGTACAATGCACAAAGAGGTTCTATCCAAAATATCTGAGAGCCAAAGAAATGTATGATCTGGAAAAATGTGCAAGCCAAAGAATTGTACGATGCAAAAATATGTATAATGTAAAAAATGTAAAGTCCAAAGAAAGTAATAAGACTAAGATGTATGAATGGATAAGTAAGACTCAAGGAAATGTGTTACCAAAGAAATATAGAAATGACCCAAAAACGTAAAACAGGAAGAAATGTGTGTTCCAAAAAATATATGGCCGAAACTAAATAATATATGATCCAAAAAATGCATGATGTAAAAAATGTAAAGTCCAAAGAAAGAAATAAGACTAAGAAGTATGAATGGATAAGTAAGACCCAAGGAAATGTGTTACCAAAGACATATGACCCAAAAATACGACACGGGATGAAATGCACATTCCAAAAAATATATGACCGAAAGAAAAAAAGATGATCCAAAACATGCATGATCTAAGGAATGTAAAACCCAAATAAAGAAATAAGACTAAGAATGTATGGATAAGTATGATCCAAAGAAATATGTTACCTAAGAAATATAGAAAATGACCCAAAAATATAACATGGGAAGAAATGTATGTTCCAAAAAATATATGACTGAAACCAAATAGTATGTGAACCAAAAAATGCATGATGTAAAAAATGTAAAACCCAAAGAAAAAAAAAAAATAAAATAAAAAGTATGTATGGATAAGTACGACCCAAGGAAATGTGTTACCAAAGATATAGAATATGACCCAAAAATGTAACATGGGAAGAAATGTATGTTCCAAAAAATATATGACCGAAAGAAAGCATATGATCCAAAACATGCATAATTTTAGAAATGCATAACCCAAACAAAGAAATAAGACTAAGATGTATGAATGGATAAGTAAAACTCAAGGAAATGTGTTACCAAAGAAATATAGAAATGACCCAAAAATGTTAAACAGGAAGAAATGTGTGTTC
Organism: Allobates femoralis; assembly: GCA_033576535.1. NCBI lineage: Eukaryota > Metazoa > Chordata > Amphibia > Anura > Aromobatidae > Allobates > Allobates femoralis. The sequence continues at coordinate 1,093,731 of JARQOC010000006.1, read as the reverse complement.
CAAAACATATATGACCGAAACTAAAAAATATATATTCCAAAAAATGCATGATGTAAAAAATGTAAAGTCCAAAGAAAGAAATAAGACTAAGAAGTATGAATGGATAAGTAAGACCCAAGGAAATGTGTTACCAAAGACATATGACCCAAAAATACGACACGGGATGAAATGCACATTCCAAAAAATATATGACCGAAAGAAAAAAAGATGATCCAAAACATGCATGATCTAAGGAATGTAAAACCCAAATAAAGAAATAAGACTAAGAATGTATGGATAAGTATGATCCAAAGAAATATGTTACCTAAGAAATATAGAAAATGACCCAAAAATATAACATGGGAAGAAATGTATGTTCCAAAAAATATATGACTGAAACCAAATAGTATGTGAACCAAAAAATGCATGATGTAAAAAATGTAAAACCCAAAGAAAAAAAAAAAAATAAGAAGTATGTATGGATAAGTACGACCCAAGGAAATGTGTTACCAAAGATATAGAATATGACCCAAAAATGTAACATGGGAAGAAATGTATGTTCCAAAAAATATATGACCGAAAGAAACTATATGATCCAAAACATGCATAATTTTAGAAACGCATAACCCAAACAGAGAAATAAGACTAAGATGTATGAATGGATAAGTAAGACTCAAGGAAATGTGTTACCAAAGAAATATAGACATGACCCAAAAATATAACATGGGAAGAAATGTATGTTCCAAAAAATATATGACTGAAAGAAAATAGTATATTAACCAAAAAAAGAATGATGTAAAAAATATAAAACCCAAAAAAAGAAATAAAACTAAGAAGTATGTATGGATAAGTAGGACCCAAGGAAATGTGTTACCAAAGATATAGAAAATGACCCAAAAATGTAACATGGGAAGAAATGTATGTTCCAAAAAATAGATGACCGAAAGAAAGTATATGATCCAAAACATGCATAATTTTAGAAAAGTAAAACTCAAAAAAAGAAATGAGACTAAAAAGTATGTATGGATAAGCATGATCCAAAGAAATGTGTTATCAAAGAAATATAGAAAATGACCCAAAAATATAACATGAGAAGAAATGTATGTTCCAAAAAATATATGACCGAAATGAAATATTGTATATTCCAAAAAATGCATGATGTAAAAAAGGTAAAGCCCAAAGAAAGAAATAAGACTAAGCAGTATGTATGGATAAGTAAGACCCAAGGAAATGTGTTACCAAAGACATATGACCCAAAAATGCAACACAGGAAGAAATGTATGTTCCAAAAAATATATGACTGAAAGAAAAAAGATGATCCAAAATATACATGTTCTTAGAAATGTGAAGCCCAAAGAGGGAAATAAGACTAAGAAGTATGTATGGATAAGTATGATCCAAAGAAATGTGTTACCAAAGATATAGAATATGACCCAAAAATGTAACATGGGAAGAAAAATGTTCAAAAAATATATGACCAAAAGAAAGTATATGATCCAAAACATGCATAATTTTAGAAATGCATAACCCAAAGAAAGAAATAAGACTAAGATGTATGAATGAATAAGTAAGACTCAAGGAAATGTGTTACCAAAGAAATATAGAAAATGACCCAAAAATATAACATGGGAAGAAATGTATGTTCCAAAAAATATATGACTGAAACCAAATAGTATCTTAACCAAAAAATGCATGATGTAAAAAATGTAAAGCCCAAAGAAAGAAAGAAAACTAAGAAGTATGTATGGATACATAAGACTCAAGGAAATGTGTTACCAAAGAAACATAGCATATGACCCAAAATTGTATACAGCATTGTAGATTACTGGATATAAGTCCCCAGGCCCATCTATATCATGTAAAAAAACAGCTTTTATTAAAGACGCCTCCTTACTTCTGTTGCTATCCTCCTTGTGGTGTCTGAGAAAAATAAAAAGCAGCACTAGAACATATCACATGGATGTGTGAATGGCGCCTTTAAGAAATATGTGGCCCAAAGGAATGAATGGGGAAAAGAAACGTGTGACACCAAATATTGGGGCTCAATGTGTGATGCAGATAAATATAAAACCCAAAGGAACGTATGAACTAAAGAAACAGATACAGAAATATATTCCTTATCAGTCTAAGCTATATATGACTTGAAGAAATAAAATATCTGTCTAGTGATAAGCGAGCAGTACCATGCTTGATACTTGTAACTCATAACCAGCAGTTGGGCGTTCCCCCAATCAGGTAGTGAGGAGCCGGCTGTCAATCATCAAGAGACCGGCTGTCTTGAAACTTCCACAGAGCAGAGCGGAAAAGCGACCGCTCTGTTTACCCCGCCATGCTGTCCCCGGAAGGAGCGGCCTGTACTCACTCTGCACTGGGGGTGAACGGGTGTGACCGGCGCCGGGCACAACAGGCAGGTAGGTGGTAGCTATCTGCCTGATGGTTCTTAGGCACATTTTATTATTTTTTATAATTCCCTTTAAGTTTATTATCATGTGGATTTTTCAGGTACTGACCATAAGTAAAGGAAAAATATTGGTCGATGATTTTGGGATGTTTTGCTCGTATTGTTCCGGTTACGTGCAACTATTTCTGACAAGCTCGTCTCACCTGGTGCGGTATAACCAGACTCTTCCCTATGGTTGTCTCACCTGCTTTGGTATAACCAGACTCTTCCCTATGGTTGTCTCACCTGCTTTGGTAAAACCAGACTCTTCTCTATGGTTGTCTCGCCTGATGTGGTATACCCAGACTCTTCCCTTTGGCCATCTCGCTGGTGCGGTATAACCAAACTCTTCATTATGGTTGTCTCGCCAGGTGCGATATAACCAGACTCTTCTCTACAGATGTCTTGCCCGGTGCGGTATAACAAGACTCTTACCTATGGTTGTCTCGCTCGATGAAGTATAACCAGACTCTTCCCTATGATTGTTTCACCCGGTGCGGTATAACCAGACTCTTCCCTATGGTTGTCTCGCTGGTGCAGTCTAACCAGACTCTTACCTATGGTTGTCTCGCTCGATGAAGTATAACCAGACTCTTCCCTATGATTGTCTCACCCGGTGCGGTATAACCAAACTCTTCCCTATGGTTGTCTCACCTTGGGCAGTATAACCAGACTCTTCCCTACGGTTGTCTCACCTTGGGCAGTATAACCAGACTCTTCCCTATGGTTGTCTTGCCCGGTGCAGTATAACCAGGCTCTTCCCTATGGTTGTCTCACCTGGTGCAGTATAACCAAACTCTTCCCTATGATTGTCTCACCTGGTGCAGTATAACCAGACTCTTCCCTATGGTTGTCTCACCTGGTGAGGTATAACCAGACTCCTCCCTATGGTTGTCTCACCTGGTGCAGTATAACCAGGCTCTTTCCTATGGTTGTCTCACCCGGTGCGGTATAACCAGACTCTTCCCTATGGTTGTCTCACCTGGTGCAGTATAACCAGACTCTTCCCTATGGTTGTCTCACCTTGGGCAGTATAACCAGACTCTTCCCTATGGTTGTCTCACCCGGTGCGGTATAACCAGACTCTTCCCTATGGTTGTCTCACCTGGTGCGGTATAACCAGACTCTTCCCTATGGTTGTCTCACCCAGTGCAGTATAACCAGACTCCTCCCTATGGATGTCTCACCTGGTGCGGTATAACCAGACTCTTCCCTATGGTTGTCTCTCTGGTGCAGTATAACCAGACTCTTCCCTACGGGTGTCTCGCCCGGTGCGGTATAACCAGACTCTTCCCTATGGTTGTCTCACCTGGTGCAGTATAACCAGGCTCTTCCCTATGGTTGTCTCATCTGGTGCGGTATAACCAGACTCTTCCCTATGGTTGTCTCACCTGGTGCAGTATAACCAGACTCTTCCCTATGGTTGTCTCACCTGGTGCGGTATAACCAGACTCTTCCCTATGGTTGTCTCACCTGGTGCAGTATAACCAGACTTTTCCCTATGGTTGTCTCACCTGGTGCGGTATAACCAGACTCTTCCCTATGGTTGTCTCACCTGGTGCGGTATAACCAGACTCTTCCCTATGGTTGTCTCACCTGGTGCAGTATAACCAGACTTTTCCCTATGGTTGTCTCACCTGGTGCAGTATAACCAGACTCTTCCCTATGGTTGTCTCACCTGGTGCGGTATAACCAGACTCTTCTCATTGGTTGTCTCACCTGGTGCAGTATAACCAGACTCTTCCCTATGGTTGTCTCACCCGGTGCAGTATAACCAGGCTCTTTCCTATGGTTGTCTCACCTGGTGCAGTATAACCAGACTCTTCCCTATGGTTGTCTCACCTGGTGCAGTATAACCAGACTCTTCTCATTGGTTGTCTCACCTGGTGCAGTATAACCAGACTCTTCCTATGGTTGTCTCACCCGGTGCAGTATAACCAGGCTCTTTCCTATGGTTGTCTCGCTGGTGCAGTATAACCAGGCTCTTCCCTATGGTTGTCTCACCTGGTGCAGTATAACCAGACTCTTCCCTATGGTTGTCTCACCTGGTGCAGTATAACCAGACTCTTCCCTATGGTTATCTCGTTGATGCAGTATAACCAGACTGTTCCCTATGAACGTCTCTCTGGTGCAGTATAACCAGACTCTTCCCTATGGTTGTCTCACCTGGTGCGGTATAACCAGACTCTTCCCTATGGTTGTCTTGCCCGGTGCAGTATAACCAGACTCTTCCCTACGGGTGTCTCGCCCGGTGCGGTATAACCAGACTCCTCCCTATGGTTGTCTCACCTGGTGCAGTATAACCAGACTCTTCCCTATGGTTGTCTCACCTGGTGCGGTATAACCAGACTCTTCCCTATGGTTTTCTTGCCCGGTGCAGTATAACCAGACTCTTCCCTATGGTTGTCTCACCTGGTGCAGTATAACCAGACTCTTCCCTATGGTTGTCTCACCTGGTGCAGTATAACCAGACTCTTCCCTATGGTTGTCTCACCCGGTGCGGTATAACCAGACTCTTCCCTATGGTTGTCTCACCTGGTGCGGTATAACCAGACTCTTCCCTATGGTTGTCTCACCTGGTGCAGTATAACCAGGCTCTTTCCTATGGTTGTCTCACCTGGTGCAGTATAACCAGACTCTTCCCTATGGTTGTCTCACCCGGTGCGGTATAACCAGACTCTTCCCTATGGTTGTCTCACCTGGTGCAGTATAACCAGACTCTTCCCTATGATTGTCTCACCTGGTGCAGTATAACCAGACTCTTCTCATTGGTTGTCTCACCTGGTGCAGTATAACCAGGCTCTTCCCTATGGTTGTCTCACCTGGTGCAGTATAACCAGACTCTTCCCTATGGTTGTCTCACCTGGTGCAGTATAACCAGACTCTTCCCTATGGTTGTCTCACCTGGTGCAGTATAACCAGACTCTTCCCTATGGTTGTCTCACCTGGTGCGGTATAACCAGGCTCTTCCCTATGGTTATCTCGTTGATGCAGTATAACCAGACTGTTCCCTATGAACGTCTCTCTGGTGCAGTATAACCAGACTCTTCCCTATGGTTGTCTCACCTGGTGCGGTATAACCAGACTCTTCCCTATGGTTGTCTTGCCCGGTGCAGTATAACCAGACTCTTCCCTACGGGTGTCTCGCCCGGTGCGGTATAACCAGACTCCTCCCTATGGTTGTCTCACCTGGTGCAGTATAACCAGACTCTTCCCTATGGTTGTCTCACCTGGTGCGGTATAACCAGACTCTTCCCTATGGTTTTCTTGCCCGGTGCAGTATAACCAGACTCTTCCCTATGGTTGTCTCACCTGGTGCAGTATAACCAGACTCTTCCCTATGGTTGTCTCACCTGGTGCAGTATAACCAGACTCTTCCCTATGGTTGTCTCACCTGGTGCAGTATAACCAGACTCCTCCCTATGGTTGTCTCACCTGGTGCAGTATAACCAGACTCTTCCCTATGGTTGTCTCACCTGGTGCAGTATAACCAGACTCTTCCCTATGGTTGTCTCACCCGGTGCGGTATAACCAGACTCTTCCCTATGGTTGTCTCACCTGGTGCGGTATAACCAGACTCTTCCCTATGGTTGTCTCACCTGGTGCGGTATAACCAGACTCTTCCCTATGGTTGTCTCACCTGGTGCGGTTATAACCAGGCTCTTCCCTATGGATGTCTCGCCCGGTGCAGTATAACCAGACTCTTCCCTATGGTTGTCTCACCTGGTGCAGTATAACCAGACTCTTCCCTATGGTTATCTCGCCCGGTGCGGTATAACCAGACTCTTCCCTATGGTTATCTCGCCCGGTGCGGTATAACCAGACTCTTCCCTATGGTTGTCTCGCCCGGTGCGGTATAACCAGACTCTTCCCTATGGTTGTCTCGCCCGGTGCGGTATAACCAGACTCTTCCCTACGGGTGTCTTGCCCGGTGCAGTATAACCAGACTCTTCCCTATGGTTGTCTCGCCCGGTGAGGTATAACCAGACTCTTCCCTACGGTTGTCTCGCCCGGTGAGGTATAACCAGACTCTTCCCTACGGGTGTCTCGCCCAGTGCGTCTCTGATGCGCTATATGGACAGCTTCCAAATAATCCTGTTTATTCTGTGACCTTTCTACCATTGAAATGTTCATCTGCTTGGAAACGTTGTGTCATGGCGGCCGACGTTCTGCTCCCCGGCTAACGTTGGTTTCCTCCACTTCTGCAATAAAGACGCAAATTCGGGCCCTGATGTAAAGCGGCCGTTAGTTCCCATTAGCGTTATTAGACATTACGAGCTTGGACCCTCCACACCGGGGCCATATATCAGGGGGTAACCTTGAAGCTGCTGTCTGAGCTGATGATTTGCAGACCCCGGAGACAGCAGACTATATATTTGTACTGATACATGACTGATTGCCACCTAATATCCTTCCACTGGATAAACATTGAGGATCACATTGAAGTCACCGGTGACTCTCAACCGTCTCCTTCCTGCAGATTGCTTTATGGTGCTGCGCTGAAGGCCGTCCCTTGGTTGCATCTTATCACGGTCTGCAGGCGGTAGAGACACAGAAAGGTAAATTGATGGATAGATGACAATTACTGGCGGCATTATTTTAATATCACAAGCCATAGATAATTATAGTCTGGGAAGAAATCCTTCGAGGGGCTCATATCTTGTGTCAGGGAGAAGCCAATATAGAAGTTTGCCGAGGTCAGAAGAATTATCATAGAGTCCTTGCAATATATGGGATGATTGATTAACCCTTGCAACAAAGAGATTACAATGAAATGGAAGGGAGAAGAAGATCCTGACACCAAACTTGACCCTGAGCTTCCCTAACATCCCTAAGCGGGTCCTTCCCCCCCACCGCCATCATGTGCCTAGTTCCTAACTATCCCTCTACTCACCCTGTACATTAGACCTCACCACTAAAATAATATGACACAGGGGAAAGTGGACAGACCGGGAAACAAGACAAATATATCTTCAATGCTGCAGCCATACACCAGGACTGCAAGCGATACGGCTCCAACAGCAGAACTTTAGCAGTAGCAGAACCCCAGAAGCTACTAGAGAAGTCCTCCTTTCAAGGTGGTCAGAACCTAATTAATCTATTGCTGGTATTAGGTAATCGATCATGTGACTGTTTAAAGGGAGGGGGAGTGATAACAAACCTGTTACAGCTGAGATGAACTAAGCACCAAAAGAAAACAATCACGTTTAAAATCCAGAGTCTCACAAGATCATGTGAAGCTCAGATCCCAGAGCTGTCATGTAAATGATGTCACACTGTCTTACCCAGTAAATAATTGGCAAAGGTACAACTGACCCCTGTTTCTATGTATGACGTAGGCACAGATAGAACTGACTCCCTGTCTCTAAATCTAAATAATATAGGTACAGATGATCCCATTACACTGTCTCTCTCAGAAAATGATATGGATAGGGTACTACTTCACTTGTGTCTCTATGTAAATGATGAGGTCACAGATAGTGCTGTCTCTCTGTCTCTTCCTGTAAATGTTATAAGGCATAGATAGTGCTGCTTCCCTCTCTCTAAATCTTAATAATAGATGATACTATTACACTATCGCTCTCAGGAAATTATATGGACATGGATATTACTTCATTTGCATTTGTATATAAATGATGAGGTTACACATAACACTACCTCTCTCTTTTTTCTAGTAAATGCTGTAGGCACAGATAGTTCTGCCTTCCTGTCTCTAATTCTAACTAATATCGGTACAGATGGTACTAATACACCATGGAAATGATATGGACAGGGATACTACTTCACTTGTGTCTCTATGTAAATGATGAAGTTACAGATAGTACTTAGTCTCTTCCGGCAAATGCTGTAGGCACAGATAGCGCTGCTTTCTTGTCTCTAAATCTAAATAATAGAGGTACTCTTACACTCTGTAAGGAAATGATATGGACAGAGATATTACTTTACTTGAGTCTCTATGTAAATGATGAGTTACAGATAGTACTGCCTCTCTGTCTCTTCCGGTAAATGCTGTAGGCACAGACAGATAGTACTGGCTCCCCGTCTCTAAACCTAAATGATATCGAGACAGATTATACTATTACACTCTCTTTCTCAGGAAAAGATATGGACAGGGGTACTAATATACTTGATTTAGGTGTCTATGTAAATCATGAGATTACAGATAGTAATGCTTCTCTACCTCTTCCTATTATATATATATATATATATTATATATATATATATATAATCCTCAATGCACAGATAGTACTGCCTCCTTGTCTATGGATCTCAATAATATAGATACAGATGATACTTTTATACTGTCACTCTCAGGATTTGATATGGACAGGGGTATTATTTTACATTTGTCTCTATGTAAATGATGAGGTTACAGACAGTACTGCCGCTCTGTCTTTTCCTATACATTCTGTAGGCACAGACAGTACTGCATCCTTGTCTGTCCCTCTAGTACGTGTTTCCATATTATGGCAGAGGATGGAGTTAAATGGAAAGGAGAACTAAAATGATTAAGGGGTTGTAAACAGGCACATAATGAGGCTTCAGACACATGATAGATCTTCCTTAAATGGAATTAACCCATTGTTCATTGCAGGTTTTTGCATAAAATATAATAAACATGTCAGATATGTTTCTTCCCATATCACAATTTTTGTTAATATTATAAAATAGAAGTCTTGCAAACTGGGACTTTTTTTGGACTCATCCTGTTCTTTCAGGAATTGCACATGTTTATTAGCAGCAATGATCAGACTCCTCCCCTACTGTGTACTAAAGCATCTAATGTGCATGTGCAAAGGTGATTGTGAAGGGAGGGGGAGGAGGTGAGCTGTGACAATCACTAGTCGTGACCGGTGGATCCATAGTAGTTAAAGCTGTTTGCTGTCATGGTACTCCTGTCTTTGCTGATAATGAGCCTGCCGAAAACTCTCTGATTCAAAAATTGTTCATTTTTCATGATAAATTCAGAAAACCCGTCCAGTATTGTGGGCTCGTGTATTGTGTCTGCAGTGCACATGAACCCATCATGACACACAGCGCTGTCTAGATGTAGGCATTGGTCGGAGGTCACACATTGTGAATTGTGTACCGTAATTGCCTTGTTGCCATTTCTCAGACAGCAGAATTTCATTGTACAGAGCTGTAATCTATACACATACCATGATGGAATAGTACGCTGTTACATGTCTCATCTGTAATTCTAGAATGTAGGGAAAGAATGGCCAGAAGATGGTCCTACAATATGGATGGTCAAGTGCTCTGACCCAATGTGCGGCAGCTGTCCCCCTGTCCCAGGCGGTCAGGGCGGTGTACTGACTACCTCTAACGTCTTCTCTCCTGCCTCCTTCGTTGCTCTGTAGTTCCTGACCCCGACATCTCTATACTTTAACACCTTACATTCAATGAAACTCACTTTTCATGGAATTCTTGGGATTTGAACCCCCAACCTGTATCATTGTAGGCAGCAGCAAACTTAAGTCACAGACTGCACTAATTTTGGGAGCATTGTCTACATTTGAATGTGCAGTGTAGCCTCCAACCTCTACCATTGTAGGCAGCAGCAAATGTCACAAGCCACTGAGAAATATGGGAGAATTATCTACACGTGTATGTACAGTGTAGCCTTCATCCTGTATCATTGTAGGCAGCAACAAAAGTTATAAGCCACAAGCTGTACTGATACATATGGGAGAACTAGATGGAAGCCTGATGCTATCACATTGGAAGGGTGGTAACATGACAATGGGACAGGCTCTGTGGCACTGGAGGCGGTGGGTGTCTCTCCCCCTGTGTGGCATGCGTGCTCTGTGCCCCCCCCGTGCTTGCCCTGTGGCACAAGTCTGTGTGCGCTACCTGGGCACCCTCCCCATGTGCACTCGCTGCACACCTGTGTTAGCAATCTGGCTGCCCTCGTGCTGTCTCTCTGCCCTCCTGTGGTCTCTCTCTGCCCCCGTGCTGTTTCTCTGCCCTTCCTCTGTGGTATGCTGCGAGGCAGAGCGGAGGAGAGGAAGAGCAGGGGAGAGCGGAACAGATAGGGGAAGAGCAGGGGGAGAGTGCGGGACAGAGCAGGGGAGAGCGGAGCAGAGCAGGGGAGTGCGAGGCAGATAGGGGAAGAGCAGGGGGGAGAGTGCGGGACAGAGCAGGGGAGAGTGGGGAGTGCAGAGAACGGCGAGAGCAGAGCGGGGGAGAGCAGAGTGCGGCTGATAGGGGCAGAGCAGGGAGAGCAGAGTGGAGTAGAGCGGGGAAGAGTGAAATAGAGCAGAGTAGGGCAGTGCAGAGCAGAGTGGGGCAGGGCAGGAGCAGAACAGGGGCAGAGCAAGGGAGAGTGGGGCAGAGTAGGACAGAACAGAGCAGGGCAGAGCGAGGCAGAGCAGAGTGGAGCAGAGCGGAGGAGAGCAGAGCAGAATGGTGTGGAGCAGGAGCGAGGCAGAGCAGAGCAAAGGCAGAACACAGCAGGGGCTGAGAGAAGCATAGCAGGAGCGGAGGGGAGATGAGCAGAGTGGATCATAGAGAGGCAGATCAGAGCTGGGCAGATCAGAGTGGAGCAGAGGCAGTGTGGGTCAGAGTTGGGCAGAGTGGAGGGGGAGAGCAGAGGCAGAAGCAGAGCAGGCAGTGTGGGTCAGAGTGGGGCAGAGCAGGAGCTGCAACTGGCTGCTCTTTGTCTGTGGTTCAGGACCTATGATGACATCACGGTCATGTGACGTGGCTCCATCCATAATCGTGATGTCATCTTAGGTCCTGTAGATAACTCACTTCTTATGGTCGGTTGCGGCGGGTCTTTTCATGCAGGAGCAAGGAGCAGGTGAGCAGCGGGTGGACGGGAAGGAGCGTGGACCGGGCAGTGTGTGCTGTGTGTATCTGTTGTCCGCGGCACCACCAACTGTCACCATATTACCATACCCATCACTTGGGTGTGCTAAAATAGCGTGGGCGGAAGTGACATAGGTGGACAACCAGACGGAAGTGGAGGGGCCAACTCACAATTATATAAATAGATGTTCTACACTTGTATGTACAGTGTAGCCTTCAACCTTTATCATTTATAAAGAGTTATAAGTCACAGGCTGTGCTGATAAATATGGGAGAATCTGTGCCCACGCCACATCTGCAGCCATTCTCCTATAGTCCATAGATCAATAGCGCCTATCTCGCTCTGCCTCGACACCTCCTCCTCCAAGTCCCGGACCCGCAGCATCACCTCTCTGCCTCCTGTGACCTGCTCCAACACCGGCACGCCGCCCTGGCATATCCGGATTGCATGATGCTCCCACATTTTCCCTCCAACTTTTTATAATCTGGAAAATACAGTACTTTTTTTAACATGCAGAATCAAAGCTTTTCTAAATTATAAAACAGCATTAATAACACTGTGCAGCAAAAATGCATCAAGTAAGGGGGAAAAGGCATAAAAAATGCTGCACAGCGGACATTAGTGAACTTGCCTGTAAGAGCATGTTCACACTGACCATTAGACAGACTAAACCTTGATGGGAAAGAAGTATATACACAAATGTGTGAAAATACCCTGCAATAGATAAATAAAAAAAAAAAAATGCTATAAAAACACAGGGTACTTAGTACATAAATTTTTGCAAAAAGGTACAAAGCCATCCCACCACGTCAAGGTGTACCCAATCCGATCTGTGTGTCCATTCTGGAACCCAGGTCACACTCTGCATCCTGCTTTTACTGAGGTCAGTAGACACAAGGGCAGGATTTAAAACAGTGAGAGTAGGGACCGTCCCGGATTGGGTACACCTTGATGTGGTGGGACGGCTTTGTACCTTTTTGCAAAAACGAATGTACTAAGTACCCTGTGTTTTTCATAGCACTTGCTTTTTATTTATTTACTGCAGGTTATTTTCACATGTTTATGTATATACTCTTTTCCCTTAAGGTTTCATAATCAGAGATTGTTGTTGCGTACTGTGGTGCAGACACAAAAAGCGCAGTATTTACGTTATGTGTAAATATGGCCTTACGAATACAAAAAAGCAAGAAAATCCCCAAATATATAAAATGTTCTAACTGTCACTGATACAGCGGGACGGTCCCGAATTTCGGTATATTCACGAGTTAGAAGGAGGTAGACGGGAGCTGATGTTACATATAGTATGACGTTAGTCAGTACAGTAATAACTAGTCTCAGAGGTTAAGAGAGTAACTGCAATGACAGATAGCAGTTATAATAAATAATACTACTTACTGGATAAGTAAAGGGTTAGTCCAATGATCCGAGGTCAGGTCAAGAAAATGCAGAGTAACAACAAGGGGTAATCAGAGACGAAGTTCAATTCACAAGCTGGAGTCAGGAAAACCAGAAAGACAGATTAGTTTACAAGGAGCAGGCAAAAGAGTAGTCAGGTCACAGGAAAAGGGTCAAAGTCCAGGTAAAGGAATAAAGACAGACTGGGTCAGGCAAAAAGAGTAGTCAGGCACAAAGGGATCAGTCTCACACAGGCAGTAGCAAGTGTACGATTGACACTGGATGGAGGAGCTAATGTGCTTAAGTAGATGCCTAATCAAGGGAAGTGAACACAGATGATTGCAGCACAGACTGACAGCTTCCACACAATAGTAACATAGAAGACGGGGACAGTGTGAAGAGCGTGGCATATACAATACTGTCAGTATAGAGTCTAATGCATGGGTGCAAGGGAACACAGGAGACACAGGCTTGTTTAGAAAGTTCTTGAAAGTGATTGCACAATCGGGAGCAGGGTGAAACACCGTTGCACATACAGAGGCTGAAATCCTGAAGCACAGCATAAGTCGCTCTCACTTCCTTTGTAAATGTCTGTGAAGTAACTGCAAGTCAAGTCTATAGTGTACTCCGTCCGCCAAGGAAAAGGTCGGGAGATCAAGTTGTATCAACCGTCTCGTAAGGAAGGAAGGAAAGCTCTCCTCCATTATTATTAGATTCCTTTACATCTTCACATCATAGAAGGACAAAGATGGATTTCCGCTGTCAATCTCGGCACGTCTTTACACTCCTCAATATCAAGAGATTTCCTACAAGACTCCCTTATTATTACTCTGCTAAATATAACATCTCGGGTTCCAAATTTGGCTACATTCCTTCTGATTGCTCGTGAAATGTGGAACGGGAGATAAATCCAGGTGGGATCTCATCGGATCCGCCATTGACCCCTCGGCCGTACCCCCGGTGCTGGTGTCTGTGACCGGTGCGCCTTCTGCTTTATCCTCGCGTCCTTCGGTGTTTGAGCTTTTACTTAAAAATCCATATGGGGGAAATATAATCATATCTTGTAAATTTACACCCAGGCACCGCTGCGCATTGTCATTGTGCCGCCGAGCCGCCCGGCCGGTGTTATGACATAGAAATTTACTTATTATCAGCTCTCGCAGGTGAAAATATTAATCTTTCAAAGCAAAAAAAACCTTCAAAGTCCAGAAATCGATCTGTCTGTAGAATAAAATATGTCTCCAAGCAAAGGAACTACAACAGTCTGGAGCATGGGGTCCTAACCGGGGGGGTCTGTAGGGGCCCAGGCCTTGTGCTTATTGAGTGGACCAGTGTTTGATCATAGCCCTCGGGGGACATTGTTTGGGTCAGGGCCACTTTGGCTTATCATTGTTCAGACATATTAGTCTAGAAATGAAGTGGATGTAATGCAGGGTGCTGTCCATGGTGCTGAATAGTGATGGGCGAATCCTAAATTACTCGGAATCGCTTGACTCTAGCGAGTCCGAGCCCAGGACTCGCTACTCGTTGCGAGTCTAGCGAGTCCAATGTTAATGAATGGGGAAGCGAGTAATAGCGAGTAGTGTGAGATTTACAACTCGCAGATGTGTCTCGGAAGCTTCAGCCTGAAGCAATCCTAGTTTTGTCATTTATTTGCATTGCTCGTTTACTTTGTAAGTAATCGCTGACTCGCACAGATAAGATCCTGTCTCCTCTGTGTTGGCTGCCAGCTCCAGGGTCCTAGAGCCCGCCTGCTGCCTGATGTAGCAGAGCTGAAATTGTTCTCAGTCTGCTCATTCCCTGTGTACAGACATGAATGTCTGTGCACAGAGATGATGTAGCAGAGCTGAGATTGTTCTCAGTCTGCTCATTCCCTGTGCATAGAGATCTATATCTATACACAGGGGATGTAGCAGAGAGGACATCGCGTTTTGGACTGCGTCGGACGGAAGAGGATTTTTTTAATTAAAGATGGAGTCCCTAATGGCTTTTTTTTTATTTCTAATAAAAAATTTTCTTTGTGTTGTGTTTTTTTTAAAACAATTTAATAGAAATTCATGGCGGTCATGTCTAATATTGGCGTGACCACCATAAATTTCGGGCTTAGGGCCAGCTGATAATACAAAGCTGGCCCTAACCTCTTTATTACCCAGCGTGCCACCGCTACCAGGGCCGCTGGAAGAGCGGGGTTCAGCGTCAGAGGATGGCACTTCAATGAACGCGCCATCTTCTGGGGCGGCTGCGGGCTGCAATTTGCAGCGGGGGGTGCCCAGAAAGCTTGGGCATCCCTGCGCTGCGGATTCCAGCCCCCAGCTGCTTAGCTGTACCTGGCTAGACATAGAAATTGCGCGGAGCCCCACGCATTTTTTTTAAATTATTTCATGAAATTCTGAGATTCTGACTCTGAGACTCTGACTCTGAAATTCATTAAATAATTTTAAAAAAATGCGTGGGGCTCCGCGCAATTTCTATGTCTAGCCAGGTACAGCTAAGCAGCTGAGGGCTGGAATCCGCAGCGCAGGGATGCCCAAGCTTTCTGGGCACCCCCCGCTGCAAATTGCAGCCCGCAGCCGCCCCAGAAGATGGCGCGTTCATTGAAGCGCCATCCTCTAGCGCTGAACCCCGCTCTTCCAGCGGCCCTGGTGGCGGTAGCACGCTGGGTAATAAAGGGGTTAATACCAGCTTTGTTATACAAGCTGGTATTAAGCCCGAGATTCTTAATGTCAGGCCACGTTTGACCCAGCCACTAAGAATCTCCAATAAAGGGTTAAAAAAACACAGAGAAAATTTTTTATTTGAAATAAAAAAAAAAGCCATTAGGGACTCCATCTTTAATTAAAAAAATCCTCTTCCGTCCGACGTAGTCCAAAACGCGATGTCCTCTCTGCTACATGCACAGGGAATGAGCAGACTGAGAATAATCTCAGCACTGCTACATCATCTCTGTGAGCAGGCAGGTTCTAGGACCCTGGAGCTGCACAGAGAAGACAGCTGGACTCGGCTCGCAAAGAAACAGCAGTTACTTTGCGAGTTTCCCTGCTATCACTGGCACAGTAGCCAGTGATGACTCGCACGAGTCCAATGCAAACAATGGCAATCCTAGTTTTGTCAGCGTTTCTGACAAAACTAGGATTGATATTGATTTGCATTGGACTCGTGCGAGTCATCACTGGGAAACTCGCCGAGTACCGAGTCCTGCGAGTCCCTTACTACTCGCCGAGTAACGAGTCCTAGCGAGTAGATTCGCCCATCCCTAGTGCTGAACATAAAACGCCTGCTTTTATAGGGCTGTCACAATCAGACTTCATGTCCACAATCAGGACGGTGTCTGTGCTTTGTTGCTATCCACATTAGTCATAGGCTGTTAAATTAATAAATAATAAAAAAAAAAATGCATAGGGCTTCGCTGTATTTTTCAATCTCAGCACAGATAGAGTGGACAGCTGCGAGCTGCCACCCTCAGCTGCCTAATGTTACCTTGGTTGGCAGCTGCCATCCTCAGCTGCCTAATGTTACCTTGGCTGGCAGCTGCCACATGTTACCTTGGCTGCCTAATGTTAACTTGTGTGGGCTCCACCTTATATTTTCTTGCCAGCCAAATTAAAACTAGGCAGCTGACGGTGGCAGCTCGCAGCTGTCCACTTTATCTGTGCTGAGACTGATTCTTTTAAATGATGTATTTTACACACTATGATGGCAGGTTGGTTGCCATACACTAATATATAATGGTAACCAAGCACAGACACCGTTCGGAATGTGGATATGCATTCTTCTGACTGCAACAGCCAATCACCGAGGCCCTCACAGAGAATGAGAGCCTGTGATTGGCTGTTGCAGTGAATATGCATGAAGCTTAATAAGCGGCCCCAGAAGCAGCAGCGGGAGACTGGTAAACTCAATGTATCTATCTATCTATCTATCTATCTATCTATCTATCTATCATCTATCTATCTATCTATCTATCTATTCTAACTTTACAACAGGAAAGCCCATGTTACAAAAGCATGTCATACTTAACACATGCGCATGACGTACAGATGCTGGGTGCAGGGAAGCTGCACATTGGCATGTCATATGCATGACACTTTGATACCTTTATTACCGAAATCCAAAGCGAGAAAAGATATGCAGAAGTGAGCGTGCCCTAAGGTTTCTCTTAGTGGAGAGTGACATGCCAGTAATAAGGAGACTTAAAATCTGCAATATTCCTCTGGGAAATAAAATATGCAAATTGTCTCTTGTGGGAGGAAGTAGACTTGAACTCTAGCGCCACCTATTGGAAGTAGCAATCCTAAAAGTCAAAAATGACCCTTTAACAAGCCTTGTCATATGACTTAGGATAAAAGACAAACCAGAATCTCAATTTGCAAACAGGGTGTTTCGGGATATTGTTCCTCCTCAATGCAAAGTGTGAGATCTGATCAGGCTGTATGAGAGGCTGAATGGGGTCTAAAGGTACCGTCACACACGGCAATATTGCTAGGCAATTCCACTGGCAATTTGCTGGTTGCAGTGAAATCATGGACACATTGTTCTAATTTGTTGCTGTGTACAAATGTAATAATGTGTCCATGATTTCACTACAACCAGCAAATTGCCAGTGAAATTGCCTAGCAATATTGCCGTGTGTGACGGTACCTTAAGGGGTAAGGTTTCTCCTTGTGAAGAGTGGCATGCCAATATGAGAAGACTGCATTGACACAATGCTCCTCTGGGGAATAAAAATTGTTAAAGGGTCTTGTTTTAACTTTTGGGATTGCTACTTCCAATAGGTGGCGCTATATTTGAAACCTTGGCTGGTTATCATAAATAGGAGGGACCCCAATACAATTTTTTTTCTATCCATATTTGTTTGCAGTACAATTGTCCTCCTCTTCCCCCTCTTTTTGCTCCCTTGTGCAGCCCCCTAGCCCTTACTACGATCATTTTACAGAACAGACGTTTTCGTCTCTATTGACTTTTATGGGATTTGGGGTCAGGTTCGAGTACCGAACTGAACTATTAAGTAAAGTCTGGGCAAACACAGTGAACCTGAACATCCACGGGTCCGCTCATCCATAGTGCTAAGCCAAGGTTTGAGAGTAAAGTTTAGAACCTGACACTTTGTATCACTTTTTTTGTATCACTCTCTCCGCGTGTCTCCACAGCTTCAGGTGATCAGGATATTTTAGGAGCTGGAGTTTTTCACCTTCCGGAGAGCCGCGGGGTGGAGAGCACGGCTATACACTGTGTATATATATGTGACCCTGTCCGTGGTGCTGAAGCTCAGCCGAGACTTCATCTGCTGTGAACTGCGGGGAACGTTAATTATCGTGTTCTGTAAAAGTTGCAACATTTCCTTGTAGTAGACACTTGCGTCCAATTTAAGATAAGATAAGATAAGATAAACTTTATTGATCCTGGAGGAAATTACAGTATTACAGCAGCAGAACAAAGATCAAGAACATTACACAATTTATCACAATTTATCAATATTTTGCGCCAATTAATGCACCAAGTGGCGATGCCAAAAATGAAACACCTGGGATCTCATCTATCAGCGCTGAGTTGTCCCATAAGCAAGATTGTAACTACAATAGGTGCAGAGATTGCAACCGCACCCGGGCCCTGGAGTCTAGGGGACCCCAAAAGTCCATTTAATCTATAGAAGAAGAATTGCAATAATTGGGGGCCCTGTTGGAGCTTTGCCATCGGGGCCCATGAGCATCAAGTTACGCCACTTCCCATAAGTACAGATGGATTCACAATAGGTTCCTCCTGTCTTTCCTCATAACTGAGATCCATGTTTTCTTGTCAGGACACATCCCCGCTCTCCAGGATCAGCGTTGTGTTTAGTTATCTTCAATACCTTAATGCCTTCACATTCTCCATTTGCACGGATTGTGCCCATCTCCTCGTAGCACTGCAGACATTTTTGCTGTCATCTTATGTCCCCGCCCAATTCAAAAGTAGCACTGCCCTAGAGGAGCAGAAGATGGGAAAACAATGTAATATTAGGCTCAGACTGCAGACACATTTTTTTGCTATCATCTGATTTGGCTTTAGAATAGTTCTGTCCCTCCCACTTAAAAACTAGAACAACCCTAGAGGAAGAGAAAACGGGCAAACAATGTAATATAAGGCTTGGACTGCAGACAAAATTTTGCTCCCATCTGATTGGCTTTAGAATAGTTCTGTCCCTGCCCACTTCAAAACTAAGATCACCCTAGAGGAGCCGAAGATGGAAAATAATGTAATATATAGCTAAGACTGCAGAAATTTTTTGCTATCATCTGATTGGCTGTAGAATAGTTCTGTCACCTCCCACTTAAAAACTAGAACTGCCCTAAAGGAGCAGAAAATGGGAAAACAATTTAATATAAAGCTTGGACTGCAGACAAACTTTTGCTCTCTTCTGATTAGCTTTGGAATAGTTCCATCCCGCCCACTTTAAAACTAAGACCACCCTAGAGGAGCAGAAGATGGAAAAACAATGTAAAATAAGGTTCGGACTGCAGACATTGTTTTGCTATCATGTGATTGGCTTTAGAATGGTTTTGTTCCCACGCACTTCAAAACTAGGACCGCCCTAGAGGAGCAGAAGATGGAAAAACAATGTAAAATAAGGCTCGGACTGCAGACATTATTTTGCTATCATCTGATTGGCTCTGTTCCCACACACTTTAAAACTAGGACCGCCCTAGAGGAGCAGAAGATGAAAACACAATCTCTAGTATCTAGACTGCAGACTATTATTATGCTATTATTTGATTGGCTTTAAAACAGGTCTGTCCCGCCTACTTCAAAACTAGAGCCACCCATAGGAGCAGAAAATGGGAAAACAATTTAATATAAAGCTTATATTGCAGATAGTTTTTTGCCACCATCTGTTTGGCTTTAGAATAGTTCTGTCGCCACGCGCTTCAAAACTAGGACTGCCCTAGAGGAGCAAAGGATGCAAAAACAATATGATATAAGGTTTGGACTGCTGACAATTTTTTGTTATCACCTGATTGGCTTTAGAATAGATCTGTCTCCACCCACTTTAAAATCAAGTCCGTCCTAAAGCAGATACATTTTGGCTATTATCTGATTAGCTTTGGAATACTTCTGTCCCACCCACTTCAACACTAAGACCGCCCTAGAGGAGCAGAAGATGGGAAAACAATGAAATATAAGGCTCGGACAAATTTTTGGTTCCCTACATTCTTGCATGCTGCCTGTACTCCAAAGTAACACATGGGATAATGCTACAGTTTTTGCATCATGTATCTTTTAACTGATAAGTTCCAACTTACAAGGGCAAGGATTTGACCCTCTTCATACCCCAGTCACGATGCTGCATTTCCATAATGTTCCATAGGGCCCTAGGTTGGAGCTTCATCGGGTCTCTTCAGGCTGGATGGCAATCTGTTCCGCTGCAGTTCAGCTCCACACACCGCAGCTCTGCACTTGTACCGTTCAGCTATTCTAGTACCTTCTTCGCATAGTAATTATGTATGCAGAGCAGCCCGCTCGCCTGCCTGCATTATAACGAGATGCTCAGTTTACGCTGCGTATCTCAACCAAGGAATTAGTCGACTTGTTGAAACTTGGATTTTTTTTCTCTTTTTGCCCAAGTTCAATCCTTAATTGCAGATCATGAGAAGCTGCAGGAAAAGGCTGCCGAATCTTTCCTACTTGAAAACCGTAATGTTATTATATAATTAGACAAGAGGAGCGAAGCCCTTTGCCTTTTTTTTCCCTGAATTAGTAGTCTTAATTAAATATGTCACGCATGAAACGCAATCCTGGCAGTCACCGGGGATCAGAGGATTTTTACTTTTTATTTTTAGATTGGAATTAATGTTTTGCGGAATAAAAAATGTTTACTTAGAACTCCAGAAAGTGTAAAGTGCTGTGGCGATGTTGTCACTGAGCGTGTTGGGGGATGCTCAAATGGTAGCGGGATTGAGGCAAACAGGCACGTTTTTCTATGATACAAAGTCCAGCAGTTTATTAACATTATCATAAACTGCATATATGAAACAGTCAACTTACATCAACAGAACATTAGTGACATACCAGTCTGTTCCAATGGTGGATACACCCTCTGGCATTTACTTTCATACACCAGTGGAACATTAGTGACATACCAGTCTGTTCCAATGGTGGATACGCCCCCCTGGCATGCATTTACTTTCATACATCAACGGAACATTAGTGTCATACCAGTCTGTTCCAATGGTGGATACGCCCTCCCTGGCATGCATTTACTTTCATACATCAACAGAACATTAGTGTCATACCAGTCTGTTCCAATGACGGTTTACCCACCTGGCATTTACTTTCATACACCAATGGAACATTAGTGACATACCAGTCTGTTCCAATGGTGGATACGCCCCTGGCATGCATTTACTTTCATACATCAACAGAATGTTAGTGTCATACCAGTCTGTTCCAATGACAGTTTACCCACCTGGCATTTACTTTCATCACCAATGGAACATTAGTGACATACCAGTCTGTTCCAATGGTGGATACGCCCCCTGGCATGCATTTACTTTCATACATCAACAGAACATTAGTGTCATACCAGTCTGTTCCAATGATGGTTTACCCACCTGGCATTTACTTTCATACACCAATGGAACATTAGTGACATACCAGTCTGTTCCAATGGCGGATACGCCCGCCTGGCATTTACTTTCATACACCAATGGAACATTAATGATATACCAGTCTGTTTCAAGAGTGGATACGCCCACCTGGCATTTACTTTCATACATCAACGGAAAGTGCTGTGGTGATGTGGTCACTGAGCGTGTTGGGGGATGCTGAAATGGTTCTATGATAAAAAGTCCAGGAGTTTATTAACATTATCATAAACTTCATATATGATACAGTCAATTTACATCAACGGAACATTACTGACATACCAGTCTGTTCCAATGGTGGATACGCCCGCCTGGCATTTACTTTCATACATCAATGGAACATTAGTGATATACCAGTTGCCACGCTGGGGTGGCTGGAGTAACCAGAAGTACAATGGAGCTGGGCGTAGGGGTCCCTGACTCGCCCTGTACTCAGTGGTACCTCTGAAGGTGAAGAGGTCCGAGCCCCCAGCATAAGACCCTAAAGCTCCTCAGAAGCTCTAAGCATAAGACCCCTACCTCCAGCTACGGACCACGGGACCCAGCAACCTTCAATGGGAAAAACCAGCAACAGCTTGAGATCAACGTGTGTACATCAAGGTCACAGAACAGAAGTGAACTGAATCAGGGACATCAGGTGGATGTGAGCTGACCCATTTATAGCCGAGGGGTAGGGAGCAGCCAGTCCAGACACACCCCTCAGCTCACCTAAGCATGAGTCATATCCATCACACACACCTGCAGCAACCTCACCTGAAGAGCCGCACACTGAATAAGGGGAAAAAAAGGTTCAATTCAACAACAGCAGCAGCAACACTCATGAGCATAGGCAGTCCATACGTAACACCAGTCTTTTCCAATGGCGGATACGCCCGCCTGGCATTTACTTTCACACATCAACGGAACATTAGTGACATACCAGTCTATGCCAATGGCGAATGCGCCCACCTGTCATTTACTTTCAAACAGTCTATTTACATTAACAAAACATTAGTGACATACCAGTCTGCTCCAATGGCAGATACCCTTGCTTGGCATTTACTTTCATACATCAACAGAACATTAGTGACATACTGGTCTGTTCCAATGGCGAATACGCCCGCCTCCATTTACTTTCATACAGTCCATTTACATTAACAGAACATCAGTGACATACCAGTCTGCTCCAATGGCAGATACGCCCCTTGCATTTACGTTCATACATCAATGGAAAATTAGTGACATACTGGTCTGTTCCAATGACGGATACGCCCCCCTGGCATTAATTTTCATAGTTTGTTACATTGTGTCAGTTCAGGCATCACAACCATCACACACTGACCTCGCGGTCCACCATGTAGGAAACTGCCTCACTGGGATCACCAGCTCCTGTCGGTTCCAGACCCTCAGCATGACTGAAAATTCCTGAACACAGAGACGTTCCAGGCTCCACCATGGTCTCCTCACCGCGTGTCTCCCAGGACGCCAGCCACTTCCAAGTATTCCGACTCAAGTGCTTTCCAAGACGGTAGCTGCTTCAAACCCTGTGAGCGAGCTCTCACAGGTTCTGCCAGACATCCATAGTTTCTCTGTCAGCCCCATGTGCTCACACAGACACATGTTATAAGGAATGAGCCACACTCATCATCTCAGTAACTTGGAAACATAACCCTTATGGCACCACAAGTCCCATAGTGACCTTTCTGGGTTTCTATCACAGAGTATAACTTGCAGAACTACAAGTCCCAGCACCAGGGACTGGCTGGTGGAGCTTGTCACGGGTGGCAGTCTGACTACGCCAGCCCTGAGGAGCGGGGGGGGGGGGGTTTGCTATCTGATCCGGCAGGGTGTGGAGTGGGGTGGGGCTCTGCTATCAGATCCGGTGGGGTTGAGGAGCCAGAGGGCGGTGCTATCGTATCCGGCACGGGGAGGGGGTTGGGTGCTATTGGAGACGGCGGGACACTTACCGCGCACAGTCCCGCCGACCCATTTCATTTAAGGGGCAGCCCAAATTTAGGGCAAAACCACCAGCCTGGCGCTTGCCCCCCGCCCTACCCAGCACACATATTTGCAATGCAGTGTCTACAATGTGACATGAAACGTCCTTCTGTGACACAACACAGGGAAAAGCACATATTTCTCCTTTCTTTTCTCACACCGGAATCAACGTTCATTTGGGGCTAAAATGTTTGTAAATGAACAGAATAACATGATAGCTGCAACACAAACTAGTGGCCAATTCAGGTACTGCAGGCGTCTTTGCTCCGGTGCTTATATGAAGGGCAGGAGGTCACAAGCTTTTTTTTTTTGCACTTTAGCATAGAAAACACATCGACATCAAAATCAGAATAAAAAATCTCCTTACGAGAGATCATTCACTATATTCACTATATCATTCAATATATCTATACATCCACCTATCTATTTATATCTACACTCCCTGACAGAAGTTATGTCGCTTATCCATGTTATGTAATAAAAGCTTATAACCTGACGTTACATTCATCCATTGGTTGTATAAATTTCTCTTTTGAAAGCTAAAACCCTCCAAAATGTTGTTTAGGTTAAGAAAATAAATTGTCATCAATGCTGAAATATTGATCATTTAATGAACACAGAATGGTCAGATTTTGGCAAGACAAAAGTTTTGTCGCCTGGTCATATAATGCCCCCAATCCTAGTTTACATCCTCACCTGTGCTCCGTAAATGATTGGTTAATTAGTGGGTGTGTATAAAAAGAAACCCAGCACCCCAGACCTTCACTTGAACTGCAACTTGAGCTCTGACAACATGTCAAAAATCCACCCAAAAAAGATCAATGTGCTCAAGCACTGGCCAGCCCAGTCACCAGACATGAACATCATTGAGCATGTTTGGGGTAAGATGAAAGAGGAAGCTTGGAAGACAAAGCCAAAGAATCTAGATGAACTCTGGGAGGCATGTAAGACTGCATTCTTTGCTATTCCTGATGACTTCATTAATAAATGGTATAAATCATTGTTGAGCCGCATGGATGCAGTCCTTCAAGCTCATGGAAGTCACACAAAATATTAAATATGACTCTAATAGCATCACAACTTCATTCACCAATGTTATGCAACATAGATTTGTATTTTAAGTTAATTGTTTGAAAATCACATGACTTTCTGTGGGCGACAAAACATTTGTCTTCCAAAATCTGACCATTCTGTGTTCATTAAATGATCAATATTTCAGCATTGATGACAATTTATTTTCTTAACCTAAACCACATTTCGGAGGGTTTCAGCTTTCAGTAGAGTAATTTATACAACCAATGGGTGAATGTAACGTCAGGTTATAAGCTTTTATTTACATAACATAGATAAGCGACATAACTTCTGTCAGGGACTGTATTATCTAACCATTTATCTATCTATTCATCCTTCCATCAATCTATTATTTACCTGTCGATACCTATGTCTGCCTATATTCTATCTCCTATATATCATGTATCTATCTATCTATCTATCTATCTATCTATCTATCTATCTATCTATCTATCTATCCATCTATCTATCATCTTTTATCTATCTATCTATCTATCTATCTATCTAACATCTTTTATCTATCTATCTATCTATCTATCTACCTATCTATCTACTATCTATCATCTTTTATCTATCTATCTATCTATCTATCTATCTATCTATCTATCTATCTATCTATCTCTCTATCTACCTATCTATCATCTTTTATCTATCTATCTATCTATCTATCTCTCTATCTATCTATCATCTTTTATCTATCTATCTATCTATCTATCTATCTATCTATCATCTTTTATCTATCATCTTTTATCTATCTATCTATCTATCTATCTATCATCTTTTATCTATATCTATCTGGACGCCCTTTCACCCTGTATTTTCCCGGGTCCGCCATACCCGGCGCGGCTCCTGGGTTGATTCCACCCCGCGGTTTGCGGATCTCTCGGCTCCTGTAATAACGTGTGCTGCATATGAATCTTCTCGCCTCCTTATTCCGGCTGTTTGGCAGATTGATGTTAATAGAGGAACTCTGTCAGTTTAATATTTTACCTTCTCCTCCCGCTGCCAGAACATTTGTTAAACAAAAGAAGGAGCGGCGGAAGTATCCGCACATTGCTGCCGACTATGCAAATGGTAAATCTGAATGATTAGATTATTATAAGAACCAACTCTGCAGAGACGTACAGTCAACATAAAGCACCCGCCGCCGGCTCCGTCACCGCACGGCCCGTGTTAGGTGCACATGTGCAGGTTTATCGCTTGGAACAGGTTGGTGGGGAGATCCCCGAAAATGGATCCATCAAATCATCCTATTACTAAGTAATCCATAATCCATGAGCCACAGAGAAGGGGCCGCGTTACTGGATCGGCGAGGTCGGTGTATTTCTAAGCACCAGCCCTTATCATCAGTGGCGTAACGTGAAGCTCATGGGCCCCGAAAGCTCCAACGGGGCCCCCAATTATTACAAATCTTTAACACCATTAGTCTTTTTCTATAGGCCAAAGGGACTTTTGGGCCCCCTAGGCTCCAGGGCCCGGGTGCGATTGCAACCCCTGCCCATTTCCCTCATCCTACTACCAGGGCGGTGGAGTCGGAGTCAGTTTCAATTTTGATGGAGTCGTAGTCGGATTCTGGGAAATTAAGGACTCGGAGTTGGGGGGTTGAAGGTGTGGCTTACCGACTGCACCCCCTGCTTACTACTTCAACGTATTTTTTCTTAAAGGAGTTTTCCAGAATATGAAAGTGATCTTTAAAGGGCTTTGACTGGGTCAAAATATTAAAAAAGTGATCCCCCACTTCCTAAACTCTGTAGATCCCTTTTCATGCACCTATCTGGCCCTCCGAGTCGGGGGTTTCATGGTTCCAGCCTTAACATACTAGAAATACCCGCACAACCAATCACTGGCTAAGGCGGGTTCACACTGGCCAGTGATTGGCTGATGACATTTCCAGCCCCTGCTGAGTTGTGGAGGATTGGACCAGCAGAACATAATTTAAAAAGGGTTTTTTTCGACAAACTTAATTTTAATCAATAGATTTTGGCATAATAATAATTTCCACCACATAATGTGCTAAAAATAATGTTCCTGTCCCAAGATAATCTTATATATGTGTCCCTGCTATGTACTGTGTAATGGATGTGTCTGACCGTACAGGGACATAGTCTGATCATACCACATCTCCTGTGCTGAGATAATCTTATATATGTGTCCCTGTTATGTACTGTGTAATGGATGTGTCTGACTGTATAGGGACATGGTGTGATCATACCACATCTCCAGTGCTGAGATAATCTTATATATGTGTCCCTGCTATGTACTGTGTAATGGATATGTGTGACCGTACAGGGACATGGTCTGATCATTCCACATCTCCTGTGCTGGAATAATCTTATATATGTGTCCCTGATATGTACTGTGTAATGGATGTGTCTGACTGTATAGGGACATGGTGTGATCATACTACATCTCCTGTGCTGAGATAATCTTATATATGTGTCCCTGTTATGTACTGTGTAATGGATGTGTCTGACTGTATAGGGACATGGTCTGATCATACTACATCTCCTGTGCTGAGATAATCTTATATATGTGTCCCTGTTATGTACTGTGTAATGGATATGTGTGACCGTACAGAGACATGGTCTGATCATACCACATCTCCTGTGCTGGGATAATCTTATATATGTGTCCCTGTTATGTACTGTGTAATGGATATGTGTGACCGTACAGGGACATGGTCTGATCATACCACATCTCCTGTGCTGGGATAATCTTATATATGTGTCCCTGCTATGTACTGTGTAATGGATGTGTCTGACTGTATAGGGACATGGTGTGATCATACCACATCTCCTGTGCTGAGATAATCTTTTATATGTGTCCCTGCTATGTACTGTGTAATGGATGTGTCTGACTGTATAGGGACATGGTGTGATCATTCCACATCTCCTGTGCTGAGATAATCTTATACATGTGTCCCTGCTATGTACTGTGTAATGGATGTGTCTGACTGTACAGGGACATGGTCTGATCGTACCACATCTCCTGTACTGAGATAATCTTATATATGTGTCCCTGCTATGTACTGTGTAATGGATGTGTCTGACCGTACAGGGACATGGTGTGATCATACCACATCTCCTGTACTGAGATAATCTTATATATGTGTCCCTGCCTGTACTGTGTAATGGATGTGTCTGACTGTACAGGGACATGGTGTGATCATACCACATCTCCTGTGCAGAGGTAATCTTATATATGTGTCCCTGCTATGTACTGTGTAATGGATGTGTCTGACTGTACAGGGACATGGTCTGATCGTACCACATCTCCTGTACTGAGATAATCTTATATATGTGTCCCTGTTATGTACTGTGTAATGGATGTGTCTGACCGTACAGGGACATGGTGTGATCATACCACATCTCCTGTGCAGAGGTAATGTTATATATGTGTCCCTGCTATGTACTGTGTAATGGATGTGTCTGACCGTTAAGGGACATGGTCTGATCATACCACATCTCCTGTGCTGAGATAATCTTATATATGTACTGTGTAATTGTCCTAATACTTTACTAGTGAATGAATAAAGGTTATTTGTCAGTTCTCCAGCAATCAGCTGTGATCTGTGGGAGAGCCCAGGAGCGCCACTGCAGGACAGATAAAGAATTACATTGTTCTCACCGAATTCTATAGGTTGTCCTAGAAAGGAAAGAGAAGATGAGTTTCACAGTAAAACATTGTTGCTTTCTGCCAAAAACAGCACCACACTTATCCTCAGGTTGCATGCGGTACTACAGCTTAGCTCAATTCATTTCAGTGGAGCTACGCTGTAATACTAAGGACAGCCTATGATCAGGGGTGGCGCTGTTGTCTGCCATGTTTTACTAAATTCTGTACAATGCCTTTAAATCTGTGAATCAGATGTATTTTTTGCTGAGTCTTATTGATAATTCTGAGCAGTAAACCTCAGCGCTGTAGTCAACAAGGCAGATACGGGGAGAGCGGATGATAAAATCAGCCATCGTTATTCTGTACACAGCGGCTCGGCTGGAATCTGCTGTTCGGCGTTATCATCTCCATTGACTTGTTTCTCCACATCGTCGATGTAACGGAGCCGCAGTTCTTCATCAGAACCGCTGTGATTTATACTAATCTTCTGCAGTCTGAGGACACAATCCTCCACCAGATAACTGCGGCCCGGACCGTCTCTCTTCTCCGCTGTCTCAATCTGTAGCAAATTGAAACTTTTTTTAATGCTCTTTTTGACTTTGGGAAAGTTAATAGGAGTTGGGGAAAGTTTGAAGGATGGCTTCTGTATCGTTTTTTTGTCCTTATACGTATCTTGAGTCTGGGCTCGGCTTCTTTAGAGCAGATACACCTTTCCTCTCGCTGTTTAGTGTCTGTTCTCCTTGCTTTAGTTCTCTTAGGTAACAGTGTATTCACTGACGCATTTGTTTGCCCAGTCACCTTCCCCCTGCTGGTATTTTCTGCTGGTGATATTTGCATGTGGATGTCCAACCCTACTGCCATCTATTAATGCCGGTTAGGATTATCCCTCTGTATCTATTTTCTGTTTGTTGTTGGACATACGTGGCAGATTGTTTAGCAGTATATACCTGCGCTTGCATTTTGTATTTTGGTGTTATTCTTACCCTGGTATCACCTATACCTTGACACCCCTTCCCTCCTGTAAGCAGATTGCCCTCTACTCTGCCCTCCGGTTCTATAGGAGGAACCTGCAGTGCTAGATGGAGGATCAGGTGGAATAGGTCCGTGTTGACTTTTATGTAGTCTGTGGTCAGGACTATTCTAGCTGAAGCAGGAACCACTAAGGACTGCAGGGTTGGGAACTCTAGTTTGTACAGGAACCGGCAGCGTCAGTCTGTACAGGAACCGGCAGCGTCAGTCTGTACAGGAACCGGCAGCGTCAGTCTGTAAAGGAACAGGCAGGGTCAGTCTTTAAAGGAACTGGTAGGGTCAGTCTGTACTGGAACTGGCAGGGTCAGTCTGTACTGGAACTGGCAGGGTCAGTCTGTACTGGAACAGGCAGGGTCAGTCTGTAAAGGAACAGGCAGGGTCAGTCTTTAAAGGAACTGGTAGGGTCAGTCTGTACTGGAACTGGAAGGGTCAGTCTGTAAAGGAATCGGCAGGGTCAGTCTGTACAGGAACCGTGCAGGGTCAGTTATAGTTTTTAGGGTGTTACCTATCTCCTGTGTGAGTCTCTACATTATGTTGTAATGTTACGACCATAACATTACAGTTACATACTTTAGTCAAGCCCCACAAGCTTCTTGGAAAGGTCCATATCTGGATAGGATCATCCACTAATGGGTTCAATTCACATAATCCCCCACCTCAGTTTGGACACTAACATTCTCACATTTGTCAGGATTGTTTCAGAAACTTTGTTGGCAACTATGAGTATGATCTGGTGAGTGTGACGAGTATGATCTGGTGAGTGTGATGAGTATGATCTGGTGAGTGTGATGAGTATGATCTGCTGAGTGTGATGAGTATGATCTGGTGAGTGTGATGAGTATGATCTGGTGAGTGTGATGAGTATGATCTGGTGAGTGTGATGAGTATGATCTGGTGAGTGTGATGAGTATGATCTGGTGAGTGTGATGAGTATGATCTGGTGAGTGTGATGGGTATGATCTGATGAGTGTGATGAGTATGATCTGCTGAGTGTGATGAGTATGATCTGCTGAGTGTGATGAGTATGATCTGCTGAGTGTGATGAGTATGATCTGCTGAGTGTGATGAGTATGATCTGCTGAGTGTGATGAGTATGATCTGGTGAGTGTGATGAGTATGATCTGCTGTGAGTGCGATGAGTATGATCTGCTGAGTGCGATGAGTATGATCTGGTGAGTGCGATGAGTATGATCTGTGAGTGCGATGAGTATGATCTGCTGAGTGCGATGAGTATGATCTGCTGAGTGCGATGAGTATGATCTGGTGAGTGCGATGAGTATGATCTGGTGAGTGCGATGAGTATGATCTGGTGAGTGCGATGAGTTATGATCTGGTGAGTGTGACGAGTATGATCTGCTGAGTGTGACGAGTATGATCTGGTGAGTGTGACGAGTATGATCTGGTGAGTGTGATGAGTATCATCTGCTGAGTGTGATGAGTATGATCTGGTGAGTGTGATGAGTATGATCTGGTGAGTGTGATGAGTATGATCTGCTGAGTGTGATGAGTATGATCTGCTGAGTGTGATGAGTATGATCTGGTGAGTGTTGATGTAGTATGATCTGGTGAGTGTGATGAGTATGATCTGGTGAGTGTGATGAGTATGATCTGGTGAGTGTGATGAGTATGATCTGGTGAGTGTGATGAGTATGATCTGGTGAGTGTGATGAGTATGATTCTGGTGAGTTGACGAGTATGATCTGCTGAGTGTGACGAGTATGATCTGGTGAGTGTGATGAGTATGATCTGGTGAGTGTGATGAGTATGATCTGCTGAGTGTGATGAGTATGATCTGCTGAGTGTAATGAGTATGATCTGGTGAGTATGATGAGTATGATCTGGTGAGTGTGATGAGTATGATCTGGTGAGTGCGATGAGTATGATCTGCTGAGTGCGATGAGTATGATCTGGTGAGTGCGATGAGTATGATCTGCTGAGTGCGATGAGTATGATCTGCTGAGTGTGATGAGTATGATCTGCTGAGTGTGATGAGTATGATCTGGTGAGTGCGATGAGTATGATCTGCTGAGTGTGATGAGTATGATCTGCTGAGTGTAATGAGTATGATCTGGTGAGTATGATGAGTATGATCTGGTGAGTGTGATGAGTATGATCTGGTGAGTGTGATGAGTATGATCTGGTGAGTGTGATGAGTATGATCTGGTGAGTATGATGAGTATGATCTGGTGAGTGTAATGAGTATGATCTGCTGAGTGTGATGAGTATGATCTGGTGAGTGTGATGAGTATGATCTGCTGAGTGTGATGAGTATGATCTGGTGAGTGTGATGGGTATGATCTGGTGAGTGTGATGAGTATGATCTGGTGAGTGTGATGAGTATGATCTGGTGAGTGTTCAGGGTTCTTTGATCATCATGTACAATAATTGACAGATACAGAACCAGAGATACCCAGAGGTGGACTCCAGTGTGAGGTCATGTAGTTCATAGGAAACATAGACTCTCCCACATGGGTAACGGAAAAGGGAAGAAGCTACTACAGGGACACGGCCCGCCCGCACCCAACTGGTCCCTGTACAGACTAGAAAAACCCTACTCACTTAACTCAAAACATCACCTCAGACCTGACTCCCTAAAAAACCATTGAGAGGTTTCTGAAGGACCAGAGGAGGGGGTGGGGGTGGCAAAACACACTGCCTACAAGGTGAGAGGAAGGTGTGCAGGAAGACACAAGTCCAGAGTGAGAACATTAACTCTGCTCCCTTTATGCTTTGCAAGTAGCCTGGTAGGTTTCCATGTAATTAACTTCCTAGTCTTATATATGCCCCTGCCAAGACATACACCTGTGTCTTGGTATTAAGACTTCAGTACTCCTTAGACTATTAGTTTGACACTGCACAGCTACCTTTCTGTGGTCTTCAGGATGTCTCCTGACAACATGTGGCTTCCAATTCCGCAACTACTTGTCTGCCTGTGGCTTTCAGTACCTCTGCTACCTGTCTGCGGTCCTAAGGACATCTAGTATCTCTGCAACCTCTCTATAGTCTACTGGATGATTACTGTCTACCTGCAGCTTTCAGTTCCTCTGAAACCTGCCTAATGTCTCCATAACATCTCATGGCTACTATGGCTTCCATTCCTTAGCTACCTGTCTGCCTGTAGCTTACAGTACCTCTGCAACCTGTCTCTGATATTTAGGATGTCTCCTGTCTGTCTGCGGTTTCTAGTATCTCTGCAACCTGTCTGTGGTATTCAAGATGTGCCCTGTCTGCCTCCGGCTTTCAGTATTTATGAAACCTGACTATGGTATTCACGATGTTTCCTGTATGTTTGTATTTTTCAGTACCTCTGCAACCTGTCTGTAATTTCCAGGACATCTCCTGTCTGCCTGCAGATTTCAGTACCTATGTAACCTATCAATGGTGTTCAGGATGTCTCCTGTATGTCTGCATCTCTCAGTATCTCTGCAACCTGTCTGTAATTTCCAGGACATCTCCTGTCTGCTGCAGATTTCAGTACCTATGTAACCTGTCTATGGTCTCCAGGATGTCTCCTGTCTGCCTGCAGTTTTGAGTACTTCTACAACCTGTCTATAGTCTCACTGACATCTCCTGTCTGCATGCAAATTCCAGTTCCTCAGCTACCTGTCAGCCTGACACTTTCAGTACCTCTGTTATCTGCCTGCTGTCTCCGGGACATTTTCTGGCTGCCTGCAGCTTCCAGCTCCTCAGCTGCCTGTCTGCCTGTGGCTTTTATACCTCTGCTAATGGTTTCCCATCTTCTGCATCGTCGTCTGTGGCCTGTGTGCCCACCCGGACCTTAGGGTTAGAGATCTACCCCACCTAGTGTACGACCTAACAGTCACAAAAACCTCATAGAATAAAAAGTGACAAAACCGATATTGAAAGAATTGGCTTAAGGTGCCTACTTTCTAGGATTGAATAAACATGGGCACAGCACTACTGTAGGAGGCATGACTCCATTTAAACAGGCTTCTGCAGTCCCGGCCATGAATGCTGCAGTTCAAATATTGCGTTACAATCTCGAGAATCAAGAAGAAGAGAAACCACTTAAAGTGTAACCGCTGTTTAAATTTTTATTTACTAATAACGTAGAGCAAGTCATTTTAATAAACTTTCAAATATACTTTATAAGAGAATTCTGGTTGAAAACCATTCATAAACCTTCCACAAGGTGTCCCCACTACACTGTGTGTGAAGCAGACATATGTTCACTCTCAAACAGATCCATCTTCACAGTGAATATGGGGTATGTATCCATATTAGGATAAAGGGGGTGTGGCCTACACTGGTTACTGCAGCTCATGAGGAAACACCTTAGCGAGCAACTCCGGTCCCCAGGTGCTATTCAAGTGATTACTGGGCTGAACCTAAAAATTGGCCGCACGGGCTGAAAAAGTGGTGCAGTGTTTTCGTGCCCAGCAATGCTCTCTTTTCATTGAAACAATGTATCAGATTACAGCACAGTTGCTGAGCAATGTCAGAATGTCAGGATCAGTGTAAACTCCTCTTTCCTTGGCACAAGCTTCTGCTCTGTCATCTGGCTCCACACATCTCAGTCAGGATCTCTGTTAACCCTTTCTCGGCGACTTGTGTGGCACTGCTACTTGTCATTGTATGGCGGTATTATTTATGCACTCCTATGTTAGATGCCCTTTCTAGGCGGTGTATCATGGAGGTTGCTCCAGTATTGCATGCACACTGTGTGGCACTGTTACTTGTCATTATATGGCGGTATTATTTACGCACTCCTATGTTGGATGCCCTTTCTAGGCGGTGTATCATGGAGGTGCTCTAATGTTGCATGCACACTGTGTGGCACTGCTGCTTGTCATTATATGGCGGTATTATTTATACACTCCTATGTTAGATGCCCTTTCTAGGCGGTGTATCATGGAGGGTGCTCTAGTGTTGCATGCACACTGTGCAGCACTGTTACTTGTCATTATATGGCGGTATTATTTATACACTCCTATGTTAGATGCCCTTTCTAGGCGCTGTATCATGGAGGTGCTCTAGTGTTGCATGCACACTGTGGGCACTGTTACTTGTCATTATATGGCGGTATTATTTATACACTCCTATGTTAGATGCCCTTTCTAGGCGCTGTATCATGGAGGTGCTCTAGTGTTGCATGCACACTGTATGGCACTTCTACTTGTCATTATATGGCGGTATTATTTACGCACTCCTATGTTAGATGCCCTTTCTAGGCGGTGTATCATGGAGGTGCTCTAGTGTTGCATGCACACTGTGTGGCACTGTTACTTGTCATTATATGGCGGTATTATTTATACACTCCTATGTTAGATGCCCTTTCTAGGCGGTGTATCATGGAGGATGCTCTAGTGTTGCATGCACACTGTGGGGCACTGTTACTTGTCATTATATGGCGGTATTATTTATGCACTCCTATGTTAGATGCCCTTTCTAGGCGGTGTATCATGGAGGTTGCTCCAGTATTGCATTCACACTGTGTGGCACTTCTACTTGTCATTATATGGCGGTATTATTTATGCACTCCTATGTAAGATGCTCTTTCTAGGCGGTGTATCATGGAGGTGCTCTAGTGTTGCATGCACACTGTGCCGCACTGTTACTTGTCATTATATGGCGGTATTATTTATGCACTCCTATGTTAGATGCCCTTTCTAGGCGCTGTATCATGGAGGGTGCTCTAGTGTTGCATGCACACTGTGTGGCACTGCTACTTGTCATTATATGGCAGTATTATTTATGCACTCCTATGTTAGATGCCCTTTCTAGGCGGTGTATCATGGAGGTGCTCTAGTGTTGCATGCACACTGTATGGCACTGCTACTTGTCATTATATGGCGGTATTATTTATGCACTCCTATGTTAGATGCCCTTTCTAGGCGGTGTATCATGGAAGGTGCTCTAGTGTTGTATGCACACTGCATGGCACTTCTACTTGTCATTATATGGCGGTATTACTTATGCACTTCTATGCAGTTTTATGCATGTGATAGGCTATATCTCCCTACAGACCTGGTCTTGGTCTCCTTAAAGAGAAGGCGTACAGACTGTTCCCACCCATGACATCGAATTGGCGCATTTAAGGATGAGCGCGGGGTGCCCCCGTCTGATTATTGTCCATGCAGCATTCCGAGCTGCGTATTTTCGCTGGCGGTGCGCTTTCCTCCTGGCTCCAGCTGTATTGTGCCCGCTCACATGTTACACATCTCCCTGATAAATAGATGGATGATCAGACTTGCACAGTGGGCAAACTCCACAGCACTTCATCTTCAGCATCGCTCCGCAGCCAAGAATCACTCACACAGAAAATTAGTCAGCTGGAAATTGATTGAAATTGCAAATTCTTACACCCCAAGAGGAGAAACCGACTTAACCCTCCGCGGGGCGCAGCGCCAGGTCTCTCCACAGGGGGCGCTATTTACAGCACCGCTAAGCAAACTGTGGCTATCCTGCTGCCGGGGAGGCATGCTGAGGCTTGTAGTGCTTGTGTCGCATGCTCCACTTTAATTTTAGAGGGGAAAGTCATGTGAAAATGCTGAATGCTGAAATATAGACAATTTAATAGATTGTGCCGCCATAGAGTAAATGAAGGGTGTCTGGCTGCTGCTTAATAACGTTTAAAGGAATTGTCCTGAAATAGCAGATATCTACTGTGATATCTGGGGGTCCAACTGCGGAGGATGGGGGTATAAGGGCCCTTACATAACCACCGCCCCTATGGACAGTGATCAGCTCCATTCACACAGGGGAGCCCTATTGTCCTGATCATGGTCAGACTACAGTAAATATACATTTATCATATATCCGGATCATTTATGGAACCGCCACATTAATAAATAGAGCGAGCAATAACTTTTCTGTATTATGTAAAATGTAATGAATTAGGATAAATAGTGCCGCACTGTGTGCTGCTGCGCACTTGACTATTGTCACATATGGCAGGAGGTGTGTTGGCAGTGTGGATGCTGGGAGCTGCAGGATCATCCTACATTCCAGTGAGGAATGATGATAATGATCCATTCAAAGTTGGAGGGATAGGAAGATACCATGTTCCTATCGGGGAGGGGAGACCATGCAGAGCTGAATCCAATCAGTGTAATGATTTGCCTCTGCTCATAGCCTCACAATAACAGTACACATTAAGCATCATCTTACAGCAGAGGATAACACCATGTGTTTGTATCTGCTTGGTGACATGATTGCTATTTGAAGCCTGGACCCACCCGTCACATAGGATGATATATCAGGGACAGGATTGGATTGTATGTGTGAGCATGGTTGCTGGCAGCCATGCCCCCTCCCTATATAGAAGTGTAAGGGGGCGGGAATGTAGGCTGATCCTGCAGCTCCCAGCATCCTTGCTCCCGACACACCTCCTCTTCTCACCAACAGCATGAGACTGTCAGGTTGAAAATTCACTGTCCCATGAGAGGGGGGGTCAGAGCTGAGGAGCAGATATGATTTTATTGATTTATAAGAGATCTATAGATCCTAGAGCTGCAGTGGACAGCTCATCTTCATCATGTAGGAAGGCAGGGTCTGTACTAAAAAGTTTTCCCTCACTGCATTTCCCTTTTAAGTAAAAATATTATTATATTTGAATGCATTTACTTTCTTTTAGTTCAGAACCCTTTCCCATCTGGTTGAATACTACGGTAGTAGACTTTATTTAAGCTGCAGTAACTTGTGACCACACCCTTCCACTATATATACACACTTTTGGCTCCAATTCAGTGCCAGTTATATTCTTTATACTGACCACTTGAAAGAAGCCTGCTTTTGGAGAACCTGTGGACTTTGTTGCTGTAGCTAAAACTACTTGTGACCACACCCTTCCACTATATATATTCAGTGCCAGTTATATTCTTTATACTGACCACTTGGAAATAACCTGTTTTTGGAGAAGCTGTGAACTCTGTTACTTTAGCTAAAGCACCTTATGACCACTCTCTCCTGCTATATATACACTCTCTTGACTCCATTTCAGTGCTGGTTATTTTCTGTATACTGACTACGGTGAAGGAGCCTGTCTCTGGAGAAGCTGAGGAGATTGTTACTGTTGCTGCAGTGAAGCTCCTGATTGAGCAGCTGAAGATTGCTGTTTGGTGTGTCTATTCCCACCTGTTTGTCTTACATTCCTCATATGCTTTTTATTGTAGTAGTGGTGCTAATGTCTCGTCGGCCTACACAGTAGTCCGGGTGAGTTCAAGTCTGGTGAGCGCTTAGGCATATGATGGCAAAAGGGGGAAGGACCCATATAGGGATGCTAGGGGAGCATGGAGTCCAGCCTCATGTAACCCCTTGCCCCCTCTCCCTAATGTCTGGGCCTTCCGTTCCCATCTTCCCTGGTGTTCCCCTCTCAGCTCGCCGGGCGTACCCTCGCTCAGGCGTGGCAGGTAGGGCTGACGGTGGTATGTTAAGGGGTACCAGACTGCTGGATGTGTTATTTATACAGAAGCGGCAGTAGTTATCTGTACAATATGGAAATCTAGTTTTTGCGTACTCTATGGTAACATTAGTAATGTGTGCGTTATGGGAGTATATTTATGTGCACTATATGCTAACTTTAATTACTGTATGTTTGTTTGGTCACTAATGGCTTCTCCTCTTTATGTGTCTTCTGCAGTTGTACAGCTCAATGGATTTTGGAAGAAGATGGCATCTAATGCACGAGAGGATAACGCCCAACAGATTCTACTGGTAGGTTTGTCTTAATCATACAGTTACATAACCACAATATGAAGCTACACAGGTTTTCCACTACTAATATGACCTCCTTTCTCTTATCCTAAATCTTCCTAATAACACTTTCCTAATACACATCTGCTATCTGCTCCTGTATGCTGATCTCTCTAAGGCTCATAAATTCCTTTATTGTTGTTCCAGCTTTCATCCCTTCTGCAGACGGATTTGGACCGAGCGAGCGGGGGACATCACTGATGGGGGATGACAGGAGAGTGACATGTGATCTTAGCATGCATGGGCAGACAGTAGTCACTCACAGAGAGGCAGCCAATCCCCCGCCCATGACATACCCAGACTGCTGTCACTCACAGAGACACAGCTCCACCCCACCAGTGACATGCCCTGCTCAGTTGGTCCAAATCCAGTCTGCAACAAGAAGGATGAAAGCTACAAGGACAATCAATAAAGGTATTTATGAGACTCAGTGTCACGATTACCTTAGTCAGGACCTGCAGCTCTCTGGCGCCCCCTTAGCCTTCTGGCAAAATCCGGTACTGCCAGAGGATAAGAAAGGAGCCCAGCTGCTCTAATTTATGTTGTCTATTGCGGCATGTGATGTGACAGGATGTATATATACCACCCGTTCCTGCCAGGAACGTATATATACCTCGATCTAGTCACCCTCAGGCCCACAATATCACATAAATACAAAAACCGGTATCTGCCACCACCAATCTCTTGCAGGTGGATCGGTAACCTGTAGGATAGCGTAAAAATGAGCAGGGAGGTCGTGAGAGCTCGTTCATAGGACAAGGAGATCGAGACTAGTAAATTATAATATTTTACTCCGAAATATGGCAGTGCTTATATAAAAGTGTTACAGAATATTACATAAGAGACAATTTACATGTATGCATAAACAGTTATAAAAAATAAAAGGAATAAAGTAAGAAA
Source organism: Allobates femoralis (assembly GCA_033576535.1). Lineage (NCBI taxonomy): Eukaryota > Metazoa > Chordata > Amphibia > Anura > Aromobatidae > Allobates > Allobates femoralis. Next base: position 1,055,180 of record JARQOC010000006.1, on the reverse strand, counting down.
AGTTCAGACCTGGTCACGCATGGGTAACCGTAGTTGTGTGGGGGGGCCTCTCCCCGGAAAGGTAGGATTCCTTCAGACAGCTGGTACGGTGTTTTAGCTATCTCGGCCCAGGTTGGAATGACTCAAAAATGCCTTCTTTGCTTTTATTAAACCAGGGGGAATCTGTGACCCCCCCCTCGCAGAGTGAGCCCTCCTTTGTGGGCGTGTCCCCTTTCACCATACTTAATAAATCCCCATTCTTCATATCTGGGGATGGGGTGGGCTCACAGACATAATATATGACTCATATTTCATGTCAGGTAATTCTGAGAAGTTTGATACCAAGTGTGACCTCCTTGTGATATTTAGAATGGCAGCAATCCATTCCCAGGTTCCAGAATGTGGTATAACTGTACAAAACACATCATTAAATGCGCCAAACGGTGAATAACCTGAAAATGTGAATTCTGTGTTTGTGGCATGAAAAGATCTTCTTAAATTCGATATTGAAAACACTGTAAGTTTAGACAAAGGATTTTCTTTAGGAACAGATCTTGGTTGAAACCTGTAAGCTCGGCCCCCTCCCCCAGGTATTTACGATCCGTCGTAAATGGCTTAGGATGGGGGGATGCTGGAATTGTATCTATGTAAGCTGCACACAAACCAACAAAGGGAGGAGGGATGGGGGAGCTAGATCTGTCTCTGCAGAAAAAATCATGAGCAATATCATCCATTCATGACACTCAGATAAATAAGGTTACAGGAGTAGAGAAGACAACAGAAGAATATTGGGAAAGTGTTAGTTAGGAAGAGTTAGGACTAAATTAAGGGGGTTGCATTAGTAGAGAAACACCTCTTTAAGCATTTTAATAAAATGTTCTAATTTCCACCGAAGAAAGAGCTGGGCTTTGTAGTCCGCGCTGACCTCAAGAAACGTCCAGTCCAGTAAAGGGTTAATCAGGTTCTGGTTTATTTGCCTACATATAGCCCTGATGAAGTGGCAGATTTAAAGCCACGAAACGCGTAGGCAAATAAACCAGAACCTGATTAACCCTTTACTGGACTGGACGTTTCTTGAGGTCAGCGCGGACTACAAAGCCCAGCTCTTTCTTCGGTGGAAATCATTTATCTTCAGTGGGCTCCTGCAGCGACCATTACCAGGCTCTCTCAGTTTGTTGTGGCTCTCACAACCACCGCAGGTGAGTCACACCGATTGGGGGGACTGGACTATTTATTAAGAAGATAACGCCCTATGTGCGCTCCCTATTTATCCTTTTTTAATAAAATGTTCTGTGCATAAGACAATATTCCATAAGGAGCAGCTTTTTTTTCAGCATTAATCATAACTCCTGCTGTGCAATTTACCAGAAAAGTCGAGGAAGGAAGGTGACAGATGCTATTATAAAGTTCATCTGGCTCAGTAATAGTAATAGCTTTAACTTTTGCATTTAATTTTCATGTAAAATAATATAACTTCTATAATACTGCTCCTATGTACAAGAATATAACTACTATAATACTGCTCCTATGTACAAGAATATAACTACTATAATACTGCCCCTATGTACAAGAATATAACTACTATAATACTGCCCCTATGTACAAGAATATAACTACTATAATACTGCCCCTATGTACAAGAATATAACTACTATAATACTGCCCCTATGTACAAGAATATAACTACTATAATACTGCCCCTGTGTACAAGAATATAACTACTATAATACTGCCCCTATATCCAAGAATATAACTACTATAATACTGCTCCTATGTACAAGAATATAACTACTATAATACTGCTCCTATGTACAAGAATATAACTACTATAATACTGCCCCTATGTCATATATGATACAGTCTATATAGAGTCTAATGCATGGGTATAATGAGACACATGAGACATATGCTTCTTAAGCAGCTCTTGTATTGCTTCATACAAGTTAGTGCATCAACAGGATAAAGTAAATGCAAGTTGCAGAAGGCAAGGCAAAACAACCCAGGACATCAGAGTATTAAAGCATAGTACAAGTCTCAGGGAAAGCATTCAGAGTTCATTACTTCCCTGTCAGATATTGCTGGCACCCAGGATTCTGTGTTCATAAATGATTCCAGGCAGAATGAATCCAGGCTTCAGAGAGCAAGTCACAGACAGATTGCAGGCCTGATTCTGGAGCACAGGTTAACCAGCTGAAGTAGTTTAAAAGGGCAATTGGCAAGAAACAGGGCAGGGACATCAAAGCTGAGGACTCCATATTGTTTGAGGGCAGGAGTCAATGCACAGGACAGGAAACAAGATGGCCGACGACAAGCTGAGAACTCCATATTGGTTGAGGGCAAAAGTCATTACACATGACAGGAAACAAGATGGCCGACAAAATACACTAAATGCAAACATAACAACAGATATAGCAAAAAAGACTGAAAACCTTACACCCTATATACAAGAATATAACTACTATAATACTGCTCCTATGTACAAGAATATAACTACTATAATACTGGTCCTATATACAAGAATATAACTACTATAATAATGCTCCTATATACAAGAATATAACTACTATAATACTGCTCCTATATACAAGGATATAACTACTGTAATACTGCTCCTATATACAAGAATATAACTACTGTAATACTGCTCCTATATACAAGAATATAACTACTATAATACTGCTCCTATGTACAAGAATATAACTACTATAATACTGCTCCTATGTACAAGAATATAACTACTATAATACTGCTCCTATATACAAGAATATAACTACTATAATACTGCTCCTATATACAAGAATATAACTACTATAATACTGCTCCTATATACAAGAATATAACTACTATAATACTGCTCCTATATACAAGAATATAACTACTATAATACTGCTCCTATATACAAGAATATAACTACTATAATACTGCTCCTATATACAAGAATATAACTACTATAATACTGCTCCTATGTACAAGAATATAACTACTATAATACTGCTCCTATATACAAGAATATAACTACTATAATACTGCTCCTATGTACAAGAATATAACTACTATAATACTGCTCCTATATACAAGAATATAACTACTATAATACTGCCCCTATGTACAAGAATATAACTACTATAATACTGCTCCTATATACAAGAATATAACTACTATAATACTGCTCCTATGTACAAGAATATAACTACTATAATACTGCTCCTATATACAAGAATATAACTACTATAATACTGCTCCTATGTACAAGAATATAACTACTATAATACTGCCCCTATATACAAGAATATAACTACTATAATACTGCTCCTATATACAAGAATATAACTACTATAATACTGCTCCTATATACAAGAATATAACTACTATAATACTGCTCCTATATACAAGAATATAACTACTATAATACTGCTCCTATATACAAGAATATAACTACTATAATACTGCTCCTATTACAAGAATAAACTACTATAATACTGCTCCTATATACAAGAATATAACTACTATAATACTGCTCCTATATACAAGAATATAACTACTATAATACTGCTCCTATATACAAGAATATAACTACTATAATACTGCTCCTATATACAAGAATATAACTACTATAATATGCTCCTATATACAAGAATATAACTACTATAATACTGCTCCTATATACAAGAATATAACTACTATAATACTGCTCCTATATACAAGAATATAACTACTATAATACTGCCCTATTACAAGAATATAACTACTATAATACTGCTCCTATATACAAGAATATAACTACTATAATACTGCTCCTATGTACAAGAATATAACTACTATAATACTGCTCCTATATACAAGAATATAACTACTATAATACTGCTCCTATATACAAGAATATAACTACTATAATACTGCTCCTATATACAAGAATATAACTACTATAATACTGCTCCTATATACAAGAATATAACTACTATAATACTGCCCTATATAAAGAATATAACTACTATAATACTGCCCTATATACAAGAATATAACTACTATAATATGCTCCTATATACAAGAATATAACTACTATAATACTGCCCTATATACAAGAATATAACTACTATAATACTGCTCCTATATACAAGAATATAACTACTATAATACTGCTCCTATATACAGAATATAACTACTATAATACTGCTCCCTATATACAAGAATATAACTACTATAATACTGCTCCTATATACAGGAATATAACTACTATAATACTGCCCCTATATACAAGAATATAACTACTATAATACTGCTCCTATATACAAGAATATAACTACTATAATACTGCCCTATGATACAAGAATATAACTACTATAATACTGCTCCTATATACAAGAATATAACTACTATAATACTGCCCTATATACAAGAATATAACTACTATAATACTGCCCCTATATACAAGAATATAACTACTATAATACTGCCCCTATATACAAGAATATAACTACTATAATACTGCCCCTATATACAAGAATATAACTACTATAATACTGCCTATATACAAGAATATAACCTATAATACCGCCCCTATATGCAAGAATATAACTACTATAATACTGCGCCTATATACAAGAATATAACTACTATAATATTGCTCCTATGTACAAGAATATAACTACTATAATACTGCCCCTATGTATAAGAATATACTACTATAATACTGCCCCTATATACAAGAATATAACTACTATAATACTGCCCCTATATACAAGAATATAACTACTATAATACTGCCCCTATATACAAGAATATAACTACTATAATACTGCCCTATATACAAGAATATAACTACTATAATACTGCCCCTATATACAAGAATAAACAGTTGTGGTCAAACGTTTCCACACCCCAGCAGATTTTTTGCTTTCTTGGCCTTTTTTTCAGAGAATATGATTGATAACACAATAACTATTTCTCACTGATGATTAGTGGTTGGGTGAAGACATTTATTGTCATCTACTGTGTTTTCTCTTTATAAATCATAATGATAACCAAAAGCATCCAATGACCCTGATCAGAAGTTCACACATCCCAGCACTTTATATCGTGTTACCCTGTAACATCAGTGACATCTTGAAGTGTTTTGTGGTAGTTGTGGATGAGGCTCTTTATTCCTCAGATGGTAAAGCTGCTCATTCTTCTTGGCCTCCAGTTCCTGTAAATTCCTGGCTTTCTTGCATGATCTGCGCTTTGCTTGAGTTCTCCCCAGAGCGGCTCAATGATATTGAGGTCCGGAGACTGAGAGGCCACTCCAGAACCTTCACTTTGTTCTGCTGTAGACAATGACAGGGTGACTTGGCCTTGTGTTTTGGATCGTTGTCATGTTGGAACGTCCAAGTACGTCCCATGTGCAGCTTCCGGGCTGATGAGTGTGAAATTACCTCCAGTATTTGCTGATAACGTGCTGCATTCATCTTTCCTTCTTCTGTAACCAAGTTTCCTGTGCCTTTGTAGCTCACACATCCCACAATCATCAGCGATCCTCCTCCATGCTTTATGGTAGGAATGGTGTTCCTTTCATCATAGGCCTTGTTGACATCTCTCCAAATGTTACGTTTATGGTTGTGGCCAAAAAGTTTGATTTTGGTCACATTACTCCAAATGACCTTGTTCTAGAAGTTTGGGGGCTTGTCTCTGGTGCTGGTGTATTGTGGGTGAGATACTTTGTGACATTTGTGCAGTAATGTCTTTCTTCTGGCGACTTGAACATGGAGCCTATTTTTCTTCAAGTGTCTCCTTATTGTACATCTTGATACAGTCACTCCGCTAGTGTTCAGCGAGTCCTGTATGTCAGCTGATGTTATCTGTGAGTTTTCCTGAACACTTTTCCTGGCAGTTGTCGGGAAATTGTTGTTGGTACCTAATCGTGGTTTGCTTTTTATAAAGCCCCTGATTTTCATAGTTTGAACACTGCTGACTGGCATTATCAATTCCTTGGATATCTTTTTGTAGCTCTTTCCTGTTTTATACAGTTCATTGATGTTTTCCCGTCGATCCATTGACAATTGTTTTGCATTCCCCATGACTCACAATCCAGAACGTCAGTGGCTGATGAAAGGTGCAAGAGTCTGTCTGGATCCAAGAAACTCACTCAGCTTTTATGCAGTCACTGATTACAAGCAAACAGGTGAGGATGTTTCCATCGTTGTCCATTCCAACCCATTTGTGTCACCTTCTGTGCATGTTATCAGGCCACAATCACCAGAGGATGGGAACTTATGATCAGGGTCATTAGGATGTTTTTGGTTGTCATTATGATTTATAAAGAGAAAACACAGTAGATGACAATAAATGTCTTCACCTAACCATGTGTTATCATTCTTATTCCCTGAAAAAAGGCTGAGAAAGCAATAAATCTGTAAGGTATGAGCACAGCTGTATCTACTATAGTACACACGTCTCCCTGTGATATTGTCTTGTCCTCCTTCGTGCAGTTGATGCTGATACTTTGTGTCTTTGTTCTTTCTTCTCTGTGGATTGTGCTTGTTTCAGCTCTGGGTAATGAATGAGGTCACATAGTAGAGACATTATTGGTTTAGTTGACCATATATCCTCTATAGGGGAATGTTGCAGCCATTGTTTTTTCCCATCTCTATCCCATAATGTTATGGAAATCAGTGCTGCTTTAATCCTATGATGTTGGAGATGATGATAAAATGTTTCAGTTTCTTGACTCGTTTCTTTTAAGTTAATTTCACTGCTCTTGTGCGGGGTTCAATGTCACCGGTAATCTCCTCCCGGCATTAGTACACTTATGACAGCTCCGGATCTGAGCTTCACATGTATTCGTGAGACTCTGGACTTTTGGGTTAATGACATTTTCCTTGCTGATAGTTCCTGGTTAGTTCATTTCAGCTGTAGAAGGTTTGTTACCACTCCCCTTCCTTGTAAATGGTCACATGATCCATCACCTGATGCCGGTAATAGATTCCTTGTATTCTGACCACCTTGGAGGGAGGAGGTGTCTAGTGGCTGCTGGAGATCTGCTGTTGGGGGGTGTTTGGCTGCAGCAGTCTTGGTTCATATCCTTTTGTCTATGTTCCTCCTGCCTGTCCTCTTTCCCCTGTAGCTGTGACTTCTGGTGTACTCACCTGCCATGGCATAGATAGGGTGAGTGGAGGGACAGTTAGTGTCTCATGGTGTTTGGCTCAAATCTTGCAGAGAGTCATGGCGGCATGTGACACTGTTCACACTACAGACTCATACACTGCACAATGAGGTTTCTCTGAGGCTTCTGAGTTGCACAGGGGCTCGGACGTTGACCAGCTGTATTCTCATTAGTGATCAGGCTAGCAGGAGTTAACCTCTGTATGACTCCTGATTACCTCTAGGATCACATGTTCTGGGAAACCTATCACAGTCACTCCCTGCCTCTTTAAGATGGTGCAGTCTGTCAACCTCTGTTGCGCCATACGGTACATTATGTCAAACATCTCACAGGGCAAGAGTGGTAGCTCAGACATCCTCTCCATCAGATCTAACTCCTAGGATAAGGCACAGCTGGGCCCACCTTCCTGAGGGTGAGTATTGCCAACTATAGCTTTTGCAATACCAGTCCATGTGCTGTGGTGATCCAGTTGCTGATCTATTGAATGCTCTTTGATGTGCTGTGAAAATCCTCTTGTCGTCTGTTATTTCCTCTCCGCTCTTTTTTCCTCTGTGCACATAATGTCTTATATCTCTGTGTGTATTTGCTGTATATTTAGCTTTCCATTGTTCTATTTGTGTTTGATTTCACCACTCCTGTCCTGACCCCCCCCCAGGTGGTGGAGAGGGTTTTTTTGTCCAAGGCTGGCCAGATGCAGGGCAAGGGTGGTTGCTCAGGCATCCTCACCATCAGAGGAAACTCTGGGATAAGGGACATCTAGGGCCCCCTTGCATGAGAGTCAGTCTAGGAGACCCGGCACCCCTGGGTGGGTGAGAGGGGGTATTAGACCAGGGCTGGCCAGGAGCAGGCAAGGGTGGTGGCTCAGACATCCTCACCATCAGAGGTAACTCTGAGATAAGGGATAGCTAGGGCACCCATAGCCTTACGGTCAGTCTAGGAGACCCAGTTCCCCCCTGTTATTCCTTACTACCCTGTGTCTAAGCACATGACGGGGGGAAAAGGATCTGTATAGGGCCGTGAGTGTAGGTTAAGGGTTCAGGTGCAGGTTAATATCAGGAGGTTTCCCGACTCCTTATCCCTATTGTCAGCGTCTTCATTCCTTTTCTATCCCAATTGTATCCTCTGTTGCGCCATATGATACATAATGTCAATGTTTCAGCATGGCAAGTGTGGCGGCTCAGACATCCTCACCATCAGAGCTAACTCTGGATAAGGAACAGCTAGGGCCCCCTTCCTGAGGATGAGTTTAGCAGACCTGGTCCCCATTATTCCTTACTACCCCTTGAATAGGCATTTGATGACGACAAGGGGAAGGACCTGTATAGGGTCTTTCAGACACAGGTTAATATCAGGAGGTGTCCCTACTTCACTCCCTATCATCAGGGTCTTTCTCTCACTTTCCATCCCAATTGTAACCTCTGTTGCACCATACACCTAGTCGGTGTGTGCCTTATGTCATGTCTCCGCACCTTCACCAGAGTCTTGGGGTCTTCAGATACTGGATGAGACATTTTACTATACGTCTCACTTTGTAGGCGCCCGGTATTAACTCTGGATTAGGCAGTACCTCGCTCTTTATGGATGTCTGGTAGCGTCTGGCGTGTCGTCTCCTGCTCATCATTATTCACAGATGTGATCGTTCTCATAGTCATATACACTTTACAGTAGATTCTCATCTAATTAGTGCAACATTTAGGAGGACGAGTATCGGAAAGCAGAAGTGTTGATAGCCAAGTGATTTAACATGGCTAATTGTCTTTATATGATGTTCTCTTGTCTTCTACAATGATAAAGCTGCACTTTCCGATGACTTTGCGCAGCATTTCTCCTGTGTGAGCAGCAGTTGTGCTGCAGAGCTGCTCTTCATATACAGTCATATACGTATAGTCACTGAATACAAATAGAAACCCAACACTTTAGTTTTTGTTCCCATATTTCACGATCTGAAGTCAAAGATGTAAGACTTCTTCTATGTCCACAAAGGGCCTTGTTCCCCTCATAAAGTGTTCACAAATTTGTGCAAATCTGTGTTAGGGCAGAGACACACTATCCTCGCATGCACCTCGCATGACTCACTCGGCCCGGCCGCCGGCTCTCTGGACTGGAGCGTGGAGCTGCGTAGTAACACAATAAGCTAGCGCGTTCACATTCAGAGAGCCAGGGGCCGGGTGAGTCATGCGAGATGCATGTAGTTAACATAGTGTGTCTCTGCCCTTAAGGTACCTTTACACGCCGCTACAGGATGGTGGAAACAACCGGGTACATGAGAGAAATGTATCTTGCACCGCCAAATCAACCCGCGGTCGCGGCGTGTAAAGACGGTTGTTGCCACCCGTCACTTGCGGCACCTGTTTCAGAGCAGTGCTCAAAACAGGTTGATTTCAAGGCCATGGTAGCGGCCTGTATCGGCGTGTAAATGAGGAACAGGAGGGTTGTTTCGACACCTTGCTATCTACCTGGGGCGTGACACAGGCTCCGGGTTACCGCGCCCCATCAGCGATCATTGGAGGAAGCTCCTGCGTTACGATTGGTAGTCGCTGCATAGGGCGGCATATTTAAGGAGCTGACCAGTCACACTACACAATTGCTCGAGCGTCATGTATTAATCAGCCTCCTACGCTGGCTGCCCAATCATGATATTATTGCTTTGTCCTATCAGCATACGGAATTCTCGTAATCCACAATTGTGGCACGCCTATGTGTTGTCCCTGCTGCCTTTGTTCCGCCCTTATTACCTTGTTATAGCGGCGTGTAAATGAGGTAAGGTGACCTACAGAAGGTAACTTGTGGCACCCGGCGGTGTATCTAGAGATAGATGTAACCTACCGTAGCGCACCTTGTTGCGGCGTGTAAAGGCGGTGTGGGTACCGATTTCAACCGTTGGTGCGTGCTCGTGCACGTGAAGCACCCGGGTGTTTCCACCATCCTGTAGCGGCGTGTAAAGGTACCTTTAGTGATTACATCTACTTTGCCAAGATCCATCCACCTCACAGATGCTCTAAAGATGCTGATTAGACACATGATTATTGCACAGGTGCGCCTTAGGCTGCCACAGTAAAAGCTGCAGTTTTATGACAGCACAATACACAGGTGCGCCTTAGGCTGCCACAATATAAGGTGCAGTTTTATGACTGCACAATGCACAGGTGCGCCTTAGGCTGCCACAATAAAAGGTGCAGTTTTATGACAGAACAATGCACAGGTGCGCCTTAGGCTGCCACAATAAAAGGTGCAGTTTTATGACAGAACAATGCACAGGTGCGCCTTAGGCTGCCACAATAAAAGCTGCAGTTTTATGACAGAACAATGCACAGGTGCGCCTTAGGCTGCCACAATAAAAGCTGCAGTTTTATGATAGCACAATACACAGGTGTGCTTTAGGCTGGCAACAAAAAGCTGCAGTTTTATGATACCACAATGCACAGATGCGCTTTAGGCTGGCAACAAAAAGATGCAGTTTTATGATAGCACAATGCACAGGTGCGCCTTAGGCTGCCACATTAAAAGACGCAGTTTTATGACCGCACAATGCACAGGTGCGCCTTACACTGCCACAATAAAAGGTGCAGTTTTATGATAGCACAATGCACAGGTGGCCTTAGGCTGCCACAATAAAGGGTGCAGTTTTATGACAGCACAATGCACAGGTGCGCCTTAGGCTGCCACAATAAAAGGTGCAGTTTTATGACAGCACAATGCACAGGTGCGCCTTAGACTTTGAGGGAGCGTGCAGTTGGCAGCTGACTGCAGGAATGTCGCATGTAGCCCATGAATTGAATGTTCATTTCTCTACCATAAAATGTCTCTAAAGGCGTTTCAGAGAATTTAGCCTCACAACCAGTGGTGCAACTTCAAACTCATGGGCCACAATGTGAAAGCTCCAGCGGGGCCCCCAATTATTATATATTTTTTTTTAGAAATAGTCTTTTTCTATAGGTTAAAGGGACTTTTGGGGCCCCCTAGGCTCCAGAGTGAGATTGCAACCCCTGCAACTATTGTAGTTACGCCCCTGCTCACAACCATAGACCACGTGAAACCACACCAGCCCGGGACCTCCACATGCAGCAACTTCACCTCCAAAATCATCTGAGACCGGCCCCCCGGACAGCTGCTACAACAATCAGTGCATAACCAAGGGTAGATGGCAGAGAAAAGTGCTGTAATGAGCAGGTGCGGGAAAGGTGAAAGAATGCATGCGCACTATGCGAGTGTTCTTTGACCTTTCCCTGCACCTGCGCATTACAGTACTTTGCCCTCAGCAAAGCAGAGATATGTGCGTGTGTGCAGGAGCTCAAGGGAGGACAGTGAGCGGATGACATAGGATGCGTCATCCACACGAAGCAGGGAAGGATTGCGGTGATGGCAAGAAGATAGGAGGCGTTGAATCAAGGCCATCGATGTCCATTAGACCGGAGTACCCCGCAGGTGAGTATAAGAAAGGTCTTTTTTATGTTTTACATATCAGCCTGGGGACCAATGAACAGTATTCTAGATTGCTAGTATATTGGGCCTTATTGGTGATGACAGTTTGATTACATTCACTTTAACTATTAGCAATTCATTTCTAACTAATAATAGTGAAGTCAGTCCTGTGATTTCAGCAGCATCTGCATGTATCAAAAGAGCTTAAAGTGTAATGTTATTTCATTACAAAAAGCAAAAACACAAGCCTGCACTGGTTGTTAATGATGAGTCACATAGCAGCTAAGAAAAGTGCTTTTTTTGTTCCATATGACTTATTTTCTCACATTTTTCTATGCTGTTTAAAAACTGCCTTTCATGGCTGTGTGGGTGTGGCCAGCAGCTGATAGGGAGCAGTGCAATGTGGTAGCAGAGAAGGGGTTAACAGAGATCATGACTGAGCTGTGTGGAGCCAGATAGACAGATCAGAAGTTGTGCCAAGGAAAAAGGAGTTTACACTGATCCTAACACTGCTCAGCAACTGTGCTGTAATCTGATACATTGTTTCCTCCCAGCTGCAGTCAGCAGTGTAGGCCACCCCCAATTACCTTATATGGTTACATGCCCGATATTCAGTGTGCAGAGGGATCTGAGTGAGAATGAACATATGCCTGCTTCACACTCAGTGCAGTGGGGACACCTTATTGACGGTTTATGAATGGTTTTTAACCAGAATTCTCTTATAAAGTATATTTAAAAGTTTATTATTCTCAATTGTTCTACATTATTATTAAATAAAAATGTAAACATCGGTTACACTTTAAATATGACAACTGTTAACCACTTTGTAACTATCCTGTGATTACAGCAGCATCTTCTACTCACAAGAGCTTAATTACAGCAATTATTAACTAATAATGAACCATCTAATAATAGCTCAGTCCTATGATTACAGCAGCATCAGCATCTTTTTTAAGGTGGATGTTTTTTTGTGCTTTTTTCTGCAATGTGAGAGTAATAGGTAGAATAAGAGAACGTGTGATGTGAACGAGGCTTATAGACAGCGACTAGTGGTCAGGACATATCTGCACGTCTGTTCTATGGGAAGGAGTGAGGGCACATGAGGATCCAATAGGTGGCGCTAGAGTTCAAGTTCTCTTCCTCTCTGAAGAGACAATTTGCATATTTTATATCCCAGAGGAGCATTGCGGCTTTTAAGTCTTCTCATATTAGCATTTCACTCTCTTCAAGGAGAAACCTTAGCCCTTAGACCCCACTTACCCTCTCATAAAACCAGATCACATCTCATACGTTGCACTGACGAGGGACAATACTCTGTAACACCATGTCTACAAATTGACATTCTGGTTTGGCTTTTATCCTAAGTCATATGACAAGGCTTGTTAAAGAGTTGATATTGATTTTTAGGATTGCTACTTCCAATAGGTGGCGCTGGAGTTCGTCTTTCAAAAGAGAATATTTGCATATATATTTTCCCAGAACCTCCTCATATTAGACTTAAAAGCACCCGGTGGCTAGTCCTGGTACTGCCTAAACAGTTATCCGGGGACCGGCCTGGGGGGCAAATGCATCTTTGCCCCCCTGCCCAGCCCGACACTGTATTATACTGTATCCCATCACAGTATATGTGTGTATTTCATAGTTTATCCTGTATATAAGGATTATATTCCTGTATATAAGCAGAGTACTAAGTACTAGTCATTTAAAGACCATAACCTGAATCTGAGCTCCATAATTCAATGTTCTCATTGTTTTACAATAATGCCATTGTCTTTTGCTCCCTCCTGTTTTTGCCTATTGCCCTTTGCTGTGGTGAGCTCCTCTTGATTAACCTCTATTTAATATTCATATAGTTAATTGCAGTAAACTAAACTTTAATTAATATAAATAGGTAGGAGACGACCTTGTTATGTTCCCACTCATAAAACCTTCATATTGCTGCAGTACAGAGACGATGAACATACGGTGTATACAGAGCAAAGACTGTCCCAAGCAACAACCTGAGCATCATCAAACTGACAAGAACTGCAGATATATCATATCAGATCATACAGAAGGTTAAATCCCATATCTGCAATATAGAACCTGCTCTACATACTGCACTGAGCATATACCTAACATTGCAGAAATACTCACTGCAAGATACTGCACAGTGGATAATACTGGTATAGCATTTATATTCTTCTACATAGGAGCAGTATTATAGTTGTTATATTCTTATATATAGGAGCAGTATTATAGTAGTTATATTCTTGTATATAGGGGCAGTATTATAGTAGTTATATTCTTGTACATAGGAGCAGTATTATAGTAGTTATATTCTTGTATATAGGAGCAGTATTATAGTAGTTATATTCTTGTATATAGGGGCAGTATTATAGTAGTTATATTCTTGTATATAGGAGCAGTATTATAGTAGTTATATTCTTGTACATAGGGGCAGTATTATAGTAGTTATATTCTTGTATATAGGGGCAGTATTATAGTAGTTATATTCTTGTACATAGGAGCAGTATTATAGTAGTTATATCCTTGTATATAGGAGCAGTATTATAGTGGTTATATTCTTGTATATAGGGGCAGTATTATAGTAGTTATATTCTTGTATATAGGGGCTGTATTATATCAGTTATATTCTTCTACATAGGAGCAGTATTATAGTAGTTATATACTTGTACATAGGAGCAGTATTATCTTATATATAAAACCCGAAGGCCACTTCCTGAAAAGGCGAAGGCCACTTCCGTGATGGCCTTCGCCCAGGGGCTGGTGACGTCAGCCAGTGCAGCGCCCCCCTGCTACAGGCAGCGGCACAGGAACGTTCCGACCTCGGAAGTTCCGTGTGCCCTCCAGCCACTCCCCTCCACCCTCTGCCCTCCAGACACTCCCCTCCACCCTCTGCCCTCCAGACATGCCGCCTGCCTAGAGAGGAGAGAGGAGGGAGGGCGGGACTTCCTCTCCTGCAGCTCTGCCCGCCCTCCTCTCCTGCTTCAGTACAGCTGATTCCCGGCCCGTGGTGAGTCTGCCCTGCCGGCTCCAGCAGCCTCTGCCCTACCGGCTCCAGCCTCCTCTGCCCTGCCCTCTGCCATGGCCTCTGCCCTCCAGCCTCCTCTGCCCTGCCTCTGCCCTCCAGCCTCCTCTGCCCTGGCCTCTGCCCTCCAGCCTCCTCTGCCCTCCCCTCTGCCTGGCCTCTGACCTCCAGCCTCCTCTGCCCTGGCCTCTCCCTCCAGCCTCCTCTGCCCTGGCCCTCTGCCCCTCCAGCCTCCTCTGCCCTGGCCTCTGCCCCTCAGCTCCCTCCTCCACCTCCTCTGCCTCTGCCTCCGCCTCCTCTGCCCTGGCCTCTGCCCTCCAGCCTCCTCTGCCCTGGCCTCTGCCCTCCAGCCTCCTCTGCCCTGGCCTCTGCCCTCCAGCCTCCTCTGCCTGGCCTCTGCCCTCCAGCCTCCTCTGCCCTGGCCTTGCCCTCCAGCCTCCTCTGCCCTGCCTCTGCCCTCCAGCCTCCTCTGCCCTGGCCTCTGCCCTCCAGCCTCCTCTGCCCTGGCCTCTGCCCTCCGCCTCCTCTGCCTGGCCTCTGCCTCCAGCCTCCTCCTTGCCCTGCCCTCTGCCCTCCAGCCTCCTCTGCCTGGCCTCTGCCCTCCAGCCTCCTCTGCCCTGGCCTCTGCCCTCCAGCCTCCTCTGCCCTGGCCTCTGCCCTCCAGCCTCCTTGCCCTGGCCTCTGCCCTCAGCCTCCTCTGCTCTGGCCTCTGCCCTCCAGCCTCCTCTGCCCTGGCCTTTGCCCTCCAGCCTCCTCTGCCCTGGCCTCTGCCTCCAGCCTCCTCTGCCCTAGCCTCTGCCCTCCAGCCCTCTGCCCTGGCATCTGCCCTCCAGCCTCCTCTGCCTGGCCTCTGCTCTGGCCTCTGCCCTCCAGCCTCCTCTGCCCTCCCCTCTGCCCTAGCCTCTGCCTTCAGCCTCCTCTGTCCTGGCCTCTGCCCTCCAGCCTCCTCTGCCCTGGCCTCTGCCCTCCAGCCTCCTCTGCCGGCCTCTGCCCTCCTGCTCCTCTGCCCTGGCTTTGCCCTCCAGCCTCCTCTGCCCTGGCCTCTGCTCTCCAGCCTCCTCTGCCCTAGCCTCTGCCCTCCAGCCTCCTCTGCCCTGGCATCTGCCCTCCAGCCTCCTCTGCCCTGGCCTCTGCCTGGCCTCTGCCCTCCAGCCTCCTCTGCCCTCCCCTCTGCCCTGGCCTCTGCCCTTCAGCCTCCTCTGTCCTGGCCTCTGCCCTCCAGCCTCCTCTGCCCTGGCCTCTGCCTCCAGCCGCCTCTGCCCTGGCCTCTGCCCTCCAGCTCTCCTCTGCCCTGGCCTCTGCCCTCCAGCCTCCTCTGCCTCCCCTCTGCCCTGGCTTCTGCCCTCCAGCCTCCTCTGCCCTGGCCTCTGCCCTCCAGCCTCTTCTGCCCTGGCCTCTGCCCTCCAGCCTCCTCTGCCCTGCCCTCTGCCTGGCCTCTGCCCTCCAGCCTCCTCTGCCTCTGGCCTCTGCCCTCCAGCCTCCTCTGCCTCCCTCTGCCCTGGCCTCTGCCCTCCAGCCTCCTCTGCCTGGCCTCTGCCCTCCAGCCTCCTCTGGCCTCCAGCCTCCTCTCCCAGTCCTCTGCCCTCCGCCTCCGCTCTCCTCTCCCAGTCCTCTGCCCTCCTGCCTCCGCTCTCCTCTCCCTGTCCTCTGCCTCCAGCCTCCACTCGCTTCTCCCTGTCCTCTGCCCTCCAGCCTCCGCTCTACTCTCCCTGTCCTCTGCCCTCCAGCCTCCGCCCTCCTCTGCCCCCAGCCTCCGCTCTCCTCTCCCTGTCCTCTGCCTCCAGCCTCACTCTCCTCTCCCTGTCCTTGCCCTCCAGCCTTCACTCTCCTCTCCCTGTCCTCTGCCTCCAGCCTCCACCCTCCAGCCTCCGCTCTGCTCTCCTGTCCTCTGCCCTCCAGCCTCCGCTCCCCTCTCCCTGTCCTCTGCCTTCCAGCCTTCGCTCTCCTCTCCCTGTCCTCTGCCTCCAGCCTCCGCTCTCCTCCCTGTCCTCTGCCCTCCAGCCTCCGCTCTCCTCTCCTGTCCTCTGCCCTCCAGCCTCCGCTCTCCTCTCCCTGTCCTCTGCCCTCCAGCCTCTCTCTCCTCTTCTCCTGTCCTCTGCTCTCCAGCCTCGCTCTCCTCTCCCTGTCCTCTGCTCTCCAGCCTCTCGCTCTCCTCTCCTGCTCCTAGCCTCCACTCTCCTCTCCCTGTCCTCTGCCCTCCAGCCTCCGCTCTCCTCTGTCCTCCAGCCTCCGCTCTCCTCTCCCTGTCCTCTGCCCTCCACCTCCGCCTCTCTCTCCTGTCCTCTGCCTCCAGCCTCCGCTCTCCTCTCCCTGTCCTCTGCCCTCCAGCTTGCCTCAGCCTCCGCCTCCTCTGCCCTCCAGCCTCTGCTCTCCTCTCCCTGTCCTCTGCCCTCCAGCCTCCGCTCTCCTCTCCCTGTCCTCTGCCCTCCAGCCTCTGCTCTCCTCTCCCTGTCCTCTGCCCTCCAGCCTCCTCTCTCTCTTCCTGTCCTCTGCCCTCCAGCCTCCGCTCTCCTCTCCCTATCCTCTGCCCTCCACCTCCCGCTCTCCTCTCCCTGTCCTTTGCCCTCCAGCCTCCGCCCTCCTCTGCCCTCCAGCCTCCGCTCTCCTCTCCCTGTCCTCTGCCCTCCAGCCTCCGCTCTTCTCTGCCCTCCAGCCTCCGCTCTCCTCTCCCTGTCCTCTGCCCTCCAGCCTCTGCTCTCCTCTGCCCTCCAGCCTCCGCTCTCCTCTCCCTGTCCTCTGCCCTCCAGCCTCCGCTCTCCTCTCCCTGTCCTCTGCCTCCAGCTTCCGCTCTCCTCTCCCTCTCCTCTACCCTCCACCTTCCGCTCTCCTCTCCCTCTCCTCCGCCCTCCAGCCTCCACTCGCTTCTCCCTGTCCTCTGCCCTCCAGCCTCCGCTCTACTCTCCCTGTCCTCTGCCCTCCAGCCTCCAGCCTCCGCCCTCCTCTGCCCTCCAGCCTCCGCTCTCCTCTCCCTGTCCTCTGCCCTCCAGCCTCCGCTCTCCTCACCCCTCCATATGCAATGTATAGTATGTGTGTATATGTGTGTATGTACGCACTTCCGTCACTTTGTCCACACTTCCCTCAACTTTGTACACACACACACATACACACACACACACTCCGCTATACTTACCACCGGCCCTGCGTCCGCTGCCTGGATCCTCAGTCGACATGTCGCTGCCCCCAAACTACTGGATCCAATATAGCGTCCAAGATGTCTCGCAAAACTACCCGGACAACATATTGGATCCAGTCGTCCGGGGGCGGCGACATGTCGACTCAGGATCCAGGCGGCGGGGAAGATGCAGGGTCGGTGGTAAGTATAGCGGAGTGTATGTGTGTGCTTACCACTCTGCCCACGGCGCTGCGCTGACCACTCTGCCCACGGCGCTGCGCTGACCACTCTGCCCATGGCGCTGCGCTGACCACTCTGCCCACGCCGCTGCGCTGACCACTCTGCCCACGCCGCTGCGCTGACCAATTTCACCGCACTCACTGCTAACCACTGAGCCACTGCACTCACTGCTAACCACTGAGCCACTGCACTCACTGCTAACCACTGAGCCACTGCACTCACTGCTAACCACTGAGCCACTGCACTCACTGCTACCCACTGAGCCACTGCACTCACTGCTAACCACTGAGCCACCGCACTCACTGCTAACCACTGCGCCACCGCACTCACTGCTAACCACTGCGCCACCGCACTCACTGCTAACCACTGCGCCACCGCACTCACTGCTAACCACTGCGCCACCGCACTCACTGCTAACCACTGAGCCACCGCACTCACTGCTAACCACTGAGCCAGCGCACTCACTGCTAACCACTGAGCCAGCGCACTCACTGCTAACCACTGAGCCACCGCACGCAGTACTAACCACTGAGCCACCGCGCAGTGCTAACCACTGAGCCACCGCGCAGTGCTACCCACTGAGTCACCTCTATACACACAATTAATTTCACCGCACTCCCCTAACTATTACTAAATAAACTATATATGGATTCTAGACTACCCGATTCTTTAGAATCGGGCTGCCATCTAGTAGTAGTTATATTCTTGTACATAGGAGCAGTATTATAGTAGTTATATTCTTGTACATAGGAGTAGTATTATAGTAGTTATATTCCTGTATATAGGGGCAGTATTATAGTAGTTATATTCTTGTACATAGGAGCAGTATTATAGTAGTTATATTCTTGTATATAGGAGCAGTATTATAGTAGTTATATTCTTGTACATAGGAGCAGTATTATAGTAGTTATATTCTTGTACATAGGAGCAGTATTATAGTAGTTATATTCCTGTATATAGGGGCAGTATTATAGTAGTTATATTCTTGTACATAGGAGCAGTATTATAGTAGTTATATTCTTGTATATAGGAGCAGTATTATAGTAGTTATATTCTTGTATATAGGGGCAGTATTATAGTAGTTATATTCTTGTATATAGGAGCAGTATTATAGTAGTTATATTCTTGTATATAGGAGCAGTATTATAGTAGATATATTCCTGTACATAGGAGCAGTATTATAGTAGTTATATCCTTGTACATAGGGGCAGTATTATAGTAGTTATATTCTTGTATATAGGAGCAGTATTATAGTAGTTATATTCTTGTATATAGGAGCAGTATTATAGTAGTTATATTCTTGTACATAGGGGCCGTATTATAGTAGTTATATTCTTGTATATAGGAGCAGTATTATAGTAGTTATATTCTTGTATATAGGAGCAGTATTATAGTAGTTATATTCTTGTACATAGGAGCAGTATTATAGTAGTTATATTCTTGTATATAGGGGCAGTATTATAGTAGTTATATTCTTGTACATAGGAGCAGTATTATAGTAGTTATATTCTTGTATATAGGGGCAGTATTATAGTAGTTATATTCTTGTATATAGGGGCAGTATTATAGTAGTTATATTCTTGTATATAGGAGCAGTATTATAGTAGTTATATTCTTGTATATAGGGGTAGTATTATAGTAGTTATATCCTTGTATATAGGGACAGTATTATAGTAGTTATATTCTTGTATATAGGGGCAGTATTATAGTAGTTATATTCTTGTATATAGGGGCAGTATTATAGTAGTTATATTCTTGTATATAGGAGCAGTATTATAGTAGTTATATTCTTGTATATAGGGGCAGTATTATAGTAGTTATATTCCTGTACATAGGAGCAGTATTATAGTAGTTATATTCTTGTATATAGGAGCAGTATTATAGTAGTTATATTCTTGTATATAGGAGCAGTATTATAGTAGTTATATTCTTGTATATAGGAGCAGTATTATAGTAGTTATATTCTTGTATATAGGAGCAGTATTATAGTAGTTATATTCTTGTATATAGGGGCAGTATTATAGTAGTTATATTCTTGTATATAGGGGCAGTATTATAGTAGTTATATTCTTGTACATAGGGGCAGTATTATAGTAGTTATATTCTTGTATATAGGGAGAAGTATTATAGTAGTTATATTCTTGTATATAGGGGCAGTATTATAGTAGTTATATCCTATGTTGTTTCAGGCAGTCAGTCTCCTCTTATAGCCTCCATAAGCTTCTTCTCTCTGGAGTTTCGGCCTTTTCTCTATAACCTGCTCCCCGTCTCTCATCTTGTTGGGGGGTTGCCATTGGTAGTTTTAGTACACAGATGTAGCAATGTATCGTTTCCTCTCCGTCCATAGATGAGGCCTCGTCCCCCATTGTGCTGTACAGTACTCTCCGGTGATGCTGTGCGGCGCAGGACGAGCCTCCGGCTCTTTATATTTATTCATGATTATTAGGAGCAAATGTTAAAATATGCAATTTACGGCTCTTCCAGGATTACGATATTTCTGGCGTTTTCCTGCCACCTTGGTGCCAAAAAGCAAAAGCCAAAATAACTTATTCTGCAGCTCGGAGTAATGATTACAGATTGTGGCGCTCACCGCTCCAGACAGCAAAAAAAAAAATGGAATTTGTGGGATTTGACGGCCAAATCCAAACTCCAGATCTGGCAGAGCTGACTGCAATGCAACTCGTTACAATGTATCAGATATTGCAGCCATTTAGTTACAGGATAAGTGCTGATGTGTAACCGATGAAGCAGAGCTAAGGAAGAGTTATGACCCGCGCAGCAACCACAGCTCTGCTACCTGCACAGAATAGAGATTGGTGCTGTCAATGCCGACTTGGTGATTTTTTTTTTTTGGCGGGGGAGATGGACATAATTATTCATATACCATGCAATGTGTGAGGAAGATGGGCACCATGTGCTGTATATCAAACTAATAGCCGGGTTTAATGCTACAGGTTGAACGTGAATTTTTGCAACTCCAGTGTCCTCTGTGCAATCTTCTGAGGTTTCATTAAATTTTTATTTTTATTTTATTTTTATTTTTTATTTTTATTTTTATTTCTATGGATTTATTTTCAACTAGATGGAGGCTTGATGCTATCGCATTGGGAGGGCGGTGATGTCACCATGGGGATTGGCTCTGTAGCACTGGGGGCAACGGATGTCTCTCCCCCCTGTACGCTCCTCCCCTGTCTGCTCACTCTCCACCCTGTGCGCTCTCCCCCCTGTGTGCTGTGTCTCCCCCCTGTGCTGTCTTCTCCCCTCTGTGCTCTCTCTTTTGAGCTGTCTTCCTCCTGTGCGCTCCCCCCGATGTGGTGTCTATCTCCACCCTGTCCTGTCTCTATTCCCTCCATGCGTTCTCCCCCCTGTGCTGGGTCTCATTTTCCTGTGCGCTCTCCCTCTGTGTGCTCTCTCTCCCCCTTTGTTCTGTCTTCTCACACCGTGGCCTTTCTTTTCACCCTGTGTGCTGTCTCTGTCCCAATTTGAGCTGTCTCTCTACCCCCTATGCGCTCTCCCCGTCTCTCCTCCTTTGTGCTCTCTTCTCGCCCCCTGTATCCTTCCTTCTCCCCCTGTGTGCTCTCTCTCCCCCTTTGTGCAGTCTTCTCCCCGTGTGCTGTCTCTCTCCCCCTGTGCATTCTCTCCCTGTGTGCTGTCTCTCTCCCCCCTGTGCGCTCTCTCTCTGTGTGTTGTCTCTCTCCCCCTTTTGGTTGTCTTCTCCCCCCTGTGTCCTGTCTCCACCCCCTGTGTGCTGTCTCTCCCGCCCCTCTTTCTGCCTTCTCACCTGGTGTGCTCTTTCCTTTAAGCCCAGGTGTCCAAAGATGGCAGCAGCATAATCCGGCACGCACATGCGCACTTACGTCGCGCCCGTCTTTTATACCCAGGTGTCTAAAGATGAGTAAGTGCGCATGTGCGTCGGGTATAAGCATCACTTTTAGTCATGTGATACACGGCCAACCAGACGCCGGAAGTGACAGACAGGATAGCGCGATTATGTACGTAGGTTGGTAAGAATTTGACATCAACTTGATTCAGATCAATGTGATTCGCTCATTTATAAATGTAACAAGTCATTGTAGTGCCTCAAAATTAGGAATAGCGCAACGCTTTGCATATAAAATACATGATCCAGCACCAAACCATGCATATGTCCTGGGTGCAGAATGATAATGGTTCACTAGACTTCACCATTGCAGGAATCAGACACAAGGGAAGGAAGACAGACAGGGACATAGACAACAAAAAGATATACTCCAACTTCAAAACTGCAGTGAAGCCCCAGGGCTTCAAGCGTCACGACTCCAGCAACCTCAACAGACTTGCTCCTTTTCTTGGTGGTCAGCATAGCAATGGATTCTATAACCGGCATCAGATGATGGAACACGTAACTATTTAAAGTAGAGGGGAATGACCACAAAATTCTGCACCTGAGATTAGACGAACAAAGAACTACCAGCAAGGAAAGAAGTCCTCAACCCCTGCAGCCTCTAAAAGAAAGAATGTACAATTAAAAACAGGAGTTTCACAAGGCATCAAAGGTCACCAGCATCAGATGATGGAACACTTAACTATTTAAAGTGGAGGGGAGTGGTCAGAAGAACTGGACCTGAGATAGGACCAACAAAGATCTACCAGCAAAAAATCCTTAACCCCTGCAGCACCAAAAGAAAGAATATACATTTAAAAACAGGAGTTCTGCAAGTCACAACTCGATAAAGGTCACCGGCATCAGATAGAACATTTGACTATTTAAAGTGGAGGGGAGTGGTCACAAGAAGATTCACCTGAGATAGGACTAATAAACAGCTAACAGCAAGGAAAATATCCTTAACCCCTGCAGCACCAAAAGAAAGAGATATACATTTAAAAATAGGCGTTTCAAGGCATGACACATCAAAGGTTTCTGGAATCAGATGATAGAACACATGACTATTTAAAGTGGATTGAAGTGGTCACGAGATCTTCATCTGAGATAAATTTTTAATGCCTGCAGCACCAAAAGAAAGAATATACATCTAAAAACAATAGTTCCCCAGGGCATAACTCTTCAAAGGTCACCGACATCAAATGATAGAACACGTGACTATTTAAAGTGGAGGGGAGTGGTCACAAGATTGTGCATCTGAGATAAATCCTTAACGCCTGCAGCACCAAAGGAAAGAATATATATCCACAAACAGGAGTTTCACAAACCATGACTCGTCAAAGGTCACTGCCATCATATGATGGAACATGTGACTATTTAAAGTGGAGGGGAGTGGTTACAAGAAGTTATACCTGGGATAAATCCTTAACGCCTGCTGTGCCAAAAGAAAGAATATACATTTAAATACAGGAGTTTTGCAATGTACAATTTGTCAAAGGTCTTCCAAGGACAGGAAACACCCATGACACTGGGGAAACAATGTATCACCATGTCATGTTTGTGTGTCTTATATTGTCCAATCACTGCAGGGCCCTGATCGTCACCCCCGTGGGGCGCTCTACCCCAGTATCACCACCTACAGCTTCTCCTCCCTCCATCCCCCTCACCGGGGTGCAGCTGAGCGCTTTCCTATTGCATTAAAGCAGATTTTATCGACAGTCGCGGCGTTTTAGAACGTTTTTATGTCTTTTTTTTTGCTACCGAGCGTCGAACACATATTTCCTGTTAATTAAGGAACACAAATGTAAGGGACCTTTCTAAATTATTTAGCGCTCTTTAAGAAAAAGATCGCCGCCGTTAAGCAGAACATAAAGGAGGCGAATGAAGCAAATGTTTCCAGTTTATTCTTCTTCCTCCGGGGGCGGGGGATGGGCCGATATTCTTCGTCATCTACTATATGGGTGATACATAAATAGAAATAAAATCATAATTTATCTTTTTTTTTTTTTTAAAGGGACACATAATCCCGCGTGAGGAAGCGCCTCTAAATTATGATAAACTATCCGCCGTAAACTCGCAGAGCCGAGATTTAAAAGCCGCTAAAGGCTGGAAATGGATAGAGAGAGCGCTGCCGAGGATTTTATAGGAACGGCGAAACAATAAAAAAATAAGTTTTTTTTTTTTTTTATTCTTTTAATCAAAGGGAATAAATGAGAAAGAAAGATTAAATCCTGGGAAATAACAGTAACGAGGGAAACACCCAACGTCCATCACTCACTGCTCGGCCAATCTGCCGCTCATCTAATGAATTAATTGTCTATGGATATCAAAAAGTGATGGCAGATACATGGAATAGTCTTTAACCCCTTAAAGGGATTGTATTATCTAGAATGCCCTCTAAGATTAAACAGAAATTGCTGGATATCTGCTCTGCAGTGGCCACTGCAGGAGAAATGCAGTATTACGCTACCTGGCTCCACCCACGAGGAGCAGCTCTCTGTTGAAAGGGATGTATTCATTATCTATAGATATCAAAAAGCAACAACAAATACATGGAATAGTCTTTAACCCTTTAAAGGGATTGTATTATCTAGAATACCCTCCAAGATTAAACAGAAATTGCTGGATATCTGCTCTGCAGTGGCCACTACAGGATAAATGCAGTATTACACAGAACTGGTCCCACCCACGAGGAGCAGCTCTGTGTTTAAAGGGGCTTCTTGTTCAGAGCTTCCTATTTAAGCCCGAATAAAGTCCACAAATTGATTTCTCTATGAGGTAGCCCTTATAATAGCATATTTTAAAGTTGTTGTCTGGCGTACTTTTAACAGGTATAACTTTTCCTACACTTTTATGGCATTTTGGTTTGACCTTGTTCACAAGATATGGCATACATGGCACATTGCTATCTCACCTATGGGAATACTGAGAAAAAAAGGTTTAATCACCACTTGGAGAGGAGCGAATCTGAGCAACTACCGAGTCTTCTCTAGAGCCCCAGATGGAAAGCAGAGGTTCATGCTGGTGGATTGCCACCAGGAGCAACTCCAGGAGATCTTGGTACCGCAAAAGCTGACTCCAGGGTCGAGCTCCTATGGATAGACAGTGTCTGGGTTAGGTCAGCCAATATAGGAGAACACTGGTACAGATGGTGCGGCTGGATTGATACAAATAGTATGGCAGCAGGCATTTCAAGATTGTGCGGCGGGACTGATGAAGATGGTGCGGTAGGACTGATGAAGATGGTGCGGCGGGACTGATGAAGATGGTGCGGCGGGACTGATGAAGATGGTGCGGCGGGACTGATGAAAATGGTGCGGCGGGACTGATGAAGATGGTGCGGCGGGACTGATGAAGATGGTGCGGCGGGACTGATGAAGATGGTGCGGCGGGACTGATGAAGATGGTGCGGCGGGACTCATGAAGATGGTGCGGCGGGACTCATGAAGATGGTGCTTTGGGACTGATGAAGATGGTGCGGTGGGATTGATGAAGATGGTGCGGCAGGACTGATGCAGATTTTGCAATATGACTGATGCAGATAGTGCAGCAGGACCAGGGGTGGGCTGGCCCTGGGGGGTAGGGAAGCAGATGCCCCTCAGGCTGGTGTCAGCCAGCAGATTCAGGCCACCCGGCCATCTGTCACATACAGTGGCGTAACTTCAGGCCCAGGGGCCCCGACGCGACAACACCAACGGGGCCCCCAATGATTGAAAATCTTTAATAGTATTAATCTTTTTCTATAGGCCAAAGGGACTTTTGGGGCCCCCCTAGGCTGCAGGGCCCGGGTGCGATCGCAACCGCTGCACCTATTGTAGTTACGCCCCTGGTCACATAGGTCTGTGCGGCTGCTCTGCCCCTGAAGCTCCGGCAGTGACAGGAGGCTGCAGCTGCACACACTGATACTAGAAACTGAAAATGCTCATGAGCCAGGAGAAGACTTGGGTGCGGGTCCGGAGGCCTCTGTACTGTGTTTCTTGCTCTCCTCGGAGGCCGGGCTTCACTTGCTTGTAGAAGGTAATTATACTTCGAGACTAAGAACAGGGATTGCTGGAGCACTCAGTAAGGTAATTGACTCCTCTAATGGGGTGTGTATAAGCTTTAGCTGACAATCTTGGTAGTTCAGGGGACTAGTGGGTGCTACTATTCCTCAGGTGTTTTACCTGCATTATTTATTGTAATATGCCCATGTGTGTAGGTGGTTATCACACACACGCTTTATTATCAGCAGGTCCTTGCATAGTATAAATCCAATTGGTTGGCCTATGCTTGTATCTATTGTTAACCTTCACTCTGGCTTCTGTCCCTGTTACTGCTGCCTCCATTGTTTATGCCTGTTTAAATATGACATTTTATGATTTATTAATAAAGTACTAGTTTTTATAAATGCACATTTTCTATTTTGATTTAAAATCATGTAGTGGAGACTCTTGATATTATGCTCCATTAAGGTCAAGGGAGTTCTCTTTGAGGTCTATCATCTTTGTTTTTTTGTCTACCCCTGCACACTTTCCTTATCCTTATTATTTGTGTGTTTCAGGCGGAACCAGAAACTATGGTCTTTTATGGAGTCAGGTCCGAGCTGTGATTTCTAGTTGTGCATCTAGGGAAATTGTAGTCTGTACAGGAACCAGTAGGGTGAGGGTGCATCTAGGGAAATTGTAGTCTGTACAGGAACCAGTAGGGTGAGGGTGCAGCTAGGGAAATTGTAGTCTGTACAGGAACCAGTAGGGTGAGGGTGCAGCTAGGGAAATTGTAGTCTGTACAGGAACCAGTAGGGTGTGGGTGCAGCTAGGGAAATTGTAGTCTGTACAGGAACCAGTAGGGTGAGGGTGCAGCTAGGGAAATTGTAGTCTGTACAGGAACCAGTAGGGTGTGGGTGCAGCTAGGGAAATTGTATTCTGTACAGGAACCAGTAGGATGAGGGTGCGGCTAGGGAAATGTAGTCTGTACAGGAACCAGTAGGGTGAGGGTGCAGCTAGGGAAATTGTAGTCTGTACTGGAACCAGTAGGGTGAGGGTGCAGCTAGAGAAATTGTAGTCTGTACAGGAACCAGTAGGGTGAGGGTGCAGCTAGGGAAATTCTAGTCTGTACAGGAACCAGTAAGGTGAGGGTAAGGCTACAGGGTGACAGGCTTCATTTCTCAGCTGTATGTGAGTTCTTTCAATTATCTTTTATTGAAAATGAGATAAACATACAATCCAAAACATTTGAATATCAATAAATCAAATTTGAATCAATAAATACATGTATACCAAAGCACATTAATCAGGACATAACTTTGCGTAAGTTCAGCTTCAATAATTCAACGTCCTGCCATTGCCTCTTTCAAGACGACTCTGTAGCTGACATTCTGTAAATATTAGGCAGTCCATTCAACAGATTAGTTAATAGCTGATATAAATAATAATTTATTGCAACAAACAAGTCAAAATAAAAGAACATCAGAGTAAAAAGTAAAAGAAGAAAAAGATAGAAAAGAGGGGGCGAGAGAAGAGAAAAGAAAGGGTGAAAGGTGAGGGGGGAAAGGAGCTCTGAGGACTAAATCATCAGGTCATTTTGTTCCATAGTTCCGCTGGGACCATATGAATTAATGTGTCCTGTGAGTAGCCCTGAATTGTATCCACGGATTCCACAACTCACTGAACACTTTTTGTTTGTTCTCTACTGTGGCTATAGTTTCTGCCACGTGATACAGAGAATCAAGTTTTCCGTGCAACTGTTCAATGGTAGGAATATCAGTAGATTTCCATAACGTCGGTATTAATAACTTTGCAGCTGCAATGAAATTTTGCGCTAATAAAGATGCACGTTTATTCTCATGCCAGAGAGGGAAATTTAGCAATGCTATCTCTGGTGTCAGGTTGGGCACCTTATTCAGCACTTCTTGAATGAATGTTTCCACCTCACTCCAAAATTGGCGGATTTTTGGACATGTCCACCAAATATGTAAATAGTCACCGCTGGGATCTTCACATCTCCAGCAACCAGAGGAAGTCCCAATTCGCCAGTTATAGGACTGTTTTGGAGTGATATACCAACGCGTTATAATCTTGAAAGAATTCTCCTGGGCCTTTACGCATTGCGTAGGGCCATGAGATTTTTTATAAATATGTTGTAATTGGTCATGTGTGAACTTGTATCCCAGATCTGCTTCCCAGTGGGCAATATAGTCTCTTTTAGGGCAACACTCCAGCTGTATGTGAGTTGATACTTGCATAACAATGTTCTTATTGTAGAAGCCTCACCTTTGATAGACACGACAACTATGTGATTGTTCCAGATCATACAACGGTTGCAACCAGATTGGCCAATCAAGGTTTGTTTCCCAATGAGAAGCAATCTCTGCACACGCAGAGGACAGATCGGGGAGATTCGGCATAGCCTTATTACGGTAGCCTCATCTTCGATGGACGACCCAACTATGAGATTGTTCCAGACCAGACGAGAATTACAACCAAATTGACGAATCGCCAATCCTGGCGCACACAGAGAACAGATCAGAGGAGATTCCGCCATGGCCTTATTGTGGTAGACTCATGTTCAATTGACAGGCCAACTATGAGAGTATACCAGACCAGACGAGAGTTACAACCAGATCACCAAATCCCAGTTTGTATCCCAATGAGATCCAATCTCAGCACACACAGAGGTCAGATTGGGGAAGATTTGGCAATAGCCTTATTGCGGTAGCCTCACCTTCAGTGGACTACAAAGCTATGAGATTGCTCCTGACTAGACGAGAATTACAACCACATCACCAATTTGCATTTGTTTCCCAATGAGATCCATTCTTGGCACACACAGAGGACAGATCGGAGGAGAATTTAGCCTCATCTTCAATGGACAACCCAACTATGAGATTGTTCCGAGATCCAATCCCGGCACAGAGGACAGATCCGGGGAGATTCGGCTTTGCTGACTTGTGTTTCTCATTATGGAGGGATTATTGGTGTGAATGGGATTTCCAGAAGAGTAAATCATATCAGTATATATGATACAATCCGCACTCGGCTCTTACTGCGAGCAGAGAATAGTAAATGACTGTGGACCCGGAGCTCTCCCATGTAATGAATAGTAATCTTGCTGGGACCGGAATAGTTGACTTGATGTATGGAGGTTTTAGGCTGAGTTGACACTAAGATCTATACATGACGGCTGTGTAAGCCAACGGATTGTCTTCCGTGGTATCAGCACCTACTGGGCCACAATCTGCTAATGAATGCATTGTAACACGGGGAAATGGTATTTCGTGTGTCAGCAAATTACTTACTGCATGTTTACAGTGCGCTTAACTAGATAGATTTCTACTTTACGGGAAGTGAAGGTATTGACCTGACAGCATGTAAGGAGCCTCCATAAACTCCAATCTATTTATTTATTTTTTACCATTAATTTTAAGGTTTATTTTAGGTTGTTGTGGTTGAGTTGACCGGATTATGCACATCTATTCTAAAAATGTAAGGTATCCATAATTTGATGTTATTGACATTATTGACCTATCATGCTCCTTCATTATCTGGTGTTGTTGGAACATTTCCCCTTTTTACCAAAACATGCTAGACATTGGCTACACTCCCAGACCCTGTGGCCTTCACCATTCCTTTAAACACAGTCTATGACTTGCAGTACAATACTTGATATGAAAAACACTACTTATTCTTCTTGGGGGTGGTTCGGATCCTCCGAGCTCCATGGATAGCTGAAGAGACCCTCGAAGAGATCTCAGCGTTGGTGCTCGCTAAAGAAAAACATGTAAAACTTTCACAAAAGAGAAATAAGCGGCACTCACCCAAGTTGCCTAAAACGAGTCCTTTATTGGGAATTCATAAAATCCAGGCAGGTACAGAAGGACGCTAACTGGAGGACAACAGCTGTTTTGTGCGTGTCCAGCACTTCAACAGATCCTGTTTATTGACAAGCACGAAACAGCTGTTGTCCAGAGCTGTTAGCGTCCTTCTGTACCTGCCTGGATTTTATGTATTCCCAATAAAGGACTCGTTTTAGACAACTTGGGTGAGTGCCGCTTATTTCTCTTTAGGGAAAGTTAGTAATTCCAACACTGAAATAAAGACTTGTGAATATATTTTCACAATATATGAAGTTGAAGCACCACAGCTCCGGACACTGTCCATTCTCCCATGGCAGGAGAGGATATCAGTATCTAAATCCTTGTTAATATTCTCCAAATTGATGATCAGGTGAAAGGTCATCTGTCACATACAGATATCTCCTCCTATATCCTGACATGAGATGAGCAGATTAAAAAAAAAGAACAAAACCCAATTTTGTGATACTCTGCCTGGAGAGGATTATGCTTTAAAAGTCTACATGAGGCCCCCTGGAGGTTAAGATGTGCGATGCAGCCTGTTGAGAGTTTTTCCTGCTTATTATTATTTATTAAGCATTGCTTATATTGCGCCATCATATTGCACAGCACTTTACAGATGTCATCATCACTGTCCCCATAGGGGCTTACAATGTATGTCTTTTTAGTGTGGGAGGAAACTGAGGAAAGGCCGATAAATACGGGGAGAACATACAAACTCCTTGCAGATGTTTCCTTGGTGGAATGTGAACCCTGGACCCCAAAGCAACAGTCCTAAGCACTGAGCCACCATACAGTGCTAACCACTGAGCCACCATATACAGTGCTAACCAATGAGTAACTATATACAGTGCTAACCACTGAGCCACCATACAGTGCTAACCACTGTACCACCATATACAGTGCTAACCACTGAGCCACCATATACAGTGCTAACCACTGAGCCACCGTATACAATGCTAACCAATGAGCCACTATATACAGTGCTAACCACTGAGCCACCATATACAGCGCTAACCACTGTCCCACCATATACAGTGCTAACCACTGAGCCACCATATACAGTGCTAACCACTGTCCCACCATATACAGTGCTAACCACTGAGCCACCGTATACAGTGCTAACCACTGAGCCACCATATACAGTGCTAACCACTGAGCCACCATATACAGTGCTAACCACTGAGCCACCGTATACAGTGCTAACCACTGAGCCACCATACAGTGCTAACCACTGAGCCACCATATACAGTGCTAACCACTGAGCCACCTTAATGAGCCACCATATGCAGTGCTAAGCACTGAGCCACCATACAATGCTAAGCACTAAGCCACCATACAATGCTAAGCACTGAGCCACCATACAATGCTAAGCACTGAGCCACCTACAATGCTAACCACTGAGCCACCATATAGTGCTAACCACTGAGCCACCATGCAGAAATAACCACTCAGCCACCATACAGTGCTAACCCTTGAGCCACCGTGCAGTGCTAACCACTGAGCCACCATATACAGTGCTAACCACTGAGCCACAATATACAGTGCTAACCACTGAGCCACCATACAGTGCTAACCACTGAGCCACCATACAGTGCTAACCACTGAGCCACCATATACAGTGCTAACCAATGAGCCACTATATACAGTGCTAACCACTGAGCCACCATATACAGCGCTAACCACTGTCCCACCATATACAGTGCTAACCACTGAGCCACCATATACAGTGCTAACCACTGAGCCACCGTATACAATGCTAACCAATGAGCCACTATATACAGTGCTAACCACTGAGCCACCATATACAGCGCTAACCACTGTCCCACCATATACAGTGCTAACCACTGAGCCACCATATACAGTTCTAACCACTGAGCCAACATATACAGTGCTAACCACTGAGCCACCATACAGTGCTAACCACTGAGCCACCGTATACAGTGCTAACCACTGAGCCACCATATACAGTGCTAACCACTGAGCCCCCATATACAGTGCTAACCACTGAACCACCATATACAGTGCTAACCACCGAGCCACCATATACAGTGCTAACCACTGAGCCACCGTATACAGTACTAACCACTGAGCCACCATATACAGTGCTAACCACTGTCCCACCATATACAGTGCTAACCACTGAGCCACCGTATACAGTGCTAACCACTGAGCCACCATATACAGTGCTAACCACTGAGCCACCATATACAGTGCTAACCACTGAGCCACCATATACAGTGCTAACCACTGATCCACCGTATACAGTGCTAACCACTGAGCCACCGTATACAGTGCTAACCACTGAGCCACCATATACAGTGCTAACCACTGAGCCACCTTAATGAGCCACCATATGCAGTGCTAAGCACTGAGCCACCATACAATGCTAAGCACTGAGCCACCATACAATGCTAACCACTGAGCCACCATATAGTGCTAACCACTGAGCCACCATGCAGAAATAACCACTCAGCCACCATACAGTGCTAACCCTTGAGCCACCGTGCAGTGCTAACCACTGAGCCACCATATACAGTGCTAACCACTGAGCCACCATATACAGTGCTAACCACTGAGCCACAATATACAGTGCTAACCACTGAGCCACCATACAGTGCTAACCACTGAGCCACCATATACAGTGCTAACCACTGAGCCACCATACAGTGCTAACCACTGAGCCACCAAACAGTGATAACCACTGAGCCACCATACAGTGCTAACCACTGAGCCACCATACAGTGCTAACCACTGAGCCACCATACAGTGCTAACCACTGAGTCACAGTACAGTGCTAACCACTGAGCCACCATATACAGTGCTAACCACTGAGCCACCATATACAGTGCTAACCACTGAGCCACCATATA
Source organism: Allobates femoralis (assembly GCA_033576535.1). NCBI lineage: Eukaryota > Metazoa > Chordata > Amphibia > Anura > Aromobatidae > Allobates > Allobates femoralis. The sequence continues at coordinate 1,022,695 of JARQOC010000006.1, read as the reverse complement.
CAGTGCTATCCACTGAGCCACCATATACAGTGCTAACCACTGAACCACCATATACAGTGCTAACCACTGAGCCACCATATACAGTGCTAACCACTGAGCCACCATATACAGTGCTAACCACTGAGCCACCATATACAGTGCTAACCACTGAGCCACCGTATACAGTGCTAACCACTGAGCCACCGTATACAGTGCTAACCACTGAGCCACCATACAGTGCTAACCACTGAGCCACCATATACAGTGCTAACCACTGACCACCATATACTGTGCTAGCCACTGAGCCACCATACAGTGCTAACCACTGAGCCACCATATACAGTGCTAACCACTGAGCCACCATATACAGTGCTAACCACTGAGCCACCATATACAGTGCTAACCACTGAGCCACTACATACAGTGCTAACCACTGAGCCACCATATACAGTGCTAACCACTGAGCCACCATACAGTGCTAACCACTGAGCCACCGTATACAGTGCTAACCACTGAGCCACCGTATACAGTGCTAACCACTGAGCCACCATATACAGTGCTAACCACTGAGCCACCATACAGTGCTAACCACTGAGCCACCATATACAGTGCTAACCACTGAGCCACCATATAGTGCTAACCACTGAGCCACCGTATACAGTGCTAACCACTGAGCCACCATATACAGTGCTAACCACTGAGCCACCATACACAGTGCTAACCACTGAGCCACCATATACAGTGCTAACCACTGAGCCACCATATACAGTGCTAACCACTGAGCCACCATATACAGTGCTAACCACTGAGCCACCATATAGTGCTAACCACTGAGCCACCATATACAGTGCTAACCACTGAGCCACCATATACAGTGCTAACCACTGAGCCACCATACAGTGCTAACCACTGAGCCACCGTATACAGTGCTAACCACTGAGCCACCATACAGTGCTAACCTCTGAGCCACCATACAGTGCTAACCACTGAGCCTCCATATGCAGTGCTAACCACTGAGCCACCATACAGTGCTAATCACTGAGCCTCCATATACAGTGCTAACCACTGAGCCACCGTACACAGTGCTAACCACTGAGCCACCGTATACAGTGCTTACCACTGAGCCACCGTACAGTGCTAACCACTGAGCCACTATATACAGTGCTAACCACTGAGCCACCATATACAGTGCTAACCACTGAACCACCATATACAGTGCTAACCACTGAGCCACCATATACAGTGCTAACCACTGAGCCACCATATACAGTGCTAACCACTGAGCCACCATATACAGTGCTAACCACTGAGCCACCGTATACAGTGCTAACCACTGAGCCACCGTATACAGTGCTAACCACTGAGCCACCATACAGTGCTAACCACTGAGCCACCATATACAGTGCTAACCACTGACCACCATATACTGTGCTAGCCACTGAGCCACCATACAGTGCTAACCACTGAGCCACCATATACAGTGCTAACCACTGAGCCACCATATACAGTGCTAACCACTGAGCCACCATATACAGTGCTAACCACTGAGCCACTACATACAGTGCTAACCACTGAGCCACCATATACAGTGCTAACCACTGAGCCACCATACAGTGCTAACCACTGAGCCACCGTATACAGTGCTAACCACTGAGCCACCGTATACAGTGCTAACCACTGAGCCACCATATACAGTGCTAACCACTGAGCCACCATACAGTGCTAACCACTGAGCCACCATATACAGTGCTAACCACTGAGCCACCATATAGTGCTAACCACTGAGCCACCGTATACAGTGCTAACCACTGAGCCACCATATACAGTGCTAACCACTGAGCCACCATACACAGTGCTAACCACTGAGCCACCATATACAGTGCTAACCACTGAGCCACCATATACAGTGCTAACCACTGAGCCACCATATACAGTGCTAACCACTGAGCCACCATATAGTGCTAACCACTGAGCCACCATATACAGTGCTAACCACTGAGCCACCATATACAGTGCTAACCACTGAGCCACCATACAGTGCTAACCACTGAGCCACCGTATACAGTGCTAACCACTGAGCCACCATACAGTGCTAACCTCTGAGCCACCATACAGTGCTAACCACTGAGCCTCCATATGCAGTGCTAACCACTGAGCCACCATACAGTGCTAATCACTGAGCCTCCATATACAGTGCTAACCACTGAGCCACCGTACACAGTGCTAACCACTGAGCCACCGTATACAGTGCTTACCACTGAGCCACCGTACAGTGCTAACCACTGAGCCACTATATACAGTGCTAACTACTGAGCCACCGTATACAGTGCTAACCACTGAGCCACCATATACAGTGCTAACCACTGAGCCACCATATACAGTGCTAACCACTGAGCCACCATATACAGTGCTAACCACTGAGCCACCATATACAGTGCTAACCACTGAGCCACCATATACAGTGCTAACCACTGAGCCACCATATACAGTGCTAACCACTGAGCCACCGTATACAGAGCTAACCACTGAGCCACCATATACAGTGCTAACCACTGAGCCTCCATACAGTGCTAACCACTGAGCCACCATATACAGTGCTAACCACTGAGCCACCATACAGCGCTAACCACTGAGCCACTATATACAGTGCTAACCACTGAGCCACCATATACAGTGCTAACCACTGAGCCACCATACAGTGCTAACCACTAAGCCACTGTACAGTGCTAATTAAAGAATGTGCTATACATATCATGCGACCTGGGTACACTGACCAAAAAGGGGGCAAGATGGCAGATGAGGTTGGATATTAATAAATGTGACGTTATGCACTGAGTAGGAAACAATACATATCTAGTGTGACCTCATGTTGAGTACTCAGTGCATATGTGGTACCTCGCAGGTGCAGGCGTCACAGAGGAGTATTGCATCCGTAAAAGAGGTGTAAGTCCCCAGCTGCAATTGAATCCAGCGGTGCACTACTGATGACTGACAGCTTGCGCCAGCGGTGCACTTGCAAGCTGTATACCGGAGAAGGAAGCTGTGACAGAAGACGATTAATTTTATCATCATAATTCAATGATCACAATATATAGGAGATAGTGTGATATTGCGTACACTTGTGCATAATATAAATACAAAGGTAAAGTACTTACATCACACATTACACAGGAAAAACTTCACCAGGAGCAGCACATCATCTGTCCTGGAACATCAGCTGTGAGAAGCGGAAGAGCAAAGACACAGAGATTCCTGGGATCCACACTGTGGCGTAACGGGCATCCCCTTTTAGTCCACAGGTTAAGAGGCTTCTGACTTCGCTGAAATCTTCACTAGCTTATATCTCATTTGAAAACAAATGCTTGCATAATCAAGCTCTTACAGATTCTATATGTCTGATATGGTATCCCTCTGCTGAGTGGCCAGCTCATTAGATGTCAATCTACACCAAACAAATACGTCACCAGATGAGACATACCAAAGGCTCCTGGTACCAGGTGTTTTCCCATACTATAAGCATGTTTATTCTCACTAAATATTGATTAAACAGCTATGTGGTAATATAAACCTACACTGTTCTCACTAAAAATTAATAAAAGAGCTTTGTGGTACTGGGTGATATTATCAACACGTACATTCTCACTAAATATTGATCAGAGAACTATGCAGTCTCCAAAAGATACAAGCTAATATGAATTAAACTGTTAAAGGGATCTCTAAAGACAGACGACCAATAGGGATTCCTGATTCCTTTAATTTACTCCAGAAAGAATAAGCTGTGTTAGGATATGATGCGTTTCTTTATTCATCCCACTACTAGTGCATCTCAATGAATTACAATATCATTAAAAATCAATAATCAATATCATATTGCCATGTTTCTGGGAGCCCTGACTACTAAATCAATATTCACCCTTTGGTGGAATACGGCAGCGTGGTGTTTAATCCTTCATCCTCCCCACTCTGTATGCACCACGCTGGGGACTGCAGCAGCCGTGATCTGCTTTTATAGTGGTTGTGACTCTCACAACCAAACAAGGTGAAGCCTCTGATATCTATTTAGGTAATATTTTATCTCTCAGACCTTTCATCCTCCCTACTTTACTTTTCTGAGATAATGACCTTTTGGATTTTAATTAATCATCAACATTAACAGAAATAAACACATGAAATACCGTAGATCCCTCTGTGTGTAATGACTCTATATAATAGATGGGTGTCACTTTATGTATTGAATTACTGAAATAAAGTCACTTTTTGTTGCTATTCTAATTCATTGAGGTGCAGCTGTGTGTACCTTTACTTGCCCCAGGTTTGTAACTACAACATGTCCAGGGGTTGCAATCGCACCCAAAAGTCCCTTTGGCCTATAGAAAAAGACTATTGCTATTAAAGATTTGCAATAATTGGGGCTTTCGCATCAGGGTCCATGAGATTCAGGTTACGCCACTACATGCCCCCCTTGCATTGGGCGGCTCAATTCCTTGCATCCCCTTGAAAACCATTGTATTTTCAGTAATGGAATGTTCAGTTGAGTTGCCGTGACGATCTGAGCTCTGCTACATGCAGGGTTGTATACACTAGATCTATTATCAGTGGATTACCTCTCCTCCGCTCCTGCCTTATTCCCGCTGACACTTGTGCTCCTGAGATCCTGGCGCCACGTGAGCCTCCTTATCCAGCTACAAGGAAATCTACAATGACAAATTCTCCCAGATTGTTTCCATCTCAACTCATTACACCGAGATGGAATCTGCAGCCGGTAATTATGGATTCGACAGAGATTCAGGGCTGCAATGGAGCAAAATAAATTCTCCTCCTCGTAAACATTTGTTTGGAGGGATGTGGCGCTCGGTGAATAATGCCACTCCGGGCTGATTTTATTTTTATTATTATTATTAAGTTTTTATGGTTGGTTTATAAAAGTTACAAAAAAGTATCAAAAGTGAGAAAACTGAGCGAACGTTATATAATGTCTGAGATCGAAAGCTTCTCTGGTGATTGTTCGTGTGTCTGTGCATGAAAACAATACAATTTATGACTTATTTTCTGCATTTTTCACCAGTTTTTCACCAGTTTTCCCCTCTTCAGCCTCTATCTATGATGTTCAGTTGTCTCTGAGCTGGTGGGTGTAGACTAAATGCTATGATGTCTTATCACAAAGACATGAAGCAATCCGCTCTTCTGCATCTATAGAGCCCAAGTTTAGAAACAGCAGAAGCATAGAGGACATTATATATCAGTACTGAGCAGTGTAGATGTGAATCCAGATCTGAGATGAGATAAAACCTTACTAGAAAGTTGAAGCATGCAGGACAGAGCTTTGAATCTGCGAATGCAGGTCTTGGACGAGAAAAAACACATAGGGTAGTAGACAACAAAAGTACAGAGGGCATTATACAGCAACACTGGGCGGTGTAGATGTGAATTCAGCTCTGGGATGAGATAAATCCTTACTAGAAAGCCGTAGCATGGAGCACAGAGCAGTGAAACTGTGAATACAGTTATTGGATCAGGTAAAACACATAGCATGCAGCAGCAGCATGGAGGACAATTTACTTCAGTACTCAGCAGTCTAGATGTGAGTCCAGCTGTGGTATGAGATAAATCCTTACTAGAAAGCCATATCATGCGGACAGGGCAGTGTAGCTGTGAATGCAGACAAAACTCATAGTAGAAAGCAGCAACATAAAGGACATTATATTCAGTACTGAGCAGTGTAGATGTAAATCCAGCTCTGGGATGAGATAAAACCTTACTAAGAAAGCTGAATATTTGAAGGAACAGTGCAGTGTAGCTATGAGTGCAGTTCTTGGATTAGATAAAAAACAGTAGAAAGCAGCAGCACAAAGGACTTTATATTTCAGTACTGAGCAGTGTAGATGTGAATCCAGCTCTGGTATGAGATAAAACCTTACTAGAAAGCCAAAGCTTTGGAGGACAGAGCAGTGTAGCTGTGAATGCAGTTCTTGGATGAGAGAAAACATAGTAGAAAGTAGTAGTATCGTGCACATTAAACAGTGACACTGAGCAGTGTATATGTGAATCCATCTCTGAGATGAGATAAAAGCTTACTAGAAAACTAGCATGGAGGAAAGAGCAGTGTAACTGTGAATGCAGTTCTTGGATTAGATAAAAACACGTTAGCAATCAGCAGCATGGGGGACATTATACAGCAGCACTGAGCATTCACTGGCTTCGGCTGCTTTACACGAAGATTCTGTATCAGCTTCAAGTGGCTAATTAGATAATACATGTTTACATGACTTATAATTGCAGCCTCGGAGAATATTAATATTTCACATCCTCGGCTCAGGATATAGTTTATTAATAAGTGAAGAGCGATGAATGTACGGACGAGGCCTCATAGAAGCACCTTCTCCAGTGAGGTTTATGGAACTTTCTGATGAACGCTCCGGTTCGGTCTCTCATTATCTGTTACGTCTCCACTTGCCGTCAAATGACGAGGAATCTTTCCTGTTTATATGATAAAGATTGTCTTTCTCTCTTTCTCCCTCTCTCTAACTCTGTCAGCCCTCCTCTCTCTCTCTTTCTATCCTTTTTTCTTTCTCTCTTTCTCTCTCCTCCCTCTTTCTCTCTCATCTCTTTCTCTTTTCCCCTTCTCTCTTTCTTTCTCTATTTCTTTCTCGTTCTCTCTCCCTCTCATCCGTCACATCCTCTTTCCTTTCCTTTGTGTGGGGTCTTCTCATCCATGGAGGGGGTCACTCACAATATGTGGGGTCTTCTCATCCATGGAGGGGGTCATTCACAATATGTGGGGTCTTCTCATCCATGGAGGGGGTCACTCACAATATGTGGGGTCTTCTCATCCATGGAGGGGGTCACTCACAATATGTGGAGGCTTCTCATCCATGGAGGGGTCACTCACAATATGTGGAGGCTTCTCATCCATGGAGGAGGTCACTCACAATATGTGGAGGCTTCTCATCCATGGAGGGGGTCACTCACAATATGTGGGGGCTTCTCATCCATGGAGGGGGTCACTCACAATATGTGGAGGCTTCTCATCCATGGAGGGGTCACTCACAATATGTGGAGGCTTCTCATCCATGGAGGGGGTCACTCACAATATGTGGGGGCTTCTCATCCATGGAGGGGTCACTCACAATATGTGGGGGCTTCTCATCCATGGAGGGGGTCACTCACAATATGTGGGGGCTTCTCATCCATGGAGGGGTCACTCACAATATGTGGAGGCTTCTCATCCATGGAGGGGGTCACTCACAATATGTGGGGCTTCTCATCCATGGAAGGGTCACTCACAATATGTGGGGGCTTCTCATCCATGGAGGGGGTCACTCACAATATGTGGAGGCTTCTCATCCATGGAGGGGTCACTCACAATATGTGGGGCTTCTCATCCATGGAGGGGGTCATTCACAATATGTGGGGGCTTCTCATCCATGGAGGGGGTCACTCACAATATGTGGGGGCTTCTCATCCATGGAGGGGGTCACTCACAATATGTGGGGCTTCTCATCCATGGAGGGGTCACTCACAATGTGTGGAGGCTTCTCATCCATGAGGGGGTCACTCACAATATGTGGAGGCTTCTCATCCATGGAGGGGGTCACTCACAATATGTGGGGCTTCTCATCCATGGAGGGGGTCACTCACAATATGTGGGGCTTCTCATCCATGGAGGGGTCACTCACAATATGTGGGGGCTTCTCATCCATGGAAGGGGTCATCACAATATGTGGGGGTTTCTCATCCATGGAGGGGGTCACTCACAATATGTGGGGACTTCTCATCCATGGAGGGGGTCACTCACACTATGTGGGGGCTTCTCATCCATGGAGGGGTCACTCACAATATGTGGGGGCTTCTCATCCATGGAGGAGTCTCACAAAATATTTGGGGCTTCTCATCCATGGAGTTGGTCACTCACAATCTGTGGGGTCTTCTCATCCATGGAGGGGGTCACTCACAATATGTGGGGGCTTCTCATCCATGGAGGGGGTCACTCACAATATGGGAGGCTTCTCATCCATGGAGGAGTCTCACAAAATATTTGGGGGCTTCTCATCCATGGAGGGGGTCACTCACAATATGTGGAGGCTTCTCATCCATGGAGGGGGTCACTCACAATATGTGGAGGCTTCTCATCCATGGAGGGGGTCACTCACAATATGTGGAGGCTTCTCATCCATGAAGAGGATCAATCACAATATGTGGGGGCTTCTCATCCATGGAGGGGTTCACTCACAATATGTGGGGGCTTCTCATCCATGGAGGGGGTCACTCACAATATGTAGGGGCTTCTCATCCATGGAGGGAATCACTCACAATATGTGGGGGCTTCTCATCCATGGAGGAGGTCACTCACAATATGTGGGGGCTTCTCATCCATGGAGGAGGTCACTCACAATATGTGGGGGCTTCTCATCCATGGAGGAGGTCACTCACAATATGTGGAGGCTTCTCATCCATGGAGGGGGTCACTCACAATATGTGGGAGCTTCTCATCCATGGAGGGGGTCACTCACAATATGTGGGGGCTTCTCATCCATGGAGGGGGTCACTCACAATATCTGGGGGCTTCTCATCCATGGAGGGGTCACTCACAATATGTGGGGGCTTCTCATCCATGGAGGGGGTCACTCACAATATGTGGGGGCTTCTCATCCATGGAGGGGGTCACTCACAATATGTGGAGGCTTCTCATCCATGGAGGGGGTCACTCACAATTGGGGGGGCTTCTCATCCATGGAGGGGGTCACTCACAATATGTGGGGGCTTCTCATCCATGGAAGGGTCACTCACAATATGTGGGGGCTTCTCATCCATGGAGGGGGTCACTCACAATATGTGGAGGCTTCTCATCCATGGAGGGGTCACTCACAATATGTGGGGGCTTCTCATCCATGGAGGGGGTCACTCACAATATGTGGGGGCTTCTCATCCATGGAGGGGGTCACTCACAATATGTAGGGGCTTCTCATCCATGGAGGGGGTCACTCACAATTGGGGGGGCTTCTCATCCATGGAGGGGGTCACTCACAATATGTGGGGGCTTCTCATCCATGGAAGGGTCACTCACAATATGTGGGGCTTCTCATCCATGGAGGGGTCACTCACAATATGTGGAGGCTTCTCATCCATGGAGGGGGTCACTCACAATATGTGGAGGCTTCTCATCCATGGAGGGCTCACTCACAATATGTGGGGTCTTCTCATCCATGGAGGGGGTCACTCACAATATTGGGGGCTTCTCATCCATGGAGGGGTCACTCACAATATGTGGGGGCTTCTCATCCATGGAGGAGGTCACTCACAATATGTGGGGCTTCTCATCCATGGAGGAGGTCACTCACAATATGTGGAGGCTTCTCATCCATGGAGGGGGTCACTCACAATATGTGGAGGCTTCTCATCCATGGAGGGGGTCACTCACAATATGTGGAGGCTTCTCATCCATGGAGGGGGTCACTCACAATATGTGGGGCTTCTCATCCATGGAGGGGGTCACTCACAATATGTGGGGGCTTCTCATCCATGGAGGGGGTCACTCACAATATGTGGGGGCTTCTCATCCATGGAGGGGGTCACTCACAATATGTGGAGGCTTCTCATCCATGGAGGGGGTCACTCACAATATTTGGGGTTTTCTCATTCATAGAAGGAGTCACTCACAATATGTGGAGGCTTCTCATCCATGGAGGAGGTCACTCACAATATGTGGGGGCTTCTCATCCATGGAGGGGTCACTCACAATATGTGGGGACTTCTCATGCATGGAGGGGGTCACTCACAATATGTGGAGGCTTCTCATCCATGGAGGGGGTCACTCACAATATGTGGAGGCTTCTCATCCATGGAGGGGGTCATTCACAATATGTGGGGGCTTCTCATCCATGGAGGGGTCACTCACAATATGTGGGGGCTTCTCATCCATGGAGGGGTCACTCACAATATGTGGAGGCTTCTCATCCATGGAGGAGGTCACTCACAATATGTGGGGGCTTCTCATCCATGGAGGGGTCATTCACAATATGTGGGGGCTTCTCATCCATGGAGGGGTCATTCACAATATGTGGGGGCTTCTCATCCATGGAGGGGGTCACTCACAATATGTGGGGGCTTCTCATCCATGGAGGGGTCACTCACAATATGTGGAGGCTTCTCATCCATGGAGGGGGTCACTCACAATATGTGGAGGCTTCTCATCCATGGAGGGGGTCACTCACAATATGTGGGGGCTTCTCATCCATGGAGGAGGTCACTCACAATATGTGGAGGCTTCTCATCCATGGAGGGGGTCACTCACAATATGTGGGGGCTTCTCATCCATGGAGGGGTCACTCACAATATGTGGAGGCTTCTCATCCATGGAGGGGTCACTCACAATATGTGGGGGCTTCTCATCCATGGAGGGGGTCACTCACAATATGTGGGGGCTTCTCATCCATGGAGGGGTCACTCACAATATGTGGAGGCTTCTCATCCATGGAGGGGGTCACTCACAATATGTGGGGGCTTCTCATCCATGGAGGGGTCACTCACAATATGTGGAGGCTTCTCATCCATGGAGGGGTCACTCACAATATGTGGGGGCTTCTCATCCATGGAGGGGGTTACTCACAATATGTGGAGGCTTCTCATCCATGGAGGGGGTCACTCACAATATGTGGGGGCTTCTCATCCATGGAGGGGTCACTCACAATATGTGGAGGCTTCTCATCCATGGAGGGGTCACTCACAATATGTGGGGACTTCTCATCCATGGAGGGGGTTACTCACAATATGTGGAGGCTTCTCATCCATGGAGGGGTCACTCACAATATGTGGGGGCTTCTCATCCATGGAGGGGGTCATTCACAATATGTGGAGGCTTCTCATCCATGGCGGGCTCACTCACAATATGTGGGGTCTTCTCATCCATGGAGGGGGTCACTCACAATATGTGGGGGCTTCTCATCCATGGAGGGGGTCATTCACAATATGTGGGGGCTTCTCATCCATGGAGGGGGTCATTCACAATATGTGGGGGCTTCTCATCCATGGAGGGCTCACTCACAATATGTGGGGTCTTCTCATCCATGGAGGGGGTCACTCACAATATGTGGGGGCTTCTCATCCATGGAGGGGGTCACTCACAATATGTGGGGGCTTCTCATCCATGGAGGGGTCACTCACAATATGTGGGGGCTTCTCATCCATGGAGGGGGTCACTCACAATATGTGGGGGCTTCTCATTCATGGAGGGGTCACTCACAATATGTGGGGGCTTCTCATCCATGGAGGGGTCACTCACAATATGTGGGGGCTTCTCATCCATGGAGGGGTCACTCACAATATGTGGGGGCTTCTCATCCATGGAGGGGTCACTCACAATATGTGGAGGCTTCTCATCCATGGAGGGGTCACTCACAATATGTGGGGGCTTCTCATCCATGGAGGGGGTCATTCACAATATGTGGGGGCTTCTCATCCATGGCGGGCTCACTCACAATATGTGGGGGCTTCTCATCCATGGAGGGGGTCACTCACAATATGTGGGGGCTTCTCATCCATGGAGGGGGTCACTCACAACATGTAGGGTCTTCTCATCCATGGAGGGGTCACTCACAATATGTGGAGGCTTCTCATCCATGGAGGGGGTCACTCACAATATGTGGGGGCTTCTCATAAATGGAGGGGGTCATTCACAATATATGGGGTCTTCTCACCCATGGAGGGGGTCACTCACAATATTTGGGGTTTTCTCATCCATGGAGGGGGTCACTCATAGACCTAAACCACAACCATGGATAATGCAACTATCTTTTTGCATCACTCTGCAATGCTTCATATGCCTCTGTTCACACTTGCATGTTAGGAAGTGTCACAAGTTTTCTTATTAAGCCCGGGTGGATGAAGCTGAAAAGTATTATAGGCACCAGGAGAAAGAAAGAACCAACCTACCTTCCTTCCGTCCTTCCTTCCATCCTTCCTTCTGTCCTTCCTTCCGTTCTTCCTTCCTTCCGTCCTTCCTTCCGTCCTTCCTTCCGTCCGTCCTTCCGTCCGTCCTTCCGTCCGTCCTTCCGTCCGTCCTTCCGTCCGTCCTTCCGTCCGTCCTTCCAGCCATCCTTCCGTCCGTCCTTCTGTCCTTCCTTCCTTCATTCCTTCCTTCCTTCCTCTCTCTAAAGTTTTAATTAAGGACTAATCTTTATGTTCAGAAAGGAGTGTGTGGCTCCCAGAATCCTCAGGGGCGTGTCTTCTGGCTATTTTGCATAATGACTCTCTGAGCCACACCTCCTTTTTGAGCCTATATAAATGTAGCACTGAATAGAATGGCCCGTATCTCTTGAACCGTATGGTGGATTTAAAAAAAGAAAAGAGTGGAATAATCAGGGGAGAAGAGGGAATAAGATAAGAGCAGACACCGGTCCCTCATACCCCGGCGGTATGTAGTGTGGGATTTGTCCTCCACATTCCCAGTCGTTCCTTCCTTCTTCCCAGTGTTACTTGTCGGTCCTCGGGTCACCCAAGGACACATTGTGTCGGGGCTGATTACCATCAGCGCGGTGCATTAGTGAGGCCCGGCGCTCCATGATCCCTGTCGTTCATGGCGCTTGTGTTTCTCCTCAATCGGATGGTGTTTTGCCTTTGGGAGAGCATGAATTATGTATTTTTGTCTAGAGACACGTCAGCGCGCTTAAGGAATATTTCCCCAGACGCCTTCTCTCCGGGGCACGAGCTTAAACAAGTGTGAAATCCAATGTATTTCGCTACGGTCCCAGAAGAGGCCAGTCCCCATGGGTGAGCGGGGGCGGCGGGACGGCTGGTGCTGTGGCCCCGGCCCCGCGGACAGGGAACGGGGACAGTGACGGCCCCCGGTGCTGTCAGCTCTCCAGACTTCAAGAACATTTATTTCCCAGTGAAAAACAAGCTACAGGGAAATAGAGACATCCGACAGCCAGGAAACATCAAGGTCAGAGCCGAGCGGCCGCCCGGGTAATGGGATTTACAGTCAGACCCGGTTATGGTGAAGGATAACATGTCTGCACCAAGCAGGGGAGACTCGGCTGAGAATGGGCCAGACACCGATGTGACCTCAGCTGGACTCGATTGCAAGCATCTGATCCTTTTTCTGGATACATCGCAAAATATGTCCAATCCTGGGATCAGACCTGTCTGTAAGGCACCCCACTATCTCTCTCTTCTGTTAGTGACTATGCAAACTGCCTCTTCAGAGAGGAAGAGGGCTTCAAACTTTGCGCCCCTATTGGAAGTAGCAATCCTCAAAATCCATATTTATTGATTAGTGCAAAGTATGAGATCTGATTTGGCTAAGACTTGAGTCTAAGGGGCAAGGTTTCTCCTTGTGGAGAGTATGAGGAGACTTAAAAGCTGCAATGCTCCTCTGGGAAATAAAATATGCAAGTTGTCTTTTCAAGAGGAAGAGGACTTGAACATCAATGCAAAGTATGAGATAGGTTTGACTAGGTGAGAGGCTAAAACTGGAGTTTAAGGGGAAAGGTTTGTATTTGTAGAGAGTGACTTGTCAGTAATGAGGAGACTTAAATGTCACAATGCTTCTCTGGGAAATCTGCAAATTGTTACTCCAGAGAGGAAGAGGACTGGAACTATAGCGCCTCCTATTGGAAGTAGTAATCCTAAATGTCAATATCGACCCTTTCACAAGCCTTCTCATATGACCTAGGATTAAAACCAAACCAGAATCTCAGTTTGCAGACACAGTGTTACGGAGTATTGCTCCTCCACAGAACAATGTTTGAGATCTGATTTGGCCAGATGAGATGCTAAGTGGGGTCTAAAGGATAAGGTTTCCCCTTGTGGAGAGTGATATGCTTGTAATGAGGAGACTTAAAAGCCGCAATGCTCCTGTGGGAACATAAGATATGCAGTTTGTCTTTTTAGAGAGGAAGAGGACTAGAACTCTAGCGCCACCTATTGGAAGTAGCAACCCTAACAGTCAAATTTGATACTTTAACAATCCTTATCATTTGACTTAGGATAAAAGCCAAACCAGAATCTCATTTTGTAGGCACGGTGTTTTGATGCATTGCCCCTCGTCAGTGCAAAGTATGAGATCTGATCTGACTGTATGAGAGGCTAAGTGGGATCTAAGGGGTAAGGTTTCTCCTTGTAGAGAGGGACATGTCAGTAATGAGGAGACTTATAGCCGCAATACTTACAGATCCGGTAACTGATCGCTATTTGAAACTGATCCAGTAAGAAAAAATCGGATTCTTTATAAATGACAGAAAAACGGAGAGATTCAGTTTCCCGGATCCGTTCTCCATAGACTTCAATGTTACAAAGACAGATCCTGCAGGAATCAGCAATGTGCTGGATCTGATCTGTTATCCTCAACTGTCGATCCACCATCGTGAAGTCTCCGTTATGTATACCGCCGCTCTGACCGCCCAGATTTTTACAAAGTTCGGCCGGTGCGATGATTCCCGCCACATAGACAATGTACGGTATTTATGCCGCATTGATCAAGCAATTAAAATACAATAGTGTTTAATAATGCGCCATCTCCCGCTGAACGATTCTCATTGTCTGCTTTCTCCTTCTCTCCTTTCATTCCTTTAGGTCGGTAATGGGCTTAGATAAGGAGCCTGACCTTGTGCACATGGAGGCGCGGACAGCTGACGGACGTGAGTACCCGACACATCAGACACAATGCAATCTGCGCCCGGTGTTTTTTGACAATGCTGAATGATGAGATTTTTTAATACCTGAAATTTACATTTTAATTGAGCGGCATAAGGAGGTTTGTGCCTGACAGCTCCGCACGTAGCGGCACTGCGAATGGCTTATATGTGACCGAAGCCATAAAGCACAAGTCCCAGCATGTCCGGCACTACTATGTTATGTGACCGCTTCATAAAGCACTACAAATCCCAACAAGTCCAGCACTACTAAGTTCATAAAGCACTGCAAGTCCCAGCAAGTCTAGCACTACAAATCAGATATAATGATGCATCATAAGCACTAAAAATCTCGCAGTCGGCACTCACGTTTACAAAGCACTACAAGTCTAGCAAGTCCACTTATGTAATTTCCTGTCCCATCCATCGTCCACTTGCAGCGTCAGATTGCCCTCCTATCACGTGCTGGCGGCAGCCATATTTCCCCACCCAAGTGATGGGTGTGCAAATATTGCACCACTGGCGGTACTGGCACATTGTGAGGTACTGCCATCGGTGCGCAGCTGCACGTAACTGACAATACCCAAAACCACAGCCTGGAATCGCCACCAAACATCACCACCACACACAGCCGATTGAGTATACCGGGCTCACATGTGCACTTACTCATGCGGTCCCATCTTTGGACACCTGGGTGTATAAAGATGGCGGCGGTGTGATGCATGGGGGGGGGCACAGAGAGTGCAGCAGGGCAGAGTGAGTGCACAAGGACAAAGGTCGTACAGGAGGGCAGAGAGAGCCATCGGGGCAGAGAGAGCACAGAGAAAAGAGAGCACACGGGGCAGAGAGAGTGCATGGGGTAGAGAGAGCACATGGGGACAGAGAGAGCACAGAGAAAAGAGAGAGCACACAGGCAGAGAGAGTGCATGGGGTAGAGAGAGCACATGGGGACAGAGAGAGGCGACGGGGGGAGGGGGGTAGAGGAAGCAAATGAGGGCCAGAGATAGCACATGGGGGCAGAGAAACTGCACAGGGGGGCAGAGAGAGTACACAGGGTGTGCAGAGAAAGCAAACACAGGGGGCCAGAGATAGTACACAAGGGGCAGAGAAAGTGCACAGGGGGCCAAATATAGCTTATACGGGGGGGAGGCAGAAAGAGCGCAAAGCAGGGCAGAGAGAGTGCAGAAGGGGGAAGAGAAGCACAAAGGGGAGAGCGCACTGAGTTCAGAGAAAGCACACAGGGGGGTGAGAGAGTACACAGGGGGGAGAGAGCACAAAGGGGAAAGCGAACTGGGGGCAGAAAAGTGCACAGGGGGAAGAGAGCATACAGGGGCGTGAGAGAGCACAAAGGGGAGAGTGCACTGAGTTCAGAGAAAGCGCACAGGGGGGTGAGAGAGTACACAGGGGGGAGAGAGCACAAAGGGGAAAGCAAACTGAGGGCAGAAAAAGCGCACAGGAGGGAGAGAGTACAACAGGGGGGAGAGAGCACAAAGGGGAAAGGCAACTGGGTCAAGAAAGGCACAGGGGGTGAGAGAGCATACAGGGGCGTGAGAGAGACAAAGGGGAAGCGCACTGAGGTCAGAGAAAGCGCACAGGGGGGTGAGAGAGTACACAGGGGGGATGAGAGCACAAAGGGGAGAGCGCACTGGAGTCAGAGAAAGTACACAGGGGGAAGAGAGCATACAGGGCGTTAGAGAGCACAAAGGGAGAGGCACTGATCAGAGAGGAAAGAAAATACCATGGGGGGTGAGAGAGCACAAAGGGGAGAGCGCACTGAATTCAGAGAAAATGCACAGGGGGAAAGAGCCACCCCCAGCACCACAGAGCCTGCCCCCATTGTGAAGTCACTGCACTCCCGATGTGAGAGAATTAGGCCTCCATCTAGTGATATTTATATGACTGCATTCATAAAGCACCACAAATCCCAGCATGTCAGGACAGCATTACTGCTAAGTTATAGATGTGGCACTTTCAGACTTACCAATGACCTGAATAAGAAACTATTTAAAGGGGAAGTTCACTTTCCCAATCAAGTTGTTTTTTTCTAGAGTTCAAATAGACAAATTAACATTGTGAATCAATCTGAGCTCTGAACGTGAACCGTTGTGTGTTCACAGCTCCGCTACGGAACTCTGTAACCATGGAAACACATACATCTGCATAGGAGCTGTGAACACAATGTATTCAAGACTAAATGCAAAATTACTTCATATTTTTATTAATTTGAGGTTCGGGACACTAAACACAACCCGTGCAATGGTGACTATGTCCTTGCGTACTTTATACATACTGTTTGATGCATACTAAGGAACCAGCAACTTCACTGCGCTGGACACAGACTTGTTATAACTATAGAACATGTGCCACATTTTTCTATATTTATAAACATTGAAATAGAGAAGTAAATGGATACAAAGTAGATACATTCTTAAAGGGGTAGTACACATTTGAAAAATGATTTCTGTAGTAAAATAAAAAGGACAATGGCACTCGCCCTCCACTGTGCACCAGATGCTTTGGCTGCAGGTTACTCCAGGTCGACAGGACACATCACCGCTGCAGCCAATCACTCAGTGACTGCCCACAACAATGATGCACGCTCCTTACCATATAGCCAAAACAGCGCTCAGTGACCTATGCAGGCGCGCAATGTGAGGCTCAGTGAAAGTCTGCCGCGCATGTGATTGTTTTTGCAGCGGCAATGTAGAGCCAGCTCAGTGATCGTCTGCAGCGGCAATGTGGAGCCGCTCAGTGATTGTCTGCGCGCGGTGGGCTCAGTATGTGAGGCATGGCCGCTCAGTGATCGTCTGCAGCGGCAATGTGAGCGAGGCCGCACAGTGAAATTGTCTGCAGCGGCAATGTGGAGCCGCTCAGTGATCGTCTGCAGGGCAATGTGGAGCTGCTCAGTGATGTCTGCAGCGGCAATGTGGAGCTGCTCAGTGATTGTCTGCAGCGGCAATGTGGAGCCGCTCAGTGACGTCGTCTGCCAGCGGCGCAAATGTGGAGCTGCTCAGTGATGTCTGCAGCGGCAATGTGGAGCATCAGTGATCGTCTGCAGCGGCAATGTGGAGCCGCTCAGTGATGTCTGCAGCGGCAATGTGGAGCTGCTCAGTGATGTCTGCAGCGGCAATGTGGAGCGCTCAGTGATCGTCTGCAGCGGCAATGTGGAGTGCCTGTGCTCATCAGTTGATCGTCTGCAGCGGCAATGTGGAGCCGCTCAGTGATCGTCTGCAGCGGCAATGTGGAGCGCTCAGTGATTGTCTGCAGCGGTGATCCATGCCGCTCACATGCCGTCAGCTAAAGCACAAAGCCCGAGCAGCAGCAGGGAGGCGGCGCTGCAGAGCCGGAGGGCGAGCACTATCTGGTTTTGTTATTTTACGCTCCTCTAAGAATTTGGAAAATCCCTTTAAGAAAATTATAAAAGAAGGAAATCAGAGTTGGGATCCAATCAATTCCCTGTGTGGAGCCATCGGCCGCTCCTTGCTGCTTTATTCCGCGGCCTCGGACTCGCCGTCGCAGGATGGCACAAATTGTGTTTTTACGGATGATAAAATCTACAATATAAAATGTCACATTTGGCCCAAATCTCATAACTATGAAGCATTTTACAAATTCTCATTTTCTGTAAACTTTTTGTGAATATCCAGGTAGAAGTGAAAAGTGTTTAAACACAAAGTGTCCTTCATTATTCTTCAGTCACCTTCTTCCTTAGAGGGGTTGTCCAGCCAGTGACAAGTATGCTAAATGAGGTTCAGACTGCATCAAATGAACATCCTGTGTCATGCCCCACTACCTCTTGACATTTTTACAGTTCGCACTGGTCCCTCCTTCATGTCCTGTCTTGACCCACTGAATATACCCGCTAATTATGAGCTGAGGTAAGTTCAGGCTCGAGTGGAGGAGTGGACACAGAAAGGAGCAGAGGAGCGGGCACAGACAGGAGAGGAAGAGCAGGCACAGACAGGAGAGGAAGAGCAGGCACAGACAGGTGTGGATGAGCGGGTACAGACAGGAGAGGAAGAGTAGGCACAGACAGGAGCAGAAGAGCAGGCACAGAAAGGAGCAGAGGAGCGTGCACAGACAGGAGAGGAAGAGCAGGCACAGACAGGAGAGGAAGAGCAGGCACAGACAGGTGTGGAGGAGCGGGTACAGACAGGAGAGGAAGAGCAGGCACAGACAGGAGAGGAAGAGCAGGCACAGACAGGAGGGAATAGCAGGCACAGACCGGAGAGGAATAGCAGGCACAGACAGGTGTGGAGGAGCGGGTACAGACAGGAGAGGAAGAGCAGGCACAGACAGGAGAGGAAGAGCAGGCACAGACAGGTGTGGAGGAGCGGGTACAGACAGGAGAGGAAGAGCAGGCACAGACAGGTGTGGAGGAGCGGGTACAGACAGGAGAGGAAGAGCAGGCACAGACAGGAGAGGAAGAGCAGGCACAGACAGGTGTGGAGGAGCGGGTACAGACAGGAGAGGAAGAGCAGGCACAGACAGGAGAGGAAGAGCAGGCACAGACAGGTGTGGAGGAGCGGGTACAGACAGGAGAGGAAGAGCAGGCACAGACAGGTGTGGAGGAGCGGGTACAGACAGGAGAGGAAGAGCAGGCACGGACAGGTGTGGAGGAGCGGGTACAGACAGGAGAGGAAGAGCAGGCACAGACAGGAGCAGAGGAGCAGGCACAGAAAGGAGCAGTGGAGCGGGCACAGACAAGAGAGGAAGAGCAGGCACAGACAGGAGCAGAGGAACGCATACAGATAGGAGCAGAGGTGTGGGTACAGACAGGAGAGGAAGAGCAGGCACAGACAGGAGCAGAGAAGCAGGCACAGACAGGAGCAGAAGAGCAGGCACAGACAGGAGCAGAAGAGCAGGTACAGACAGGTGTGGAGGAGCGGGTACAGGCAGGAGAGGAAGAGCAGGCACAGATAGGAGAGGAAGAGCAGGCACAGACAGGAGTAGAAGAGCAGGCACAGAAAGGAGCAGTGGAGCGGGCACAGACAGGAGAGGAAGAGCAGGCACAGACAGGAGCAGAGGAACGCATACAGATAGGAGCAGAGGTGCGGGTACAGACAGGAGTGGAGGAGCAGGCACAGACCAGAGTGGAAGAGCAGGCACACACCTGAGCAGAGGAGCGGGTACAGACAGGAGCCATCACAGACAGGACCAGAAGAGCAGGCACACACCTGAGCAGAGGAGCGGGTACAGACAGGAGCCATCACAGACAGGACCCGAAGAGTAGGCACAGACCGGAGCAGAGGAGCGGGTACAGACAGGTGTGGAGGAGCGGGTACAGACAGGAGAGGAAGAGCAGGCACAGACAGGAGCAGAAGAGCAGGCACAGACAGGAGAGGTAGAGCAGGCACAGACAGGAGAGGAAGAGCAGGCACAGACAGAAGAGGAAGAGCAGCACAGACAAGAGAAGAAGAGCAGACACAGACAGGAGCAGAAGAGCAGGTACAGACAGGTGTGGAGGAGCGGGCACAGACAGGAGAGGAAGAGCAGGCACAGACAGGAGCAGAAGAGCAGGCACAGAAAAGAACAGAGGAGTGGGCACAGACAGGAGAGGAAGAGCAGGCACAGACAGGAGCAGAGGAACGAATACCGATAGGAGTAGAGGTGCGGGTACAGACAGGAGTGGAGGAGCAGGCACAGACCAGAGTGGAAGAGCAGGCACACACCTGAGCAGAGGAGCGGGTACAGACAGGAGCCGTCACAGACAGGACCAGAAGAGTAGGCACAGACCGGAGCAGAGGAGCGGGTACAGACAGGTGTGGAGGAGCGGGTACAGACAGGTGTGGAGGAGCGGGTACAGACACGTGTGGAGGAGCGTGTACAGACAGGATAGGAAGAGCGGGCACAGATAGGAGAGGAAGAGCAGGCACAGAAAGACAGAGGAACGGGTACAGACAGAGATGAAGGCACGCACAGACAGGAGCAGATGACAGCACAGACAGGAGGGGAAGAGCAGGCACAGACAGGAGCAGAAGAGCAGGCACAGACAGGAGAGAAGGAGCAGGCCCAGACAGACAGAGACCGATAAAGACCAAGTGGAGGAGCAGGCACAGATGGAATGGATGAGTGGGTACAACAGAGCAGAGATAGCCCAGACAGGAACAGAAGGTAGGCACAGACCAGATGGAGGAGCAGGTACAGAAAGGAGCAAAGGAGTGAGCACAAACATGAGAGGAAAAGTGGGCACAGACTGAAGCAGAAAGCAGGCTCAGACAGGAGCAGAGGAGTAGGAACAGAAAGAACATAGGAGCATGAAGAGACAGAAGCAGGAGCATGCACAGACAGGAGCAGAGTCGGTACAGACAGGCAGAGGAGCAGGCACAGACAGAAGCAAAGGAGCAGCAAAGACAGGAGCAGAGACACGGTCATAGGCAGACAAAAGGAGCAGAGCAGGATGCACAGATAGGAGTGAGGAGCGGGTACAGACGGAGCAGAGGAGCGGATGCAGACAGGGCTCAGCAATAGGCTCATACAGCAGCAAATACCAGGCACACATTGACGCACGAGCAAATAGTGAGTGCAGCTCTGGAGTATAATACAGAGAGTAACTCAGGATCAGTAATGTATGTATGTACACATGACTGCACCAGCAGAATAGTGAGTGCAGCTCTGGAGTATAATACAGGAGGTAACTCAGGTCAGTAATGTAATGTATGTACACAGTGACTGCACCATCAGAATAGTGAGTGCAGCTCTGGAGTATAATACAGGAGAAACTCAGGATCATAATGTAATGTATGTACACAGTGACTGCACCACAGAATAGTGAGTGCAGCTATGGAGTATAATACAGGAGTAACTCAGGATCATAATGTAATGTATGTACACAGTGACTGCACCAGCAGAATAGGAGTGCAGCTCTGGGTATAATACAGAGGGAACTCAGGATCAGTAATGTAATGTATGTACACAGTGACTGCACCAGCAGAATAGTGAGTGCAGCTCTGGAGCATAATACAGAGGTAACTCAGGATCAGTAATTAATGTATTACACATGGACTGCACCATCAGAATAGTGAGTGCAGCTCTGGTATAATACAGGAGATAACTCAGATCAGTAATGTAATGTATGTACACAGTGACTGCACCACAGAATAGTGAGTGCAGCTATGGAGTATAATACAGGAGTAACTCAGGATCAATAATGTAATGTATGTACACAGTGACTGCACCAGCAGAATAGTGAGTGCAGCTCTGGGGTATAATACAGGAGGAACTCAGGATCAGTAATGTAATGTATGTACACAGTGACTGCACCAGCAGAATAGTGAGTGCAGCTCTGGAGCATAATACAGGAGGTAACTCAGGATCAGTAATGTAATGTATGTACACAGTGACTGCACCAGCAGTATAGTGAGTGCAGCTCTGGAGGATAATACAGGAGGTAACTCGGATCAGTAATGCAATGTATGTACACAGTGACTGCACCAGCAGAATAGTGAGTGCAGCTCTGGAGTATAATACAGGAGGTAACTCAGGATCAGTAATGTAATGTATGTACACAGTGACTGCACCAGCAGAATAGTGAGTGCAGCTCTGGAGGATAATACAGGAGGTAACTCAGGATCAGTAATGTAATGTATGTACACAGTGACTGCACCAGCAGAATAGTGAGTGCAGCTCTGGAGTATAATACAGGAGGTAACTCAGGATCAGTAATGTAATGTATGTACACAGTGACTGCACCAGCAGAATAGTGAGTGCAGCTCTGGAGTATAATACAGAAGGTAACTCAGGATCAGTAATGTAATGTATGTACACAGTGACTGCACCAGCAGAATAGTGAGTGCAGCTCTGGAGTATAATACAGGCGGTAACTCAGGATCAGTAATGTAATGTATGTACACAGTGACTGCACCAGAAAATAGTGAGTGCAGCTCTGGAGTATAATACAGGAGGTAACTCAGGATCTGTAATGTAATGTATGTACACAGTGACTGCACCAGCAGAATAGTGAGTGCAGCTCTGGAGTATAATACAGAAGGTAACTCAGGATCAGTAATGTAATGTATGTACACAGTGACTGCACCAGCAGAATAGTGAGTGCAGCTCTGGAGTATAATATAGGAGGTAACTCAGGATCAGTAATGTAATGTATGTACACAGTGACTACACCAGCAGAATAGTGAGTGCAGCTCTGGAGATAATACAGGAGGTAACTCAGGATCAGTAATGTAATGTATGTACACAGTGACTGCACCAGCAGAATAGTGATTGCAGCTCTGGAGATAATACAGGAGGTAACTCAGGATCAGTAATGTAATGTATGTACACAGTGACTGCACCAGCAGAATAGTGAGTGCAGCTCTGGAGTATAATACAGGAGGTAACTCAGGATCAGTAATGTGATGCATGTACACAGTGACTGCACCAGCAGAATAGTGAGTGCAGCAGCTCTGGAGTATAATACAGGAGGTAACCCAGGATCAGTAATGTAATGTATGTACACAGTGACTGCACCAGCAGAATAGTGAGTGCAGCTCTGGAGTATAATACAGGAGGTAACTCAGGATCAGTAATGTAATGTATGTACACAGTGACTGCACCAGCAGAATAGTGAGTGCAGCTCTGCAGTATAATACAGGAGGTAACTCAGGATCAGTAATGTAATGTATGTACACAGTGACTGCACCAGCAGAATCGTGAGTGCAGCTCTGGAGTGTAATACAGGAGGTAACTCAGGATCAGTAATGTAATGTATGTACACAGTGACTGCTCCAGCAGAATAGTGAGTGCAGCTCTGCAGTATAATACAGGCGGTAACTCAGGATCAGTAATGTAATGTATGTACACAGTGACTGCACCAGCAGAATAGTGAGTGCAGCTCTGGAGTATAATACAGGAGGTAACTCAGGATCAGTAATGTAATGTATGTACACAGTGACTGCACCAGCAGAATAGTGAGTGCAGCTCTGGAGTATAATACAGGCGGTAACTCAGGATCAGTAATGTAATGTATGTACACAGTGACTGCACCAGCAGAATAGTGAGTGCAGCTCTGGAGTAACATTTCCCGTATTTGTGTGCAGGATTTCACCATGGTTGTGGTTATGATTTTCACCTCCCAGAGCCTCGTGCCGCGTCCCTGAATATATATCGTTAAATATTTGCTGCTTTCCAGCTAATCCTCCTGAGTTCTCCGATCTCTCGCTGTGGAAAGGCTTAGAGTATCCCAACACGAGGAGACGTCTATACATCGGCTGCCAGCTATGAATATTGAGCAGAATCTGACAAGTATAAAAATAGCCGCGGACGACCTTTACCGTACGGACGAGCCAGTGTTCGGATGTGGACACGTTCCGTCCCCGGGAAGACGTCTGTTCGGGCATTTTTAATTTATTCTGTGATAATGTGAAGATGCTAAAAGCAAAAATGTATAACGCCCGGTGTAATGCAGAAGTCACGGGAGCGGTGCTATAGAGTACAGGAAATGTTTATATCTAAGCAGCACAAATAAATAATACCGCCATACAATGCCTACAAAATACAGGCCGAAATAATACTGCCATACAGTGCTCTACTTATAACTCCATGTGTTATGTAAACATACCATCTACTATATAATTGCCGTAGGCAAAATCGTGTCGGACCCCGAAAACGCCGTGGCTATGTCACACTGCGAAGCGGCCATTGCGAGTCGCTGGCCGAAAATAGAACCAGAGGTTCGGCCACAAAGTTAGCGATGTACCGCTGAGGTAGCGCGAGCAATGGCCGCGAGGCCATTGCGAGTCGCTACCTCAGCCGCCGCACCTGCCGCATCTCCCCCTATACTTTCAATGGGGATCTATTGCGAGTCGCTGTGTAGCGCGAGCAATGGCCTCGAGGCCATTGCGAGTCGCTACACTTGCGGCGCGGTTGCGGTAATCCCCATAGAAAGTATAGGGGGACTTGCGGCAGGTGCGGCAGCGAGTCGCTGGCTGAGTGCGAGCACTTGCGGCGCGGTTGCGGTAATCCCCATAAGGATTACCGCAACCGCGCCGCATTGCGAGTCGCTGGCTGAGTGCGAGCACTTGCGGCGCGGTTGCGGTAATCCCCATAAGGATTACCGCAACCGCGCCGCAAGTGCAAGTTGCGGCGCGGTTGCGGTAATCCCCATAGAAAGTATAGGGGGACTTGCGGCAGGTGCGGCAAGTGCGGTTTTGCCGCACCTGCCGCAAGTCCCCCTATACTTTCTATGGGGATTACCGCAACCGCGCCGCAGATGCGGTTTTTAAATAAAATAAAATAATTTTAATACAAATAAATTTACTTAAAATAACAAATAATAAATAAATTTAATAATAATAAAAATAGTAAAAAAACAAAACAAAATAAATAAAATAAAAAATTGCTATCTACTATAATCAAATTAATGCACGTTCTAGAATCCCGATGCATTTGCATCGGGCTCACAGCTAGTCTATTATAATACTCACCAAGTAATGTCCATCATCCACTTCTGTCTGTACGAGACCGAATCCCACAATTCATTTCGCCACCCAAAAGTACCCCGGAAGCCATATTGTAACTCCCAAGTAATGGGTATCCCAATATGCAACTACACACCCCATTGCAATAGCATGCCCAGCCGTACATCCGCCCGCACAACTACCCAACATGCACATCTGCCCGCATATCCACCCCACATGCACATCTGCCCGCATACCCACCCCACATGCACATCTGCCCGCATACCCACCCCACATGCACATCCACCTACACACCCACCCCACATGCACATCCACCTACACACCCACCCCACATGCACATCCACCTACACACACACCCCACATGCACACCCACCTACACACCCACCCCACATGCACATCCACCTACACACACACCCCACATGCACACCCACCTACACACACACCCCACATGCACATCTGCCCGCATTCCCACCCGACATGCACATCCGCCTGCAAACCCACCCGACATGCACATCCACCCACACGCCCACCCAACATGTACATCCGCGCCCCCTGCACACCCAGCCAACTTGCACATCTGCCCACACGCCCACCCAACATGTACATTCACCCCCTGCATGCCCACCCAATATGCACATCCGCCCCCATGTCGCCTGCAGACCCACCCAATATGCACATCCACACGCCCACCCAACATGCTTATCTGCCTGTACGCCCACCAAACATGCAAATCCACTCACACGCTTGCCTGCACGTCCACCCAACATGGACATCCGCCCACACACCCACCCACCCAACATGCACATCCACCCACATGCCCAGCCAACATACACATCTGCCTGCACATCCAGCCACTCATCCGCCCGACACGCCCACTGCCCGACATCCCCACCATCAGACCTCCCCGCTACCTGATATTCCCACCTCGTCACTGCACCCACCCCGGCCACCACAACTAGGAAACTCTGAGGCTTTGTTTGCGGCCTCTCCAGAAGGAGATGGGGTGCAAACTTCCCCTGGTAACATAATAACTAATTAGTAACTTTGTGCAGTATATAAATAATACTGCCACATAATCAGGGATCTGATGGACACTGAGTAAAAGAAGCTGTGAACAGTATTATGGTAAAAAAATTTGAATTTTTATTGATTAATGTTACATTTTAAGCAAAATAATTACAATCAGCAAAGGTGCCTCATAGACAGCTGCCATCCCTGAAGAAGCAGGGCGAAACGTGCGTCGGGGTGGAGTCACGGTCACCATACCAGCTCTTATTCAGGATGTTTAAGGTAACATTACTGGTACAGGTATCTTTAGGGTTCAGTATACATTGACACTTTACACTTCTCCATATCAAGAATCCAAAATTTTGTTGTTTTTAATTTCTTTTTCATTACGCAGTTTACGGATCAGATTTATTTATGTTATATGTTGATAGATTGGACATTGCTGAACACAGCAATACTAAATATGGCTATTTTGTTATTATAATTGTTTTATTGTCAATGCTGGCAAAATGGGGTTTGATTTGAACATATATATATATATATATATATTTTAATATACCGTATTTTAAAACTTTGTTAAAAACTTTTTTTGTTTTTACTAGACCACTGAGGGGACTTGAAGCTGTGATCGTTCCAATGCTTCTGCTGTAGAGAGCAACACATCAGCGTCATCATCATTATCAGCATTATGATAATCATCAATACCAGCCTCAGAATCATCATCAGCAGCTGCAACGTCATCAGCAACAACATCATCATTATCAGCATTATCATACTCATCACTATCAGCCTCAGCATCATCATCAGCAGCAGCAGTGGCAACAACATCAGCGTCATCATCATTATCCCAGCATTATCATAATCATCAGTATCAGCCTCAGCATCATCATTATCAGCATTATGATAATCATCAATACCAGCCTCAGCATCATCATTATCAGCAGCTGCAATATCATCAGCAACAACATCATCATTATCAGCATCATCATACTCATCAGTATCAGCCTCAGCATCATCTTCAGCATCAGCAGCAGTGGCAACAACATCAGCTTCATCATCATTATCCCAGCATTATCATAATCATCAGTATCAGCCTCAGCATCATCATTATCAGCAGCAGCAATGGCATTAGCAACAACATCATCATTATCAGCATTATCATAATCATCAGTATAAGCCTCAGCATCATCATCATCAGTATAAGCAACAGCAACAACATCAGCGTCATCAGATGCATCAGCATCATCATGAGCGTCATCATCATTATCAGCATTATCATAATCATCAATACCAGTCTCAGCATCATTATTATTATCAGCAGCAGCAAAGTCATCAGCAACAACATCAGCATTATCATAATCATCAGTATCAGCCTCAGCATCACCATTATCAGCATCATCTTCATTATCATAATCATCAATACCAGCATCATCATTATCATCATCAGCAGCATCATCATCATCATTATCATAATCATCAATACCAGCATCATCATCAGCAGCAGCAGTGGCAACAACATCAGCGTCATCATCATTATCCCAGCATTATCATAATCATCAGTATCAGCCTCAGCTTCATCATCAATACCAGCCTCAGCATCATCATTATCAGCAGCTGCAATGTCATCAGCAACAACATCATCATTATCAGCATCATCATACTCATCAGTATCAGCCTCAGCATCATCATCAGCATCAGCAGCAGTGGCAACAACATCAGCTTCATCATCATTATCCCAGCATTATCATAATCATCAATATCAGCCTCAGCATCATCATTATCAGCAGCAGCAATGGCATTAGCAACAACATCATCATTATCAGCATTATCATAATCATCAGTATCAGCCTCAGCATCATCATTATCATCAGCATAAGCAACAGCAACAACATCAGCGTCATCAGATGCATCAGCATCATCATCAGCAGAATCATCATTATCAGCATTATCATAATCATCAGTATCAGCCTCAGCATCATCATTATCAGCATCATCTTCATTATCATAATCATCAATACCAGCACCATCATTATCATCATCAGCAGCATCATCATCATCATTATCATAATCATCAATACCAGCATCATCATCAGCAGCAGTAGCAACGTCATCAGCAACAACATCATCATTATCGGCATTATCATAATCATCAGTATCAGCCTCAGCATCATCATTACCATCAGCATAAGCAGCAGCAACAACATGAACGTCATCAGCATCATCATCATCAGAATCATCATAATGCATTATAATCATCATCAGCAGCAGCATCATCATCATTAGCATCATATCATCATCAGCAGTGACATCATTATCATGAAAATTCGCATCATCATCAACAATAACATCAGCATCATCATCCTCAGCATTAGCATCATCATAAGCATCATCATCAGTGTCATCATTATCATTAACATCATCATCATCATCATCATCATCCTTGCTCTGCACAGCACACATGCTGATCTCCTGTCATCGCCAGTGCTCTGCAGTGTTCACAGGACATTTGGTAAACAGATGACCCCCCCCCCCCCCCGCCTGTCATAACAATCCATTGCACCCCACAATCATGTCACAGGACAGCCGATTGCAGTGGTGAATGGCGCGATCCCCGCTGGTGTGTATTACATTGCGCTGTCAGAGATTGACAGCGCAATTCAACTGGCTGACAGGCATAGACGGATCTCTGATCTCTGACCAACCTGCGGCTGTCAGAGGCACATGATGGCCGATCAGATCAGCCGACAAGTGCAGGGAAAGATGTGGGATCAGTGTGCGACCGCATCAGAGGTGTATGATGTACATATACGTCATTGGTTGTGAAGGGGTTAATCCTATTGGGGAATGAACCATAACATTGATTATCTATTATTTCATATGTGATTGATTTTTGCTTTGTGCAACAATGTAACTATAACCCCAGGATGAACCTTTGTTACCTTTGATATATACTGTGTATATACTAAATATGTATTTCTATATTGTTTCTTCAACCATCCCCCGTCTACTAGACTCCTTTGCAGATGTTAATTATTTTGCCTATATTTTACCATTAATTAATAAAAATTACATTTTTGCTATAATACTTGTCATATTATGTGCTGTCCTTTAATGCTTTTCCGTTTCGGATAGTCGTATATTACTTTATGGACGCAGCATTTGTTTCTATAATAACTAATTAGTAACTCCATAGATAACGAATACTAGAACATAACTAATTATCAGCTTTGTGAGGTTTGTATATTGCCATATAATACATAATTTATAACTTTGTGCAATATATCCAGTAAATAATACTACCATATAATATGTGTATGCTGTATATAATATACTGTTATGTAAGTCCCAAGGAATAACTCTGTGCCATACATAAATAGTACTGCCATATAATCGATAAATGTGCAGTATATAAATATAACTTCTCTATGATGCCTAATCATTATCTTGTGTGTAGATATATATCACTGGATCACCAGTCCACACCTGGAGCAGAGTGCGGTAGTAGAGCTTGATTTCAAGGAATTAGTTGCAGAGCTGATAGCAGCACCCAAGAACAGCAGAGCTGAATGAGCAGACAGGGACTGTAGCAACAGAGATCAGTGCAGATAGCAACTAGGAACATCAGAGTTGACAGGTAGGTACCTTGAAACGACAGAACTAAGTGTGCAGACAGCGCTCACGAACAGCAGAGGTAAGTGTACAGACAGAGCTCTGGAACAGCAGAGCTAAGTGTGCAGACAGAGCTCAGGAACAGCAGAGCTAAGTGTGCAGACAGCACTCTGGAACAGCAGAGCTAAGTGTGCAGACAGAGCTCAGGAACAGCAGAGCTAAGTGTGCAGACAGAGCTCAGGAACAGCAGAGCTAAGTGTGCAGACAGCACTCTGGAACAGCAGAGCTAAGTGTGCAGACAGAGCTCAGGAACAGCAGAGCTAAGTGTGCAGACAGAGCTCAGGAACAGAATAGCTAAGTGTGCAGACAGCACTCTGGAACAGCAGAGCTAAGTGTGCAGACAGCGCTCAAGAACAGCAGAGCTAAGTGTGCAGACAGCGCTGAAGAACAGCAGAGCTAAGTGTGCAGACAGCACTCAGGAACAGCAGAGCTAAGTGTGCAGACAGCGCTAAAGAACAGCAGAGCTAAGTGTGCAGACAG
Source organism: Allobates femoralis (assembly GCA_033576535.1). Lineage (NCBI taxonomy): Eukaryota > Metazoa > Chordata > Amphibia > Anura > Aromobatidae > Allobates > Allobates femoralis. The sequence goes on along the minus strand of JARQOC010000006.1, from coordinate 992,517 downwards.
CACTCAGGAACAGCAGAGCTAAGTGTGCAGACAGAGCTCTGGAATAGCAGAGCTAAGTGTGCAGGCAGTGCTCTGGAACAGCAGAGCTAAGGGTGCAGAACAGCACTCAGGAACAGCAGAGCTAAGTGTGCAGACAGCGCTCAGGAACGGAATAGCTAAGTGTGCAGACAGGCAGCGCTCAGGAACAGCAGAGCTAAGTGTATGGACAGCACTCATGATGAGCAAAGCTAAGTGTGCGGACAGCACTCAGTAACAGCAGAGCTAAGTGTTCAGACAGCGTTTAGGAACAGCAGAGCTAACTATGCAAAGAGCGCTCAGGAGTAGCAGAGCTAAGTGTGCGGACAGCACTCATGAACAGCAGAGCTAAGTGTGCGGACAGCACTCAGTAACAGCAGAGCTAAGTGTTCAGACAGCGTTTAGGAACAGCAGAGCTAACTATGCAAAGAGCGCTCAGGAGTAGCAGAGCTAAGCGTGCAGACAGCACTCAGGAACAGTAGAGCTAAGCATGCGGACAGCATTCATGATCAGCAGAGCTAAGTGTGCGGACAGCATTCAGGAACTTGAGCTAAGTGTTCAGACAGCACTCAGGAACAGCAGAGCTACGTAGGTCATGTGAGTAAGGTGGTACAGATACGTGGTAGTGCGTACCACCATGATGGGCAGCCACCTTTTCTGGTCTTAGTAAGCTTAGAGAGATGGCGTCAGGGTGTGCACTTGGTTACATATTAAAGAGCTGCAAATTACATAAAAAGTAATATAAAAATACAAGAAATTATGCCGTTCAGCATATTCAGCTTTGCTGTTCCATGTGCCATCCAGGATACCCAGCTCTACTGTTCTATGTGCCATCCAGGATACCCAGCTCTACTGTTCCATGTGCCATCCAGGATACCCAGCTCTACTGTTCCATGTGCCATCCAGGATACCCAGCTCTACTGTTCTATGTGCCATCCAGGATACCCAGCTCTACTGTTCCATGTGCCATCCAGGATACCCAGCTCTACTGTTCCATGTGCCATCCAGGATACCCAGCTCTACTGTTCCATGTGCCATCCAGGATACCCAGCTCTACTGTTCTATGTGCCATCCAGGATACCCAGCTCTACTGTTCCATGTGCCATCCAGGATACCCAGCTCTACTGTTCCATGTGCCATCCAGGATACCCAGCTCTACTGTTCCATGTGCCATCCAGGATACCCAGCTCTACTGTTCCATGTGCCATCCAGGATACCCAGCTCTACTGTTCTATGTGCCATCCAGGATACCCAGCTCTACTGTTCTATGTGCCATCCAGGATACCCAGCTCTACTGTTCCATGTGCCATCCAGGATACCCAGCTCTACTGTTCTATGTGCCATCCAGGATACCCAGCTCTACTGTTCTATTTGCCATCCAGGATACCCAGCTCTACTGTTCTATGTGCCATCCAGGATACCCAGCTCTACTGTTCCATGTGCCATCCAGGATACCCAGCTCTACTGTTCTATGTGCCATCCAGGATACCCAGCTCTACTGTTCCATGTGCCATCCAGGATACCCAGCTCTACTGTTCTATGTGCCATCCAGGATACCCAGCTCTACTGTTCCATGTGCCATCCAGGATACCCAGCTCTACTGTTCCATGTGCCATCCAGGATACCCAGCTCTACTGTTCTATGTGCCATCCAGGATACCCAGCTCTACTGTTCCATGTGCCATCCAGGATACCCAGCTCTACTGTTCCATGTGCCATCCAGGATACCCAGCTCTACTGTTCCATGTGCCATCCAGGATACCCAGCTCTACTGTTCCATGTGCCATCCAGGATACCCAGCTCTACTGTTCCATGTGCCATCCAGGATACCCAGCTCTACTGTTCTATGTGCCATCCAGGATACCCAGCTCTACTGTTCCATGTGCCATCCAGGATACCCAGCTCTACTGTTCTATGTGCCATCCAGGATACCCAGCTCTACTGTTCCATGTGCCATCCAGGATACCCAGCTCTACTGTTCCATGTGCCATCCAGGATACCCAGCTCTACTGTTCCATGTGCCATCCAGGATACCCAGCTCTACTGTTCTATTTGCCATCCAGGATACCCAGCTCTACTGTTCCATGTGCCATCCAGGATACCCAGCTCTACTGTTCCATGTGCCATCCAGGATACCTAGCTCTACTGTTCCATGTGCCATCCAGGATTCCCAGCTCTACTGTTCCATGTGCCATCCAGGATACCCAGCTCTACTGTTCTATGTGCCATCCAGGATACCCAGCTCTACTGTTCCATGTGCCATCCAGGATACCCAGCTCTACTGTTCTATGTGCCATCCAGGATACCCAGCTCTACTGTTCCATGTGCCATCCAGGATACCCAGCTCTACTGTTCCATGTGCCATCCAGGATACCCAGCTCTACTGTTCCATGTGCCATCCAGGATACCCAGCTCTACTGTTCCATGTGCCATCCAGGATACCCAGCTCTACTGTTCTATTTGCCATCCAGGATACCCAGCTCTACTGTTCCATGTGCCATCCAGGATACCCAGCTCTACTGTTCTATTTGCCATCCAGGATACCCAGCTCTACTGTTCTATTTGCCATCCAACATATTCAGCTCTGCTTCTTTGCGGCACACGCTCCTCTGTGTAGCTCAGGGATCACAGCTTTGTCTTGTATTTTACCTTAAGACTCCACCTGTATCTTTTCCAAGCTTTCACTGTCCGAGGAGACCCATTAGAGTTTGCTTTGCTCCCTATGATGAAGGGGACGTCCTCGGTCTGGGTGTCCCCCACTGTTGCGTCCCCCGCAGCGGACTCCGCTCCGTCCATCATTGATGATTCTCCTATGAGAGAACATTAAACAATTAGTTCTCTGTAATAACTCATCTTTCATATTTCGCCCTTTCGTTCGCACCGAAGTTGACATTTTCTGTCTTATCTACAACAGAGGAGCCACCCGAAGGATTAATTAAGTTTTAAGCGTCCACGTGAAGGCCGAGCAATTACCGCACATTAAAGCAAATAATCCCTAATTAAAGAAGTCAGGATTACAATAATTTCCTTTCTGCAGTGTTTATGGATATATGAAAGGCCTTTGTCTCGCGGCTGGGCAGCCTTTGTCTCGCGGCTGGGCCACCTTTGTTTCGCGGCTGGGCCGCCTTTGTCTCGCGGCTGGGCCGCCTTTGTCTCACGGCTGGGCCTCCTTTGTTTCGCGGCTGGGCCCCCTTTGTCTCGCAGCTGGGCCCCCTTTGTCTCGTGGCTGGGCCCCCTTTGTCTCGAGGCTGGGCCCCCTTTGTCTCTCGGCTGGGCCGTCTTTGTTTTGCGGCTGGGCCCCCTTTGTCTCGAGGCTGGGCCCCCTTTTGTCTCGAGGCTGGGCCACCTTTGTCCCGCAGCTGGGCCACCTTTGTCTCGAGGCTGGGCCACCTTTGTTTCACGGCTGGGCCCCTTTGTCTCGCGGCTGGGTTGTCTTTGTCTTGCGGCTGGGCCGCCTTTCTCTCGCGGCTTGACCACCTTTGTCTCGGGGCTGGGCCACCTTTGTCTAGTGGCTGGGCCGCCTTTGACTCGCGGCTGGGCCGCCTTTGTCTGGCGGCTGGGCCCCCTTTGTCTCGCGGCTGGGCCCCCTTTGTCTTGCGGCTGAGCTGTCTTTGTTTCGTGGCTGGGCCGCCTTTGTCTAGTGGCTGGGCCACCTTTGTCTAATGGCTGGGCCACCTTTGTCTCGGGGCTGGGCCACCTTTGTCTAGTGGCTGGGCCGCCTTTGTCTCTCGGCTGGGCCGCCTTTGTCTCACGGCTGGGCCCCCTTTGTCTCGCGGCTGGGCCCCCTTTGTCTTGCGGCTGAGCTGTCTTTGTTTCGTGGCTGGGCCGCCTTTGTCTAGTGGCTGGGCCACCTTTGTCTAATGGCTGGGCCACCTTTGTCTCGGGGCTGGGCCACCTTTGTCTAGTGGCTGGGCCGCCTTTGACTCACGGCTGGGCCGCCTTTGTCTTGCGGCTCGGCCCCCTTTGTCTCATGGCTGGGCCTTCTTTGTCTCACGGCTGGGCCCCTTTGTCTGGCGGCTGGGCCCCCTTTGTCTCGCGGCTGGGCCCCCTTTGTCTCGCGGCTGGGCCCCATTTGTCTTGTGGCTGGGCCGCCTTTGTCTCACGGCTGGGCCCCCTTTGTCTCATGGCTGGGCCCCCTTTATCTTGCGGCTGAGCTGTCTTTGTCTCGTGGCTGGGCCGCCTTTGTCTAGTGGCTGGGCCACCTTTGTCTAATGGCTGGGCCGCCTTTGTTTTGCGGCTGGGCCACCTTTGTCTCATGGCTGGGCCGCCTTTGTCTCCGGCTGGTCCACCCTTGTCTCATGGCTGGGCCGCCTTTGTCTCGCGGCTGGGCCGCCTTTGTCTTGCGGCTGAGATGTCTTTGTCTTGTGGCTGGGCCGCCTTTGTCTAGTGGCTGGGCTACCTTTGTCTAGTGGCTGGGCCGCCTTTGTCTCACCGCTGGCCCCCTTTGTCTCGCGGCTGGGCCGCCTTTGTCTCGCAGCTGGGCCACCTTTGTCTTGCGGCTGGGCCACCTTTGTCTCGCGGCTGGGCCGCCTTTGTCTCATGGCGGGGCCACCTTTGTCTCACGGCTGGGCCACCTTTGTCTCGCGGCTGGTCCACCCTTGTCTCGTGGCTTGGCTACCTTTGTCTCGCGGCTGGGCCGTCTTTGTCTCGCGGCTGGGCCGCCTTTGTCTCGCGGCTGGTCCACCCTTTTCCACTCTTGTTTTGTGGCTGGGCCGCCTTTGTCTCGCGGCTGGACCGCCTTTGTCTCGCGGCTGGGCCACCTTGTTTTCTGCTTCTTTCTACCTATGATATTTCTGGATAGTTGATGAATGGACGGGGTGCAGGAATTATAACAATATGGATTTGTAGGAAAAAAAATCTACATAAGATGCGGAAAACAGAAGCTACGGGGTTAATTATGGCCCCGATGCAACACTGAACACCGGCCCTTCAAATGATTTTATGATGAGAATCAAGGTTGTGTACCCTTCTGAAATAGTATCAGACATGATTGGCTTAGATACACTTCTTAGCAGCCAGTGTGAAAGGATTAGATACACGGCTCAAGACAGTATCACACATAAGTCTAGATACACAGCTCAGCAGATAGTATCACACAGAATAGGATTAGATACGCAGCTTAGCATTATTGTGATGGGGATGTGTACTGTTTACATGTGTAGTGATATGCAATAAGGTATGATGCATTGTGAATATCGCTGTTATATGTAGGTACGATAGAATTAAGTGGTGGTAACGAATTATAATGTCTGTGTATATGAATGGTGGTAAAAGGTTAAGCATGCCCAGCAACAGACCATAGGGTCAGAGACAGTTGACAGTTGGGATTGGCCCATAGGGGAGGAGCTGGTCATAGGGAGAGATACAGTTTCTATTGGAATCTCAGATAGGGCCCAGCCTGTGACAGAGACAGACCTCAGGTCTAAGTTGCAGCAGAAGTGTTTCTTGAGTTGGTGTCCCCTAGGCGTCCTCTGTAGCTTATAGCTCAGTCTGGCCACATTGGCAACATTCCTTAAGAGAGAAAAGACATGGACTCGCTTGAGGAGGAGAAGAATCGCTTCCAAGGACTGTGATGGAGGTCCTTGTTGGGTGTGTGGTGTTGCAATGTGGAGGTGATATGCCTTTGATGTTGACGATTTTGGCTGCCCAGAACAAGATGGTACACAGTTCATCGAGAGATACCACAAGTTCGTAGAAAACTTAGTTACTGAACACAAACTTGACACCAATAAGGTATATTGGATAGCAGTCACAAGTTCACAAGCTTTCTTGTATGATTTATTATCACAGAGCATCGCTTCAGCTGTTCTAACCTTCATCAGTTCTTTTCTGCCCATCACTATCCAGCCAAGTGCTACATCACAGTCCTTGGAAGACATTCTCCTCCTTAAGAGGCTCCATGTCTTTCCCCTCCTATATGCTGTCACTGTGGTCAAACTGAGCTATAAGCTACTCAACATGTCTAGGGGATACCTGCTCATGACACTCACTTCTTTCCTTGTCCTGCTCTGTCTTGCACCAAAACCTGTTTCTCAATTGTTCCTCCTCTTCCTCAGTCATTCTATCCTCTGTAATGGTTTCCCTCTCTTTAATAAACTCAAGACCTGAGGTCTGTCTCTATCACAGGCTAGGCCCTAACTAATGTCCTCGAAGAAACTCTCTCCCTATGTCCCGTCTCTTCCCTTTGGGCCAATCCCAACTGTGAACTGATTCTGTCTCTACGATCCATTGCTGGGCAGACTTAACCTTTCACTTACTTTCCTATGCACACACATTACTACATTACCAGCACTTAACTCTATCTTATCCTACATATAATCCTTCTAATCACTATGCATCATACCTTATTACACAACAACACACATGTATACATGAAAAAGGAGAAAACTATTTGCTCACCCCTCGTGTATAGCTTCAACAGGGAAGAGACCCGGTTCAGGCCATGCAATGCTAAATCTAGGAGAGATGTTTCCAGTGAGCATAGAAGACGGAATCTCAGATGTATTCAAAAGTTTGATGTTTAAAAAATGCAAAAAGTACCAAAAGCAACAGAAGACCCCAATATCCCCCTTAAAAACCGACGCATTTCTGTGATGCATTAGTCATGGTGACCACGGCATTGGCGAAACGCGTTGGTTTATAGGGGGAATGATGGGGGTCTTGTGTGTAACTTTTTGGCTCATTAAAAATGAAGCTTTTGAATACGTCTGAGATTCCGTCTTCTATGCTCACTGCAAACATCTCTCCTTCTGGATAATACATCACCATCACCATAACGCAACACACAAATCACATCACATGACATTAACGGGATTGGTGTCTTCAGGGGGAACGCTACGACTAGTCCACCTATAGTCTTACGTACTTAACTCGCACGTTTGTATAACACATGGAAAAGCTTAGATACACATCTCAGCAGACAGTATCACACATGATGCACCTCGATACACAGCTCAGCAGACAGTATCACACATGATGCACCTCGATACACAGCTCAGCAGACAGTATCACACATGATGCACCTCGATATATGGCTCAGCAGACTGTATCACACATGATGCACCTCGATACACAGCTCAGCAGACAGTATCACACATGATGCACCTCGATATATGGCTCAGCAGACTGTATCACACATGATGCACCTCGATACACAGCTCAGCAGACAGTATCACACATGATGCAGTTTCAGAGGTCACGGCCCTCTTTCTTAGGGTTGTAGACTGCTACTAGAGGATTCCTTCTTATGGGGTGTCGTCTCTCCTATTGGCTATGCAATTAAGGATTGCCCTCCCCTTTGTTTACACTTTCTCTTGCTCACAAGATCAGAAACAGATCTACCTCCGCAGCGAGGAAAGAGACCGAACGCCAAATAGAGGAGAATCCAACTAGAAGGCAACAAGTGAGTGCCTAAACAGGGGGAGAATTAAGCTGTCAGCAGCAGCAGTGACTGAAAGATGTAACTATGTTACTATGTTACTATGTTACCTCGATACACGGCTCAGCAGACAGTATCACACATGATAGGATTAGATACACAGCTCAGCAGACAGTATCATACATGATGCACCTCGATACACAGCTTAGCAGACAGTATCACATATGATGCACCTCGATACACAGCTCAGCAGACAGTATCACACATGATGCACCTCGATACACGGCTCAGCAGACTGTATCACACATGATACACCTCGATACACACCTCAGCAGACAGTATCACACATGATGCAGATTCAGAGGTCACGGCCCTCTTTCTTAAGGTTGTAGACTGCTACTAGAGGATTCCTTCTTATGGGGTGTCGTCTCTCCCTATTGGCTATGCAATTAAGGATTGCCCTCCCTTTGTTTACACTTTCTCTTGCTCACAAGATCAGAAACAGATCTACCTCCGCAGCGAGGAAAGAGACCGAACGCCAAATAGAGGAGAATCCAACTAGAAGGCAACAAGTGAGTGCCTAAACAGGGGAGAATTAAGCTGTCAGCAGCAGCAGTGACTGAAAGATGTAACTATGTTACTATGTTACTATGTTACCTCGATACACGGCTCAGCAGACAGTATCACACATGATAGGATTAGATACACAGCTCAGCAGACAGTATCATACATGATGCACCTCGATACACAGCTTAGCAGACAGTATCACATATGATGCACCTCGATACACAGCTCAGCAGACAGTATCACACATGATGCACCTCGATACACGGCTCAGCAGACTGTATCACACATGATACACCTCGATACACACCTCAGCAGACAGTATCACACATGATGCAGATTCAGAGGTCACGGCCCTCTTTCTTAAGGTTGTAGACTGCTACTAGAGGATTCCTTCTTATGGGGTGTCGTCTCTCCCTATTGGCTATGCAATTAAGGATTGCCCTCCCCTTTGTTTACACTTCTCTTGCTCACAAGATCAGAAACAGATCTACCTCCGCAGCGAGGAAAGAGACCGAACGCCAAATAGAGGAGAATCCAACTAGAAGGCAACAAGTGAGTGCCTAAACAGGGGAGAATTAAGCTGTCAGCAGCAGCATGACTGAAAGATGTAACTATGTCTATGTTACTATGTTACCTCGATACACGGCTCAGCAGACAGTATCACACATGATAGGATTAGATACACAGCTCAGCAGACAGTATCATACATGATGCACCTCGATACACAGCTTAGCAGACAGTATCACATATGATGCACCTCGATACACAGCTCAGCAGACAGTATCACACATGATGCACCTCGATACACGGCTCAGCAGACTGTATCACACATGATACACCTCGATACACACCTCAGCAGACAGTATCACACATGATGCAGATTCAGAGGTCACGGCCCTCTTTCTTAGGTTGTAGACTGTACTAGAGGATTCCTTCTTATGGGGTGTCGTCTCTCCCTATTGCTATGCATTAAGGATTGCCCTCCCGTTACTTTCTCTTGCTCACAAGATCAGAAACAGATCTACCTCCGCAGCGAGGAAGAGACCGAACGCCAAATAGAGGAGAATCCAACTAGAAGGCAACAAGTGAGTGCCTAAACAGGGGGAGAATTAAGCTGTCAGCAGCAGCAGTGACTGAAAGATGTAACTATGTTACTATGTTACCTCGATACACGGCTCAGCAGACAGTATCACACATGATAGGATTAGATACACAGCTCAGCAGACAGTATCACACATGATGCACCTCGATACACAGCTCAGCAGACAGTATCACACATGATGCACCTCGATACACAGCTCAGCAGACAGTATCACACATGATGCACCTCGATACACGGCTCAGCAGACAGTATCACACATGATGCACCTCGATACGCAGCTCAGCAGACGTATCACACATGATGCACCTCGATACACAGCTCAGCAGACTGTATCACACATGATGCACCTCGATACACAGCTCAGCAGACAGTATCACACATGATGCACCTCGATACGCAGCTCAGCAGACAGTATCACACAGGATAGGATTAGATACACAGCTCATCAGTCAGTATCAGGTAAGTGTAGATACACACCTCAACAGTATGGATTCTTTACGGTTTCTCTGACACATCTATGGTCGGTTTTAATATGAATTTGGGGCGATAAAACCTGAGATAAATACGTCATTCTAGGCATTATCAGGGTACTGAGAATATCATGAGGCCCCCCTCCCCGTCCTGTCCCTTATACTCCAGGATAATGAGCCCCCCCACCCACGCTCCTGCAGAACTCACATCAGCTCCACGTGCCTGGATCCCACATCTAATATTTATGGGGCCCATTGATCATGATTCTTTTTTGTTTTGTGTTGTCTTTGATGATTATTATATCTCGTCTCTGACTTTCATCGTGGTCCTTCCTTTATGAATATGAGATATGACCGGAGAGACTCGGAGCGATGCAGCCGGGCATGTAGAACCGAGCACAGCCTAATCATCGAATTCATGATGGTCCGGTACCACAATGAGATCTCGAGCAGCTCATGGGTGGATTGGATCATTTACTGCATTGTACGTGATCTGCTCTCGGTGGGACAGGAATGGATCCATCCAAGAAGATGATTCTACAGGCCATCCTCCATATTAAAGAACATGTGCACAGGCCTTAATCCATCCTAATCTTGGTGGTTATCATTGTACCCCCCAGATTTGGACCCATGGGTCAAATGGTCAACTCTAAGACCACCTCCAAGTTGGGTTGTCCTCTGCGAAAGTGGAGATTGCTTTACTAATAGGATGCGCCAAATTAACCCGATTATCTTTTAGGGATATCCTGAACGCTTTAGTTATCGTGGGTCTTATTGATATTAAGAACTGTAGGATATTTGCGGAATTACTGCAAAACAAGATCCCAGTAGACGTGTCTGCAACACAGTGATCTGGCAGAGTGTCCGGGCGGGAATTTAGTTACATTCAAATGTACAGTGTGCTCTCCCGGTACCCTGTACAGCTACATGGGGAGCGGCCTGGAGGGCATCTGCATCTCTGCCACCCTGCCCAGTCTGCCCCTGATCCCAGAGATACATTGGAGGCTACTGTTGGATCTCATGGATCTAGAAGTGCTCCCATTATTGGGAATAGAAGAAGATCTTCTGGTGGCAGAATCTAATCCTTTACCATGGTCATGTCTAGAAAACACTGTGCCACAAACCAAATTTTTGAATGGTCCCTCCTGAACAGTTTGTAGCTAAATGTGAAAGAGTGAGGCTACACTTGCCGACTCCAGACTTATTCAAGTATTCAGAACTGTATAGTTCTAACTACAACTTGCCTACTTTGGATACATTACACAAAGAAAACAGTCACTGCAAAAGGAAATCATGGTGGGTAGAATAGAAGGAACAAGGCGAAGAAGAAGACCAGCAACCCAATGGATTGATACAATCAAGATACCGGCAGAGAAGACCCTGTTGGGCCTATCTAGGCTTGGAGAACACTCTGGTAGACCTATCTATGCTTAGAGAAGACCCTGGTGGATGTATCTAGGCCTGAAGAAGGCCCAGGTAGGGCTATCTAGGCTTAGCGAAGACCCTGATGGACCTATATAGGCTTGGAGAAGACCCTGGTGAACCCATCTAGCTTGGAGAAGACTCTGTGTGACCTATATAGGCTTGGAGAAGACCCTGGTGAACCCATCTAGGCTTGGAGAAGACCCTGTTGGATCTATCTAGGATTGGAGAAGATCATGGTGGAACTATCTAGGCTTGGAGAAGACCCTAAGGACCTATCTAGGCTTGGAGAAGACTCTGGTGGACCTATCTAGGCTTGGAGAAGACTCTGGTGGACCTATATAGGCTTGGAGAAGACATGTGAACCCATCTAGCTTGGAGAAGACTGTGGACCATATAGGCTTAAGAAGACCCTGTTCGATGTATCTAGGATGGGAGAGACCATGGTGGAACTATCTAGGCTTGGAGAGACTCTGTGGACCTATCTAGGTTGAGAAGACCCTGGTGGACCTATCTAGGTTGAAGAAGACCCTGTTGGGACTATTTAGCTTGAGTATGCTTGGGATCTATATAGGATTGAGAAGACTGGTGAATCTATCTAGCTTGGAAAGACCCTGGTGATCTATCTGGCTTGGGAAGACCCTAGTGACCTATCTAGGCTTGAAGAGACCTGTGGACTGTCCAAGCTGCACAAGATCGATCTTTCTACAAAGCGTTCATCAAGTCACCATGGCCTGGGATCAAGCTGAAAGTCATTAAAATAAGTAATAAAAATAATTCTATCTTGATACATGATGTTTCGATGCGGCACTTTGTTATTTTCCATTATCAAGGGATCCATAGAAGTTGACCTTGAAAATGATCAATTTCCCAATTAGCAAACCTCTGTTTGAAGCTTCATTTGTCCAATTGGAAACTGAATTCAAGTCCAGTCTGGTACCCTAAATTCTGACCCCAGACCAGAACCCTAAAATTGACTCAGACCCCATAAAAAAACCCTAAATTCAGACCTCTAAATTTATACTCACTCAAACTAGACAATAAAATATATGTAATCTTCAGCTCAATGAGCCCATATGGAAATTCAACAATGTGCGGGGCGCGTTACTGGGCCGCCCCCAAGGAAGAAATGGTTCAGCACAAATAGATACATTTCTTCTATGAAAACATCATTTTATCAGTAAATTAAAAATCTATAAAAACCTTAGAAACACTTTTCCTTCGCATTCCGTGTGATAACGCTCTTAATCACAGCTGCCATCGCTCAATACACAAAGGCCAAGTTTTCTGATTTTATTATGGATTTTTAATTCACTGATAAAATGATGTTTTATACAAGAAATATGCAGTTGAAACCAGAAGTTTCCATCCCCTATATATAATGACACATTTGCATGTTTTTCTCACTATCTGACATGAAATCAGAATAAACCTTTCCTGTTTTAGGTCAATTAGGATGAAACATAATTATTAATATTTACCAAATGTCAGAATAACGAGAGAATGTTTTATGACATTTTTATTACTTTTTGCAGTTACAACTTTCCATACATTTCATTAGTATTTGGTCTCATTGCCCTTACACTGTATGACTTGGGTGAAATGTTTTGGATCCTTCCAAAAGTTCTCACGATAGTTGTAGGAATTTGGGCCCATTCCTCCTGACAGATCTGGTGTAACTGAGCCATGTTTGTAGGTCTCGTTGCTCGCAGCCTTTTCAGTTTTCTCCATACATTTTCACTAGGATTGAGATCAGGGCTTTGTGATGGCAGCTCCAAAATATTGACTTTGTTATCCTAAAGTCACTTTGTAACCAGTTTGTCAGTAGCTTTGGGTCATTGTCCGTTTGGAAGACCCATTTCCACCCAAGTTTTACCTTGAGATGTGGCTTCAGTATTGTCACATCATCTTCTTTCCTCATCTATTTTGTGAAGTTCACCAGTCCCTCCTGCAGCAAAACAACCCTACAACATGATGCTGCCTCCACCATGTTTCACAGTTGGGATGGTGTTCTTAGGCTTCCAAGCTTCTCCCTTCTTACCCAAGGAGAAACCAGACTTGTACAAGTCCACAATTCTCTTCTTGATATCTTGGCTGATTTCTTTAGACTTTCCCATGATGCTACACAAAGAAGCAGTGTGTTTCAGGTGTGCATTAAAATACTTCCACAGGTGTGTCTCTAATTAACTCAGATGTTGCCAATAAACCTATCAGAAGGTTCCAAACACATGATATCATCATATGGGCTGTCCCAAATTGTTTAAAGGCATAGTAACCCTAGTGTATGGAACCTTGTGACTGCGGAAAGTAATAAAAAGCCTTAAAACATTCTCTCTCTCATACCATACCCGGCCCCGCTACATCCCTATATAGCGAGTAACGTGTCGGACCGCCGTATATCTCTCCCCATTAGTTGCTTGTTTTATTCAGTTGTTTCCCCCCCAGCGGTATAAAGGGTTAAACGATTTAGGAGGTTGCAGGTTTATTAGGTTTTCTTATGTAGAATGTGCTGACCGCCGGCCTGGAACGCGGCTTTCAGGCTACTTATCAGCAGTTAAAGAGAAGAAATTGCTTCCCGTTAACATCTAAACTTGCAGGCTCCATTCAAAGGCTAATTGTATTCCGCTGATTGCTCGGAGCGCGGGCGCACCTGACATTTACACACTATCGGATAAAGCGCCGCACCGTCATCTTGTATGCATACGATCTGCAAACAAAGGGAGGACGCCGGAGATCCGGGGAGATGACACCGGGACGGAGAGGAGAAGAGACTGTATCATGTCAACCCAAAACACCAAAATATACCGGAAAACCGAGACTTGGCCCAATGCAAAAGCTGTCACAATATCCCCTAAGGGCTGGCTAATTTCTATGGGGTAGAGGGATTTAGGACCTATTCCGGCTTCAGATGCTCACCCTAAAGTTACACCTCTCGTCCACACCATGGGCCACACCGAATATACAGGAGCCATTATAATCCAAAATGCAACAAGTGCAGATTCAAATAGGGAATTTGTTCATTAGGAAGTTGCACATATTTAGGGTTAACTTTTTGGGACCCCTTCATTTAAGGGAAATAGCAAATAGCACCATGTACCATGCTAGTCCTATAGAGTGATGAAATACAGTGGTGTAGCTAGAGTCGGATGGGTCCAAGAGCAAGATTTGGATCTGCCCTCCCCCAATTACTATCCCCCACATGATGGTCAGAGTACGGGCCCTTGCAGCTTTCTAAATCCTGTAAAGACATATGTAGTAATGTTCTCCATCCTGTACTAATATCCCTAATCCTGGACTACTTCCAGGCATATATGTCCCCCATCCTGGTATATATGTCCCCCATCCTGGTATATATGTCCCCCATCCTGGTATATATGTCCTCCATACAGGCATTTATGTCCCCATCCTGGTATCTATGTCCCAAATCCTTGTATTTATGTTCCCATGCTGTTAAATATGTCCCACATCCTGATATATATGATCCCCATCCTGGTATATATGATCCCCATCCTGGTATATATGATCCCCATCCTGGTATATATGAATCCCCATCCTGGTATATATGATCCCCATCCTGGTATATATGAATCCCCATCCTGGTATATATGATCTCCATCCTGGTATATATGAATCCCCATCCTGGTATATATGATCCCCATCCTGGTATATATGATCCCCATCCTGGTATATATGATCCCCATCCTGGTATATATGATCCCCATCCTGGTATATATGATCCCCATCCTGGTATATATGATCCCCATCCTGGTATATATGATCCCCATCCTGGTATATATGATCCCCATCCTGGTATATATGATCACCATCCTAGGACCATTCTGGCATATATATCCCCCATTCTGTGTTCATCCTTGAATATATATATATCTTATATATATATATAAAACCCGAAGGCCACATCCGGAAAAGGCCACGCCTACTTCCGTGATGGTCTTCGCCCAGGCTCATCCAGTGCACTGTAGCCGGGCTACCCCCGGCTACAGGCACCGGCACACGGAACGTTCCGATCTCGGACGTTCCGTGTGCCCTCCAGCCACTCCCCTCCACCCTCTGCCCTCCAGACATGCCGCGCGCCTAGAGAGGAGAGAGGAGGGAGGGTGGGACTTCCGCTCCTGCAGCTCTGCCCGCCCCTCCTCTCCTCCTACAGTACATCTGATTCCCGGCCCGCGGTGAGTCTGCAGCCCCACACGCTGCTCTGTCCTCCAGCCTGTGTGCCTCCCTCTGACCCGTCCAGCCTGTGTGCCTCCCTCTGACCCGTCCAGCCTGTGTGCCTCCCTCTGACCCCTTTAGCCTGTGTGCCTCCCTCTCACCCCTCCAGCCTGTGTGCCTCCCTCTGACCCCTCCAGCCTGTGTGCCTCCCTCTGACCCCTCCAGCCTGTGTGCCTCCCTCTGACCCCTCCAGCCTGTGTGCCTCCCTCTGCCCCCTCCAGCCTGTGTGCCTCCCTCTGACCCTTCCAGCCTGTGTGCCTCCCTCTGACCCCTCCAGCCTGTGTGCCTCCCTCTGACCCCTCCAGCCTGTGTGCCTCCCTCTGACCCCTCCAGCCTGTGTGCCTCCCTCTGACCCCTCCAGCCTGTGTGCCTCCCTCTGACCCCTCCAGCCTGTGTGCCTCCCTCTGACCCTCCAGCCTCTGTGCCTCCCTCTGACCCCTCCAGCCTGTGTGCCTCCCTCTCACCCCTCCAGCCTGTGTGCCTCCCTCTGACCCCTCCAGCCTGTGTGCCTCCCTCTGACCCCTCCAGCCTGTGTGCCTCCCTCTGACCCCTCCAGCCTGTGTGCCTCCCTCTGACCCCTCCAGCCTCTGTGCCTCCCTCTGACCCCTCCAGCCTGTGTGCCTCCCTCTGACCCCTCCAGCCTCTGTGCCTCCTTCTGACCCCTCCAGCCTCTGTGCCTCCCTCTGACCCCTCCAGCCTCTGTGCCTCCCTCTGACCCCTCCAGCCTGTGTGCCTCCCTCTGACCCCTCCAGCCTGTGTGCCTCCCTCTGACCCCTCCAGCCTGTGTGCCTCCCTCTGACCCCTCCAGCCTGTGTGCCTCCCTCTGACCCGTCCAGCCTGTGTGCCTCCCTCTGACCCGTCCAGCCTGTGTGCCTCCCTCTGACCCCTCCAGCCTGTGTGCCTCCCTCTGACCCCTCCAGCCTGTGTGCCTCCCTCTGACCCCTCCAGCCTGTGTGCCTCCCTCTGACCCCTCCAGCCTGTGTGCCTCCCTCTGACCCCTCCAGCCTGTGTGCCTCCCTCTGACCCCTCCAGCCTGTGTGCCTCCCTCTGACCCCTCCAGCCTGTGTGCCTCCCTCTGACCCCTCCAGCCTCTGTGCCTCCCTCTGACCCCTCCAGCCTCTGTGCCTCCCTCTGACCCCTCCAGCCTGTGTGCCTCCCTCTGACCCGTCCAGCCTGTGTGCCTCCCTCTGACCCGTCCAGCCTGTGTGCCTCCCTCTGACCCCTCCAGCCTGTGTGCCTCCCTCTGACCCCTCCAGCCTGTGTGCCTCCCTCTGACCCCTCCAGCCTGTGTGCCCTCCCTCTGACCCCTCCAGCCTGTGTGCCTCCCTCTGACCCCTCCAGCCTGTGTGCCTCCCTCTGACCCCTCCAGCCTGTGTGCCTCCCTCTGACCCCTCCAGCCTGTGTGCCTCCCTCTGACCCCTCCAGCCTGTGTGCCTCCCTCTGACCCCTCCAGCCTGTGTGCCTCCCTCTGACCCCTCCAGCCTGTGTGCCTCCCTCTGACCCGTCCAGCCTGTGTGCCTCCCTCTGACCCGTCCAGCCTGTGTGCCTCCCTCTGACCCCTCCAGCCTGTGTGCCTCCCTCTGACCCCTCCAGCCTGTGTACCTCCCTCTGACCCCTCCAGCCTGTGTACCTCCCTCTGACCCCTCCAGCCTGTGTGCCTCCCTCTGACCCCTCCAGCCTGTGTGCCTCCCTCTGACCCCTCCAGCCTGTGTGCCTCCCTCTGACCCCTCCAGCCTGTGTGCCTCCCTCTGACCCCTCCAGCCTGTGTGCCTCCCTCTGACCCCTCCAGCCTGTGTGCCTCCCTCTGACCCCTCCAGCCTCTGTGCCTCCCTCTGACCCCTCCAGCCTCTGTGCCTCCCTCTGACCCCTCCAGCCTCTGTGCCTCCCTCTGACCCCTCCAGCCTCTGTGCCTCCCTCTGACCCCTCCAGCCTCTGTGCCTCCCTCTGACCCCTCCAGCCTCTGTGCCTCCCTCTGACCCCTCCAGCCTCTGTGCCTCCCTCTGCCCTCTCCAGCCTCTGTGCCTCCCTCTGCCCTCTCCAGCCTCTGTGCCTCCCTCTGCCCTCTCCAGCCTCCAGCCGTCCTCTGGCCCTCTCCAGCCTCCAGCCGTCCTCTGCCCTCTCCAGCCTCCAGCCGTCCTCTGCCCTCTCCAGCCTCCAGCCATCCTCTGCCCTCTCCAGCCTCCAGCCGTCCTCTGCCCTCTCCAGCCTCCAGCCGTCCTCTGCCCTCTCCAGCCGTCCTCTGCCCTCCTCCCAGCCGTCCTCTGCCCTCTGCAGCCGTCCTCTGCCCTCTGCAGCCGTCCTCTGCCCTCTGCAGCCGTCCTCTGCCCTCTCCAGCCTCCAGCCGTCCTCTGCCCTCTCCAGCCGTCGTCTGCCGCCTCCAGCCTCCAGCCGTCCTCTGCCCTCTCCAGCCGTCCTCTGCCGCCTCCAGCCTCCAGCTGTCCTCTGCCGCCTCCAGCCGTCCCCTGCCGCCTCCAGCCGTCCCCTGCCCCCTCCAGCCGTCCCCTGCCCCCTCCAGCCGTCCCCTGCCCCCTCCAGCCGTCCCGGGTTGGCCACATGTTGACTCAGGATCCAGGCGCCGGAGAAGACGCAGGGTCGGTGGTAAGTATAGCGGAGTGTGTGTGTGTATGTGTGTTTATGCGCTGACCACTCTGCCCACGCCGTTGCGCTGACCACTCTGCCCACGCCGCTGTGCTGACCACTCTGCCCACGCCACTGCGCTGACTAATCTCAGCGCGCGCAGTGCTAGCCAGTGAGCCACCATATACTCTGCTAACCACAGAGCCGCCTGTATACACACAATTAATTTCACCGCACTCCCCTAACTATTAGTAAATAAACTATACATGGATTCTAGACTACCCGATTCTTTAGAATCGGGCTGCCATCTAGTATATATATATATATATATATATATATATATATATATATCACAGATCCTGATATATTTTTCCCCATCCTGGTATACAGTATATGTTTCCTATCCTGACATGTATGTCCCCCATTCATGGTATATGTGCACCTCTCCTGGTATAAATGTCCTTATCCTGGTATATATGGCCCCCATCCTGGTATATATCCCCCTCATCCTGGTATATATGTCCCCCATCCTGGTATATATGCCCCCTCTTGGTATAAATGTCCTTATCCTGGTATATATACACCCCATCCTGGTATATATGCCCCCCATCCTGGTATATATGTACCTCATCCTGGTATATATGTACCCCATCCTGGTATATATGCCCCCCTCTTGGTATAAATGTCCTTTTCCTGGTATATATGTCCCCCATCCTGGTATATATGTCTTCATCTTGGTATATATGTCCTCATCCTTGTATATATGTCCCAAATCTTGGTATATATGATCCCTAATTCTGGCATATATGTTCATTCTGGTATATATATCCCCCATCTTGGTATATATATCCCCCATCTTGGTATATATGTCCCCCATCTTTTGACTTTTATCGCTGAGCTCCCTGGGAAATCTCAACATCGAATCTCTACTTCAAACAGATTCAGGTGCACAAAACAACTTCTTCACCATCACCAAGGAGTTTTATGAACATCATCTATCTAGTAATTGACAGAGAACTCCTGAGAATGCAGCACTGGATAGCAGCATGTGTGGTTGTCATGGTCCTGCTGTCTTATATAGGCCTTATACAGTAGAAGCCTGGTTAATGTTTTACAAATATGATTCATCCATGACCCTGAAGTGGCCAGCTCCTGGGAATAAATGAACATACGTCAGGCAATAATTTGTATACTTAGAGGTTAACATAATACACTATTTGGACACAGTATTTTGCAACGACTGCATTGTCAGTTTGTATACTCAAAGGAAAAATCACAGTGGTCACTTATGTACAAATCAGGAGCAGATATCTCTGAAACAAACAACATCACAGAGCACACTACAATGTTGCAGCGATATTGACGCGTGTGACATGGTATATCAACCAGCGATAAATCGCTGGTTGATGGTCGCCAGGTTTGCGGACAGGACCGAAAACCTGACGATGGTCGCCCGGTGGACACGCACGGGAGACACGCGATCAGCCAGCTCCCAGCGCCTCTCAGCAAGTGCTGGGAGCTGGTATCCATGGTAAACAGTGGGTATCTAGGCAGCGCGAGCTGCCTAGATACCTGATGTATACCTTGGTTACCAGCCTTCTCCGCTCACCGGCTGGTATCCAAGGTACACAGCGGGTAACAGACAAGAGACAAGTCCTCTTTATATACTTTGTAAGTTTTACAAATTTTCATTTTAGTCTAGATTGAAAAATGATACATAAAAATAAAAAAAATAACCCATTGTTAAATAAAACGTAATACTCAGTCATCCTACAGTGACGTCAATCATCAGCTATATCATGCCACCGTGGTGGACAGCCATTGTTCCTGTATTGGAATGACTGGTGTATATTGTTAGGAGAATTCAGCTTTTACCAAGTGAAAAGATGAAGACATCTGAATTCAAAGCAAAAGTTTCTTTAATATTTTGCTAGAAAGAGACACAAGTTGTCTGACATTAATACATTTTGATCAACATTCTATAGACAATTCTAGACATTACTTTACATAACCCTGGTTCTTGTAGCAAGTTATAGTATCTTCAAAGGAAAAAACTGATTATGCTAAGTCAGTTACTGTAAGGTTTACCTAACAATATTTTCCTTTGTGACCTTTCTATATCTCTATTGTGGTTACTCTAAACTAAAGAAATTCAGTCTTCAGCTTGACCACATCTCTTCTGCTACTTAAAGATAAGGAAATGTTATTTAACTACATAGGAGATCAAACGTATACGTCTACAACTGTAAGGCCATAAGAATATATCATCTTATATTGACAAATTCCATATATATTTTATTATTTGTTCAACTTCCATCTCATACATTCTTGCTAAAGATTCCTTTAAACCATTATAAATGAACATATTGATTATATGCATAGATATAATGAGCAAATGATATATTTATTTACAGATTATTATAACATATATGATATGCCAGGAGCCATATAGTACATTCTCGAAGTGTCGACACATTATGGGTCTGATATCCTGGACCCACAGCAAATACAAAGTCTCTAATAAGTCTCCGTGAAATGTTGGATAAAATATATTTTACTGTATATTTCAATTCTTGAGACAGATATGAAATGGATTTAAAGATGTTGTATTTTATCCAATGAGGAGGTCTGCTCATGGTTAAGCAGGGGTGGGGCTAACAAGGAAGAACCCCATAATAAGAATTAAATGTCGTCTCCGTCACTGAAAATATCTTTGTTCTAGAGAATTCTCAGGATTATACAGAATCTTCTATCATATAAAGTAAAGCAGGAAGCTCAATTCCAAATGAATCCTTATAATGACCCCCAAGGCAAGTGAACAATGGAACAATTTTTGTTGGTATCCAAACATGGTGATACAGCACTCCAGGTAGATGGCCACAATGCATTGCCCCCATACCAGGCGATATCCCAACTTTTGTTTGGCCCATAGTTTTTGTATCTCTCACCAATATACTTTACAATCACAGTCTATGCTCCTCCAAATTACGAATATCACAACCGTAGCATGTGTATCTGTAGAGCCCACTGGGACGGGGTACTCGGTACCGGACCGGGGTTCTACTGGGGGATGTCACGGCGGTCTTGGTCCGGACCGTGTCCCAAGTTTGCACAATAAAATGGGGGATATTTACAAGAGATTAGGTTTGTCGTGACGCCACCCACGGGTTGTGGTCAGTTAGGGGACCACTACTGCTGCAGAACCTTCGGGGATGATGTTTGGCAGCTGTAGATGGAACAGCTCTCCGCAGGTTGAGCCTGGTTCCCCGGGGAAGTGGTAATTAAAGTCTGTGATGGTTGTTATAGATGTTACAGGAAAGTAGGGGTAGTAGTAGAGATGATGAGAGTGGAGGCAATGGCAGTCTATGAGGGAAAGTAGGGTTTCAGCACAAGGATCACACACACTCACGTTTGTTGTCGTTTTCCAAGTCTTTACTGTGCAGATGGTAAAGCAGAGTATTGTCCACGGAGTCTGTACCGGGGCCGGGTTGCCCCCACCCTGACCGGATTCTTGGCTTCCTAATTCTGCGCTTTGTGTGTGCTTTTAGCTGTACTGCTGGCCCTGTCTCCCTCACGGGTACCAATCTGCTAGGCAACTTGAGTCCTCTGTGTCACTGACCCCTCCGTGTTGCTTTGCTATGGTACAGTGAAGATGGTGGACCTTCACTATCCCGGTATTCACTGTCCTGTCTGTCTCAGGCACAGCCTCGGATACAGTATCCGTCCTAAGCGCTTCTCCGGGGTGAGTTCAGGGTAACTCCTTGTCCCAGGTGTGTTCTTCTGTTCCTCTGACTCCTTCCCTCAGACCTCTCGGGACCTCCACTCCCACTTGACTCTCCTCCAACTCCAGACTAGACTAAACTAAACTGACTGTCACTCCTGCTCTGAGGTAAACAGCATTAGCTCCTCCCACTCTTGCAGGTGCTACCTAAGCTCCTCCCACTTTCTAGTGTAGTGTTGTGTGGGGAGTAAACCTGTGTTGATATTTCTGTGGCACATTAACCCTTGGGGTGCCACATATCCAGCTCCAGAATAGTCCTTAGAATAGTCCCTTAAATCCAGACGGTAGATATCACATGTATCCAGCTCCACAATCATCCTTAAAATAGTTCCTTAAATCCTGACAGTAGATACCATGACTGTAGCAGGTGCACTCAGCTCCACAATAGTCGTTAGGTTCTTAAATCCAGATGCTAGGTATCATGACCGTAGCACATGTTTCCAGCTCCTATAGTCCATCTATAAGCTTCAGGATTTGGCCTCAGCACTGATCCTCACCCTCCCAACTAACAGCACCAATTAACTTTCCTCAAACAGGTTGTCTTCTTCTTTTCTGCCTCTTCTTGAAATACTCCCCATAGTTAGGCAATGATAAGCATACCCAACCCCCTTTAACCATCAGGTACATCTAATTCAAAGTGTAATAAGTTTACTGAAGTCTCCAGCCAGTCTGCAAAAGTGTCTTTCCAGGAGTCTCCCTGCAGGGAGGAACAAAAGACTCACAGTCCCCCAACTAGATGCAGGACATGGAATGGTGATGTAGACTTTATTACATTGTGGCCTATGAAATCAGTCTGGAAGTGACACTCTGGTACATCCCCTTCCCCCCTTTTAAATTGTGTACCTTAAACTGACAAGCAAGCAAATCTGCAATAAAGCACAAAAATAATATCGATGTAACCAGCGCTCCGTGCTGTAAAATGTCAGCTCTACATCCACTGGTCCAATAGTGTTTAGTCCATGGCCGGCTCCTCTTAGTCAACTATACTAAGAGTACCGCCACAAGAGGCAATATGGGCGGCGATTTTATAGGCGATGCAGGGGCATTGCCTATGTAAATAGGCGATGGCGACGCCTTTGAATGGTCGCCTGGTTTCTTAGGAGTGCTCTGAAACCAGGCGAGCACTATGGGGAGATGTGCACACATTGCCCCATGTAACAGGGAGACGGCGAACTTACAGGTGATGGGAGCCATAGGCTCCCATGTTACAGACTCGCCGCTGGGGTTTTTGGACACCCCAGCGGCGATGGAGCCTGTAAGATCGCCGGTGCGTCGCCGGAGGTATTGCCACATGTAAATATGCGACGGCGACGCTGATGGGTGCCAAAAATGTGCGCGCTCCCACCTCATGTGATGGTACCCATATAGTTTTCAGATGGATAACGACAGCCCCTCCTGGGTGGACCCTAGAGTCTGGAGTTCAGGTGTAGATATCCCCAATAACACTATATGCAGGTATGTGGCCTCTGGGACTAGACAGGGGCTCTATTTTGTTTTTGTTACCCCTCTTTCAATATCTGCATCCATCCTGGGTGATCCACATAGATAGAAGTCCCTTTCTAAAGTTTACGTAGGACGCCGGCTCATTCTGGCCTCCGACCAATGTTCAATACTGTAATTTAGTGTAGATAGCGGTGAACTCAAGTGGATGATAAATGTGCACAAACTGGCGGTGGCTCGGAGAAGCTGGCACCGCGTTTTGGATTCGCTTTTTGGGCATCTTAAACTTTCCTCTTTCAGCAACAATTGGAAACTATCCGTTCATCTCTCTGAAAAGATCAGATGAAATGTCATGAAATTCATTACAATCTGGCAGAGCGAGCTGCCGCGGCTCCATAGCTTTCTGCAGCCCCACACCTGTCAGCACTTCCCCGGGCCCTGATCAATCAATTGGAACAAGTTCTGTGCACAAAGTTTTCATCCAAACCCGGAGTCCTTCAGAACTTTCATCTCTGCGGACAGCGAGGATTATATCGGGGACGAGGACTGCAGAGAGTGTTTATCTGCTTCCAAAACGTCACATTTACATCAGATCAGAGGGTTAAGGAACATAAAATAGTGTGTGACCATAGGGAATAAGAAAACTAGAAAAAGTGGGACTTGATTTAAAAAAATCTTTACTGATGGTCACATTGCACCAGCACCAATGACCAGCGGTGTAACTAGGTTTCATGGCACCCGGGTTAAGATCTATTATGGGGCCCCCCCCAGAGTAGGTGAGGAGCGGGGGGTGCTGTCAGCTTTCAGCCCCACCGCCCCTGCAGACTTGGGTGAGGAGCAGAGGGGGGGGGTGCCGGTGCCCCCCTCTGAGTTGCTCCTGGGGCAAAGGATCCGGCTGCACCCCCCTAGTTACACCGCTGCCAATGACTGTAAACTGCACCTAAAACTCACTACAATAACCTTGGGGCCAGTCCAGGAGGAAAAATAAAGTGCACAAAAAGTCAATTTTTCACTCATTAAAATAAGTGTGGGGTCAATGTCAGTAGATCGAATTCCAAGGGACATTCTCAATCCCCATCCCTCAGAATTTTGTCAATTTAAAAGGACTCTGGTCGTTTTTCAATATGATGCTAATAGTACTCTTAAATAGTGCTTAGGTAGCTCTTTTAAAACATGTACAAGTCATTACTGTACCCTCTGTAGTTTTCTTGCTATAAGCATTTTCACAGCCTGCAGGCAGCTGCTGCACTAGTCCGGCTCGTTGTAGTTTGGGTATGTTAATGTTATTTAAATATCCACGCCTATCCAAGCTGGTATTCTGTCCCTCTCCCTGTGCTCAGGCTTCTGCAAGCTCGTTTGGAGGTGGAGGGTGGGCTGTGTTTATGCTGCACTGTGTGCTGTCTGTAAGAGATTTCTATCTGTTTATATGAATGTTGGTTTTCCTACACACATGTAATAATCAAATAATCAAATGTTTATATAAACACAAAGAAATATCTCCAGCACACACTACACACGTGCCTCAGATACACACAATGGAGATGTCAGATGTAGAGCTGCAAAGAGCACACACCTCCTCCCCCCTCCTTTCTCCTCTGCACTGTGCCAACAGGATACATGGCCCCCATGTGAGTGATTTCCTCTGCTTTGGTTGCATGCTTACATGGGAGGGCAGAGCAGTGATGTCACTACATGAATATTCATGCCTTGGGGAGTGGGCAGCAGAGAACTAAGTGATCACTCACTGTGATTGACAGATGGAATGGATCTCATTGTTTGCACAGGAGAGGGGATGAGTATACATAAAAGAAATATATGAATAGAAAGAGCTTCACCAGAGGAATTAGGAAATTTTATCAGTTTCATTTGCATTTTTGACCTGACAGATTCCCTTTAAAGGAAATCAACCAGCAGGATTTTCACATATAAAGTAAAGGCAGTGTAATACTGGCACTAGGATGCTGAATGAAATCATTCCAAATTGTATACTTGATTGCAGAAAAATCTGTTATCGCATTCCTCATTATCTGGTAGTATAGAACATCTTGCCTTGTTACTAAAACATTCTAAACATTAGCTTCACTCCCAGACCCTGTAGCCTTCACCAGTCCTCTAAACACAGTCTATGACTTGCAATACAATGCTTGATATGAAAAACACTACTTATTCTTCTTAAAGGCAAGTACTTAAAGTGATACATATATGCTTGATATGCAGTACAGTATAGGATACGAACACATTGGCAAATCTTTTGGATATTTTCATATATTGATTTCCATAACAACTAAATAACTTTACTGCAAATCGAATTTTGGTGCAAGATTCAAGTGATAGCGAATTCCATCATTCGTCCATTATTCATGTTTGATTCATCATTTATCACCCACAATTTTTAGGAACCATTTCCAATTAAAAAAAGGCTTTAATAGCAGGAATAAAATAATGGTAGCGTTGCCGGAGGATGGGTAAATAGGCTCGTGGATGCAACGACGCAGTAAAGGTGACTCAGTGATGACTCATGAGTCATGACAAATATGCTTTGTACAGAAATAAAGAGTTAGCGGTAATAAGGGGCGATAGGAAAACAGTACAAATGTCTATGAGGAGACAGATCAATACACAGTCAGTAATATACACAATATATAGGCAATACTTTCACATTAAGTTACATAAGACTCTCAATATCAGATATTACTTAATGTTTAACTACTCGTCAATGTCGCCGGCTAATAGAGTGACACTAAACTGTACATAGACCCTAAGGAGGAATATGACACTACCTGCTAGGCCACAAGCCCATCTCAGGGGAGGTTTCTCTCACCCAACTCTCTGGCTGATGTTGCTACTTGAAGCATGGTCCTGGTCCATTCCCCAACCTTATGTCTGTGCAGGAAAGCAACGAGTTACAGGAATAATCCTAAGTTACAGCCAGATCTTTTTTGCAGGCCTGGTATGGATCTGGACACGATCTTCTACTGGCACTGAGTCAGTGGTCTTCCAATGGCACTGGTCATGGTCTTCTTCTATGCACATGTCTATGTCTCTACTGGCACTGTCATTGTCTTGTACTGTCACTGGTCATGGTCTTCTACTGCACTGGTCATTGTCTTCTACTGGCACTGGTCATGTCCTTCTCTGGGCATGCAGCGTCAGGTCTTCTACTGGCACTGGTCATTGTCTTCTTCTGGCACTGGTCATAGGTCTTCTACTGGCACTGGTCATTGTCTTCTACTGGCACTGGTCATTGTCTTCTTCTGGCACTGGTCAGGGTCTTCTACTGGCACTGGTCATTCTTGACTGTCTTCTTCTGGCAGGTAGCTCGGATTCATTGTCTTCTTCTGGCACTGGTCATTGTCTTCTTCTGGCACTGGTCATTGTCTTTCTCTGGCACTGGTCACTGTCTTCTTCTGGCACTGGTCATTGTCTTCTTCTGGCACTGGTCAGGGTCTTCTACTGGCACTGGTCTTGATGTCTTCTTCTGGCACTGGTCATGTCTTCTTCTGGCACTGGTCATTGTCTTCTACTGGCACTGGTCACTGGTCATTTCTTCTGGCACTGGTCATTGTCTTCTTCTGGCACTGGTCATTGTCTTCTTCTGGCACTGGTCATTGTCTTCTTCTGGCACTGGTCATGTCTTCTTCTGGCACTGGTCAGTGTCTTCTACTGGCACTGCTCATTGTCTTCTTCTGGCACTGGTCATTGTCTTCTACTGGCACTGGTCATTGTCTTCTTCTGGCACTGGTCATTGTCTTCTTCTGGCACTGGTCATTGTCTTCTACTGGCACTGGTCAGGTCTTCTACTGGCACTGGTCACTTGTCTTCTTCTGGCACTGGTCACTGTCTTCTTCTGGCACTGGTCATTGTCTTCTTCTGGCACTGGTCATTGTCTTCTTCTGGCACTGGTCACTGTCTTCTTCTGGCACTGGTCATTGTCTTCTTCTGGCACTGGTCATTGCTCTTCTATCTGCGCACTGGTCATTGTCTTCTTCTGGCACTGGTCATTGTCTTCTTCTGGCACTGGTCATTGTCTTCTTCTGGCACTGGTCATTGTCTTCTCATCTTTCTTGGCACTGGTCATTGTCTTCTACTGGCAGGTCATTGGTCTTCACTGTCTTCTTCTTGGCACTGGTCATGGTGTTCTACTGGCACTGGTCATTGTCTTCTTCTGGCACTGGTCAGGGTCTTCTACTGGCACTGGTCATTGTCTTCTTCTGGCACTGGTTATTGTCTTCTTCTGGCACTGGTCATTGTCTTCTTCTGGCACTGGTCATTGTCTTCTTCTGGCACTGGTTATTGTCTTCTACTGGCACTGGTCATTGTCTTCTTCTGGCACTGGTCATTGTCTTCTTCTGGCACTGGTCATGGTGTTCTACTGGCACTGGTCATTGTTTTTCTTCTGGCACTGGTCATTGTTTTCTTCTGGCACTGGTCATGGTGTTCTACTGGCACTGGTCATTGTTTTCTTCTGGCACTGGTCATTGTCTTCTACTGGCACTGGTCAGGGTCTTCTACTGGCACTGGTCACTGTCTTCTTCTGGCACTGGTCACTGTCTTCTTCTGGCACTGGTCATTGTCTTCTTCTGGCACTGGTCATTGTCTTCTTCTGGCACTGGTCATTGTCTTCTACTGGCACTGGTCATTGTCTTCTTCTGGCACTGGTTATTGTCTTCTTCTGGCACTGGTCATTGTCTTCTTCTGGCACTGGTCATTGTCTTCTTCTGGCACTGGTTATTGTCTTCTACTGGCACTGGTCATTGTCTTCTTCTGGCACTGGTCATTGTCTTCTTCTGGCACTGGTCATGGTGTTCTACTGGCACTGGTCATTGTTTTCTTCTGGCACTGGTCATTGTCTTCTTCTGGCACTGGTCATGGTGTTCTACTGGCACTGGTCATTGTTTTCTTCTGGCACTGGTCATTGTCTTCTACTGGCACTGGTCAGGGTCTTCTACTGGCACTGGTCACTGTCTTCTTCTGGCACTGGTCATTGTTTTCTTCTGGCACTGGTCATTGTTTTCTTCTGGCACTGGTCATTGTCTTCTTCTGGCACTGGTCATGGTGTTCTACTGGCACTGGTCATTGTCTTCTTCTGGCACTGGTCATTGTCTTCTACTGGCACTGGTCATTGTCTTCTTCTGGCACTGGTCATGGTGTTCTACTGGCACTGGTCATTGTCTTCTTCTGGCACTGGTCAGGGTCTTCTACTGGCACTGGTCATTGTCTTCTTCTGGCACTGGTTATTGTCTTCTTCTGGCACTGGTCATTGTCTTCTTCTGGCACTGGTCATTGTCTTCTTCTGGCACTGGTTATTGTCTTCTACTGGCACTGGTCATTGTCTTCTTCTGGCACTGGTCATTGTCTTCTTCTGGCACTGGTCATTGTCTTCTTCTGGCACTGGTCATGGTGTTCTACTGGCACTGGTCATTGTTTTCTTCTGGCACTGGTCATTGTTTTCTTCTGGCACTGGTCATGGTGTTCTACTGGCACTGGTCATTGTTTTCTTCTGGCACTGGTCAGGGTCTTCTACTGGCACTGGTCACTGTCTTCTTCTGGCACTGGTCATTGTCTTCTTCTGGCACTGGTCATTGTCTTCTTCTGGCACTGGTCATTGTCTTCTACTGGCACTGGTCAGGGTCTTCTACTGGCACTGGTCACTGTCTTCTTCTGGCACTGGTCATTGTCTTCTTCTGGCACTGGTCATTGTCTTCTTCTGGCACTGGTCATTGTCTTCTTCTGGCACTGGTCATTGTCTTCTTCTGGCACTGGTCATTGTCTTCTTCTGGCACTGGTCATTGTCTTCTTCTGGCACTGGTCATTGTCTTCTACTGGCACTGGTCAGGGTCTTCTACTGGCACTGGTCACTGTCTTCTTCTGGCACTGGTCACTGTCTTCTTCTGGCACTGGTCATTGTCTTTTTCTGGCACTGGTCATTGTCTTCTACTGGCACTGGTCATTGTCTTCTACTGGCACTGGTCATAGTCTTCTTCTGGCGCTGGTCAGGGTCATCTACTGGCACTGGTCATGGTCTTCTTCTGGCGCTGGTTAGGGTCTTCTACTGGCACTGGTCATGGTCTTCTACCTGTGCTGGTCAGGGTCTTCTACTGGCACTGGTCATGGTCTTCTACCTGTGCTGGTCAGGGTCTTTTTCTGGCACTGGTCATTGTCTTCTACTGGCACTGGTCATGGTCTTCTTCTGGCGCTGGTCAGGGTCATCTACTGGCACTGGTCATGGTCTTCTTCTGGCGCTGGTTAGGGTCTTCTACTGGCACTGGTCATGGTCTTCTACCTGTGCTGGTCAGGGTCTTCTACTGGCACTGGTCATGGTCTTCTACCTGTGCTGGTCAGGGTCTTTTTCTGGCACTGGTCATGGTATTCCATTGGCCCTTGTCATGCTCTTCTACTGGCACTGGTCATCGTCTTCTTCTGGAGCTCGTCAGGGTCTTCTACTGGCACTGATCACGGTCTTCTACTGGCAGTGGTCATGGTCTTCTACTGGCACTAGTCACAGACTTCTACTGGCATTAATCTGGCACTGGTCATGGTCTTCTTCTGGTGCTGGTCCTTGGATGACCTCACCGCATACCATGCCGCAGGTCTCAGCTCAGTCATTCAGTGATCAGAGACCACAGGGAGAGGATGTGTTCTTCTCCCCTTGGTCTCTGATGTGGCAGAGCTGCGTGCATCCAGCAAGAGAGAAGACGAGGATCGTGGAGGGGTATGACGGTTAAGGGGTTAATAAAGATGAGGTCACTAAGTATCTCTGTGTTTTTATTTCTAAACAATAATTTGTCTCTGGGTTGTGTCTTTTTTACTATTTATTTGAGATTATTAATGACCAAGTCTAACTTGGCCTGACATTAAGAATCCCAGGGCTTAATATCAGTTAACAATACATAGCTGGTGTTAACCCCTTATTACCCAGTATGCCACCCACCACTAGGGCCACTGGAAGAGCCTGGAAAAGCATCTGGAAATGGCTCTTATTACAAATGCACCATTTTTAGTGGCTGCTATTCTTTAGTGTGGGGGGACCTTAAAACAATGGGCCCTCACCCTGGTAAGAATACCAGCCCTCAGCTGCCTAGTTTTACCTTGGCTGGCAATTAAAAATAGGGTGCAGCCACACTCATTTTTTTGCTAGCCAAGGTAAAATTACAGAGTTCAGGGTGGCAGCTTGCAGCTGTCCGCTTTCATCAGGCTAGACTTAAAAATACTGCGAATCCCCACACTTTTTTTTAATCATTTATTTAACACCCTGTGACGGCAGGTTGGCTTGCGGTCGGGTGTGGCAGTGCGGTATTGCTGAATCTGGCACTTGCGGCGCTGCAAAAAAACCCGCTGCTAGCAAGGTTTTTTTGCTTGGCTGCAAGTGCTGGATTTGCGGGATTCGGCATTACCGCAAACCTCATAGAGAATGAATGAGGCTTGCCGGATCGGTGCCGCAAGTTGGCCGTTACGCAGTGGATCCGGCAGGTGCAGCGACATCTGCTGGATCTACTGCGAAATTGCAATACTGCTGATGTGAAAGGAGCCTAACATTGGTCAGAGATTTTCTCGCATTGCACTCATCTGATTTCAACGCCCGTGTGTCTGAGCCCTTAGTATGAATCTAAAAAAAGCCCTAGTGGTCAGTGTGAAAATTGCAAGTTCACTTGTTTCTCCTATTTAAAGGGACACTGTCACCAGGTTTTTGTCAACCCATCTGACAGCAGTATAATGTAGAGATAGAGACCCTGATTCCAGCGATGTGTCACTTACTGAGCTGCTTGCTGTAATTTTAATATAATTACTATTTTCCCTGCTTCATATTGAATATGCTGGACTATTTGATTAGTCCTATAATGTTAATCTCCAACTGATTAAACAGTGATTTTATGAAAACTACACTGAGCAGCCCAGTAAGTGACACATCGCTGGAATCAGGGTCTCTGTCTCTACATTATGCTGCTGTCAGATGAGATGGCAAAAACCTGGCGACAGTGTCCCTTTAATACAGCTTGTGATATGGATTTTAGACCCTTCTTTCTTCTCAGTTTTGTCCCTGACTTTCCTCTAACCCCTGTCCTCCCCGGTCTTCATACATGGTGATCCTCTCATGTCCGGCTCTGTATCTGACGACCTCGGGAGCGATGAGCTGCACTGGAGCCGTCACATTGGATCAATGCTGTGTCTGCGGGATGCATTCGTTACATTGCTGCCTGTAATCAATAATCTGGGGAGCGGTGATACATGTTATTGGCGGGGGGAAGGGATCGGAGGGTGGATGCTTGATGTGGGCACATCTGCACTGCAGCATCTGACTTTAGCACTCCGCAATATTCCATCTCCATAAACTTTCCTTTATGAGGCTCCAGACGTCGGAAGCTTTCAGACCTGGGGTTGGTTTTAGCTCTGCAGTTATCTGAGCTTTGTCTTCGTGGTTTTAGAACAATTCAGACGTTTCTTCCAGATTGGACCCTGGATTGTGATTAATATTTGAAGTGCTGACTTCACCTGGATGTGATGTAGGACGGGGACGTGGGGGTTACGGCCCTGGATTCAGCACATCGCGCTAAAATAGAAAACTGCAAAATTATAGAAAAGCCTCCAATGGACACATACAGGAGCATCTCAATGATTTACAATATCATCTAAAAGTGACTTTATTTCAGTAATTCAATACATAAAGTGAAACCCTAACATCCCTAAGCGGGTCCTTCCCCTCGTCAACTTCACGTGCTTAGGCCCTCAAATACAGGAGCAGCTCGATTAATTAGAATATCATCCAAAAGTGACTTTATTTCAGTAATTCAATACATAAAGTGAAACCCTAACATCCCTATGCGGGTCCTTCCCCCCGTCGCCTTCACGTGCCTAGGCCCTCAAATACAGGAGCATTTCAATTAATTAGAATATCATCAAAAAGTGACTTCATTTCAGCAATTCAATACATAAAGTGACACACATATATTATATAGAGTCATTACACACAGAGGGATCTATTTCACACTCACCTGCGTATGCACCCTAAGCTACCCTAACATCCCTTTATGGGTCCTTCCCCTCGTCACCTTCACGTGCCTAGGCCCTCAAATACAGGAGCAGCTCGATTAATTAGAATATCATCCAAAAGTGACTTTATTTCAGTAATTCAATACATAAAGTGAAACCCTAACATCCCTATGCGGGTCCTTCCCCCCGTCGCCTTCACGTGCCTAGGCCCTCAAATACAGGAGCATTTCAATTAATTAGAATATCATCAAAAAGTGACTTCATTTCAGCAATTCAATACATAAAGTGACACACATATATTATATAGAGTCATTACACACAGAGGGATCTATTTCACACTCACCTGCGTATGCACCCTAAGCTACCCTAACATCCCTATATGGGTCCTTCCCCTCGTCACCTTCACATGCCTAGGCCCTCAAATACAGGAGCAGCTCGATTAATTAGAATATCATCCAAAAGTGACTTTATTTCAGTAATTCAATACATAAAGTGAAACCCTAACATCCCTATGCGGGTCCTTCCCCCCGTCACCTTCACGTGCCTAGGCCCTCAAATGCAGGAGCATTTCAATTAATTAGAATATCATCATAAAGTGACTTCATTTCAGCAATTCAATACATAAAGTGACACACATATATTATATAGAGTCATTACACACAGAGGGATCTACTTCACACTCACCTGCGTATGCACCCTAAGCTACCCTAACATCCCTATATGGGTCCCTCCCCCTGTCGCCTTTACGTGCCTAGGCCCTCAAATACAGGAGCATTTCAATTAATTAGAATATCATCAAAAAGTGACTTTATTTCAGTAATTCAATACAGAAAGTGAAACTCTAACATCCCTATGCAGGTCCTTCCCCCCATCGTCTTCACGTGCCTAGAACCCTCAAATACAGGAGCATCTCAATAAATTAGAATATCATCAAAAAGTGACTTTATTTCAGTAATTCAATACAGAAAGTCAAACCCTAACATCCCTAAGCGGGTCCTTCCCCCTGTCACCTTCACGTGCCTAGGCCCTCAAATACAGGAGCATTTCAATTAATTAGAATATCATCAAAAAGTGACTTTATTTCAGTAATTCAATACATAAAGTGACCACATATATTATATAGAGTCATTACACACAGAGGGATCTATCTATTTCACACTCACCTGAGTATGCACCCTAAGCTACCCTAACATCCCTATGTGAGTCCTTTCCCCCCGTCTTCTTCACGTGCCTACGTCCTCAAATACAGGAGCAGCTGAATGAATGAGAATATTATCAAAAAGTGACTTTATTTCAGTAATTCAATACAGAAAGTCAAACCCTAACATCCCTATGCGGGTCCTTCCCCACGTCGCCTTCACGTGCCTAGGCCCTCAAATACAGGAGCATCTCAATTAATTAGAATATCATCAAAAAGTGACTTTATTTCAGTAATTCAATACATAAAGTGACACACATCTATTATATAGACACATTACACACAGAGGGATCTATTTCACACTCACCTGACTATGCACCCCCTAACATCCCTATGTGAGTCCTTCCCCCCCGTCTTCTTCACGTGCCTACGCCCTCAAATACAGGAGAAGCTGAATGAATGAGAATATTATCAAAAAGTGACTTTATTTCAGTAATTCAATACAGAAAGTCAAACCCTAACATCCCTAAGCGGGTCCTTCCCCTTGTCACCTTCACGTGCCTAGGCCCTCAAATACAGGAGCATCTCAATGAATTAGAATACCATCAAAAAGTGACTTTATATCAGTAATTCAATACATAAAGTGACACACATCTATTATATAGAGTCATTACACACAGAGGGATCTATTTTACACTCACCTAAGTATGCACCCTAAGCTACCCTAACATCCCTATGTGGGTCCTTCCCCCCATCGCCTTCATGTGCCTAGGCCCTCAAGTACAGCTGCATCTCAATGAATTAGAATATCATCAAAAAGTGACTTTATTTTAATAATTCAATAAATAAAGTGAAACACATATTACAGTATATAGAGTCATTACACACAGAGGAATCTATTTCATGTGTTTCTTTCTGTTAATTTTGATGATTAATGAAAATCCAAAAAGTAGGGAGGATGAAGGGTCTGAGAGATAGAATATGACCTAAATAGGGATCAGAGGCTTCACCTTGTGTGGTTGTGAGAGTCACAACCACTATAAAAGCAGATCACGGCTGCTGCAGTCCCCAGCAGGTTCATCTAGAGGAGGGAGGATGAAGGGTTAAACACCGCGCTGCCGTATTCCACCAATACTGATCTATTAGTCATTGTGTTTCAGGTCTCCCAGAAATGCCCTGATATATGGCAACATGATATTGATTTGTTCTGAGGAAGGGGCCAGGATAAACAGCATTTCAAAATGCAAACAATTTGCAAATCAATTTTCACAAAAAAAATCATTTTACATTCTGCAGGAGATTGCATTTGACTGAGAAAGCTCACATGACTCCAGAATGCCTATCACATGGTATAGAACAGCCAATAAGGATGAAGCCTGTATAAAAGTCGTTGTTGGGAATGCAGCTGACGCTTCTGACTGAATGTGGATAGTGAGGAGTTATCACAGCTCTCCGTATAGCTATAGATTTAGAGAGAGAAAGACATAAAACAGATTTTTTTGGGGGAAGAGGTAGAAATAAAATGATTATTTTGGTAGTCTCTTACATTTTGATCCCTGTATACTTTAGATCATGCATAACATCACTGCAACAAACATGAGTGCATGGGTTAAAAACATATAGAGTATATAATGTAGCACTACATATAAGCAATGCACAGAGGGCAGTAAGAGTAATGGGAATGGTCATAGCCCGAGGGGTGCATAGGGAAAAGAGGATGTATCAAGGTCCTGGTGCCCCAGAGGGCCCAAGAGTCAGTTGTGTTCATGTATGAATAGCACAGCATTGATGGTGAGGCTTAGGCTGGTGTCACTAAATCCCCTGCAACTGTAAAACGGGATGCACCCGGCACCAGTATTATCACTCATCCATCTCATCAGGCTGTACACCTTTTTTTGATGGATCCAGTGGAAAATGATACGCCCCATAGGGATCGTGTCATTTCAAACTGGGTTTGGGGCATGCTCCATCAAATAACCCGGATACAGCAGGATCCAGATGACCCCAGATCTGGTTTCAATAGAGCACAGTGACATAAGAAAAGAGAGAACCCCCTTCTACAGAGATCATAGGATAGATGGGGGATCAGAAGTGTAACAAGGCGCCAGCAGGGACCAGGGGAAGGGCAGCACTAGAATTACTCACCTTCCACCACCAACATCCTTTTCCAGTGGCGAAAAATATGCCGGCACCTCCGATGTTTCTTAATACATCTCTATTTGAGCTTCGTCTTGATTTTGTTCTGGCCTTATTCTAGCCTTGTTCTGCTCTCATTCTGCCATCGTTCTGGCCTTGTTCTGGCCTTGTTCTGCTCTCATTCTGCCATCGTTCTGGTCTTGTCCTGGTCTTGTTCTGCTCTCATTCTGCCATCGTTCTGGCCTTGTTCTGGCCTTGTTCTGCTCTCATTCTGCCATCGTTCTGGTCTTGTCCTGGTCTTGTTCTCTCTTCATTCCAGCTTCAGTCTGGTCTTGTTCTGACCTAGTTTTGGCCTCGATCTGGCCTCATTCTGCCCTTATTCTGGCCTCACTCTGTACTCATTCTGCCCTTGTTCTGGCCTTCTTCTTTCAAGTTCTGCTTTTCATTTTGCCCTTATTCTACCCTCGTTACGCCCTCATACTGGCCTTGCTCTGCTCTTGTCCTGGTCTCATCCTCATCATTCTGGGCTTGTTTGGATCTTACTCTAGCCTATTTCTGGTCTCATTCTGGCCTCATCTCCAGATCTCATTCTGGTCTCATTCTGGCCTCATCCAGATCTTATTCTGGTCTCATCCTGGCCTCATTCAGATCTCATTCTGGTCTCATTCTAGCCTCATCCAGATCTCATTCTGGTCTCATTCTGGCCTCATCCAGATCTCATTCTGGTCTCATCTGGCCTCATCCAGATCTCATTCTGGTCTCATTCTGGCCTCATCCAGATCTCATTCTGGTCTCATTCTAGCCTCATCCAGATCTCATTTTGGTCTCATTCTAGCCTCATCCAGATCTCATTCTGGCCTTGTTCCTTCCTTATTATGGCTGAATTCTGGCCTCTTTCTAGCCTTGTTCTGTTTTCATAGAGATGCATTGAGCTCTTGTGATGGAACTTGTGACTTCCAGCCTTTTACAAGTTACAGGCACAGGAAGTCACCACTGTACCAGAGCAGCGCCACTAAAGGTGAAGACGCTGGAAAGTGCGTATTAGACGGGGGAAGGGGCTTACATTTAAAGTGTCACTCCAGCACTGAAAAAAATGAATATTGTGTAGTGTTTCTTAAGCCAGTTGGGTATTGATATTTGCTATATTTTGCCATTTTCTACTTTGACCACATTTTTTACTACCTTGGAAACCCCTTGTAACAGGCCCCCTAATTATTATGTGCTATATATTGCATGACTTTCTCTAAAGTGGCATAGGGGCCCATGATTCCCAATAATATCCAATGCCTGATACCCCTATACACCCTGTACCATGCCTCTGCTGCTGCTGCCCCTTATGAGACTGGTTGATGTCTGACTGTAGCTACAATGACTCTTCTTTGCCACTGAAGTGTAAGATGGACATATTGCCCGCATTGTCCCTTGAAGACACCTATGTTATTGCTGTTATATATAATGTATAATGAGATAAGTGTAGGTAAAGTGCAATATAAATTGTGACGTGTTAATGCAGCTGAGAATATCTTGTGCCAGAAAATAGGACAAGATAGAGTTAATGTTTGCCAATAGCCCAGTTTCCTGTCAGATAGGGCCCAGCTTGCAGTAAAGACAGACCTATGGTCTGGCTATAGAACAGAGCCACATGATATTGGTGTCACTAGAGGGAGAGATGAAGGTCACAGAAAGGATGATCCTGGACATAGAGGGAAGAATGGACCAAGCTAAAGAGTGATGAACAGCTGATGGGTCCTAGTAAAGTACGCTCAGCCCCCCACTTTATAACTTTTAAGGTAACGTTCAGTGTTGTCATGCAATGGAAAAGATTGCTCTTGATGAAGTGGTGGCCTCCAACTCTACGTTGTACAAGATCTGGTACTGGCCAGCCGAAGTCAATGGTATTATGCCACGCAACCAGCCAAGACCCTGTCTTGCATGTAACGTGTCGGTGCACAACACATGGGTACCTTGCCTATAGCTCCACGTGACAATATGACCATATATACTACACAATAAGGCACTAGCTCCTAGAACTTTCAGTGTTTTTGCTGACCATGATCGATCCCTAATGCATTGTTTTTTTTCTCCCTTTTTTTCCGGCAGACGCCCATTACATAACGTGCAGAATCCAAGAATGTGCGGAGACGACGAGGAGCGGCCCTTTCTCCCGCTTTATTGATACCAATTCCTTGGTGGTACAAGATGAATACGTCTTCATTCAGGTAAGAGCAGAACACAGGGACATCATTAAATCATCCATCATCAAGTGATTTCTCCAAACCCTAAAGACTCCCCGTCCCCCTGCAGAGGGCATCTGTAGTCACCGGAGTGGAACATATTCTGAGTATTAATGTTTCTTCGTCTTCGTCAATACGGCTGTGGGAAGGGACGCGGCGGAGAGGGAAGACGTGGGGTTATGGAGGAAGAAAAACGCTTTATTCAGCCTTGTTGGATGAAATCACTGCTTTCAATCCTAAGAAAAGCGTCAGCGGGGAGGTCTCCTCCGCACCACACAGCCCCCTCCACCTGCAAACACCACTTAGAGACGGCGGCGCTCTACGCTTCATTATCATAGTTATTGAATGCTGTTTTCCAATCTATAAATGCCAAGAGGTACAACTGGGAAAATGCCGAATTATTGCTGGATGTGAGGTGTGAGGCGATGACCATGGACTCAAGACTTTGGCCATGTAGAGCGCCGTCAACGGCTCTAAGGGATGTAGACCTTTTCGGTTACATCAATTTTATTGTTCCTTTTTATTAGATATTTTCTTGCTCGTTAGTTTAAAGATGTGGGAGCCACAGTCCACACTATACATGCCATGCTCATCCACACTCTGGAGACGTGTGGGCTGGATACTATGTATACCTAAGGCCTGGCATGAGATTGGTACTTTGGTAAAGTGATCATTCCATTACTCTCGTTAGTGTCTCAACGACCTCAATTAAGCCAGTGTTCTCCCAGCCATTAGTCCCATTATGTGGATGGTGATAGTAGATCCAGTAGATCTGTCACCACAGGGGTCCTAACTTCCAGTCCCTGGTGAAGAGTCACGGCCTCCATAGTCAGTTTTGCGCTTTTGGGCTCCAGCCTGGGGGGCGGCTTGGGCTACCTAAGGTACTGACGAGGAACTAAGGGGTTGTTGCCAGCTGGAACTGGATACACCGGCTATGGTCGTGGTATCTGTCATCTGGCGGAGCATAGCTGACTAAACTGGCGGGAAATACATAAGATGTGGGCCAACCAAAAGTTGTGAGACATTAGATATCACCTGGTGCGGGAGCTGTCCCGGTATGGTGTTTCATGGACTGGGTGCATCTCATTTTGGCTATCTACCCGGAGTTACTCATCAAGTGTAGACGGAAGAAATAAAAACTACCGTAACTGCATCGTTAACCCTCCTAGGTGATTAATATAACACACAACCTCAGATCTTCACATGTAAGTTGGAGTTCATGAGTTTCGAATATGGCCTCTGAATATGAGTGTGTTGTATATGAATATCAATGTTGGAGAAGAATGTTAGATACAGGTTATGCATACTGATGTTGCATACAAATATTACAGGATATGGGCGGTAAATCTATTGGGTGTGTTGGGTGTGCTGGATATAGGTTTTGGATATGTTGTTGTATATGGTGTAGGATATTGGTGTTGGTTTTGGTGTTAGATATGAGATTTGAGCAATGGTGTTGGGAATTGGTCTTGGAAATGGTGTTGGATATGAGTTTTGGATATGGCTGTTGGGAATTGGTCTTGGAAATGGTTTTGACTCTGGACAGTGGGGTGTCCACTCTCATTCGTTTCATAAAGTGTTGAGCGAGCATCATGATGTTCGAGTGCTCGGTACTTGAAACAAGCAGTTGGACGCTCGGACGGGTGCAACTTGTGGAATGGAAGTCAATGGAGAACTTAAGAAGATCTTATGGAAAAATACTTGAGTTCCCCATTGACTTCCATTATACTTGGTACACAAGTCACACCCAACCAAGCATCCAACTGCTCATTTTGAGTACCGAGCACCCGGACATGGTAGTGCCCGATAATCACTCATCGTGATTAGGGATGAGCGAGTATACTCGCTACTGTTCGGAACTCGCCGAATAGTAGCGGTATTAGGGTACTCGCTACTCTCCGAGTATCTTATGATTACTCTGGAGTAGCGACTAGTCCATTCACTTTTCCAGTGTATCTACAGATACACTGCGAAAGTAGCCTAAAAGTGAATAAAAGTTGTTAAAAATAATAAAATGACATACTCACCTGTCCGACGCCTGCACCGGGACCGTCCCAGAAGACCTGTGATCACCGGACGGCAAGGACCTGTGACTTCCAGCCAATCAGATGGCCGGTAGCGATCTGGCCAATCAGATGGCGAGACGTCACAACCACGTGATCGGTAGCGCCCACCTGATTGGCCAGATTGCAAGGTCCTAGGTGTACTGCCAGGACCTTGCAAACTGGCCAATCAGGTGGCCGCTAGCGATCTCGCCATCTGATTGGCCAGATCGCTACCGGCCATCTGATTGGCTGGAAGTCACAGGTCCTTGTCGTCCGGTGATCGCAGGTCTTCTGGGACGGTCCCGGTGCAGGCGTCAGATAGGTGAGTATGTAATTTTATTATTTTTAACAACTTTTATTCACTTTTAGGGTACTTTCGCAAAGTAATCGGACTCGCTATACTCGCAACGAGTACCGAGTACCGCTACCTACTCGTTGCGACTGTATAGCGAGTACGAATATTGCGGTACTCGCTCATCCCTAATTATGATCACTAACATCTCCAACTTCTCCACTCTATGGAAATCCTCTCGGACCGTGACTTGTCCAACAAGTTGTTTTAATGCCTGTGAAGTAAATTTGGTGCCCGGTCACCTGCGATGCTCATCCTGTGCTCCTGACTCCATTGAGCGAAGAGGAAATGGAATGATATCTGTGTTCAAGCTTGGACTAGGTGTGATCAGCAGGAGATCTATGTAAAACTCTACAATGATCTCTTATCAGTCGGTTCTATATTACGTTGACAAGGTGATAGTAGGAAGATATAAGGAGCAATAATAAAAGCTCGCCCCCTGCTGATTGGGATAATGCAAATTTTGTTTTTGAGCTTTTCTTTATAGTGATACATTAATGTCAGAATCCACCTATGCGGCAACGGTGAAAGTCTGTTACACCAAAGTTCTGTTATTTCATCTCTCGTCTTATCGGAAAGCAAAATATATATGATAAACTCAATATTTGTAACCTCCTGGACTTCTCAGCCGGACCTCATGTCTCGTTCTTCCTTTCATCAATTCTTTATCCTTCCTCTTGGATAAAGTGAAACATTTTACGGAGGAGATACAGGAGTATCTCAATGAATGAGAATATCATCAAAAAGTGACTTTATTTCAGTAATTCAATACATAAAGTGACCACATCTATTATATAGAGTCATTACACACAGAGGGATCTATGTCATGTGTTTATTTATGTTAATGTTGATGATGAATGAAAACCCAAAGGTCATTATCTCAGAGAATTAAAGTAGGGAGGATGAAGGGTCTGAGAGATAAAATATGACCTAAATAGGTATCAGAGGCTTCACCTTGTGTGGTTGTGAGAGTCACAACCACTATAAAAGCAGATCACGGCTGCTGCAGTCCCCAGCGTGGTGCATATAGAGGAGGGAGGGTGAAGGGTTAAACACCAGACATCAAAGGATCAATATAATATTGATTTATTTCAGGTTTCCCAGAAACATGGCAATATAATATTGATTTGTCCTGAGGAAGCAGCCAGGGAGGCCTGAAATGGTCACTTTACACACACCAACTTCTATGTCCAACTTCTGAACAACTTACTGGTTGCAGTGAAATCATGGACACATTGTTCCATTTTGTGGCTGTGTACAAATGGAACAATGTGTCCATGATTTCACTGCAACCAGTAAGTTGTTCAGAAGTTGGACACAGAAGTTGGTGTGTGTAAAGCGGCCCAAACACTTTTTCTAGTGAAGGGGAGTGGTCACAAAATACTACACCTGAGATTACGGCTAGCCAGATATGAAAGATTCCTAAACTCCTGCAGCAATAAAAGAAATACCAGTTGTAGACATAGCATCAATAAGGCTTGCCAGAGGTCTCCCTAGGGTGAGACACACAAGTCACACCATCCCAGCCTCTTAAAGTGCCATCTGATTACCACAACTACATTCACTTATCTGAATCTAGTCCTTACCTTTGCAAAATGTAAAGGAGTTGTGCAGAATAAGTAAAAAACAGCGCCACCCTTGTCTACAGGCTGTGCCTGGTACTGCAGGTCAGTCATATATACTTTAATTGGATTGACACAAGGGGCTGGAGTACTGCAGTTCTATTAATCCTGGTGTCAGATTAACTGATGTATAATGGAGGATCACATACCCGTCTGCAATGTCTTAAGGATGTCCCGTAATGCAAACCTGCTACATAAGAAAACTAAAGGAAAGTTACAGAAAGTTTAGATGCTACAAAAAGAAAATAACATAGGATACATTATATTCAGAAACAGTTTTCTTCTTCCCTTCATTTTTATAAACATATTTTAGTCGGAATATTTATCTCTGATTTCAAAGCGTGGATGCTCGGCTCGGCAGCCGCGGTGATCAAAGTGCAAAAACCGGAGATGAAACATGACGTGACCTTCTCTCCCCGCAGATCGCACCGCAGCACTTGTTCCCTTTCATCCGGACTTCTCTGCAGTCAGAAGTAATTGCCGCCGTTACGTTCCTGGGAAATTGCTGCACTGACGCCCAAATTTTCATGGCAACATTTAACAGGCGGGAAGTGAACGGATTCCGGGGAGAAAGTCTCATTTCTGGAGCGCAGGAGATCAGAAGGGGGAGGCTAAAGAAAGACGGATAAAATGGGGAGCAAGCTCCGATACAGGCGATGTCCCCACGCTAAATACTCAATGCCCCGGAGAATATTCACCCCTCCTACGTCTAACCTATAACGAGGCTGTTAATGGAAAGACTCTAATGCTAAAATGTATCAATGCACTCAAATATCTACATCCATTGCAGCTCATTGATACAAAATAGGGAGTGAATACTTGTGCATCAGCCTAGGAGTCATTATCATTGTGTATAGATCTTTGCCAGGCTTTCTAGTTACACATCATGTGGACCAACTAGAGAGTTCACGTGGACCGCCATGCCGTGCTCCGAAACCCCCACGTGTTAGTGCACCTCCTCTCTTCTCAAAGGCACCAAACACTGATCCTTTCTCCAGGACCCTGTATCCATCACATGTATGTAATTACTACTAGGACTACCAATTCTTATATTCCCCGTTAAATTATTACACCCTGTGCACATCTCCTGTGCTGCTGCTGTTCCAGTGCGGTCGTTAATCGCGGCTTGGGGCTCATGCGACATTGTGATGTCATGCGAGCCCCGCGTCCAGTCACTGCCGGATTCCTTCTCCCAGTTTTTGGACCAAACAAGCTGTCAACAGGAAGTGGATGACAGGTACAGCGCTCAACATGCTGCTAGCGCCCACTTCCTGTTCCTAGCTCTCACTTCCTGAT
The DNA here is from genome assembly GCA_033576535.1 of Allobates femoralis. NCBI lineage: Eukaryota > Metazoa > Chordata > Amphibia > Anura > Aromobatidae > Allobates > Allobates femoralis. The sequence continues at coordinate 949,725 of JARQOC010000006.1, read as the reverse complement.
GCTAGCTCTCACTTCCTGTTGCTAGCACTCACTTCCTGTTGCTAGCACTCACTTCCTGTTGCTAGCGCTCACTTCAGGTTGCTGGCCTCGGTTCCTGTTGCTAGCTCTCACTTTCTGTTACTAGTTCTCACTTCCTGTTGCTAGCGCTCACTTCCTTTTGCTAGCGCTCACTTCCTGTTGCTAGCACTCACTTCGTTTTGCTAGCGCTCACTTCCTCTTGCTAGTGCTCACTTTCTGTTGCTAGCGCTCACTTCCTTTAGCTAGCACTCACTCCCTGTTGCTAGCGCTCACTTCCTTTAGCTAGCACTCACTTCCTGTTGCTATCGCTCACTTCCTTTTGGTAGCGCTCACTTCCTCTTGCTAGTGCTCACTTTCTGTTGCTAGCACTCACTTCCTGTTGCTAGTGCTCACTTCCTGTTGCTAAGACTCACTTCCTCGTGCTGACCTTGCTTCTGTTGCTGGCCTTGCTTCCTGTTGCTAGCATTCACTTCCTGTTGCTAGCACTCACTTCCTGTTACTGGTCCTGCTTCCTGTTGCTAGCTCTCACTTCCTGTTGCTAGCACTCACTTCCTGTTACTGGCCTTGCTTCCTGTTGCTAGCTCTCACTTCCTTTAGCTAGCACTCACTTCCTGTTGCTATCGCTCACTTCCTTTTGGTAGCGCTCACTTCCTCTTGCTAGTGCTCACTTTCTGTTGCTAGCACACACTTCCTGTTGCTAGCACTCTCTTCCTTCCAATTCATTGGACGACTGCGGCACACTCCTTCTTTATTTCAAATAGGAAAAAGCTGGTTGATAGCGTTCACTTCCTGTTGCTAGCACTCACTCCCTGTTGCTAGCGCTCACTTCCTGTTGCTAGCACTCACTTCCTGTTGCTAGCACTCACTTCGTTTTGCTAGCGCTCACTTCCTCTTGCTAGTGCTCACTTTCTGTTGCTAGCGCTCACTTCCTTTAGCTAGCACGCACTTCCTGTTGCTATCGCTCACTTCCTTTTGGTAGCGCTCACTTCCTCTTGCTAGTGCTCACTTTCTGTTGCTAGCACTCACTTCCTGTTGCTAGTGCTCACTTCCTGTTGCTAAGACTCACTTCCTCGTGCTGACCTTGCTTCTGTTGCTAGCACTCACTTCCTGTTACTGGCCTTGCTTCCTGTTGGTAGCACTCACTTCCTGTTGCTAGCACTCACTTCCTGTTACTGGTCTTGCTTCCTGTTGCTAGCTCTCACTTCCTGTTGCTAGCACACACTTCCTGTTACTGGCCTTGCTTCCTGTTGCTAGCTCTTGCTTCCTGTTGCTAGCACACACTTCCTGTTGCTAGCACTCTCTTCCTTCCAATTCATAAGACGACTGCGGCACACTCCAGGAAAATAAAACTCCTTCTTTATTTCAAATAGGAAAAAGCTGGTGCACTACACCAGATCAGTGTGAGAGGTGATCGAGAAAGCTAGTGTATAGACAACAGCTGTTTTGCATGCTTGTGCTTCAACAGGTCCAAAGTAGATCATCTGCCCAGTTCTCTCTATGAATGCAGTGGTGCCCACATATACTATCACCCTCTTGTAGAACTCACTTCCTGTTACTAGCGCTCACTCTCTGTTGCTAGTGCTCATTTCCTGTTGCTAGCGCTCACTTCCTATTGCTAATGCTTACTCCCTGTTGCTAGCAGTCACTTCCTGCTGCTAGGACTCATTTACTGTTCCTAGCACTTGCTGTTGATAGCGTTCACTTCCTGTTGCTAGCACTCACTCCCTGTTGCTAGCGCTCACTTCCTGTTGCTAGCACTCACTTCCTGTTGCTAGCACTCACTTCGTTTTGCTAGCGCTCACTTCCTCTTGCTAGTGCTCACTTTCTGTTGCTAGCGCTCACTTCCTTTAGCTAGCACTCACTTCCTGTTGCTATCGCTCACTTCCTTTTGGTAGCGCTCACTTCCTCTTGCTAGTGCTCACTTTCTGTTGCTAGCACTCACTTCCTGTTGCTAGTGCTCATTCTGTTGCTAAGACTCACTTCCTCGTGCTGACCTTGCTTCTGTTGCTAGCACTCACTTCTGTTAACTGGCCTTGCTTCCTGTTGGTAGCACTCACTCCTGTGCTAGCACTCACTTCCTGTTACTGGTCTTGCTTCCTGTTGCTAGCTCTCACTCCTGTTGCTAGCACACACTTCCTGTTACTGGCCTGCTTCCTGTTGCTAGCTCTTGTTCCTGTTGCTAGCACACACTTCCTGTTGCTAATGCTACACTTCCTGTTGCTAGCAGTCACTTCCTGCTGCTAGGACTCACTTCACTGTTCCTAGCACTTCCTGTTGATAGCATTCACTTCTGTTGCTAGCACACACTTCCTGTTGCTAGCAGTCTCTTCTTCCAATTCATAAGACGACTGCGGCACACTCCAGGAAAATAAAACTCCTTCTTTATTCAAATAGGAAAAAGCTGGTGCACTACACCAGATCAGTGTGAGGGTGATCGAGAAAGCTAGTGTATAGACAACAGCTGTTTGCATGCTTTTTGCTTCCAACAGGTCCAAAGTAGATCATCTGCCCATTCTCTCTATGAATGCAGTGGTGCCCAATATACTATCACCCTCTTGTAACTCACTTCCTGTTACTAGCGCCACTCTCTGTTGCTAGTGCTCATTCCTGTTGCTAGCGCTCACTTCCTATTGCTAATGCTCACTTCCTGTTTGCTAGCAGTCACTTCTGCTGCTAAACTCACTTCCTGTTCCTAGCACTTCCTGTTGATAGCATTCACTTCCTGTTGCTAGCACACACTTCCTGTGCTAGCAGTCTCTTCCTTCAATTCATAAGACGACTGCGGCACACTCCAGGAAAATAAAACTCCTTCTTTATTTCAAATAGGAAAAAGCTGGTGCACTACACCGATCAGTGTGAGGGTGATCGAGAAAGCTAGTGTATAGACAACAGCTGTTTTGCATGTTTGTGCTTCAAAAGGTCCAAAGTAGATCATCTGCCCAGTTCTCCTATGAATGCAGTGGTGCCCACAATACTATCACCCTCTTGTAGAACTCACTTCCTGTTACTAGCGCTCACTCTCTCTTGCTAGTCTCATTTCTGTTGCTAGCGCTCACTTCCTATTGCTAATGCTCACTTCCTGTTGCTAGCAGTCACTTCCTGCTGCTAGGACTCACTTCCTGTTGCTAGTGTTCACTTCCTGTTCCTAGCACTCCTGTTGATAGCGTCACTTCCCTGTTGCTAGGGCTCACTTCTGTTGCTAGCGCTCACTTCTGTTGCTAGCACTCACTTCCTGTGCTAGCATTCACTTCCTTTGCTATCACTAACTTCCTGTGCTAGCAATCACTTCCTGTTGCTAGCAATCACTTCCTGTTGCTAGCTCTGTTGCTTGCACTCACTTCTGGTTGCTAGCACTAACTTCCTGTTGCTAGCACTAACTTCCTGTTGCTGCCATTCTCTTCCTGTTGAATTGGTCATTTGGTCCGAAGGCAGGGAGAAGGAAGCTTGGGTGATTGGACGTGAGCTCATGTGGGTCACAATATCATGTGAGTGCTGAAATGACGGTACCATGGGAGGTGAGTACTGGTCTATTATTTTAACAGAGAAACAATTGGAGTCAGGAAGGGTTGTGCATTAGTGGAAAACCTTATGTACCTTTACACGCCGTTACAGAAGGTTAGAAACAACCGGGTGTCTCACGTGCACGAGCACGTACCAACAGTTGAAACGGCACCCGATACCGCCTTTACACGCCGCTACAAGGTGCGCTACAGGAGGTTAATCTATCTCTGGATGCACGCCGGGTGCTCAAGTTACCTTCTGTAGAGCACCGTCCCTCATTTACACGCCGCTACAGAAGCTAATATGGGAGGATCTGGGGCAGGGACAGCACATAGGCGTAGCCAGAGTTGTGGATTACGAGACGCTCGTACGGTGATTGGACAATACAAACATCATTGATTGGCAGCAGGCAGAAGGCTGGCTAATACATCATGTTATTGCAAATGTGTAGTGTGACTGGTCAGCTCCTTAAATATGCCGCCCTGTGCAGCGACAACCAATCATAACGCAGAGCTTTCCTCCATGATCGTGAAGGGGGCGTATCCGGAGGCTGTGTCACGCCCAGGGAGTCACTAGGTGTCGAAAAAAAATTCCTGTACCTCATTTAGACGCCGTACCATCGGGTTGAAACCAAGCTGTTTTGAGCACTGCTCTGAAACAGGTGTCGACAGTGACGGTGGCAGCAACCCTGAAATTCACACCGTACTCGGGTTGTTTTGACGGTACAAGATACATTGTCTCGACACCCGGTTGTTCTAACCTTCTGTAGTGGCGTGTAAAGGTACCATGAATGTACATTTTTGTTTTAGAAAGGAATCGTCCAATCTGCCAGTTTTGTCCTTGGGTCAATAGTTTGTGCACCCTATACTTCTTCGCAAGGCTTTGGAATAGTTTCATGTATTGGTGAGAAAAACGTATTTATAATCTCGTCTCAGTGTTGTTTTACGTCACATGGTTACAGAAGTTTTTAAATAAGTAAATAGTTACATAGATGGAAAAAAGACTTAGGTCCTCAGTTCAACCCTTCTCACCAATTATACATACTCTGTCACTGAATTATCCGTAACCCACATTTGCATTTATAGTTCCTCTGTCACGCCCGATTGGTCATAAATGCAACTTTTTGCTCTGGTTGTGTAATTATTTTGTTTGCATTTTTGCAAATTTTGGTTAAAAGTAGAAGGAATTTGTAGGCACCATTAATTAGACAATGAATTTGTTGGACTGGGATACTATGGCAATATCCTCCACCAGGGCTGAGCTAAACTACATCACTGATAGCAATAAAAAGTTAAACTACCGGTATACAGAAAGAAAAATGTATATATTCTTTTCAAAGCTGCGATCTTCTGAACCCTTTGGTTCAGTTTTATGGAAAGATGCAGTGTAATTTGTTTATTAACTATTTCTGTGCTGAAGAGTCAAGTAGTCGGTCCTAATCAGTGATCACTAGTAGGACCGCCCACTAGACTCCTATGCAAAGACTGTCACATGCTTAGATTGCGCTGACTTGCTGGATGCTCTGTGTGTGTTGTTCTGCATTTCTATAAGAGTTGCATGAGGTATAGTTGTGAAGTTTGGTCCTGACTTACCTCTTGTGTTGTACTCCAGAGCTGCACTCATGAGGTTTAGGTGTCTGGGAAGCCGTTGCTGTTGTTAGCTAAGCAGGGTGTGTATTGGCTAGTACCGGTATGGAGACCGGCTGCTGGTTGTGCTGAACTCACACTGGTTCTGTTGGCAGCTTAAGCAGGTGGTGGCTGGGCTAGTCCCGGTGTGGGAGACCGGCTGGGAAACCTGTTCTGTTGGGCACCAGACATTGGTAGCCTATGAGCCACTTTCAAACACATTAGTCGGAAGTTCCGTTGTCGAAGCGTGACATTATCAGCGGCCCAAACTTTTTCTTTGAGTCATTATGTCTCAGACTGCCTCAACTGATGCTTTTTCTAGCCTGATGCAGACCATCTCCGAGGAGATAACTGGTCGGAGTTATGGAGATGGGCAACTGACACCCAGTGGAACGACCCAGCCCTCCGGAGTAGTTCTGCTTGGGTTTGTCAGCTAGATTGCAAAACACCCTGGTTCAGTTTATGGCACCTGAGTCATTGGAGGCTGCGATGTCCCTAGCCATACGGGTTGACAGACCCCTGAGGGAGAGATCGAGACCTACTATGTCTCCTGTACCTATCCCTGCTGAGGAGACTATACCCGATGAAATCATGTAGTAGGTTCTCGTGTTAAACCTCTTGTGGCTACTGATCACCAAATGGGAGGAGCTTATTTTTTCTGTGGCAAATCAGACCATTTTATTAAGGTTTGTCCACTGCGCTCCAAGACCACGCAGTCTCAGAAGCAGCCTACATCGGGCCGTTCAGAAGGAGACGACCAGAGAGTTTATCTTTCCTTCCTTGCTAAGTCTCCATTCACACTGTCTGCCAGGGTGGTGGTAGATGGTAAAACCGAGACTGTGCCAGTTCTGGTCGATAGCGGAGCGGGGGTCAATTTGATGGACTCTCGCTTTGCTCAGGCTCATGGTCTCACCAGCAGTGCTTTAGTGAGTCCCATTCCCAGGGCCGGCGTCAGCACCCGGCATACCCGGGCAAGTGCCGGGGCCCTGAACAGCTGGGGAAGGGATCCACTGGCCATCAGGGACAAGCAGCCCTGTTAACAAGGGGCACATCAGGCAGACTCAGCTCCCAGTGCACATGGCTAATTTGCATGTGATGTAGATTAGCCTGTGCAGGAGTTTCCTCCTTTGCCTACTGTAGCAGAGTGATGAGTCATCACCCTGCACCTATCACATGCTGCAGGAAGGAGGAAGCTCCACAGTCCCGGGAGCTGCTGCTATAAGGATGTGGTGGGGAAGAATCTGAGGAGGACACGGCCCCGGGGGAGCGGATGGAAGGTGAGTATGATCAGTTTGGTTTTTTTTTTTACTGTGTGCAGCAGAATGGGGGATTATGTTTACCATGGAGGCTGTGCTGGGGTATATACAGGCTGTGCTGACTGTATATAGAGTCTGTGCTAACTGTATATAGAGTCTGTGCTGACTGTATATAGAGTCTGTGCTGATTGTATATAGAGTCTGTGCTGACTGTATATAGAGTTGTGCTGACTGTATATAGAGTCTGTGCTGACTGTATATAGAGTCTGTGCTGACTGTATATAGAGGCTGTGCTGACTGTATATAGAGGCTGTGCTGACTGTATATAGAGGCTGTGCTGACTGTATATAGAGGCTGTGCTGATGATATAGGCTTTGTGGGTATACAGAGGCTGTACTGGGGAATAAGAGGCTGTACTGGGGTATACGGAGGCTGCTGCTGAAGTATATGGAGACTGCTGTTGTGCTGTATATATAATATGGATGCTGTGCTGGGCTATATATACTATTTGGAGGCTGTGCTGGCTATATATACTATTTGGAAGCTGTGCTGGGATGTATATATAATATGGAAGCTGTGCTGGATATATCTATTATTTGGAGGCTGTGTCGGGCTGTATATATTATTTGGAGGTTGCTGCTGGGCTGCCACAGCTTCCAAATAATATATACAGCCTGGCACAGCCTCCAAATAATTTATATAGTCCAGCACAGCTTCCATAGTATATATACAGTCCAGCACAGCTTCCAAATAGTATATATAGCCCAGCACAGCCTCCAAATAGTATATATAGCCCAGCACAGCTTCCAAATAATACATACAGCCCGAAGCCTCTATATGATCTATATATATATACAGCCTGGCAGTCTCCATATTATATATACAACCCTGAACAGCTCTATATTATATATACAGCCCACCCAGGAGCCTCTATATTACATATACACAGCCTGCAACTTCTATATTATATTCATGAATCATAGTATCTGTTAAAGGGCCCACTGAGACTGTTTCGCCCGGGGCCCACAAAAACCTGGAGCCGGCCCTGCCCATTCTCATCGCCTCGATTGACTCAGTTCCACTCCGCTAGAAGGTCCTCTCCCAAGTGGTGCGTAATGTGAACTGAGCATATTAAGTCTCCCCCAGGAGGTTCTGTCCTGTCACCTCTTGGAGAACCTGCCTATTCCCATTGTATTGGGCCTTCCCTAGCTGTAGTAACACAACCCAGGTGATTGACTGGTGGGCCAGAAATGTGTAATCTTGGGGGACCTTCTATGTGAGCAATTGCCTGGCTATACCTATTTCTACCATACTGGCTGCACTACTTTACCCCTCTACCAGAAGTGGTTGGGAGCAAGCCCGGAAAAGTGGGTGGAATCCAGACTACACCTCAGCTTCATGGTGGGTCTATACGTCGTTCCAGGAGAAGGGTCCAGCGGTGGTTCCTACTGTGCGCTCCAGGGGAGGGATCCCTGGGCCCCATGGGGGACACTGCTGCAGTTTGCAGTCCTGGATATATGCCCTCTGACTGTGACTGTGTATGCGCCCAGGCTTTGGGTACTCGGGGGGTCAGGCGCAAGGGTTAAATCTTGGTTGTCACGGGGGATGCGGCCCGCCTGACTCCGTGTCCTGGGGTATCTTTTGAAAAAGGGGGTTTTATATACAAGGGATTATTTAGAGTTTGTTGTCGTGACCCACCTGCAGTTTTTGGTGAGTAGCACCAGCGCCAGCCTCAGTCCGCCGGAGGTAGATGGGATTGCGGATGAGATGGTGAAGCCTCTGCAGGTAGGACTGGGACCTCCGGGGCAGCGTAGTGAGGAGGGACAGCTTGGAGTGGAGCTTGGATGGTTTAGGGAGTACGGGAGCAGTCTATGAAGGATACTGGGAGTGGAGAAGAAGGATACACACACGCAGGAAAGTCTCTTTTACCTTTTACTGTTGTTAAGCAGGTAAAATGATCCAGGGTACTGACAGGGTGGACAGGTTGCACAGTGGGTCCCCACAGCAAGTGGGTATAAGGCCTCCTCTGCTCTGTGGTATTCATCTGAAGCCAGCCTGCTTGCACCTGACTTGCCTCCTCTCTCTTCCTGACTGTAGTGTCTTCCTCTCCTCCTGTGCGGTCTCCGGGTTACCTTCTCTGAACACTGCAGCTTTGCCCTGCTGTGTTTGATTCCCTCTATTGACCCACAGAGGATATGGGTAGCCTCCACGCTGTGCAGGGGTTTTCTGTGGTCCTATAGTGTCCCACAGGTGCGGATCCCCAATATCGGTGCTTCTCCTGGGATGAACTCTCTCAAGTTCCTCGCTCCCTTTTCTGTCCTAAGCTCCTTGCCTTCAGTCCCACTTAGGCTTGCGGACGTAATAAGGGCCACTCCGGGTCACTGGGTCGGACCTAATCGCAGCACCGACCACCAGGACGTCCACTCTCCTAGCGTCTGCACACTCTGACTAACTCCGCCCCCAGCAGCAGTATTTATAGGGGATCTTGCCTAAGGTCAGCAAGTTGGGCTCCCCCTACTGTGCCGGGGTGGAAGGTGTTGCATGTAGTAGGTACCTGCTGTGGAAACCCGCTGTGCATAAGAGAAGTCTGTGGCTACATGTGTGAGCGGGGCGCCACAACTGCAGACTTGGTAATAAATGTGCAGGTCCAGACCTGAGAGTGAACGAGTATGTGTGGGTCTTGTCCAAACATGTCAGGTGGAGGTGTTGCTGCTAGTTCCAGGGTTATAGGACCATTTTGGATTTCAGCCATTTGCAACCCTGTTCTGTACAGACTTGACCTACCTTCAGTTTTGGTGACCTGTGACATCATGTCTTGTCACTCAGGAGATGTGGATTTCCTTTGGAGGTGTCTGTTGTCAAGTCCAGAGGCCTCTCTTAAAAGAGGAGGTAACTGTCACGCACTAAGATTGTGCTGACTTTGCTGGGTGCTGCGGTGTGTGTTGTGTCTGCATTTCTTCATCAGCTGCATGAGGTACGGTTGTGAAGGTCTTGGTCCTGCCTCCTGTATTTACTCCAGAGCTGCACTCACTATTATGCTCAGTTGCTGGTTGAAGGGTGGACGTGAGGCTTGGGTGTGACTCACCTGGAATCCCCTCCCCGGCTTTAAATAGCTTTCCCCCTCTTCTGTCAGACGCCGCTGATAGAGTTCTTTACTCTTGGTCTTTGTGCTGTGCTGATGTCTGTTGCTATGCTGAAGTCCTTGCTTTGGGAGTAGTAGTGATCCTGGATCTGTGGGTGGAGGTAGGGGACTTCAGCCTAGGGCTAATCAAGGATCTCATGAAAACATGGTGGAAACTCAGACCTCCTCACCATCAGAGGTACCTCCAAGAGCAGGGTGAGCCAGGGACCCCCAGTGTAAGGGTCAGATTAGCTCTCCCTGAATCCCCTCGCTCCTTTCACCATTCAGCTACCTGATTCCCTTACCTCCTAAGCGTGACAAGAACAAACAAGATTCTTAATGATGAAAATGCAGCTTATACTGAATATTCCCATAAACCAATATATGAGTCTGTTCAGCTTCATTTCTTTTTTAATACGGAGCTTTTAGATAGGACAGTATTGATAAGTAACCAGCACTAATGTCTCCCAATAAATGCCAGGAATGCTACTCCGAGCACTGCTAACTATAATGCTGAGAAGAACATGCAACAGTGAAAGGAATGGAAAAGTATCCTGTCTCCTCTGCCAAACGTTTACTATAGGAACTTAATGAAAAGCAGCCAAATAGGCGCTCCCATATGTAGGCTTCTGCCCCTCGCTGGTCCTTAAGTTAAATGCAAAAAATGAGTCTGCTATTGAGTGACAGCACTTCATTCTGTTATGATCACAGGAAACTAAACCTATCTGAGAATAAACACACCTGACCCAATGGTTCCTGTACAGACTAAAACTCTTAGCTTAACAGTCCCTAGTGGTCCCTGCATCAGACTGGAATAACCCTTAATCACAGGACTAGAGATGACAACTTGGACCAGGCTGCCTAAAAGGGTGTCGAGTGTTCCTCATACCTCATTAGTAGGGATGGGCGAACATCCCTTTCTTCCCCAGGTTCGTGTTCAGGGTTTCTCTGCTAAAGATAGGAAAGATTTGTTAATCAGTGTGATTATACTTACCGGTGCGCGGCGGCGCGGCGGCACTTCCGGGCTTATGGGGTCATGTGACTGGCTCCACCATAATTTAGTCTGCCCTATCACCTTTTGGGTGCAGCTATTTGAACCTTCCCCTGGCTGATTATTCTTGCTGGTGATATTCATTGTGGACTTTGCTTGAGTTACACATAATGCTTTGGTTTCTACAGTCAGAAGAATTGAGCATTGCCGGTTTTTCATGTTTTTTTTTTTTTTTTTTAATCTGGCCAATTACATGCGGCCAGAAGTGACACATCGCGCGTCACACCAGGAAGAAAGAACGCAGACCGGTAAGTATATCAGAGGTAATAACTCTTTCCTTCTTTAGCAGAGAAACCCCCAAAACAAACCCGGGGAAAAAAGGATGTTCACCCATCCCTACTCATTATGAACCAGGGAAAGGGGAAGAGCACTATAACTCTGAATCAGGAAGGCGTACACTACCGTTCAAGAGTTTGGGGTCATTTAGAAATTTCCTTACTTTTGATAGAAAAGCACATTTTTTTCAATGAAGCGAACATTATATGAATCAGAAATACACGCTATACATTGTTAATGTGATAAATGACTATTCTAGCTGCAAACGTCTGGTTTTTAATGCAATATCTACAGTACATAGGTGTATAGAGGTCCATTTCCAACAACCACCACTCCAGTGTTTTAATGGTACATTGTGTTTGCTAACTGTGTAAGAAGGCTAATAGATGTTAGAAAACCCTAGAAAACCCTTGTACAGGTATGTTAACAGAGCTGAAAACGGTTTGGCTGATTAGAGAAGCTATAAAATTGACCTTCCTTTGAGCTAGTTGAGAATCTGGAGCTTTACATTTGTTTGCTCTATTAAACTCTCAAAATGGGCAGAAAAAGAGAACTTTCATGTGAAACTCGACAGTCTATTCTTGTTCTTAGAAATGAAGACTAATCCATGCGAGACATTGCCAAGAAACTGAAGATTTCCTATAGTGGTGTGTACTACTCCTTTCAGAGGAGAGGACAAACAGGCTCTAACCAGAGGAGAAAGAGAAGTGGGAGCCCCGCTGCACAACTGAGCAACAAGACAAGTACATTAGAGTCTCTAGTATGAGAAATCGAGCCTCACAGCTCCTCATCTGGAAACTTCAGTAAATAGTACCCGCCAAAGGTCTGCAATGCTGAAATTGCTGCAAAGGGAGCATTCTGTGATGAAAAGCAAAGTTTTAAGGAGAAAATTATTATTTGAAATAAAAATTATTATTTTTCACCTTGTCAATGTCTGGACGATATTTTCTAATCATTTTGCAACTCACTTGATAAATAAAAGTATGAGTTTTCATGGAAAACATAAAATTGTCTGGGTCACCCCAAACTTTTGAACGGTAGTGTACATTGATAGAAAGGATCCCTGAGGGAGAAAATAATAAACTACGAAAATAAAGTCGTACCATTGCTAGAAAGAAATGTCTCCTACCTACTAGCTAAAGAAAGCTGAAAGAAGTAGGACAGAAAGAAGAAACAGCACAGATAAATAACCTAGATGATCTCTATCTGACTGGCAGAAATCCAAAGCCACTTTGGCTGTAACTCAAGCAGAGTCCACAATGAATATCACCAGCAGGAAAGATCAGCCAGGGGAAGGTTCAAATAGCCGCACCCAAAAGGTGATAGGGCAGACTAAATTATCCAATGAAAACATCTGTCATCCCAAGAAGAATGAAACAAGGACAACAAATCAGGAAAGAAAAAGAACCCACTGTGGATTAGAGGAGAAAGAAGCAAATCATATGACCCAGGCTCACTGGTTAGAATCACAACTCATGACACATTCCCTGGTTTTGATATGATTGTGCTCATAGAAGGGAATAGGAGAACCCCATGTGCAGCCACCTAGCCATTCATGAAAATGCAAGACAGGGCGTCATGTTCAATATCAGTGCAGGTCCCACTGGTGGGAGCCATATGTATCAGTCATTTATGGCTTCAGTCCTTTAGGATGACTGCAATATATTGTGATATTCACGCGCAAGGGAACTACATAGAATACTTAGGGCCCCTGACCTGTGTGTCTGCCTTAAATTCAGACACTCAGAGATTTTGTGCCATCGGCGTGAGCAGGTCATGGTGCACTCACTTCAGTAAGAGAAGTCATTCTGACCTCCGCAGCTCAATATTCTGCCTAGCACTGCTAAAATATACACTACCATTCAAAAGTTTGCAGTCACCCAGACAATTTTGTGTTTTGCATAAAAACTCATACTTTTATTTATCAATTGAGTTGCAAAATGAATAGAAAATATCGTCCAGACATTGACAAGGTTAGAAATAATGATTTTTATTTGAAATAATGATTTTCTCCTTCACACTTTGCTTTGGTCACACAAGGCTCCTTTGCAGCAATTCCAGCATTGCAGACCCTCGGCATGCTGTTTCTAGCTGTTATCTTGGTAATCTGGAGACATTTCCCATCCCCCATGCTTCCTGAAGACGCTCACACACGTTGGATTGGATGATGGGAACTTTTTGCGTCCGATACGGTCAAGCTGCTCCCACAACAACTCAATGGGGTTGAGATCTGGTGACTGCGCTGCCGCTCCATTACACATAGAATACCAGCTGCTGCTTCCTCCCTAATAGTTCAGGCATAATTTGGAGGTGTGCTGTGATTTGCTTTGCTTTGGGTCATTGTCCTGTTGTAGGAGGAAATTGGCTCCAATCCAGCGCTGTCCACAGGGTATGGCATGGCGTTATAAAATAGAGGGATCTCCTTCCTTATTCAAAATCCCTTTTACCTTGTACAAATCTCCCACTTTACCAGCACCAAAGCAGCCCCAGACCATCACATGACCTCCACCATGCTTCACAGATGGCGTCCGGCCTCTTCCAGCATCTTTTCAGTTGTTCTGCGTCTCACAAATGTTCTTCTGTGTGATCCAAACACCTCACACTTTGATCCCTCTGTCCATAACACTTTGTTCCAATCTTCCTCTGTCCAATGTCTGTGCTCTTTTGCCCATATTAATCTTTTCCTTTTATTAGCCAGTCTCAGATTTGGCTTCTTCTTTGCCCCTCTGCCCTGTAGTCCAGCATCCCGGAGTCGCCTCTTCACTGTAGACGTTGACACTGGCGTTTTGCGGGTACTATGTAATGAAGCTGCCAGATGAGGAGCTGTGAGGAGTCGATTCCTCACACTAGAGACTCTAATGTCCTTGTCTTGTTGCTCAGTTGTGCAGCGGGGCTCCCACTTCTCTTTCTTCTCTGGTTACAGCCTGTTTGTGCTCTCCTCTGAAGGGAGTAGGACACATCGCTGTAGGAAATCTTCAGTTTCTTGGCAATCTCTGGCATGGAATAGCCTTCATTTCTAAGAACAAGGATAGACTGTCGAGCTTCACATGAAAGTTCTCTTTTTCTGACCATTTTGAGAGTTTTATAGAACAAACAAATGTAAAGCTCCAGATTCTCAACTAGCTCAAAGGAAGGTCAGTTTTATAGCTTCTCTAATCAGCCAAACCGTTTTCAGCTGTGCTAACATACTTGTGCAAGGGTTTTCTAGGGTTTTCTAAACATTCATTAGCCTTCTTACACAGTCAGCAAACACAATGTACAATTAAAATACTGGAGTGGTGGTTGTTGGAAATGGTTTTATACACTTATGTGGATATTGCATTAAAATCCAGTGGGACCTCCATGGGAAGCAGTGGTGTACCACCAATGGCGGAAGACTATGCGGCTGCTATGGGGCGGATGAGTCGGGGACGATCTAATTAAAGCGCCGACACCCCCCCCTTCCCTTGCCCGGCATCGCACTTTAAACTGCATCAGCATCTTATGAGAGTTTACATAGGAACGTGAACACACACATACATGTGTTATCTGTCTACAAATGTAATTATAAGGTGCGGGCAGAGTCTTTCCCCCGGTGTTGCGATGCACGGACTAATGATTGATTTAATAATTAGGACGTCTCTCCAGACGGCATTTGTTATTTTTGTGACAAATCGTTACTGTTTGGAAGGTGACAACAGCAGAACGTCCCTGTTTGGTGTCATCTGGTGGAGGTGTGATGCACGGTGATAATTGCTTTTCCGAGCTCGTATTGTTCATTTTGCCGCTTAATATTCAAGTCTTCAAAACCGAGTGGAAACGAGAAGAAAATCAGCTCCGGCCCCGCTGTGCGGACTGTGTCTCTGCACCGCCAGTCAATAGTCAGTTCATGTGTTTTCTCGCACATCTGGGAAACTTTGTAACAGAATTAGGTAAAGAGGCTGACGATAATAATAATAATAATAATAGTAATAATAATAAAAGGAAGAGAAAAAAAACCAAGTGGGAATAAGTGATACGTCTAATAAATGGTCATACATAAAAATAAATCAATAAAAAAAAAAATAAAATGAAGTACGACCAAGGGGCTCTAGAAAAATAATGTGCCCTGAAAATCCAGATGCTTAGCATTGTGCTTGGTGATGTACGGTGCTTGGCATTGTGCTTGGTGATGTACGGTGCTTGGCATTGTGCTTGGTGATGTACGGCGCTCAACATTGTGCTTGGTGATGTACGAACTCAGCATTGTGCTCGTGATGTACGACACTCGACATTGTGCTTGGTGATGTACGAAACTCAGCATTGTGCTCGGTGATGTATGAACTTGCATTGTGCTTGGTGATGTATGACACTTGGCATTGTGTGGTGATGTGTGACACTTGGCATTGTGCTTGATGATGTACGACACTTGGCCTTGTGCTTGATGATGTACGCTGCTCGGCATTGTGCTTGGTGATGTATGATGCTTGTCATTGTGCTTAGTGATGTACGATCCTCAGCATTGTGCTTGGTGATGTACAACAGAACACGTCTCTTCCAGGCTTTACACTACTCCATCTGATGCTCAGCTTTATCAACCACTCACAGTACGCAATAAAATTAATTGATGAGAGCCGTAAACTGTGTAATGGAAAAAACGGTCCAAATGCCAAATTTATGTTTTTTTTGGTCGCCGCAACATTGCTTTAAAATGCAATAACGGGCGATCAAAACAGCACATCCACCCAAAAATGGTATCGTTAGAAACGTCATCTCAAGATGCAAAATATAAGCCACAACTCAGCTCCAGACCCCGAAAAATGAGGACGCTACGAGTCGCAGAACATGGCACAAAAAGTGCGATTTTTCTTTTTTTTCAAACTTCTGAATTTTTTTTCACCACTTAGATACCAGTAAAGGTATACATGTTTGGTATCTATGAACTCGTACCGACCTGAGGCATCACACCGTCATATCGATTTTACCATATAGTGAACATGGCGGCTAAAAAACCCAAAAAACAAATGTATAATTGCACTTTTTTTGCAATTTCACTGCACTTGGAATTTTTTTTGCAATTTTCCTGTACACTATATGGAAAAATAAATGATTGCATATGAAAGTACAACTCGTCCCGCAGAAAACAAGCCGTCATTTGTCTATATTGATGGAAAAATAAAAGAGTTATGGCTCTTCGAAGCAGGGGAGCAAAAAACAAGAAAACAAAATATTCCCGGGTCATAACTATGAAACTGTCCATAGTAAAAGTTCTATTTTCTGCATGAGTTCTGCATAGATTGGGATTTTGCACCACTTCTATAATGGGTGCGAGTCGTCTTCTTTTGTATTTTTTTGGGTTTATTTTCTCTAGTTTTTCTCGGACGTTGCAGGACGGTATCGGGGAGCGATCCTAATGATGACATTACTGTTACATCCTCGCTTCCTGATTAGCGAGAGGAGAACTTTGAACATTTTGTTCTAGATTCTGCAGTGAAAACATAAAAGTTGCGAGTTTTCGACAAATCTGTTGCTTCCGTCTTTCATCTCCTATGGTCGGACACACTGAGATCTATTTCTCCTTTCAGATCTAAAGCAAAATGAGCAGAATATTAACCCTTTCATAATGTGTTTTTGCTGCACCCAAAACCTGCTCTTTTGGCAATAAAAAACACCATGTTCGAAATACTCTTTTTTGTTTGCATTTTTTACTACTCTTTTTGCAGCAGCATTTTTTTTGGTGCAGATTACATGTATGCTTTGTCTACATTACATGTTTAAAAAAAGGTACATTGTAACAAAAAAACAGCAGTGCTCTGACATGTGATAGAATCTAGAACAATATTATAGTCAAGGAGATATGAAAAAATGAGACACTTAGCTTATAAATATGGCCATATCCATAACTGCCCAGTAGCCACATCGAGGCGTGTCTCTTTACAGGGTCCCTATACTCAGTCACATCCTCTTCTTGGATTTAACAATGTCTTTTTGTTTGGGCGAGTAGGGACCTGCTAAAGGAGAATAATAACACTTAAGACATTGGGGGAAGGAGGCACAGCAGAGGGTGTGACCCCATAATCTAAACAATAAAAAAACCTGCGGCACTCCATCATATAATGTGTACAAGTGCAACACCGAACATGATACATTGTAACAAATAAACAGGGGCACTCTGAAATACTAAGACATGTAACTGAATATAGAACAATATTATAGCCAAGGAGACATGAAAAAATGAGACACTTAGCTTATAAATATGGCCATATCCATAAACGCCCAGTAGCCACATCGAGGCGTGCCTCTTTACAGGGTCCCTATACTCAGTCACCCTCTTCTTGGATTTAACAGTGTCCTTTTGTTTGGGCGAGTAGGGACCTGCTAACAGAGAATAATAAGACCTAAGCCATTGGGGGAAGGGTACAGATCAAAGAGTGGGACCACATAATCTAAATAATAAAAAAACCTGCGGCACTCCATCATATAATGTGTACAGGTGCAACACCGAACATGATACATTGTAACAAATAAACAGGGGCACTCTGAAATACTACAACCTCCACTATCCCGGTGTTTTCTTTGCTGCGTGTTTCAGTCACAGATCCGGATCTGGTATCCGGTATGGCCATATTGATAACCGCC
Source organism: Allobates femoralis (assembly GCA_033576535.1). Classification (NCBI taxonomy): domain Eukaryota; kingdom Metazoa; phylum Chordata; class Amphibia; order Anura; family Aromobatidae; genus Allobates; species Allobates femoralis. Next base: position 932,280 of record JARQOC010000006.1, on the reverse strand, counting down.
CAGTGACCATGTCGAGGCATGTCTCCTTTACTGGGTCCCTACGCTCAGTCACAGCCTCTATCTGGTTTCAAAAATGTCTTTTTGTATGGGTGAGTAGGAACCTGCTAACAGAGAATAATAACACCTAAGCCCAGTGGGGAAAGGGTGCACAGCAAAGGGTGTGACACTATAACTTAAACAAGAAAAAAACCTGCGGCACTCCATCATATAATGTGTACAGGTGCAACACTGAAAACGATATATTGTAACAAATAAACAGGGGCACTCTGAAATACTAAGACATGTAACTGAATATAGAACAATGTTATAGCTAAGCAGACATGAAAAAATGAGACACTTAGCTTATAAATATGGCCATGTTGATAACCGCCCAGTGACCACGTCAAGGCGTGTCTCTTTTGCAACTTGAGTCTTTCCGTGTGCTTACGACCCCGCCGTGTTGCTTTGCTTAGGTATAGTGTAGATCTACAACCTCCACTATCCCGGTGTTTTCTGTGCTGCGTGTTTCTGTCACAGATTCGGATCCGGTATCCGGTATGACCATATTGATAACCGCCCAGTGACCACGTCGAGGCATGTCTCCTTTACTGTGTCCCTACGCTCAGTCACAGCCTCTATCTGGATTCAAAAATGTATTTTTGTATGGGTGAGTAGGAACCTGCTAACAGAGAATAATAACAACTAAGGCCATTGGGGGAAGGGTGCACAGCAAAGGGTGTGACACCATAACCAAAACAAGAAAAAAACCTGCGGCACTCCATCATATATTGTGTACAGGTGCAACACTGGACATAAAGCATTGTAACAAAAACAGCGTCTCTTTGAAATACTAAGTCGTAATAAAATATAGAACAATATTATAGCTAAGGAGATATGAAAAAATGAGACTCTTAGCTTATCAATATGGCCTTATCAATAATTACCCAGTAGCCACGTTGAGGTGTATCTCTTTTCTGGGTCCCTACGCTCAGTCACAGCCTCTGTCTAGATTTAACAATCTCCTTTTGTATGGGCGAGTGAGAGCCAACCAACAGAGAACAATAACACCTAAGCCATTGGGGGCAGAGTGTGTGACCCCATAATGTCAAATCTAAATTTCATTCACCAAAAAATGCTGCAAAAATGCTGCAGAAATGTTGCAGTGTTTTTCATTTGCTCAGTGCTTTCTATAGGTAGAAGGTACATGCTGCAGAAACACTGAAAGAATTGCAGGCTGATATTACCAAGCTTTGAAGGTCCACAGTTATTTGGCCCTTCCCAGCCTAAATATACCAGCTCACAGCCCCCCCATTAGTGGTATATACAGGCCCCCCATCAGTGGTATATACAGGCCCCTCCATCAGTGGCATATACAGACCCCTCCATCAGTGGTATATACAGGCCCCCCCATCAGTGGTATATACAGGCCCCCCCATCAGTGGTATATACAGGCCCCTCCATCAGTGGTATATTCAGGCCCCCCATCAGTGGTATATACAGGCCCCCCATCAGTGGTATATACAGGCCCCCCATCAGTGGTATGTACAGGCCCCTCCATCAGTGGTATATACAGGCCCCTCCATCAGTGGCATATACAGACCCCTACATCAGTGGTATATACAGGCCCCCCCCATCAGTGGTATATACAGGCCCCCCCATCAGTGGTATATACAGGCCCCTCCATCAGTGGCATATACAGACCCCTACATCAGTGGTATATACAGGCCCCTCCATCAGTGGTATATACAGGCCCCTCCATCAGTGGTATGTACAGCCCCCCCCCCATCAGTGGTATGTACAGGCCCCTCCATCAGTGGTATATACAGGCCCCTCCATCAGTGGCATATACAGACCCTCCATCAGTGGTATATACCGGCCCCCCCATCAGTGGTATATACAGGCCCCCCATCAGTGGTATATACAGGCCCCTCCATCAGAGGTATATACAGGCCCCTCCATCAGTGGCATATACAGACCCCTCCATCAGTGGTATATACCGGCCCCCCATCAGTGGTATATACAGGCCCCCCCATCAGTGGTATATACAGGCCCCCCCATCAGTGGTATATACAGGCCCCTCCATCAGTGGTATATACAGGCCCCTCCATCAGTGGTATGTACAGGCCCCCCCATTAGTGGTATGTACAGGCCCCTCCATCAGTGGTATATACAGGCCCCTCCATCAGTGGTATATACAGGCCCCTCCATCAGTGGCATATACAGACCCCTCCATCAGTGGTATATACAGGCCCCTCCATCAGTGGTATATACAGGCCCCTCCATCAGTGGCATATACAGACCCCTCCATCAGTGGTATATACAGGCCCCTCCATCAGTGGTATGTACAGGCCCCCCATCAGTGGTGTGTACAGGCCCTTCCATCAGAGGTATATACAGGCCCCTCCATCAGTGGCATATACAGACCCCTCCATCAGTGGTTTATACCGGCCCCCCCATCAGTGGTATATACAGGCCCCCCCATCAGTGGTATATACAGGCCCCTCCATCAGAGGTATATACAGGCCCCTCCATCAGTGGCATATACAGACCCCTACATCAGTGGTATATACAGGCCCCTCCATCAGTGATATGTACAGGCCCCTCCATCAGTGGTATATACAGGCCCCTCTATCAGTGATATATACAGACCCCCCCATCAGTGGTATATACAGGCCCCTCCATCAGAGGTATATACAGGCCCCTCCATCAGTGGCATATACAGACCCCTACATCAGTGGTATATACAGGCCCCTCATCAGTGATATGTACAGGCCCCTCCATCAGTGGTATATACAGGCCCCTCTATCAGTGATATATACAGACCCCTCCATCAGTGGTATATACAGGCCCCTCCATCAGTGGTATATACAGGCCCCCCCATCAGTGGTATATACAGACCCCTCCATCAGTGGTATATACAGGCCCCTCCATCAGTGGTATATACAGGCCCCTCCATCAGTGGTATGTACAGGCCCCCCATCAGTGGTATATACAGGCCCCTACATCAGTGGTATATACAGGCCCCTACATCAGTGGTATATACAGGCCGCCCGCCCCCCCATCAGTGGTATATACAGGCCCCACATCAGTGGTATATACAGGCCCCACATCAGTGATATATACAGCCCCCCATCAGTGGTATATACAGGCCCCCCTCAGTGGTATATACAGGCCCTCTCAATGGTATATACAGGCCCCCCCAGTGGTATATACAGGCTCCCCCCTCAGTGGTATACAGGCTCCCCCCTCAGTGGTAGACAGGCTCCCCTTGCTGCCGCACACCTGTAAAATAATAAATCATCCATACTTATCCCCGTGGCTCTGTCACCGCGCGTCCTCCGGTCTTCATGCTTCTTCCTGCTTCTACCCGGCGGGTAGACGTCATTGCTTCTGCGCCGGTCACAGGACGCCGGGTACAAGCAGGAAGAAGCATGAAGACTGGAGAACGTGCGGTGACAGAGCCACGGGGATAAGTATGAATGATTTATTATTTCACAGGTGTGCGGCAGCAAGGGGGGGGGGCCTGTATACCACTGAGGGGGGGGCCTGTATATACCACTGAGGGGGGGCGCGTACATGGTGCAATGTAATATGCACCGCTCCCCCTGCCGCTGATGGACAGGGGGATGCAGTGCATATTGCATTGCACTAATGAGCGGGGGCATGTGACCGCCCGCTCCTACTGCAGCCTCCCCCCGCCTCCTCCAGCTCCTGATCACCGCCCCCCGCACTGACACTTTACAATGACTCGAGTATAAGCCGTGGGGGGCACTTTTCAGCACGGTACTTAAATAATAAAAAAATAAACATTTTACATTAAATCTAAATTTTCTAACAAATAAACTTTATAATAATCCAAACTATTTCTAAACTTTACTGTTTACAATAACATTTCTTTCTCTCGAGGTCTCGATTTCTTTCTTCGTGGTCCCAATCTTTCTTCTTAAGATGAATATTAAAAACCCAACATAGGATTTTTTGTACTTAACATCTCCTGCTCTTTTTTTTTTTTTTAATTCTGAGAAGCCGAGGATCCTCGGAGAAATCAATCCGCACAATTTATTTTTAACTTCTAACTTCTTAGCGTCCATTGATTTTATCTCGGAATCGATGGATGGAAGAACAACTCATCAGAGCAAGCGTTGGCCTGATCCAAAGACGTTATCGAGCCAAACATTAAAAGCTTATTATAAAACGAATCGTATGAAGATGTTTGATGATGAGTTTGATCAAAACTGGTTGTATAGGTGAGTAATATCCAGTTAGGCACGGAGCGCGGAATCCGGACCCGGTTTACGAGGATGTGTTGTGTGGAGCCTCGGAGAGTCCAACTCTGAAAAGACTCTCTGGGAAATCTTCCAGTTGTTAGTAAAATATGAGAACAGCAAATCAAGTCTCGCTCCCTCGTTCAGCGAAAGCTTGTCTGCGTCGGTGAAAATTATTCCCTTTACCAGTTCATTTGTCTGTCTGGGTGACGTTTCTACTTTGGCATCTACGTTCCCATCGTCAGGGGGAAGACACTTGTCTGTGTCCTCACAGGGTTCAAACATTTAACAAGTTCTTTGGAGATTTGTGCCTTCACACAAGAATAAATTATTATTAATTGAAGTATGTAAGCAGGGCCGTATTTACAATTAGGCACCCGTAGGCACGTGCCTAAGGCACCAAGTGTCAGGGGGTGGCACCAGATGAGGGAGTAAAAAAATAAAAAAAACCTTTTTTTTAAATCTTCCTCCAAAACTCCTCCAAATTAGTCTTGCTCCCTCGTTCAATGAAAGCTTGTCTGCGTCGGTGAAAATTATTCCCCTACCAGTTCATTTGTCTGTCTGGGTGACGTTTCTAGTTTGGCATCTACGTTCCCATCGTCAGGGGGAAGACACTTGTCTGTGTCCTCACAGGGTTCAAACATTTAACAAGTTCTTTGGAGATTTGTGCCTTCACACAAGAATAAATTATTAGTAATTGAAGTACAGTTGTGGCCAAAAGTATTGACACCCCCTGCAATTCTGTCAGATAACACTCAGTTTCTTCCTGAAAATGATTGCAATCACAAATTCTTTGGTATTATTATCTTCATTTAATTTGTCTTCAATGAAAAAAACACCAAAGAGAATGAAGCAAAAAGCAAAACATTGATCATTTCACACAAAACTCCAAAAATGGGCCAGACAAAAGTATTGGCACCCTCAGCCTAATACTTGGTTGCACAACCTTTAGCCAAAATAACTGCGATCAGCCGCTTCCGGTAACCATCAATGAGTTTCTTACAATGCTCTGCTGGAATTTTACACCATTCTTCTTTGGCAAACTGCTCCAGGTCCCTGATATGTGAAGGGTGCCTTCTCCAAACTGCCATTGTTAGATCTCTCCACAGGTGTTCTATGGGATTCAGGTCTGGACTCATTGCTGCCACCTTAGAAGTCTCCAGTGCTTTCTCTCAAACCATTTTCTAGTGCTTTTTGAAGTGTGTTTTGTCCTGCTGTAGGACCCATGACCTCTGAGGGAGACCCAGCTTTCTCACACTGGGCCCTACATTATGCTGCAAAATTTGTTGGTAGTCTTCAGACTTCATAATGCTATGCACACGGTCAAGCAGTCCAGTGCCAGAGGCAGCAAAGCAACCCCAAAACATCAGGGAACCTCCGACATGTTTGACTGTAGGGAGCGTGTTCTTTTCTATGAATGCCTCTTTTTTTCTCCTGTAAACTCTATGTTGATGCCTTTGCCCATAAAGCTCTACTTCTGTCTCATCTGACCAGAGAACATTCTTCCAAAACGTTTTAGGCTTTCTCAGGTAAGTTTTGGTAAACTCCAGTCTGGCTTTTTTATGTCTCGGGGTAAGAAGTGGGGTCTTCCTGGGTCTCCTACCATACAGTCCCTTTTCATTCAGACACTGACGAACAGTATGGGTTGACACTGTTGTACCCTCGGACTGCAGGGCAGCTTGAACTTGTTTGGATGTTAGTTGAGGTTCTTTATCCACCATCCGCACAATCTTGCGTTGAAATCTCTCATCAATTTTTCTTTTACGTCCACATCTAGGGAGGTTAGCCACAGTGCCATGGCTTCACGCTTCTTGATGACACTGCGCATGGTAGACACAGGAACATTCAGGTCTTTGGAGATGGACTTGTAGCCTTGAGATTGCTCATGCTTCCTCACAAATTGGTGGAATTAGATCCAATTTGGCTTTAGGACAATTCTTTTTGTGTTTCTTCATTGAAGACAAATTAAATGAAAATAATAATACCAAAGAATTTGTGATTGCAATCATGTTCAGGAAGAAACTGAGTGTTATCTGACAGAATTGCAGGGGTGTCAATACTTTTGGCCACAACTGTATGTAAGCAGGGCCGTATTTACAATTAGGCACCTGTAGGCATGTGCCTAAGGTACCAGATGTCAGTGGGCGGCACCAGATGGGGAGTAAAAACAAAAATTTTTTTTCTTTAAAGTCTTCCTCCCTCCTCCCAACGGCGAGTTTTTGGAGGAGGGAGGGGGGCACCGCATTCAGTAGTCACCGTGGCTTTAAGACGTGGTGACAAGTGAATGTGTGACTGCTCCGGGCCCCGACACTGCCGGGGTCAGTGTAGCTCCGGCAGCTTCCTGTTCCGGGTTACTGCTGTGATCTCCTGCTTCAGCTCAGCAGTGTGATGATGAGTCATCACTGCTCATGTAAGAACTTGGAAGGATAATAATAATAAACAACATCACAAATAGACCCAAAGGGGGTCCTCCCAGACGTGTTTCGGGACTGCGTGTACCTTAATCGTATATCCACTTTTTTCGATAAAATAAATGTCTTTTATTTTTCAAACAAAAACCATTCACAAGTAGACCCAAACGGGGTCCTCCCAGATGCGTTTCGGAAAGGGTGCTCCTTAATCGTATGCCTATAAATTAAGGGACGCACAGTCCAAAACGTGTCTGGGGGGACCCTTTGGTCTACTTTGAGTTTATGACATGAATACTTAAATAAAAGACATTTATTTTATCAAAGAAAGTGGACCAAATTCTCTTCATTCACTTGATTGGGACAGCTGCACATGTCGGATGCCTGGGAGTCCACCGGTGAACGTTGGTGCGCCACACTGATTTTCCTTCCCTCCCTTCCTACTTCTTCTTAGATTGAAGAGAAAGTTTTTGGATAATCATCGCCAATTATTCAGTATTTTTTATGCCCATGAGTAAGGGTTGCTAAGACCCGAAACTTGTCAGGCGGGGCCCGGTGTGGTCTGCCGGCTTTTTCTTAACCAGTTTTTTTAACCATTTTTATGGAATTGCAATAAACATTTGAAGTTTTAATTGCACAAATGATCTGGGATCCTTTCTTTCTATTTGAAGACCTTTTCCTTTCCATCTGAGAGTTCTCCTTAGTCTTTATTGAAGCTGCAGCTTTTTATTACCGCACCCTTTTGTAATGATGGAAGGTCCGATGCTGATTCAGTGGGCCACAAACCGAGACAGAGTCAGAAATAAGTCAGAACATCTCCTTTACTACAGGGGAATAGGGATAGAGATGCAAAATCAACACAACTCTCTCAATGGTTAACATATATTATTTACATACACCCAGCTCACAGGGCCGGGATAGCTTGTTAGCTGTAAGGTGTCTTGCCGATTTACCACCGACCGCTGGAACAATTTACCTAGGGGAACACCAGGTGACTGATACTCTAAGTGGCAATACTGCAGAGGAATGTAAATGTCATGGGTGCCTTAATAAAGGGAATCCCTGGAGTAACATGTGGATCACAGTCTTAACTGAAACTAAACACACATATACACGGTATTTACACCCTAGCTAGTAGAATACCCAGGTGTCTAGTTTCGTGGTACTGCCAACATCGATTAAAGTCCAAAACAGGCCTGTGGAATTCAGGCTGCAGCCCACTATAGCGCATTTGGCACCAAAATAAGGGGTACGTTCTTCTGACCACTGAAAAGGGTGCTGCGGGGCCCGAATTTGGGGACTTACAGTTCTGTACAGATCTAACGGAATGGATGAACTCACCAATATCAGATATCTACACCCACCAGAAGGAACTAGAGGAAGATTTGCCGAAATACACACGCCACCGGCCGTCTCCTCAGAAAGGGGAGAGGAACAAATGTCCAGCCTCTGGCACGCAGCATCTGGAGGATATTTCTAACTGGTGGCACATTACCTGCTTCTTCATGGGGGAGGCCTTATCTTTTTCTCTGTCCAGGACACTACAACCAACTCAGCTCTCCATTTCTAAAATAACCGCCAGCAATGACACACAAACAACAATCTGCTGCCACGTCCACACAGCACTCGGCTGACTTTCCCGGCCTTTTTTCACACAAACCCGGTTAACTTGGCTGCAACGGAAGCCCCATCGTGGGGTAGGGGAATCTCTGCAAGCTTAGTTCTTTGCACACTCTCACACGTTTGCTATATTTACCTGCCCCTGGCTTCACTCCATGCCAGATATAGAATAGCTATACTGACCACAGTGAAGGAGGTCGTCTCTGGAAAGCTGAGGAGTCCCTTCCTATCGCAGCAGTGCAGCTTCCTGCTGGTGAAGATATGGAGTCCTTTTATATTTGTTGCCTTGCCTGTGTGTCCTGTGAGTTCCCTTGCTCTACTGCCCCTTCACTCACTTTGGAAGAGGGTAACATTTATGTGAGTCGTATCTAGGAGCACAGCAAGGTATGAGACCCAGTGATTCCTACCTTATCATTCTTAGTCATTTGTGATAACACAGTTCAATCTTTTCTGAGCACAGTGTCATGCCTCGAGATTTGAACTCTTGAGTCTGTGTTTTGTGGTCGGCTTCCCTGTCCGCTGATTCTTTCTCCTTTATTGCCTGTTACCCTTGCTTTAGTCATTTTAGCATAGCATGCGTTTCGACTTGGTTATTTTATCCACCCTTTGGGTGCGGCTTTTTATGCCTTCCTTGCTGGTCTTTCCTGCTGGTGATATTCTGAAGTGGCTCCTGCTTGAAGTTTACAGCCATACTGCAGTTTGTTTAAGCAAGTCAGTGAGAGACCGGCCACGTTTTTATCTCTGCTGTCTCTGCTTTCCTCCCTGCTCTTTTCTGCTTCTTAGAGTTAGAAAGTAGGTGGCTTTCCCTTCTAGCAGTATGTTTTGTTTCCATTTTCTATTCATGGTTGTTTTAACTCACTTTGAGATCTTGAAACACTTTTGGGGAAGTCTTCAAACAAGGCTGGACATCCCTCTAAGGGATGATTTAGTAAATCTTGCTTTGAGCAGCGGGTTGGACCAGATGACCCAGGAGGTCCCTTCCAAGTGTACCATTCTACCATTCTATGATTCTGTCTCATCCCTCTTTCTCTATTTAGGTTTATTGCACTTTGCACTTTCATCTGATTCCTTAGGAGGTGTTAGAAAAACTCGACGTCCTTTCAGGCAGCCATGTCCAAGTAGTCTCCTCTTAGTTTGTAGTTAGGTAATTCAATCTCATGCAGGAACTACAGCGGACTGCACGCTCATGAACCAGTTGGGTCAGTTGCAAATTTTAGTGTTAGACCTATGTTCTCACGTGAGTTGCTACACAATCATAACAAACAGACTCAAACTGACAGTGTCAGTGTCAGAGGTAGCATTATCCTATTATGACTGATACAAGCAATATGCCATATATTTGATAATGTTCTTCACTTCCTTCCCACCTACTTGTAATTCTTTTCATACTCTGCATACTGTGGCACCAGCAAACCCAACAAGGTTGGCAGTTCATATAGCGCTTCCTGGAAACATTGACAATGACACATTCACATTGGTCCATTTTTCCACTTTAAGGTGGGTTCAGACTAAAACTGATTGTCAGGATTCCAGCTCTTCACATGACCCTTTGTACCTTCTCACCATTTTCCAAGATGGTGTCCACTACCTTATTCCTGCATTCCTGCGTATATAAACTGTGATCCAGCTTCCAGGCCTTTCTTGAGTATTTTGCTTGGATCCCGGGCTCCTTATCCATCTTATATGGCATTCCGGTTCGGCTCTGTCCCGCTACTTGCAGTCTGATGCTCAGCTAACTACGCCTGCTTCCAGTTTGCCTCCTGCATGAAGCTGCTCTGTGTTGAGTGTATTTCTGCCTCAGCTTCTACACTGCAGTGCATCCAGTTCTTGACTTGTTCCCAGATGCTATACAATTTCCAGGTCTTCCTGGGTGTGAACTGTTACTTATAGACTGTTCTGTTATCAGCCACTTCCAGCGTGAATTGTTACTAAAGACTATTCTGTTTGACATTACTGTGAATGAACTGTTCCTATGAGACTATTCCATTTGGCATTGTTATGAAAATGAATATACTGTATGAAAATAGCCAAAGATTCGCCAATGTGCTAGTATCCTGTATGCTGTATTGTACTGCATATCTAGCATATGTGTATCCCTTTAAGTACTTGACTTTAAGAAGAATAAGTAGTATTTTTCATATCAAGTATTGTATTGCAAGTCATAGACTGTATGTAGAAGAATGGTGAAGGTTACAGGGTTTGGGAGTGTAACCAGTGTTTAGAATGTTTTAGTAACAAGGGAAGATGTTCCATAACAGTAGATAAAGAAGGAATGCAATGAGTCAATAATGTCAACAACCCCAAACTATGAAGAGGTATGCATAATCCAATCAGTTCATAGTTATTAGTGACCAATGATTAGTTATGTTTAATATTTTGTAACCAATTAATGAACGATCTTATTCTGGGGTTGTCTGTATAAATTTATGAGCTTCCTAGTAAACTTAGAGTTCTCCCACACCTGCACCCGAGTCAAGTGTGGTTATTTGAACACCTATTATTATTATTGATTTGGAAAGCAGACAGTTAAGGAGAGGGATATAGATTTGATGTCCCAACCAACCCATCAACAACAACAGCACTGAATGAAACTGTTATTTGCAGATTTATGATCTCAGCTTTGTTTGCTGCATGCTCACATTTGTACTTTTGCCACGTGTCTTAATACAGACTTACCTTTATACCTTGTCTCAGTCGTGTCTTTGCCCCACGCCATTAGATTCCTGAGATATCCATACTAGTTGTTATCCATAGAAACCTTGCTTACTGGGTATTCTGCTGCAGTCTGGGAAGCTCCAAACGTGAAAGGACATATGTTTTTAAGAAAGTTTATTATTTTGTTACATTCACAATTCATTTCTCAGAAAAGTTTGGAGTTTTAGCTGGTCATTTACGATAATGATTTTCAATGTTTCACAAAGCTCATTATCTAACAGAAGACGTGTCTTACCCATACTCAATCAAGACAGAGCGAGCATGCAAATGTATTGACGTTCCCCTCGGAGAAAGCTGCACATTTGATTGCTAGTTTTAAGAATCACCTCTAAACTGCTAAGAAGCCATCCCTCATTGGTCGCCCAAGTCACCGAATTCAGACTGTGTCTGCTCGCACTTGAGAAGCGGAGATAAAACGGCTCAGAAACTGTGACAGAATAATCTCCGAAAGACAGATGTGTGTAATGGCAAACAGATTTGTCCAGAAAGATTCATTCCCCTTGGCCTGGGGCCCAATTAAACCCGTAAAAGCAAAATTCCAGAAAATTAGATTAATGAGAAAGTCATTAGCAAGCGAAAAGCTAGATAATTTTGCAGGAACACGACTGATGATCACAGAGCAAATAATTGGATGACATTCATTAAATCTGCACTAAAACACAGGATTTAGAAGAAAAGCCATACTAATCCTAGGATTTACAATTTTGGCTACTTTTCCTTAAATTGTATTTTTAATCGAAACGCATTAATATAGCCTTTCACATTATCTTTATTACAATACCTCGGCTGTAGATTGATAAATACTGCGCCAAAATGGTGTAGAAAAGAACATCTGTATATAGAGGAGCCGCGAATGGGTGGATGTCCATTTCCGTGGAACTTTAATATATTCATAAAATTGATACAATGTAACATTTGAAGAGTTTTTCTCCTTCCATTGGGTAGAAATGTTATAATTAATATTTCATAATAATATTAACAAGTTGCTTGCCCCTGATCAAATCAATATGGACCAAGTACCGCCGTGAAAAGTATGACACCAGACACACAGAGTCAGATGTACACCCTTTCTTGGTCAGTCCCAAGCTCCAAGTGTTGTTTTATTATATGAGACCTGAGGTTTTGTTCAGTAAGGGGCTCGGCCAGCCCTACTCAGATGTATTCATTGGTCAGTGGGTTAGTCCATGGGGGGATCCATGAGGTCATCAGGGGGTGTGGTCTTGATCAAGTATGTCCAGGTGATATGGCATTCTGTGATTGGTCAGTCCTTCCATGGAATTCAGCTTCCTCCAGGAACTCCTTATTGTAGACAGGATGTAGTCATAGGTCCAGGCTCCATCTTACATACCATGGCATGGTGTGATGAAACAGGAAATGGCAGCCATGTTTAAGTCACAATTAAGCTCATGCAATGTAAAATATTACACTCTATGGATCGTTTCTCCCATGCCCTTATGTCCTAAGGATAATTAAGTAGTTGATCCAATGGCTCTCCTCAACAGTAATACATTGGTTTGACCTGGGGAAGGGGCCAGAGAGCCTTGAAACGCATTGACCTATTTTGCAACCTAACCCTTGACGCCTCTTGGATTTCGGCAGCACGGTCGTTAACCCTTCGTCTGTCTTTCTCCTGGATTGGGTAGAGATTAGCAGGGGCGTAACTACAACAGGTGCAGGGGTTGGAATCTCATTTGGGTCCTGGAGCCTAGGGGGGCCCCAAAAGTCCCTTTGGCCTATAGAAAAAGACTAATACTATTAAAGATGTGCAATATTTGGGGGCCTTGTTGAAGCTTTCGCATCGGGGCCCATGAGCCTCAGGTTACAAATAATTTAAAAAAAGGGCTCCCCTATATTCTTGTGTCCGGCCAGGTTCAAATAGGCACCTGGGGGTTGGGGGCAGCCCGTCGCTGCCTGCTGGATCCGGCTGGTTCCAGAAATACGGCGAAGCCCACGCGAAATTTTTTTCTGACAAATCCATAAAACAATGTAAATAAAAGGGACTGCATCTTTATTAACCCCTGGACCATGGGCGAGGGGTTAATAAAGATGCAGTCCCTTTTTTGGGATTGTTTTATTGATTTTTCAGAAAAAAAATTACATGGTCTTCGCCGTATTTCTGGAACCAGCCGGATCCAGCAGGCAGCGACGGGCTGCCCCCAACCCCCAGGTGCCTATTTGTACCTGGCCGGACACAAGAATATAGGGGAGCCCTTTTTTTTATTATTTCATGAATTTCATGAAATAATTAAAAAAAAATGCGTGGGGCTCCGCGCAATTTCTATGTCTAGCCAGGTACAGCTAAGCAGCTGGGGGTTGGAGTCCGCAGCGCAGGGATGCCCAAGCTTTCTGGGCACCCCCCCCCCCTGCAAATTGCAGCCCGCAGCCGCCCCAGAAGATGGCGCGTTCATTGAAGCACCATCCTCTGGCGCTGAACCCCGCTCTTCCAGCGGCCCTGGTGGCGGTGGCACGCTGGGTAATAAAGAGGTTAAGGCCAGCTTTGTATTATCAGCTGGCCCTAAGCCCGAAATTTATGGCGGTCACGCCAATATTAGACATGACCGCCATGAATTTCTATTAAATTGTTTTAAAAAAAAACACAACACAGAGAAATTTTTTTATTAGAAATAAAAAAAAAAGCCATTAGGGACTCCATCTTTAATTAAAAAAATCCTCTTCCGTCCGACGCAGTCCAAAACGCGATGTCCTCTCTGCTCATCCCTGTGCATAGATATAGATGTCTATGCACAGGGAATGAGCAGACTGAGAACAATCTCAGCACTGCTACATCAGGCAGCAGGCGGCCTCTAGGACCCTGGAGCTGCGGCAACCAGCACACAGAGCAGACAGGACTCTTATCTGTGAGAGTTTCCCAGCGATTACTTGTAAAGTAAACGAGTCCAATGCAAATCAATGGCAGAGACGCTGACAAAACTAGGATTGCTTCAGGCTGAAGCTTCCGAGACACATCTGTGATTTGTAAATCGCACACTACTCGCTATTACTCGCTTCCCCATTCATTAACATTGGACTCACTAGACTCGCAACGAGTAGCGAGTCCTGGGCTCGGACTCGCTAGAGTCAAGCGATTCCGAGTAATTTAGAATTCGCCCATCACTAATTGTAACTAACAGTAAATGACAGCCAGTCCACACACACTGATCTCCTTCATTGCTGTCACACACTATCTGAACAATTTCTTCAGTGTTTTATGGCTTTTTCTCTATGTCTCACTAGCCAATCTGTGAGCTGAGACATCCTCTTATTATCCAGATTCATCATACAACGGCTGCTACCTTGACTTTTATACACGCTAATTGTCATGTCTTGGGTGTGGGTCTCAATCCTGTGACCTTCTGCTGCATGGTCAGCTTCCTTCCCTGCTGAGCCACTGCCTCGTCATTCTCTGTCCGGATTCTGATGGAGGTTTTAGCTCTGTTTTTCTCTTCCTTTGGTTTTGCAGTTACCAGGTGTTACTATTTGCTTATTGTTTCTGTCCTATCACATCCCGTGTGAAGCTATTTATACTCTCCTGATGTTTACACCGTGTTTTTTTAATTGTCCTTCCTTTAACCTCCTTATTCCTGATGACTGTTTGCTGCAAAGACTCAGCTGCTGGTAAAGCAGCACCCCAAGAAACTCCAAGACACTGTAACCCTCATACAGGGATCTGGAACTACTATGGAACCCAGAAGGTAACTGACTATAGGTCAGCAACAGAATGGAGCAGGAAGGTCGCCAGGCAGGGCCAAGGTTAGGAGATCAGGGAATAGACTAAATCAGGATCCGAAAACATAGTATCAAAACTGGGATGGCAGCAAAAGTACAATATCGTCAGGTGATAGAAGAGTCCAAAATCCAGGCAAAGGTCAGCGTCAATATAGCAGAACACTTAACTAGACAGCAGGGGAACCAAGAGTGTATCTTGTGGTTTGCAAGGTAGGACCAAGGTATTTGACGGGCGCGGTTCCCGCTCATAGGCTGGAGCTCATAACCTGGTGATCTCACCAGGACTGACTCTACAACCAGGGCAGACAGTGATGCACCCTGGGTACCAATTATCCCCATTCCGATAGAGGAAAGCCTGCGCCTACCAGCGACAGAGACAGGAACTAACGGAGCAGGTCCCAATGAGGACATGTCCCCCCATCACCGGCAACACTAGTCGAAGTTATCCAGCGCCGCCTAGTGGTCAGGGCAGGAATCGCAGTCACAGATTCTGACAAGGTCGTGACAGCTTGCATTTATTTTTTCTCCTTTGTCCACTTGTGCACAGTGGCTCAGTGGTTAGCACTGCAGACTTGCAGCACTGAGGTCCTGGGTTCAATACCCACCAAGGACAACATCTGCAAGGAGATTGTATGTTCTCCTTGTGTTTGTGTGGGTTTCCTCCCACATTTCAAAGACTGATAGGATATTTAGATTGTGAGCTCCAATGGGGACAGTGTTGCAAATGTATGAAAGTGCTATGAAAGTGCTATGGAATAAAATAGTGCTATATAAATGAATAAATATTATTGTGCTTTTGTTTTGTTTCTTCACCTTGGGTATCTATCTCTGCACACTACCTCTATATTGGTTTGTTGTGCATAGCAACCTCCACTGTCATTGCTTAGGTGGAACAAAATACAAGTCGATTGCCTTTTAGGCAAACAGGTCTGAATTGTGGTATTTTAGTTGTGCGGTTGGGATATTGTCATCTGTTCAGTATCTATTACGGTGTTGTGCAGCTAGGGATACTAGTCTGTACAGAAACCAATAGGGTATTGTGCACTTAGGAATACCAGTCTGTACAGGAACCATTAAAGTGTTGTGCAGCTAGAAATTGCAGTCTGTACAGGAACCATTAAAGTGTTGTGCAGCTAGGGATACCAGTCTGTACAGGAACCATTAGGGCAACGTCACACCTGGCAACGTCGGTGGTGATTTTTTAGGCGACGCTGGGGCGTGGCCTATCACCGCCGACGTCGCCAATGCAACTTGGCGAGGGCGACGCATTTGACTGGCAGCGCTGTAAAACCAGGCGGCCGATCTGGGGCGATGTGTACACATCGCCCCATGTAAACGCCCGACGGCAATCTGACAGGCAGTGGGAGCCATAGGCTCCCATTGTACTGCATCGCCGCTGGGGTTTTGAGACACCCCGGCGGCGATGCCGCCTGTCAGATCGCCGGTGCGTCGTCGGAGGTGTCGTCCCATGTAAATGGGACACGGCGATGCTGGCGGGGCGCCAAAAATGTGCGCACTCCCGCCCGTCGCCACAGTGTTGCCAGGTGTGACGTGGCCCTTAGGGTGTTGTGCAGCTGGGAATACCTGTCTGTACAGGAACCATTAAAGTGTTGTGCAGCTAGGGATACCAGTCTGTACAGGAACCAGTAGTGTAAGGGTTCGATTGCAGTGTGATAGGCTTTATTCTACCTATACCCATGTTGGAATACGTACGTACATAACTCTACTATATATACTATAGTCCCTCGTGGTTGGCTGTGCTTTATCATGTGATGTGCGTAGATGAACCCGCATTCAAGTGCACTCTCTACGGTTAAGGAAATCTTCTGTAATGTATAAATTGGCAGCAACCATTTTTATGGGATTTCCTTAAAATGAAAATTGTTAAAAAATCATCGAATTTCGAAAAATTCTACCCAAATTTAGTTTTGCACTTAATTGATTTGCTCATCTCTACCAGTAAAATCATGCAATGATGGCCATAGAGGTAGAAGTGGATGAGATGTTGGGGGGGAGGGGAGGGGATGCATGTTGGCTCTTAGCCTCAAGTACGTTGAAATGTTAGTTTAGTCCACAACCTAATGGCGATGGATGAGATTCATGGCATCAATGGATCATCCCAGAGGCTTTCATGAATTGATCATGCTACAATGAATCAATGAACAATGCCACAAAAACATCACGGACAATTAAGAAATCCATTTTAAGAGTGGTATCAAGGTGTCATTGAGACTAATGTCGGCCAGCGCTGGGGGACCTGCATCCATATTCATGGTTCACGTCATGTTTGTTCATTTCTTCTTAGATTTGTTACTTTTTATATTTTATTTCATTCCGTGGAGTTAAGCTTTTCCACAAACGTAGCTTTCGATTACGAGATTTACTTTGTGTCAAAATATGACTATACATAATTATAGCTCAACGTTTACATTAGCAAATGTGTTGAAAAGCAGAGGGGCGAAGGAGATTTATTGTGACATGAAGCCGCCGATGGGAGCAGAACTCCGAGGCTTGACCTTGTGCTTTGTTGTATGAGGCAAAAGAGGATAAAAACACACAGACAAGGTCAAAAAACACCAAGCCTATAATTCATTGCTGATTCTTCTGCTCCTCCGGGTCAGAACCAGACGTTTCTAGCATTTATATTAAATACCGTTACATTAAATTAATGCAATGCAGAGCTACCTGCAATACTCAACTATTAGGTCTCCTTACAAGGTGACCCTCCCTTTATCTTATCTGTTAAATTGGTGAAATAAGAGATGATAAGAAGCTTTGTAATTGATGATAAGATGATAGTTGCAGCCCATAGAAGTCTATGGAGAAGAGCAAAGCTTGATCTCGATACAGAAACGCTGCTGAAAGTTTACTGTGAGGTAGCGCTCGCTGAGGGTTTTAGGGAATACTCTTTTCCAGAAGAACTAAAGCACAAAGGAACAGTCTTATGTTTGAATCAGTCCAGCCGGTTTATTAAAGACCATGAACTTCTATAGCTTAATCTTTTAAATCCACAGAACTTATTATGCCCACTGGTCTGTTCCAAGGGCAGGTGTGCCCACATGGTATATCACACTTAGCCCATTTTAGCGTTCACTGACCTCTTAGTCCATCGATCAAGAAGCTGCCTCTCTGGATCACAGACTCCTATCTGTTCCAGACCCTCAGTGGACTGTGACCTCCTGAAATCAGAGAGACATCCCAGTTCTCTAGCTGTGGTCTCTGGCCCTTGTGCCTTCCAGGGACGCCTGCTCCCAAGCACCGAGAGACACAGTCTCCCGACCTGACTTCAGCACTCCAATAATGCAGATACTTGCTTGCATCAGGACTTGACCAGGGAGGAGTCTCACCATGTGTATGAGAAGACCCTAAGGGAGGTATGTGGTTAGCCAGGACCCACCCATCACTACTAGCTAACCCTAAACCCAGCTCTCAACATTAGAAAGGCTTGAAGAACAATAAGTCCTAGCAAACATCCTAGATTTTGATCACCAGCAGACCTCTGTCTGTGGATACATACCTGTCATGTACAGTATTGCCGGTATGCCTCACAATTCATATATTTTTTGCACACTTATAATGCACTATTAACTTGCCTCTGCTTTACAGACATGGTTATTACTGTCCCCTTTGGGGCTAACAATCTACATGTCTTATCTGTATGTCTTTGGAGTATGGGAGAAAACTGGAGAACCCAAGGAAGCCCACATAGAACATACATGTTGTCTTTGGTGGGATTTGAATCCAGGTCCCCAGTGTTACAAACCAACATTTTTAACCACTGAGCCATTGTGTTATGGATGCTACAGATATCATATTTACTATTAAGGGATGAAAACTCACAAGTTAGCTCCAGGAGTCTGTTGATCAGAGGTCCCCAACCTTCCTGACCTTGAGAGCCACATTCAGCTCTGGGAGAGAGTCACGAGCCACATCCAGTTCTTACGTTGCAGCAGTAGAGGAAGCAGGTTACATTGTATCAGTAGAGGAAACAGGTTACATTGTAGCAGTAGAGGAAGCAGGTTACGTTGTATCAGTAGAGGAGCAGGTTACATTGTATCAGTGAGGAAGCAGATTACTTGTAGCAGTTGAGGAAGCAGGTTACGTTGTAGCAGTAGAGGAAGCAGATTACATTGTAGCAGTAGAGGAAGCCGGTTACGTTGTATCAGTAGAGGAAGCAGGTTACATTGTAGCAGTAGAGGAAGCAGGTTATGTTGTAGCAGTAGAGGAAGCAGGTTGCATTGTAGCAGAGGAAGCAGGTTACATCGTATCAGTGGAGGAAGCAGGTTATGTTGTAGCGGTAGAGGAAGCAGGTTAGTTGTAGCAGTAGAGGAAGCAGGTTACATTGTTGCAGTAGAGGAAGCAGGTTATGTTGTAGCAGTAGAGGAAGCAGGTTATGTTGTAGCAGTAGAGGAGCAGGTTACGTTGTACATTAGAGGAAGCAGGTTATGTTGTAGCAGTAGAGGAAGCAGGTTACATTGTAGCAGTAGAGGAAGCAGTTACATTGTACAGTAGAGGAAGCAGGTTACGTTGTAGCAGTGAGGAAGCAGGTTACGTTGTATCAGTAGAGGAAGCAGGTTACGTTGTAGTAGTAGAGGAAGCAGTTTATGTTGTAGCAGTAGAGGAAGCAGGTTATGTTGTAGCAGTAGAGGAAGCAGGTTACATTGTAGCAGTAGAGGAAGCAGGTTACATTGTAGCAGTAGAGGAAGCAGGTTACGTTGTAGCAGTAGAGGAAGCAGGTTACGTTGTGCAGTAGAGGAAGCAGATTACTTGTAGCGGTGGAGGAAGCAGGTTACATTGTAGCAGTAGAGGAAGCAGGTTACTTGTATCAGTAGAGGAAGCAGATTATGTTGTATAGCGGTGAGGAAGCAGGTTACATTGTAGCAGTAGAGGAAGCAGGTTACATTGTAGCAGTAGAGGAAGCAGATTACGTTGTATTAGAGGAAGCAGGTTACATTGTATCAGTAGAGGAAGCAGGTTAGTTGTAGCAGTAGAGGAAGCAGGTTACGTTGTAGCAGTAGAGGAAGCAGGTTATGTTGTAGCAGTAGAGGAAGCAGGTTACATGTAGCAGTAGAGGAAGCAGGTTACATTTAGCAGTAGAGGAAGCAGGTTACATTGTAGCGTAGAGGAAGCAGTTACATTGTAGCAGTGGAGGAAGCAGGTTACATTGTAGCGGTGGAGGAAGCAGGTTACATTGTAGCAGTAGAGGAAGCAGGTTTATGTTGTAGCAGTAGAGGAAGCAGGTTACGTTGTAGCAGTAGAGGAAGCAGTTACGTTGTAGCAGTAGAGGAAGCAGGTTACGTTGTCGCAGTAGAGGAAGCAGGTTACGTTGTAGCGGTGAGGAAGCAGGTTACGTTGTCAGCAGTAGAGGAAGCAGGTTTACGTTGTAGCAGTAGAGGAAGCAGGTTACGTTGTAGCAGTAGAGGAAGCAGGTTACATTGTATCAGTGGAGGAAGCAGGTTACATTGTAGCAGTAGAGGAAGCAGGTTACATTGTATCAGTGGAGGAAGCAGGTTATGTTGTACAGTAGAGGAAATAGGTTACGTTGTAGCAGTAGAGGAAGCAGGTTACATTGTTGCAGTAGAGGAAGCAGATTACATTGTAGCGTAGAGGAGCAGGTTACATTGTAGCGTGGAGGAGCAGGTTACATTGTAGCAGTAGAGGAAGCAGGTTACATTGTAGCAGTAGAGGAAGCAGGTTATGTTGTAGCAGTAGATGAAGCAGGTTACGATGTATCAGTAGAGGAAGCAGGTTACGTTGTAGCAGTAGAGGAAGCAGATTACGTTGTAGCGGTGGAGGAAGCAGGTTACGATGTATCAGTAGAGGAAGCAGATTACGTTGTAGCAGTAGTTGTGACACTTTTCCTCATTTACTTTAAACTTTTCTTGCACTATATTCTCACTCATGTTAAATCCGATCCCTGACATTATCTGCATTAAACCTTACAGAATGTTTGGGCTCGTCGGTGAGCGCCCCCTCCCATGTCTGCCGGCGCTCATTGGAGATTGAGGCCGCTCCATTCATCAGAACCTTGAATCTCTGCCAGTTCCTCCAAGTCATTCTTTTCCTCATTACAGCAGGTGTTATTGTTCTTTCTTCTTCTTCTGTCAATATCATAGATAATACCTGTTTTCTCCCCTAAGCGACACGATATTACTGCAGAGCATGTTTCTCTTTTAATGGAATTGAATCCTGGCGGTCATGACACGGCGCAGCTGTTGCCAGATATTCACCGCTCGATCAGTACATGTCACCGTGATCGCTGCTCTTTTACAGTCTGATAATCAAATCTCAGTGTCAGCTTTGTCTGTGGCCAGCCGGGCAGGCGGGTGCTCTGTGTTTGGCGGGGCAGGCGGGTGCTTTGTCTTTGGCCGGGTGGGCGGGTGCCTTGTCTTTGCCCAGGTGGGTGCCTCATCTTTAGCCGGGCGGGTGCTTTGTCTTTGGCATGGCGGGTGGGTGCCTTGTCTTTGGCCAGGTGGGTGAGTGCCTTGTCTTTGGCTGGGCGGGTGCCTCGTCTTTAGTCTCACGGGCAGGTGCCTTTTCTTTGGCCAGGTGGGTGGGTGCCTTGACTTTGGCTGGGTGGGTGCCTTGTCTTTGGCTGGGCGGGTGCCTTGTCTTTGGCCCAGCGGGTGGGTGCCTCTACTTTAGCCAGGCGGGCGGGTGCCTTGTCTTTGGCCCAGCGGGTGGGTGCCTCAACTTTAGCCTGGCGGGCGGGTGCCTTGTCTTTGGCCCAGCGGGTGGGTGCCTTGTGTTTGGCCAGGCGGGCAGGTGCCTTGTCTTTGGCCGGGCGGGTGGGTGGCTTGTCTTTGGTCAGGCGAGCAGTCCGTGTCTTTTCCTGCAATTTTAGATGACCAATTCACAAGTCCTGTGTGGGCTCTTTTTTTCTTTTGCTCCTTACTGCAAATATATCAGCTTTATTGTGCACCATTAAATCCAGAAGCTTCACGAGTTTAATGTGATCTACAGTAAGAGCGTTATCAGACACAACACAGTGAAATCTCCAGAATTACACCGGATACTTTGTAAATCTCTGCAGGCAGCGGAAAGAAATACTATAAAAGTGAGGGGGATGGAGTAAATAGAAGGGGATATACATTTATACCGCATACATGTCCCCTAGCACCGTACGAGAAATGTCCGTATATCCCAGAGATAACTCAACCCAGGAGGAAGCGGGCGGGCGTGATAGATTCCTGCCATCCCGGGACAATGGGTAAGGTTTATCCTTGTGGAGAGGGACATGCCAGTAAGAGGAGACTTTAGAGCTATAATGTTCCTCTGGGGAATTAAATATGCAAAATGTCACTTCAGAGAGGAAGGGGACTTGAACTCTAGCGCCACCTATTGGATGTGTATCAGAATAATTGCACCTCGTCAGTGCAAAGTATGAGATCTGATCTGGTTGTACGAGAGGATAAGTGGGGTCTAAGGGGTACGGTTTCTCCTTGTGGAGAGTGATATACCACTATTAGAAGACTTAAAAGCCACAATGCTCCTCTGAGAAATGAAATATGCATATTGTCTCTTCAGGGAGGACTTGAACTCTAGTGCCACCTATTGGAAGTAGCAATCCTAAAAGTAAAAAATGACCCCCTAACAAGCCTTGTCATATGACCAAGGATTATAACAGATCAGAAAGTCAATTTGCAGAATGTGTTTCAAAATGATTGCTCCTCATCAGTGCAAAGTATGAGATCTGATCTGGCTGTATGAGACACTAAGTGGGGTTCTCCTTGTGGAGAGTGACATGTCAGTATGAGGAGACTTAAATGCTGCAATGCTCCTCTGGGAAATAAAATATGCAAATGTCTCTTCAGAGTTGGAGAGGACTTGGACTCTAGCGCCACCTATTGGAAGTAGTAATCCTAAAAGTCAAAAATTACCCTTTATTGAGGTTTGTCATATGACTTAGGACATCAACCAGATCAGAATTTCTGTTTGCAGACATAGTGTTTCAGGGTATTGCCCCTCGTCAGTGCAAAGTACGGTATGAGATCTCATCTGCCTGACTGAGATTCTGGCAAATTGAGATGCCAATCTGGTTTAAATCCTAAATCATATAACAAGGCTCATGAAAGGGTTGTTTTTGGCTTTTAGGATTGCTACTTCCAATAGGTGGTGCTACAGTCCAAGTCCTCTTCCTCTTTGAAGAGACATTTTGCACATTATATTAACCAAAGACGAATTACAGCTTTAAGTCTCCTCATTACTGACATGTCCCGCTCCACAAGGAAAAACCTCACCCCTTAGACCCCACTTAGCCCCTCATACAGTCAGATCAGATCTCATACTTTGCACTGATGAGGGGCAATACCCCAAAACACTGTGTCTGCAAATTGAGATTCTAATCTCATTTATATCCAAAGTCATATGACCAGGGTCGTTAAAGGGTTGTTCTTGACTTTTAGAATTGCTACTTCCAATAGGTGACACTACAGGTCAAGGTACTTTGCACTGACGATGAGCAATAACCCAAAGCATTGTGTCTGCAAACTTGAGATTTTGGTTTGTATTTTTATCCTAAGTCAAAGGTAGATATTGACTTTTAGGATTGCTACTTCCAATAAGTGGCGCTACAAGTCCAAGTCCTCTTCCTCTCTGAAGAGACAGTTTGCATATTTTTATTAACCAAAGACAAATTACAGCTTCACATCTCCTCATTACTGGCATGTTACTCTCCACAAGTAGAATCCTTACCCCTTAGACCCCACTTGCTACTTCCAATAGGTGGCGCTACAGTTCAAATCCTCTTCCTCTCTTTGAACAGACAATTTGCGTATTCCTGGATTATTTCATTCTCGGCTCGTGGATCCCATAGAGAAATGTAAATGTTGTTAGATATTATTATTCTGATTCTCACTCCCATCTACAGGATGAAGGAAACATTCTACAATCTCTTTACTTTACCGCTGGGTTCATTGTTATTTTCTTATAATAAAATATACTTTGATTAATATTCCAAGGACGTTGGCTGAAGAAGGAAACATCAGACAAATGTTTTACCTCCATTAGTTTTATCCTTTGTTTTTCTTGACCAAAATACAGCTGCACAGCTATAGCTTACATTGGGATTTCACTATGTGCCTATGTACGGCGCCTTGAAAAAGTCTTCATACCGTGAACTTTTCCATCCTTTTTCACATTACAGCCACAAACTCGTTAAAATATATTTTATTGGGATTTTCCGTGACACCAACAAATGTCCAAGTCTTTGTGAAGTGTAATGGAAAGTATACGTGGTTTTCTAAAGACGTGCATTAGTATTCACCCCCCTATAGTCTGATCCCCCTAAATAAAAACCTGAGTGTCCAGAAGTCACATAATTAGTAAATTGTCTCCAACTGGGTGTACTTTCTTCTCAGTATAACTACAGTTCTGTGAAACCTCAGACATTTGTGTGAGAACTATACAGATCAAATAGTATTATGAAAACCAAGGAAACCACCAGACAGGTCAGAGATAAAGGTTGGAATAGAGGATGCAGGGTTAGGTTATAAAATAATAACCTAATGTCACGCTTGGAGGTGAGGGAATCAGGTAACTAAATAGTGAGAGAGGTGAGGGGGTTCAGGGGGAGCTAATCTGACCCTTACACTGGGGGTCATTGGCTCGCCTTGCTCTCGGAGGTACCTCTAATGGTGAGAAGGTCTGAGTCTACACCCTATTTATCGAGCTTCTGATTAGCCCTAGGCTAATCAGAAAGATGGTCCTACAAAGTACTGACTGAGGGGACTGAATACTAATGCAAGACAGAGAAAGGTGGTCCTACAAAGTGCTGACTGAGGGGGTGAATACTAATGCAAGACAGAGAAAGGTGGTCCTACACAGTGCTGACTCATGGGGTGAATACTAATACAAGACAGAGAAAGGTGGTCCTACAAAGTACTGACTCAGGGGCTGAATACTAATAAGACAGGAGGTGGTTCTATAAAGTGCTGACTCAGGGGCTGAATATTAATAAAGACAGAG
The DNA here is from genome assembly GCA_033576535.1 of Allobates femoralis. NCBI lineage: Eukaryota > Metazoa > Chordata > Amphibia > Anura > Aromobatidae > Allobates > Allobates femoralis. The sequence continues at coordinate 907,601 of JARQOC010000006.1, read as the reverse complement.
AAAGGTGGTCCTACAAAGTGCTGACTCAGGGGCTGAACACTAATACAAGACAGAGAAAGGTGGTTCTATAAAGTGCTGCTCTGGGGTTAATATTAATGCAAGACAGAGAAAGGTGGTCCTACAAAGTGCTGACTCAGGGGGCTGAATACTAATGCAAGACAGAGAATGGTGGTCCTACAAAGTGCTGACTAGGGGCTGAATACTAATACAAGACAGAGAAAGGTGGTCCTACAAAGTGCTGACTCAGGGGGCTGAATACTAATACAAGACACAGAAAGGTGGTCCTACAAAGTGCTGACTCAGGGGGCTGAATACTAATACAAGACAGAGAAAGGTGGTCCTACAAAGTGCTGACTCAGGGGGTGAATACTAATACAGACAGAGAAAGGTGGTCCTACAAAGTGCTGCTCTGGGCTTAATATTAATGCAAGACAGAGAAAGGTGGTCCTGCAAAGTGCTGACTCAGGGGGGTGAATACTAATACAATACAAGAATGGTGGTTCTACAAGTGCTGACTCAGGGGGTGAATACTAATGCAAGACAGAGAATGGTGGTCCTACAAAGTGCTGACTCAGGGGCTGAATACTAATACAAGACAGAGAAAGGTGGTCCTACAAAGTGCTGACTCAGGGGGCTGAATACTAATACAAGACACAGAAAGGTGGTCCTACAAAGTGCTGACTCAGGGGGCTGAATACTAATACAAGACAGAGAAAGGTGGTCCTACAAAGTGCTGACTCAGGGGGGTGAATACTAATACAAGACAGAGAAAGGTGGTCCTACAAAGTGCTGACTCAGGGGGTGAATACTAAAGCAAGACAGAGAAAGGTGGTCCTACAAAGGGCTGACTCAGGGGGCTGAATACTAATGTAAACAGAGAAAGGTGATCCTACAAAGTGCTTACTGAGTGGGCTGAATACTAAGGCAAGACAGAGAAAGGTGGTCCTACAAAGTGCTGACTCAGGGACTGAACATTAATACAAGACAGAGAAAGGTGGCCCTACAATGTACTGACTCAGAAGACTGAATATTAATGCAAGACATAGAAAGGTGGTCCTAGAAAGTACTGAGTCAGGGGAGTGAATACTAATGCAAGAAAGAGAAAAGTGGTCCTACAAAGTGCTGACTCAGGGGTGAATACTAATGTAAGACAAGAGGTGGTCCTACAAAGTGCTGACTCAGGGGGATGAACACTAATGCAGACAGAGAAAGGGGGTGAAATACGGTTCTTGATGGTTCTATGCTTGCCAAACTTCTTAATAACATTGCGCACTGTTGAAATTTGGATACCCAGGTCTTCGGAGATGGCTATATACCCTTTGGAAGTCTTGTGTTTGCTAATAATAGCAGTTCTGATGTGCTCAGACAGATCCTTTGTCTTCACCATTGTGACAAAGGAACAGGACCTAACAGGTGACAAAGGAACAGGGCCTAACATGTGGCTTTTTAAAACACTGAAGTTATCATTCATTGGCTAATTCATGTCACATGGGCAGCGACAATTTATCACAGGTGATTCTCATTTGTGATTTACCACAGGCGAGTCACAATGTGTTTCTATACTAATGTGATGTAAAGGGGCAATACCAAAGTCACAGCGGCTTTAGGTTTTTCTATCTTTGCCTCTCTATACAATTATAACACATAAACTTGTAAGAGATACAATGTGTGTGATACTTTTTGTGACTAATTCTAAATTCTTTCACCGTTCCGTCATTGATACATTGATGTTTCTCTCTTCCAGGCGACCTCCGGGGGACGGGCCAGCTACTTTGTATCTTATAAACGTGAATCCTTCGCTCAGATTAAACTTCCAAAATATTCTCTCCCAAAGGTACAGTACCGATAACTCACTGCGATACACTGTGTAACGTCTATGGTAACGTCTGCATTGTATCGACCATTATTAGACCAGTGACCGCCTTCTGTAATGGCAGGACATGCACATCATCAGTACGGACGAAAAACAGGTGTTTGCTGCCGTGCAAGAGTGGAACCAAAATGAGACCTACAACCTGTACATCTCCGACACGAGAGGCGTCTACTTCACCCTAGCCCTGGAGAACGTCAAGAGCAGTCGCGGCCTCGAAGGGAACATCGTCATTGACCTTTATGAGGTATTGGTTGGATTGCTTTGGTTAGAATTGGTTGTGTTTACCATGGCGAATCAGAGAACAATGAAGAGGCTAACTACCCTCTTGTCTTGATTGACATCCGACAAGCCATCTCTTTAGTGAGCAGAATAGTTAAGGCCAGTAAACCTCACCTGCCCCAAGCTGGTTAAAGGTGACTTGTAATGATGTAGTTGTCCTTTGGGTTGTCAACCAAGCCAAGAAGAAGAAGAACGCCAGCCAACGAAGGCCATGAGAGTGGCTCCTCCGACATGACTGCTATAAGTAAGAAGATTATTAGTGTGAACACATCACCATCCAAGATAACAAATGTATGGTGGTTTGAGGGCATCAACCACGCTGACAGCTTCCCGAGACTTAGGGCACATGGAAATGTATCCAAGACAAGTTCCTTTAGTGCTTGCTGCAAGTGACGCCTACATTTATGGAGTTGTTCCCACAGAGAAGAACCTGTCAGGGTCTTCTCAATTACATTGGTGTCACGCTACAAGGTACCTGGAGACCACGTCAAGGATTAAATGGATAAACAGAGGCGTAGTCAAGCATTGGTCTGAAATCAAAACTGGAGGGTAGCAGATAAGAGTAGAGGGGGTTAAACAAATGGAGGTCCAAGTTCAAGCAGCAATAGATCAATCAAACAGAGCACAGGAATATAGGCCAACAAGCACCACTGAGCAGAATAGTATGACTGGCAAAGTTTTCTGAGAAACTGCTCAGCTAAGAAGCTGAGCAATCACCAGGAAACAGAGAACACCTGAAATAACCAGCACCTTCCAAAATCAGATCGGACAATTCAGGTGTATGTCATCAGATCTATAGCTCAGCATGACCCGTACCAGGATGAACAACTGAGTTGTCACTCAGCAAACTGACAGCTCAGCATGCCCCTGATTCCTAAGTTACAGCAAACTGTCACTCATGGCATTCAAGACACACTGAGTGGAGGAATCGTGACCAGTGATGAATGTGCACTACCATGTTCAGGTGCACGGTACTCGAAACGAGCAAGTCAAGCACTTGGATGGGCTCAAATGGAGTTCCGAGTATAGTGGAAGTCAATGGGAAACTCAAGAGTCTTGAGTTTCCCAATGAGCTTCATTAGTCCAGTCCAACCTGCACATTTTGAATACTGAGCACCCAAGCATGGCAGAGCCAGCTCACCACTGATCACGATACTTGGCTGCTATTTTGTGCCATATGTCATACTGTATAGACACTGGACTGCAGGATTAATCATCTGGTCTCATGCAGTTAAAGCATAGCTTAGGTTGGGATCTAATAGATTTTCCAAGAATTTCTGTTTAAAAACCATGGTTAAGAGGTCCAACGTCTGAGCCTCCCCCCATCTTCGCAGTTTCATGAAGTTCCTTCATCCCTTCATTGTTATTCTAGGCTGTTTTCGGGTCATTGGCAATGGACGAAGGTCACAGTTTATAGGGGAAACCAGTTGGTTTATTAGATCCACTGGGGAGTGGGTCTCCTGGTAGAGTAGACCCCCTATCTCACAATCATGGTTTATCCTGAAGATAGGCATCACTGGAAGAGCCTAAAACGCTATTCCGAGAAAAAGCTGAATATTCATCTCGCCTGTACCTGGTTGCGACTACTTGAAAAGCAAAAGCAAAAACCATGAACCGGCGTCCAAAGTTAATTAAATCCTAGCATTTATTTAGAAAGATATTAGAATCTGAGAGTCCTAAGTTGTTGATACCTTTTAATGGCGAACTGAAAAGACGGTAAATAATAGCAGCTTTCTAAGGTCTCTTCATCAGGCTTAATAATGACACAAATTATGAACACATATATACACAAATGGAGGGTTGGATAATACAGTAAATAAGACAGGTCAATGTTAGGAGGGGAGAAGTAAATATCAGAGTTCATAGATAAGTAGGATAGTTTTATTGTCCATTGATTGGTGGTCTGGTCCTAGGTTTGAAGATTCCTTAATTGATGTAAAAAGACATAAATCCATGTGACACATTCATTCCTGCTCTGAATGTGTCACAGATCATCATCAGTTTATATTCTCTGACTCTCTTGTCTCTTTGGGATTTGAAATGATCTTTCAATATTAGTATCTTCATATCCATTATGATGTGATCAGGGCTATTTATTTATTCAAGTTAAAAACATGAAACCAATAAGATTCCACATGCAGGAGATCTAAATGTTGCTTTTTGTGTTCCCGACACAACTGACAATCATCATCGTTACCCCAGACTGATTGTCGCCTCATCTTGTGCCTTCTGCTCTTTCTTCCTAGGTAGCTGGGATAAGCGGAGTATTCTTGGCCAACAAAAAGGTCGATGAGCGGGTGAAGACTTTCATCACCTACAATAAGGGCCGGGACTGGAGATTGCTGCAGGCTCCAGACATTGATTTAAAGGGGAATCCGATCAATTGTCTTCTGGTCAGTCGTAAATCACATTTATTATTGTTTCCAAAGTGACAAATAAAGAAGATGATTGGAATTTGGGTTCTGGCTGGTTATAATTCCTCTTTTTTTCTTTATGTCTCCAGCCTTTCTGTTCCTTACACTTCCACTTGCAGATGTCTGAGAATCCCTACAACTCCGGGAGCATCTCCAGCAAGGTGACGGCACCTTGGCTCATTGTCGCCTCAGGTAAATAGGCAATCTGGGGTCTCCCAGGGCTGATCTACAGCTGGTAAAGCGGGTACTATATCCTGCTATTTGTTTGGTGCTTCTTAAAGGGGTTGTCCTTGCTTTTCCTAAAATCTGTGTGTATATCTAAGGCTGCAAAATGCTAACTGTTTGTAATTTACACCCTGTTAGCATCTTGCATGGTTACCTAGATTTTATCCGACTAGAGGTGTGTTGTTTTGGAGCCTGGCTGTAATGTTACAACTCGATATTTACACCCAGTCTCCAGCAAGCCCGTCCCAGTCTACAACATGCCCTCCCTAGTCTCCAGCAAGCCCGCCCCAGTCTCCAGCAAGCCCGTCCCAGTCTACAACATGCCCTCCCTAGTCTCCAGGAAAGCCCGCCCCAGTCTAAAGCTTGCCCATCCCAGTCTACAACATGCCCTCCCTAGTCTCCAGCAAGCCCGCCCCAGTCTACAGCTTGCACGTCCCAGTCTACAACATGCCCTCCCTAGTCTCCAGCAAGCCCGCCTCAGTTTACAGCTTGCCGCCCCAGTCTACAACATGCCCTCCCTAGTCTCCAGCAAGCCCGCCCCAGTTTACAGCTTGCCCGTCCCAGTCTACAACATGCCCTCCCTAGTCTCCAGCAAGCCTGCTCCAGTCTACAGCTTGCCCATCCCAGTCTACAACATACCCTCCATAGTCTCCAGCAAGCCCTGCCCCAGTTTACAGCTTGCCCGTCCCAGTCTACAACATGCCCTCCTTGTCTCCAGCAAGCCCGCCCCAGTCTACAGCTTGTCCGTCCCAGTCTACAACACGCCCTCCCTAGTCACCAACAAGCCCGCCCCAGTTCTACAGCTTGCCCATCCCAGTCTACAACATGCCCTCCCTCGTCTCCAGCAAGCCCGCCCCAGTCTACAGCTTGCCCGTCCCAGTCTACAACATGCCCTCCCTAGTCTCCAGCAAGCCTGCCCCAGTCTACAGCTTGCCCGTCCCAGTCTACAACATGCCCTCCCTAGTCTCCAGCAAGCCCGCCCCAGTCTACAGCTTGCCCGTCCCAGTCTACAACATGCCCTCCCTAGTCTCCAGCAAAGCCCGCCCCAGTCTACAGCTTGCCCGTCCCAGTCTACAACATGCCCTCCCTAGTCTCCAGCAAGCCCGCCCCAGTCTAACAGCTTGCCCGTCCCAGTCTACAACATGCCCTCCCTAGTCTCCAGCAAGCCCGCCCCAGTCTACAGCTTGCCCATCCCAGTCTACAACATGCCCTCCCTAGTCTCCAGCAAGCCCGCCCCAGTCTACAGCTTGCCCGACCCAGTCTACAACATCCCCTCCCTAGTCTCCAGCAAGCCCGCCCAGTCTACAGCTTGCCCGACCCAGTCTACAACATGCCCTCCCTAGTCTCTAGCAAGCCCGCCCCAGTCTACAGCTTGCCCGACCCAGTCTACAACATGCCCTCCCTAGTCTCCAGCAAGCCCGCCCCAGTCTACAACATGTGTCCATTGGCTGCGATGGACGTTATGGAAACTGTCAACTGAGCATTTTGTCCGAAATAAAATTAGGCTAAAAGCACCAAAATCTTGACAAAAAAGGTGAGAATGCGGAAATGAATCCGCTGTTCAATCCTTAAAGGAACCAGTCATGTCCTATTTTGCTATTACAATGCCCCCAGTGTTATTTAGATCATGTGCTGTGCATTAGTGACCTGTTTTATTTTTAATGGTTGTGTTTATTCCAGAAAAGCACTTTACATACTGAAATGTTTTCATGAGCCAAGCAGTCCTACAGTCATCTGGGGGGTTAGCAGACCTGTCAATCAACTGTAAAGATACACGGTATCCCCCAAATAACACTCTGCTTTATACTAATTTTTGCTCCCAAAGATGCGCCATGTCTTATTTTCAGGGGACGTCTTATCTTCCATTGAAGAAGAATTCACATTTATTGTTGATCAAAGAAAAGTAGCATTTATTAAATACTGTACAGTGATTGTCATCACAAACAAGTATAACCATCATCTCCTGCAGCACCCAATATCTCCATCATCCTCCTGCAGCACCCAATATCCCCATCATCCCCTGCAGCACCCAATATCCCCATCATCCTCCTGCAGCACCCAATATCCCCATCATCCCCCTGCAGCACCCAATATCACCATCATCCCCCTGCAGCACCCATATCCCCATCATCCTCCTGCAGCACCCAATATCCCCATCATCCCCCTGCAGCACCCAATATCCCCATCATCCTTCTGCAGCACCCAATATCCCCATCATCCTCCTGCATCACCCAATATCCCCATCATCCCCCTGCAGCACCCAATATCCCCATCATCCTCCTGCAGCACCCAATATCACCATCATCCCCCTGCAGCACCCAATATCCCCATCATCCTCCTGCAGCACCCAATATCACCATCATCCTCCTGCAGCACCAGTATCCCCATCATCCTCCTGCAGCACCCAATATCCCATCATCCTCCTGCACACCCAGTATCCCCATCATCCTCCTGCAGCACCCAATATCACCATCATCCTCCTGCAGCACCCAATATCACCATCATCCTCCTGCAGCACCCAATATCACCATCATCCCACTGCAGCACCCAATATCACCATCATCCCTCTCCATCATCCTCTGCAGCACCCAATATCCCATCATCGCTATGCAGCACCCATTATTCCATCAACCTCCTGCAGCACCCAATATCCATCATCCCCTGCAGCACCCAATATCCCCATAATCCTTCTGCAGCACCCAATATCCCCATCATCCTCCTGCAGCACCCAATATCCCATCATCCTCCTGCAGCACCAATATCCATCAATCTCCTGCAGCACCCAATATCCCCATAATCTTCTGCAGCACCCAATATTCCATCATCGCCATGCAGTACCCATCATCCTCCTGCATCACCAATATCCTCTTTCATCCCCTGCAGCACCCAATATCACCATCTCCCCCTCTGCAGCACCCAATATCATTATCATCCTCCTGCAGCACCCAATATCCCTATTCATCCTCCTAGCAGCACCCAATATCCCTATCATCCTCCTGCAGCACCTAATATCCCCATCATCCTCCTGCAGCACCAATATCCCATCATCCTCCTGCAGCACCCAATATCTCCCCATCATCCCCTGCAGCACCCAATATCCCCATCATCCCCTGCAGCACCCAATATCCCCATCATCCCTCTGCAGCACCCAATATCCCCATCATCCCCCTGCAGCACCCAATATCCATCATCCCTCTGCAGCACATTCCCTCATCTATCCCCATATCCTATCCACCTGCAGCACCCAATATCCCATCATCCTCCTGCAGCACCCAATATCCCCATCATCCCCTGCAGCACCCAATATCACCATCATCCCCTGCAGCACCCAATATCACATCATCCTCCTGCAGCACCCAATATCCCCATCATCTCTGCAGCACCAATATCCCATCATCCTCATACCTACCCTGCGCCATCCCTCTGCGCACATATCCATCATCCTGGATATCCCATTCCTGCAGCACATATCCCATCATCCCTGCAGCACATATCCATTCCTGCGCACAATCCATCATCCCTAGCACCATATCCATATCTCTGCAGCACCAATATCCATCACCTGCAGCACAATATCCCATCATCCTGCAGCACTTACTATCACTGCAGCACCATATCCTCATCCTGCAGCACCCATATCACATATCCTCTGCAGCACATATCCATCATCCCTGCAGACCAATATCCATCCTGCAGCCCAATATCCCATCATCCCTGAAATACCTATCCTCGCACCCAATATCCATCACCTGCAGCACCAATACATATCCCTGCAGCACCAATATCCATCATCCCCTGCAGCACCATATCCATCCCTGCAGCACAATATCCATATCCTGCAGCACCAATATCCATCTCCTGAGCACAATTCCATCACTCTGCAACCATATCCATCATCCCTGCAGCACCAATATCCTCTCCATGCAGCACCATACATCACCTGCAGCACCCAACCCATCATCCCTGCAGCACCAATATCCATCATCCTGCAGCACCAATATCATACCCTGCAGCACCATATCATCATCCCTGCAGCACCAATATCCCAATCCTGCAGCACCCAATATCCCATCATCTCCCATACCTCATCTCTGCAGCACCAATATCCATCATCCTGCAGCACCAATATCCCTATCTATCTGCGCCCATATCCATCATCGCCAGATACCCATCATCCCTGCACACCATATCTCATCCCTGCAGCACCAATATCCCATCCTCCTGCAGCACCCAAATATATCACCTCCTGCAGCCCAATATCCATCATCCCCTGCAGCACCCAATATCCTTTCCTCCTGCAGCACCAATTCCATCATCCCTGCAGCACATATCATATCCTGCAGCACCCATATCCCATCATCCCTGCAGCACCATATCCCCATCATCCTGCAGCACCCAATTCCCATCATCCTGCAGACCATATCCATCTGCAGCACCAATATCACATCACCCTGCAGACCATATCCATCATCCCCTGCAGCACCAATATCACCATCATCCTCTGCAGCACCATATCCATCATCCCCTGCAGCACCAATATCCATACTCTGCAGCACCCAATATCCATCATCCCCTGCAGCACCCAATATCCCATCACCTCCTGCAGCCCCAATATCCCATCATCCCTGCAGCACCCAATATCCCCATCATCCTCTGCAGCACCCATATCCCATCATCCTCTGCAGCCCCAATACACCCATCATCTCCTGCAGCACCCAATATCACCACATCATCCTATGCAGCACCCAATATCCCATCACCCCTGCAGCACCCAATATCCATCATCCCCCTGCAGCACCAATATCCCCATATCTCTGCAGCACCCAATATCCCCATCATCCATCTGCAGCACCCAATATCACCATCATCCCCTGCAGCACCCAATATCACCATCATCCCTGCAGCACCCAATATCCCATCATCCCTCTGCTGCACCCAATTCACCATCATCCTCCTGCAGCACCAATATCCCATCATCCCCTGCAGCACCCAATATCACCATCATCCCCTGCAGCACCCAATATCCCCATCATCCTCCTGCAGCACCCAATATCACCATCTCCTCCCTCAGCACCCAATATCCCCATCATCCTCCTGCAGCACCCAATATCCCCATCATCCTGCAGCACCATACCCATCATCCTCTGCAGCACCCAATATCCCATCACCTCCCTGCAGCACCCAATATCCCCATCATCCTCCTGCAGCACCCAATATCCCCATCATCCCTGCAGCACCAGTATCCCATCATCCCTCTGCAGCACCCAATATCCCCATCACCTCCTGCAGCACCCAATATCCCATCATCCTCCTGCAGCACCCAATATCCCATCAACCTCCTGCAGCACCATATCCCATATCCCTGCAGTACCATCATCCTCCTGCAGCACCCAATATCCCATCATCCTCCTGCAGCACCCAATATCCCATCAACCTCCTGCAGCACCCAATATCTCCATCATCCTCCTGCAGCACCCAATATCCCCATCATCGCTATGCAGCACCCAATATCCCATCAACCTCCTGCAGCACCCAATATCCCATCATCCCCTGCAGCACCCAATATCCCCATATCATTCCTGCAGCACCCAATATCCCCATCATCCTCCTGCAGCACCCAATATCCCATCATCCTCCTGCAGCACCCAATATCCCATCAATCTCCTGCAGCACCCAATATCCCCATAATCCTCCTGCAGCACCCAATATCCCATCATCCTGCCATGCAGCACCCATTCCATCACTCCTGCATCACCCAATATCCTTTCATCCCCTGCAGCACCCAATATTCCACCTATCCATCCCCCTGCATCACCCAATATCCTTATCATCCCCTGCAGCACCCAATATCACCATCATCCCCTGCAGCACCAATATCACTATCATCCTCCTGCAGCACCCAATATCCCCTATCATCCCCCTGCAGCACCTCAATATCCCCATCATCCTCCTGCAGCACCCAATATCCCCATCATCCCCCTGCAGCACCCAATATCCCCATCATCCCCTGCAGCACCCAATATCCCCATCATCCCCCTGCAGCACCCAATATCCCATCATCCCTCTGCAGCACCCAATATCCCCATCATCCCCTGCAGCACCCAATATCACCATCATCCTCTGCAGCACCCAATATCCCATCATCCTCCTGCAGCACCCAATATCACCATCATCCCCTGCAGCACCCAATATCACCATCATCCCCTGCAGCACCCAATATCCCACACCTCAGCATCACCCTCCTCTGCAGCATCCAATATCCCCATCATCCCCCTGCAGCACCCAATATCCCCATCATCCTCCTGCAGCCCCAATATCCCCATCATCCCCCTGCAGCACCCAATATCCCCATCATCCTCCTGCATCACCCAATATCCCCATCATCCCCCTGCAGCACCCAATATCACCATCATCTCCCTGCAGCACCCAATATCCCCATCATCCCCCTGCAGCACCCAATATCCCCATCATCCCTTACAGCACCCAAAATCCCCCAGCATCACCCATCATCCCCCTGCAGCACCCATCATCCCCTGCAGCACCCAATATCACCATCATCCCCCCATTATGGTACTGTACCTGCAACAAAAGCACACAATATATCACCATACTATGTGTATTAACACACACGTGACAGTGATACAAAACAAAGTAAAACAAAAATCAAATCTTCAGTAGAAGTCAAATGTTAAACTCTCTAGAATAATGATGCAGGAGGATGTTGATAGCAGAACGGTCTTTGAACACAGTTCACACTAGGAGGACCAGTAAAAAGAAATGTCTATAAGTAGAGTCCACTCTGAGCGACGCGGAAGCAAAAGTCTAGAACACAATTCACACCCAGGGAGGAGAAACCAGTCCAGATCCAGGTGCAGTGCAGTTTTTATTAAAAGTCCCGAACTATCTTGAACACTGTTACTGCTACAATAATAAATGTGTAAGCTATAAGAGCTTGTAAAGCAACAAGCTTACGCGACTCAAGGCTGGCAGGCAGAAAGTGAGGGAGAGAAAACAGCACAGAGCAGATTGTAACTGGAGTGGAGCTGGCAGCAGGTGTGGAAGGCAGAAACTCATGTATACAGGTATTGAAGAGCCAAGCTGGAATGTAGGAGGATGTGGAGCAAACTTGAGCTGGGATCCAGGCAGAATACTCAAGCGAAGGGCTGGAAGATGGACTGGAGCTTATAAAGGCAGGGAGAACAAGCACATGGAGAGGAACGAAGCAGAGGATGCCATCTTGAAAAAGGGCAAAAAATGCCCAAAAAGGGTCATCTGAAGATCCAGAGTCCTGAAAAGTTGATTGACATGTCTGCTAACATCTGGATGGCTGTTTGACTGTTTGGGCACTTAGCTAATGAAAACATCTAAGCATCTAAAATACTTTATTGGGATACATACAACGTTTAAAAACACAAAAACAGGTTACTAATACACAATACATGATCTAAATAACATTAATAACAATGGAGGACAACACAGGTTCCCTTTAATGTTAATTGAACATTTCCTTAGTGGATCACAAGTAACATGTTACTTTGCTGACAGTTTATGATCAAATCAGTGATCAGGGATCCATTCAGTGCATTAAGATCACAATGACTGAGGCTATGGAAGGACCATTGGAAATTAATAAACTGGAGGTCTGTCTAATTTGCAATTTTATGAGATTCAAAAAAATAATTGTTTCCGAAATGGCGCCACCTTTGTCCACAGGTTGATTCTGGTATTACAGCTATTGAGGAAGAGATCAGACACAGTCTGGGTCAATATCTAGGTCCTATTTCCACTATTCCATGTTATGTCTGCACAATCTGACCGCGTACAACATCAAATGTCATTGTTTTCCGCATCACCGGTCGGTCATGGATTTCTTTGTAGCAAGAAAATCATTTATCGGGAAAACAACAAGACTTGTGCAATGTAAGATTTGACATTTGGTTCGGTTAGTAGATGTCAACACTTGGATGTTTTCAGGGTGAAACATATTTATACATTTCCCGTCTTTTGATTTACAATAGTAAAAACAAAACCCAATTGGCGATGAGTGAAGTCTGCAGATGTCGCAGATGTCAGATTAGCAGCTGGTGCCTGAGTGTGCAGAAACCTCCATCTGGGCCACAGTATATCATTACAGTGGTGGCATCGTTCTTGTTTCTCATCCATTTGCATGTATCATTTTGGTTAAAGTTCACTCTCCTCTTACTTTTGACTCCTATTCCTGCTTTTTCTCTCATTTATCTTTTATTTTTCTATTCCTTCTTTTTTATTTCCTTTTTTTTCTTAAAGGGAATCTGTCAGGTCAAAAATCCAAAAGTAACTGCTATCATTTTCTAATTCCTCTGGTGAAGATCTTTCTATTCATGTATTTCTTGTATTTACACTCCCTTCCTATCCTGTGTAAACTGCAAATAAAGAGATTTATTCCATCTGTCAATCACAGTGAGTGATCACTTACTATTCTGCTGCCAACTCCCCAAGAAATGAATATTCATGTAGTGACAACACTGCACTGCACACAAGGAATGTTTTGTAGATATCACTCTCATGGAGAGGGGAGGGGGCTGTATCCTTTTGTCTCTGCTCCCCTTGTATGCAGAAAAACAAATGTTGAAAAAAAAACCACACAGAATCTCTCACAGACAACATGGCTGCTGCTCAGAACAAAACAAATGTTCAAACAAACACACATAATCTCTCACAGACAGCACAGCTGCTGCTCAGAGGAAAACAAATGTTCAAACAAACACACAGAATCTCTCACAGACAGCACAGCTCTGGTCAGAGCAAAACAAATGTTCTAATAAAACACACAGAACCTCTCACAGACAGCATGGCTCTGCTCAGAGCAAAACGAAATGTTCAAAAAACACACAGAATCTCTCACAGACAGCATGGCTCCTGCTCAGAGCAAAAGAAATGTTCTAATAAACACACACAGAATCTCTCACAGACAGCATGGCTCCTGCTCAGAGCAAAAGAAATGTTCTAATAAACACACACAGAATCTCTCACAGACAGCACGGCTTCTCCTCAGAACAAACAAATGTTCTAATAAACACACACATAATCTCTCACAGACAGCACGGCTGCTGCTCAGAGCAAAACAAATGTTCAAACAAACACACAGAATCTCTCACAGACAGCACGACTGCTACTCAGAGCAAAACAAATGTTCTAATAAACACACAAGAATCTCTCACAGACAGCACAGCTCCTGCTCAGAGCAAAACAAATGTTCTAATAAACACACAGAACCTCTCACAGACAGCACGGCTGCTACTCTGAGCAAAACAAATGTTCTAATAAACACACAGAATCTCTCACAGCACAGCTGCTACTGCTGAGCAAAACAAATGTTCTAATAAACACACAGAACTCTCACAGACAGCACGGCTGCTATTCTGAGCAAAACAAATGTTCTAATAAACACACACAGAACCTCTCACAGACAGCATGGCTACTGCTCAGAGCAAAAGAATGTTCAAAGAAACACACAGAATCTCTCACAGACAGCACGGCTTCTCTCAGAGCAAAGAAATGTTCTATAAACACACACAGAATCTCTCACAGACAGCACGGCTTCTCCTCAGAGCAAAAAAATGTTCTAATAAAACACACACAGAATCTCTCACAGACAGCACGGCTTGCTGCTCAGAGCAAAACATATGTTCAAACAAACACACAGAATCTCTCTCACAGACAGCAGGCTGCTGCTCAGGGCAAAACAAATGTTCAAACAAACACACAGAACCTCCCACAGACAGCACAGCTCCTGCTCAGAGCAAAGCAAATGTTGAAACAAACACACAGAATCTCTCACAGACAGCACAGCTCCTGCTCAGAGCAAAACAAATGTTCAAATAAACACACACAGAATCTCTCACAGACAGCATGGCTTCTGCTTAGAGCAAAACATATGTTCAAGTAAACACACAGAATCTCTCACAGACAGCACAGCTTGTTCTACAGGAGGAGACAGCTTTATCTGATAACTACATGTGTGCCTGACATCTCTTCCTCTCCCCCTCAGAAGCAGGGCAGGCAGAAAGGAAAAATGAAAGCTACACTACACTATACTAGCAGGAGACAAAGAGCACAGAGGAGAGACATAGAATAGCAGATTCCTTGGGTGTGGACATTTAAATAACATTTACATACTGTGGACTATTTGGCTGTGAAAGTAATGAGCCGGACTAGTGCAGCAGCTGCCTGCAGGGTGTGAAAATGCTTATAGCAAGAAAACTATAGAGGGTACAGTAATGATTTTTTACATATTCTGAAAGGTCTGTCCAGGCCCTATTCAATGGAACTGTTAGTATCGTACTGAAAAATGACCTGATAGAGTTTCTTTAAGTATAGCTTTAATATCTTCTTTATTTTCAAATGATTCATCTTTTTTTTTTATCTTCTCCATCTTTAAAAAAAACTCATCTTTTTACATCTTTATATGCATCTTCTACATTATCATCTTCATCTTCTATACCATTATCATCTTCATCCTCTTCTTCCTCTTTCTTTCATCTTCTACATCTTCATATTTTTCCACATCTTCTACATCTTTACTTTTTTTTTCTTCTCCTTTCTTATTTTTCTTCTCTATTTTTTCTTCTTTTCTACATTTTTTTTCTTCTCCTTCTTCCAACTTCCTTAATCCCTTTCCTTCCTCTTTTTCATGCTCTTCCACTTCCTCCTCTTCCACTTTCTCCTCTTTTTCTGTCTCTTCTGTATCTGTTTCCCCTTCTTTCCCTTTCTATTCTTCTTCTTTCTTTTTTTCTATTCCTTCGACTTGCTTTTTTGTCTTCTTCTATCCTCTCTTTCTTCCTCATTATCCTCTCCTCCTCTTTTTTCTTTTTCTTTCTCTAATTCCTCTTCTCCTTGCTCTACTTCTTCTATATCTTTCATCATAACTTCCTCTCTCGTTCTTTCCCACTTCTTCTTTCTCTCCTCTAGCTTTTTTTGTGTTTCCCTTTTTATTTTTCACCATCTTCTGTTATGTCATTTCTTCCTTGTTTTCTTCTCTGCCCTTTTTCATTTTTCTTGTTCTAGTTTTATTTCTCGTTCTTCCATATCTTATCATCTACAACTTCTTTCCTCGCTTTCCCAACTCTCTTCTTCCACTCTTTTCTTTACCTTTCCCTCTTTTCTTTCCGTCTACAAGTCCTTCTTCCTTTTTTCTCTTCCTCCTATTCTTTCTCTTTCTGTTCTAGTCCTTTTCCCTCTTTATCCATATATTTATCATCTACAACTCCTTTCTCTCATTCTGCCCTTCTCTTTTCATATCTCTCTTTGTCTCCTTTTTCCCACTTTTCTTTTTCTCTTCTATCAGCCCTTTCTCCTCTTTTCTTCTTCGTCTAATTTTTCCTTTTTCATGTTGAATCCTCTCATACTATTCTTCATCTCTATCGTCTACAACTCAGTTTCTCTTGTTTCTTTTCCAACTCTCTTCTTCCACTATCTCTTCTTTGCTTTTTTTTTTTCTCTTCTTTTTCTTCCTCATCTCTTCTTCCTCTCTAGTATATTTTTTCTTGTTCTAAGTTCTCTACTTCTTATTTTCAAATATTTATCATCTACAATCCTTTCTCTCATTCTGCCTCTTGCTCTGTCTCGCGCTACCTCTTGTTTGTCTATTTTCCTGTTTCTTTTCATCTCTATAGCTTCTTTCTTCCACTTTTTCATTTTCACCACTTTTTTCTCTTTTCTAGTCTAGTTCTTCTCCTCGTTCTTCCATAATTGAATCATCTACAAGCTCCTTTCTCTCTTCTTATCCTCTTCTGGTTTTTATCATATTGCTGCTTATTTAAAGTAACTTATCAGTAATATAATTATATTATTATAGATATTATTAGGGGTGTAACTACAACAGGTGAAGGGTTGCAATCGCACCCGGCCCTGGAGCTTAGGGGGCCCCAAAAGTAACTTTGACCTATAGTAAAGGACTAATGGTGTTAAAGATTTGCATTAATTATTATTTTAATAATATTATTATTATTATTATTATTATTATTATTTTTGCCCTTATAGGCAACAATGGCTATTTGTTTTTCTAGGGACATAAATAGGTATCATCTTTACATATGAAGCACATGATAAAAGGTTTTCCATAAATGAGTATGATCAGTTGTTTAATATTCATATAGAAGGATAAGGCTGAAATAACAACCTTTATCTTTCCCAGGTAACGTCGGGGCCGAGCTCTCAACAACGGACACCAACATGTACATCTCATCCGATGGCGGAAACACATGGAAGCATGTATGTGAATAGATTGCATATTGCAACAGATATTTATTACGCAAATGTGTTTCATAAATTGACTGATAAATCATAGAAAAGTTTAATAGTAAAACCAGTATGCAAGGCAAAGAAAGAAGAACAGGATAAGGAGGAGAAGAAGAGTAGCATTTAGAACAAGGAAATAGGGATAAGAAAAAGATAAAGAGGGTAGAAAAGAATAAAGAGAAGGAGGAACCAGAAAAAAAAAAGGTAGCAACAATTGGAAGATAAAAAGAAGAGAAGATGCAGAAGTAGAAGACAAAATGAAGCATAGGTAAAAGGAAAGTAGAAAAAAACAAAAACAAATTAGAAAAGAATTAAAGAAAGAGGAAGAATAAGAAGAAAATGAGTGAGAAGGAGAAAAGGTAAAGAAAAACAGGATAGAGAAGAAGAGGATAAATTAGAATGGGAAACAGGAAAAGAAAAAATAGATAAAGAAGGTAGAAAAGAAAAAGAAGGAGAATGGAGAAAGAGGAAGCAGAAAAAATAAGTAGCAAGAATTGGAAATTGGAATTGGAAGATGAAAAGAAGAGAGGATCCTGAGGGAGAAGACAAAATGAAGCATAGGTAAAAGAAAGGGGAGAAATAATTAAAACAAAATAAAGGATAATGAAAGAAAGAATTGAAGAAAAGGAGGAAGGAGAAGTACAGAAGAACAGGATTGAGAAGAAGAGGATAAATAAGGATGAGAAACAGGAATAAGAACAAAAGATAAAAAGGTAGAAAAGAAAAAGACATAGAAGGGAGAAAGGGAAAGCAGAAAAAAGGCAGCAAGAATTGGAAAATGAAAAGAAGAAAGGATGCAAAAGCAGAAGACAAAATGAAGCATAGGTAAAAGGAAAAGAGAAAACAAAAAAACAAAATTGAAAAGAATAAAAAAGGATGAATAAGAAAAAATAAGCATAGTAAAAGGAAAGGAAAAAAAACAAAAAACAAATTAGAAAAAATTAAAGAAAGAGGAAGGTTAAGAAAAAAAATGAGTGAGAGGAAAAGGTAAAGAAAAACAGGATAGAGAAGAAGAGAAATTAGAATGAAAACAGGAATAGAAAAAATAGATAAAGAAGTAGAAAGAAAAAGAAGGAGAATGGGAAAGAGGAAGCAGAAAAAATAAGTAGCAAGAATGAAATTGAATGGAGATGAAAAGAAGAGAGGACCTGAGGAGAAGACAAAATGAAGCATTAAAAGAAAGAGGAGAAAATAATTAAAACAAATAAAGGAATGAAAGAAAGAATTAAGAAAAGGAGGAAGAAGAAGTACAGAAGAACAGGATTGAGAAGAAGAGGATAAATAAGGATGAGAGAACAGGAATAAGAACAAAAGATAAAGAAGGTAGAAAGAAAAGACATAGAAGGGAGAAAGGAAGCAGAAAAAAGGCAGCAAGAATTGGAAAATGAAAAGAAGAAAGGATGCAAAAGTAGAAGACAAAATGAAGCATAGGTAAAAGAAAAAGGAGAAAAAATAAAAACAAAATAGAAAAGAATGAAAAAAGTGAAAATTGAGAAGAAAAGGAAGAAGAAGAACAAGTAAGACATTGATAACTAAAAGTAATGAAGAAGATGGTGTCGTAGGAAAAAAATAAAAAGCAGAAGACTTGTTGAAAGAAAAACTATAAAGAAAATTGGAAGA
Source organism: Allobates femoralis (assembly GCA_033576535.1). Taxonomy (NCBI): domain Eukaryota; kingdom Metazoa; phylum Chordata; class Amphibia; order Anura; family Aromobatidae; genus Allobates; species Allobates femoralis. The sequence goes on along the minus strand of JARQOC010000006.1, from coordinate 888,911 downwards.
CGAAAAGTAGAGAGGATGCAGAAGGAGAAGACAAAATGAAGCATAGGTAAAAGAAAAGGAAGAAAAATTAAAAATAGAAGAGAATGAAATAAAGTGGAAGAATAAGAAGAAAAGAGGAAGAAGAACAGGTTAAGAACAGGATAGAGAAGAAGAGGATAAATTAGAACGCGAAAAAGGAATAAGAAAAATAGATAAAGTAGAAGAAAAAAAAGGAGAAGGGAGAAGAAGGAAGCAGAAAAAAGGGAGCAAGCATTGGAAGAGTAAAAGAAGAGAGGATGCAGAAGTAGAAGACAAAATGAAGGATAAGTAAAATGAAAGGAGAAAAACAAACAAAAACAAATTAGAAAATAATTAAAGAGGAACAATAAGAAGAAAAAGAGGGGGAAGAAGAAGGGATACAGAAGAACAGGATAGAGAAAAAGAGGATAAATTAGAATGAAAATAGCAATAAGAGCAAAAAGATAAAGAAGGTAGAAGAGAAAAAAAGAGAAGGGAAAAAGGGAAGCAGAAAAAAATGTAGCAAGCAATGGAAGATGAAAAGAAGAAAGGATGCAGAAGGAGAAGATAAAATGAAGCATAGGTAAAAGGAAAGGAGAAAAAAACAAACAAAAACAAAATAGAAGAGAATGAAATAATGAAGAAGAATAAGAAGAAAATGAGGGAAAAGAAGAAGAAGATAAAAAGGAATAAGACAATGATAACTAAAAGAAGGAGACGGTGTAGCAGGAAAAGAAAAAAAAGCAGACGACAAAGAACAACCAGATAGAAAAGACTGCTTTGTTGCAGCAACAAAAGAGCATATATAAATTTAAATACAAGTTATAGACCTGAGATCCAAATGGTGTTGTACCCTTCAGGTCCCAGACTCATCGACGGTCTTCCTAGGGTGGGACACAATTCCACAAAACAATCTGTATGTGCTACTTGCAGATTTCGTGGTGGACTGTTAATCTGCACTGGACAATCACTATCATCCATATATCCTGCACTGATTGTGAGGATGGTGGTGGAGAAGATGGGTCCTCGGCGTCCTCTATCCGCCATATCGAAACCTGCCAGAGTATATTACACAAGGAAGAAAATCCAGCTCCGCTCATCAATCTCTCCCATAAAATTGTGCCCCGTATTTATTGCACTTGACAATCTGATCAGTAATTTAGCTGCAGCAGTTTATAGTTAATGACTATGGGATCAATATGGCCCTTCTTAATTAAATGCTGTGCATACAAAAGTCAGACGGTGCGTCAAGGGCTCTCAGCATATTAATCGTGCAATATTAATGTTATTCATCTTACATTTACATATTTATTATAACATTTTTAATTTTGCCCATATTTCACAGATTTTTGAAGAAGAATACAATATATGGTTTTTAGACTGGGGTGGAGCTTTGGTGGCCATGAAACACACGTCTCTCCCCGTGCGCCAATTGTGGTAAGAAATATGATTTTTATGATTTAGTAACACATATGTCACGGGAATGAGAAGCAAGATGACAATAATGGGCAGGGTACCTGGGAAACTAGTCTGGCCCTGTAGACTGGGGTCCCTATCTGACCCTGTTCCCAAAGGTACCTCTAAAGGTGAGGAGGTCTGGGCCACCACCCTTACCCTGCTCCTAAAACAGCCCTAAGCTAACTCGACCTCACCTCCACCCATGTACTGGGATAGCAACAGCAAGTTCCCAAAGATGAGTATCTTCAAGCATACAACTGCAGGAATGATTTAGCAACTAAACGAACGTAGTGCAGCACACATGGTCAGAGCAGAGTGAAACTCTATCAGTGACACCTGTTGGCAGGAAGTGGAACTATTTAAAGGCAGGAGGAGTGGTCAGGTACTCTGACACAGCCACTCACCTGTAGAGCCACAACAGCAACTGCTGCAGAACTGACATTGACTCAAAAGGAGGTGCCAAAGGAAAAAGACACACATTTAATCTCCAGCAAAGCATTCAACATGTGACAATATATAGTAATATGGATCCTGTGTTACCTACTGTATATAGAGGTGTTATCAGTCATTGTACAGGAGGAGGAGGGGAGCTGTGATATCATCTATTGTGAATGGTGGATCCTGTGTTATCTACTGTATATAGAGGTGTTATCAGTCATTGTACAGGAGGAGGTGAGCTGTGATATCACCTATTGTGAATGGTGGATCCTGTGTTATCTACTGTATATAGAGGTGTTATCAGCCATTGTAAAGGAGGAGGAGGTGAGCTGTGATATCATCTATTGTGAATGGTGGATCCTGTGTTATCTACTGTATATAGAGGTGTTATCAGTCATTGTACAGGAGGAGGTGAGCTGTGATATCACCTATTGTGAATGGTGGATCCTGTGTTATCTACTGTATATAGAGGTGTTATCAGTCATTGTACAGGAGGAGGTGAGCTGTGACATCACCTATTGTGAATGGTGGATCCTGTGTTATCTACTGTATATAGAGGTGTTATCAGTCATTGTACAGGAGGAGGAGTGAGCTGTGATATCATCTATTGTGAATGGTGGATCCTGTGTTATCTACTGTATATAGAGGTGTTATCAGTCATGTACAGGAGAGGAGGTGAGCTGTTATATCACCTATTGTGAATGGTGGATCCTGTGTTATCTACTGTATATAGAGGTGTTATCAGTCATTGTACAGGAGGGAGTACTGTGATATCACCTATTGTGAATGGTGGATCCTGTGTTATCTACTGTATATAGAGGTGTTATCAGTCATTGTACAGGAGGAGGAGTGAGCTGTGATATCATCTATTGTGAATGGTGGATCCTGTGTTATCTACTGTATATAGAGGTGTTATCAGTTCATTGTACAGGAGGAGGTGAGCTGTGATATCATCTATTGTGAATGGTGGATCCTGTGTTATCTACTGTATATAGAGGTGTTATCAGTCATTGTACAGGAGAGGAGGTGAGCTGTGATATCACCTATTGTGAATGGTGGATCCTGTGTTATCTACTGTATATAGAGGTGTTATCAGTCATTGTCAGAGGAGAGGGTGAGCTGTGATATCATCTATTGTGAATGGTGGATCCTGTGTTATCTACTGTATATAGAGGTGTTATCAGTCATTGTACAGGAGGAGGTGAGCTGTGATATCACCTATTGTGAATGGTGGATCCTGTGTTATCTACTGTATATAGAGGTGTTATCAGTCATTGTACAGGAGGAGGTGAGCTGTGATATCACCTATTGTGAATGGTGGATCCTGTGTTATCTACTGTATATAGAGGTGTTATCAGTCATTGTACAGGAGGAGGTGAGCTGTGATATCATCTATTGTGAATGGTGGATCCTGTGTTATCTACTGTATATAGAGGTGTTATCAGTCATTGTACAGGAGGAGGTGAGCTGTGATATCACTATTGTGAAATGGTGGATCCTGTGTTATCTACTGTATATAGAGGTGTTATCAGTCATTGTACAGGAGGAGGAGGTGAGCTGTGATATCACCTATTGTGAATGGTGGATCCTGTGTTATCTACTGTATATAGAGGTGTTATCAGTCATTGTACAGGAGGGAGGTGAGCTGTGATTATCACTATTGTGAATGGTGGATCCTGTGTTATCTACTGTATATAGAGGTGTTATCAGTCATTGTACAGGAGGAGGTGAGCTGTGATATCACCTATTGTGAATGGTGGATCCTGTGTTATCTACTGTATATAGAGGTGTTATCAGTCATTGTACAGGAGGAGGTGAGCTGTGAATCACCTATTGTGAATGGTGGATCCTGTGTTATCTACTGTATATAGAGGTGTTATCAGTCATTGTACAGAGGAGGAGGTGAGCTGTGATATCACTATTGTGAATGGTGGATCCTGTGTTATCTACTGTATATAGAGGTGTTATCAGTCATTGTACAGGAGGAGGTGAGCTGTGATATCACCTATTGTGAATGGTGGATCCTGTGTTATCTACTGTATATAGAGGTGTTATCAGTCATTGTACAGGAGGAGGAGGTGAGCTGTGATATCACCTATTGTGAATGGTGGATCCTGTGTTATCTACTGTATATAGAGGTGTTATCAGTCATTGTACAGGAGGAGAGGTGAGCTGTGATATCACCTATTGTGAATGGTGGATCCTGTGTTATCTACTGTATATAGAGGTGTTATCAGTCATTGTACAGGAGGAGGTGAGCTGTGATATCACCTATTGTGAATGGTGGATCCTGTGTTATCTACTGTATATAGAGTGTTATCAGTCATTGTACAGGAGGAGGTGAGCTGTGATATCACCTATTGTGAATGGTGGATCCTGTGTTATCTACTGTATATAGAGGTGTTATCAGTCATTGTAAGAGAGGAGGTGAGCTGTGATATCACTATTGTGAATGGTGGATCCTGTGTTATCTACTGTATATAGAGGTGTTATCAGTCATTGTACAGGAGGAGGTGAGCTGTGATATCACTATTGTGAATGGTGGATCCTGTGTTATCTACTGTATATAGAGGTGTTATCAGTCATTGTAAGGAGGAGAGTGAGCTGTGATATCACCTATTGTGAATGGTTGTGAATGGTGGATCCTGTGTTATCTACTGTATATAGAGGTGTTATCAGTCATTGTACAGGAGGAGGTGAGCTGTGATATCACCTATTGTGAATGGTGGATCCTGTGTTATCTACTGTATATAGAGGTGTTATCAGTCATTGTACAGGAGGAGAGGTGAGCTGTGATATCATCTATTGTGAATGGTGGATCCTGTGTTATCTACTGTATATAGAGGTGTTATCAGTCATTGTACAGGAGGAGGAGGTGAGCTGTTATATCACCTATTGTGAATGGTGGATCCTGTGTTATCTACTGTATATAGAGGTGTTATCAGTCATTGTACAGGAGGAGGAGGTGAGCTGTGATATCACCTATTGTGAATGGTGGATCTTGTGTTATCTACTGTATATAGAGGTGTTATCAGTCATTGTACAGGAGGAGGTGAGCTGTGACATCATCTATTGTGAATGGTGGATCCTGTGTTATCTACTGTATATAGAGGTGTTATCAGTCATTGTATAGGAGGAAGTGAGCTGTGATATCATCTATTGTGAATGGTGGATCCTGTGTTATCTACTGTATATAGAGGTGTTATCAGTCATTGTACAGGAGGAGGAGGTGAGCTGTGATATCACCTATTGTGAATGGTGGATCCTGTGTTATCTACTGTATATAGAGGTGTTATCAGTCATTGTACAGGAGGAGGTGAGCTGTGATATCATCTATTGTGAATGGTGGATCCTGTGTTATCTACTGTATATAGAGGTGTTATCAGTCATTGAACAGGAGGAGGAGGTGAGCTGTGATATCACCTATTGTGAATGGTGGATCCTGTGTTATCTACTGTATATAGAGGTGTTATCAGTCATTGTACAGGAGGAGGAGGTGAGCTGTGATATCACCTATTGTGAATGGTGGATCCTGTATTATCTACTGTATATAGAGGTGTTATCAGTCATTGTACAGGAGGAGGTGAGCTGTGATATCACCTATTGTGAATGGTGGATCCTGTGTTATCTACTGTATATAGAGGTGTTATCAATCATTGTACAGGAGGAGGAGGTGAGCTGTGACATCACCTATTGTGAATGGTGGATCCTGTGTTATCTACTGTATATAGAGGTGTTATCAGTCATTGTACAGGAGGAGGTGAGCTGTGATATCATCTATTGTGAATGGTGGATCCTGTGTTATCTACTGTATATAGAGGTGTTATCAGTCATTGTACAGGAGGAGGAGGTGAGCTGTGATATCACCTATTGTGAATGGTGGATCCTGTTATCTACTGTATATAGAGGTGTTATCAGTCATTGTATAGGAGGAAGTGAGCTGTGATATCATCTATTGTGAATGGTGGATCCTGTGTTATCTACTGTATATAGAGGTGTTATCAGTCATTGTACAGGAGGAGGAGGTGAGCTGTTATATCACCTATTGTGAATGGTGGATCCTGTGTTATCTACTGTATATAGAGGTGTTATCAGTCATTGTACAGGAGGAGGTGAGCTGTGATATCATCTATTTTGAATGGTGGATCCTGTGTTATCTACTGTATATAGAGGTGTTATCAGTCATTGTACAGGAGGAGGTGAGCTGTGATATCATCTATTGTGAATGGTGGATCCTGTGTTATCTACTGTATATAGAGGTGTTATCAGTCATTGAACAGGAGGAGGAGGTGAGCTGTGATATCACCTATTGTGAATGGTGGATCCTGTGTTATCTACTGTATATAGCGGTGTTATCAGTCATTGTACAGGAGGAGGAGGTGAGCTGTGATATCACCTATTGTGAATGGTGGATCCTGTATTATCTACTGTATATAGAGGTGTTATCAGTCATTGTACAGGAGGAGGTGAGCTGTGATATCACCTATTGTGAATGGTGGATCCTGTGTTATCTACTGTATATAGAGGTGTTATCAATCATTGTACAGGAGGAGGAGGTGAGCTGTGACATCACCTATTGTGAATGGTGGATCCTGTGTTATCTACTGTATATAGAGGTGTTATCAGTCATTGTACGGAGGAGGGTGAGCTGTGATATCATCTATTGTGAATGGTGGATCCTGTGTTATCTACTGTATATAGAGGTGTTATCAGTCATTGTACAGGAGGAGGAGGTGAGCTGTGATATCACCTATTGTGAATGGTGGATCCTGTGTTATCTACTCTATATAGAGGTGTTATCAGTCATTGTACAGGAGGAGGAGGTGAGCTGTGATATCACCTATTGTGAATGGTGGATCCTGTGTTATCTACTGTATATAGAGGTGTTATCAGTCATTGTACAGGAGGAGGAGGTGAGCTGTGATATCATCTATTGTGAATGGTGAATCCTGTGTTATCTACTGTATATAGAGGTGTTATCAGTCATTGTATAGGAGGAGGTGAGCTGTGATATCACCTATTGTGAATGGTGGATCCTGTGTTATCTACTGTATATAGAGATGTTATCAGTCATTGTACAGGAGGAGGTGAGCTGTGATATCACCTATTGTGAATGGTGGATCCTGTGTTATCTACTGTATATAGAGGTGTTATCAGTCATTGTATAGGAGGAGGAGGTGAGCTGTGATATCACTTATTGTGAATGGTGGATCCTGTGTTACCTACTGTATATAGAGGTGTTATCAGTCATTGTACAGAAAGAGGAGGTGAGCTGTGATATCACCTATTGTGAATGGTGGATCCTGTGTTATCTACTGTATATAGAGGTGTTATCAGTCATTGTACAGGAGGAGGAGGTGAGCTGTGATATCACCTATTGTGAATGGTGGATCCTGTGTTATCTACTGTATATAGAGGTGTTGTCAGTCATTGTACAGGAGGAGGAGGTGAGCTGTGATATCACCTATTGTGAATGGTGGATCCTGTGTTATCCACTGTATATTGAGGTGTTATCAGTCATTGTACAGGAGGAGGAGGTGAGCTGTGATATCACCTATTGTGAATGGTGGATCCTGAGTTATCAGCTGTATATTGAGGTGTCATTCGTCCTCTATTATCCCTTCATCAGTCGGAGATTGTGGAGCACCATACATTCGTCAATCTTTAGTACATGTTTCCTATCTTTGTCAGTGTTTTTCTTCTCTCTATGGTGAGTGATGCAGTTTTTATCTTTGCACATTATGGCGTCAGTAAATGTTGAACTTTCCAGTTCCTAAAATGCCAAACTGCGGAAGTTGTAATTTCGGAATCAATAAGCTTTTATGTGTCCACGATCCTTTGATTTTCTGCGGTAATGTCTGAGGGACGAGCAAGAAAGAACAAGCCACAAGTACAAAGCGAATGTTGTTATTATCGGGATCGTAGTGGATTCCTCCTAATTCTCTGATAATGATCGCGCTGTGATGCCGGAGGAGCCACAATCCCCGACTCAGCTGAAACCTCTGGAGAACATTAAAGGCAGAAACCTCTGAACAATCCTGTGTTTATTCCCCCAGGCTCAGCTTTGATGAGGGACGGTCCTGGAGTAAGTACGGCTTCACATCCTCTCCCCTGTTTGTGGATGGGGCATTGGTGGAACCTGGAGTAGAAAATCAAATCATGACGTGAGTATACAAATCGTCCTTTGTCACTTTGTATTCAGCTTTGTTTTACAGAGTCTGTAAACATGGGTTTACCTTTGTTGCATTCTTCATATAAGTTACAAGGTGCTGCCTACAGGTTTATTCAAGGAAATGTCCCCGTTTAGCCTTCTTACGCCCCCGCATAGCCCTCCTTCATCTCCACATAGCCCTCCTTCATCTCCACATAGCCCTCCTTCATCTCCACATAGCCCTCCTTCATCTCCACATAGCCCTCCTTCATCTCCACATAGCCCACCTTTCTCTAATGCTTATTGCTCCTACGTCCCCGCATAACCCTCCTACGCTCCTACTTAGACCTCCGATGTTCCTCCTTAGCCTTTCTATGCCCCCACTTATCCCTCCTGTTCCCCCACTTAGCACTCCTATGCACCCTGCTTTGCCTTCCTATGCCTCCGCTTAGCACTTCTATGCACCCTGCTTTGCCTTCCTATGCCTCCGCTTAGCACTTCTATGCACCCTGCTTTGCCTTCCTATGCCTCCACTTAGCACTCCTATGCACCCTGCTTTGCCTTACTATGCCTCCCCTTAGCACTCCTATGCTCCCTGCTTTGCCTTCCTATGCCTCCGCTTAGCCCTCTTTAGTCCCCATTTAGCCCTCCTTTGCCCCCATTTAACCATCCAACACTCCGGTTTACCCCTCTTATACCCTGCCTAGGTCTCCTATGCCCCGCTTAGCCCTCCTACACTGCCACTCAGCCCTCCTACGCCCTTGCTTGGTTGGTCCTCATAAACCTATGCTTAGCCCATATAAGCTCCTGCTTAGCACTCCTACACCACCACTTAGCCCTCTTAATCGCCAGCTTAGCTCTTATAAGTCCCCACTTTGCTCTCTTGCTCTCCAAAGCCTACTCTCCAGTTCTTCAAAGCCCCTACTTAGCCCTCCTACGTTCATGGTTAGCCTTTCTGTGCCCCCACTTAGCCCTCCTATGCCCCAGTTATCCCTCCTTCACCTATACTTAGCCCTCCTATGCCCCTGCTTAAACATTCTACACCTCCACCTAGCCCTCTTATGCCCCAGTTTTGCCCTCCTACACCCCCACTTAGCCATCCTATGCCCCCGCTTAGCCCTCCTTCACCCCCTTTCAGCCCTCTTACACCCCTGCTTATCCACCTAGCCCTCTTATGCTCCAGCTTAGCCCTCCTACACCCCCGCTTAGCCCTCCTATGCCCCCGCTTAGCCCTCCTGCACCCCATTTCAGCCATCTTACACCCCTGCTCATCCTTCTTATGCTCCCACTTGGCCCTCCTACATTCTCGCTTACCTCTCCCATGTCTCCTTAGCCCTTCTCTTCTACACTGGTTAATTACTGTCTCTTCTTTGTTATCACTGAATGGTGTGAAGATCACAAGATCATGACTCAGTGACTATAAATGTGATTTGGCAAAGTTTGGGGCCCCCCCCCAAAGAGTCTTATTTATGAGTCCCGTTAATATTTAAGACTCATCGGGCATTGTACTGTTACCTTTCACACTACTAAAGTGGTTTTCCACTGACATTTGACCCAATTTCATATATATCTTGGATGGATTTGAGGAGAATGAGAAGAGCCCGTCTCTCTGTTCCTGATGGGGGCAGAGCCGCCTTTAAGTGTTTGACATCTTGTGAGACCACGTAAGCTCTGACCAATCTTCATGGGACTTCCGATGTTTTGGAGCACCGGCTGCCATATACTTGTCATTACAAAGCACATTACTAAAGTGTCAATTGAGAAGTCTGGCACCTGTGCTTCAAACCATCGGCGGTGGGGTCTATGTGCACCGCGCATCAACAAGCTCAGGAGACGGATTTCACCGTCCTCTGCACCGACCCTGACAATGATTAGGAGCGGAAGAGCCGACCCCTTCAACTGACAAGTACCAAAATTTTCTTTCTAATGACAAAAGCATCACAGCAGTTGTGAATTGGAGAAGCCGGAGCTCCAAAGCCCCGCCATGGTCAATGTGGAGGTCTCTGAAGTCCGTCACTTGATCCTGTGTGCTCAGACGACCTGTCAATCATTTACCGGCTTCTCCAACCCCACGAGGAGCAGAGTGACTGCTCTTCCCATTCTGTCCCTATTTTGTGCCCAGATGAGGGGTGCAATGAAAGTGATAAACAGGAAGTCATGCCCGCATGATGAAAATGGATCCTCGCCGACATTCGCTCATAGAAGAAGTATTGCCACGGGGTGGTATAGCGGAAGCGAAATCAAGAGGCAGGATGGTAAGATGGGCAAAGGTGAACTGGGAAACTAGTCTGACCCTGACTGGGTCTCCTGGCTCACCCTGTTCCTTGAGTCATCTCTTAAGGTGAGGATGTCCAGGTGGCCACCCTTGCCCTTTGCTCTTTACCAGCCCTAGGCTAAGAGCCCCTACCTCCACCCATGGACTGGGAAAATTCAACAACTCATGATGACTGCTGCCCCAACATGATGACTACTGAACGAACATGATGACTGCTGCCCTAACATGATGACTGCTGCCCCAACATGATGACTGCTGCCCCAACATGATAACTGCTGCCCCAACATGATGACTGCTGCCCCAACATGATGACTGCTGCCCCAACATGATGACTGCTGCCCCTACATGATGACTGCTGCCCCAACATGATGACTACTGAACGAACATGATGACTGCTGCCCAAACATGATGACTGCTGCCCCAACATGATAACTGCTGCCCCAACATGATGGACTGCTGCCCCAACATGATGATACGTGCCCCAACATGATGACTACTGAACGAACATGATGACTGCTGCCCCAACATGATGATACCTGCACCAACATGATGACTGCTGCCCCAACATGATGACTACTGAACGAACATGATGACTGCTGCACAAACATGATGACTGCTGCCCCAACATGATGACTGCTGCCCCAACATGATGACTGCTGCCCCAACATGATGACTGCGGCACCAACATTCTGACTGCGACACCAACATGACAACTACGGCACCAAACATGATGACTGCGGCACCAACATGATGACTTCTGCCCCAACATGATGACTGCTGCCCCAACATGGTGACTGCTGCCCCAACATGATGACTGCTGCCCCAACATGATGACTGCTGCCCCAGCATGATGACTGCTGCCCCAACATGATGACTGCTGCCCCAACATGATGACCACTGCCCCAACATGATGACTGCTGCCCCAACATGATGACTGCTGCCCCAACATGATGACCACTGCCCCAACATGATGACTGCTGCCCCCAACATGATGACTGCTGCCCCAACATGATGACTGCTGCCCCAACATGATGACTGCTGCCCCAACATGATGACTACTGCCCCAACATGATGACAACTGCACCAACATGATGACTGCTGCCCCAACATGATGACTGCTGCCCCAACATGATGGACTGCAGCACCAACATGATGACTGCTGCCCCAACATGATCACTGCTGCCCTAACATGATGACTGCTGCCCCAACATGATGACTGCTGCACCAACATGATCACTGCTGCACCAACATGATGATTGTGGCACCAACATGATGACTGTGGCACCAACATAATGACTGCTGCCCCAACATGATGACCACAGCACCAACATGATGACTGCTGCGCCAACATGATGACTGCTGCACCAACATGATGACTGCTGCCCCAACATGATGACTGCTGCACCAACATGATCACTGCTGCACCAACATGATGATTGTGGCACCAACATGATGACTGCTGCCCCAACATGATGACTGCTGCACCAACATGATGACTGCTGCCCCAACATGATGACTGTGGCACCAACATGATGACTGCTGTCCCAACATGATGACCGCAGCACCAACATGATGACTGCTGCGCCAACATGATGACCGCAGCACCAACATGATGACTGCTGCCCCAACATGATGACTGCTGCCCCAACATGATGACTGCAGCACCAACATGATGACTGCTGCCCCAACATGATGACTGTGGCACCAACATGATGACTGCTGCCGCAACATGATGACTGCTGCACCAACATGATGACTGCTGCCCCAACATGATGACTGCTGCCCAACATGATGACTGTGGCACCAACATGATGACTGCTGCCCCAACATGATGACTGTGGCACCAACATGATGACTGCTGCCCCAACATGATGACTGCTGCCCCAACATGATGACTGCTGCCCCAACATGATGACTGTGGCACCAACATGATGACTGCTGCCCCAACATGATGACTGTGGCACCAACATGATGACTGCTGCCCCAACACGATGACTGCTGCCCCAACATGATGACTGTGGCACCAACATGATGACTGTGGCACCAACATGATGACTGCTGCCCCAACATGATGACTGCTGCACCAACATGATGACTGCTGCACCAACATGGTGACTGCTGCCCCAACATGGTGACTGCTGCCCCAACATGATGACTGCTGCCCCAACATGATGACTGCAGCACCAACATGATGACTGCGGCACCAACATGATGACTGCAGCACCAACTGATGACTGCAGCACCAACATGATGACTGCTGCACCAACATGATGACTGCTGCCCCCAACATGATGACTTGTGCACCAACATGATGACTGCAGACCAAACATGATGACTGCAGCCCAAACATGATGACTGTGGCACCAACATGATGACTGCTGCCCCAACATGATGACTGTGGCACCAACATGATGACTGCTGCCCCAACATGATGACTGTGCACCAACATGATGACTATGCCCCAACATGATGACTGCTACCCCAACATGGTGACTGCTGCCCAACATGATGACTGTGGCACCAACATGATGACTGTGGCACCAACATGATGACCACTGCCCCAACATGATGACTGTGGCACCAACATGATGACTGCTGCCCCAACATGATGACTGCTGCCCCAACATGATGACTGCTGCCCCAACATGATGACTGTGGCACCAACATGATGACCGCAGCACCAACATCATGACTGCTGCACCAACATGATGACTGCTGCCCCAACATGATGACTGTGGCACCAACATGATGACTGCTGCCCCAACATGATGACTGCTGCCCCAACATGATGACTGCTGCCCCAACATGATCACTGCTGCCCTAACATGATGACTGCTGCCCCAACATGATGACTGCTGCACCAACATGATCACTGCTGCACCAACATGATGATTGTGGCACCAACATGATGACTGTGGCACCAACATAATGACTGCTGCCCCAACATGATGACCACAGCACCAACATGATGACTGCTGCGCCAACATGATGACTGCTGCACCAACATGATGACCACAGCACCAACATGATGACTGCTGCCCCAACATGATGACTGCTGCACCAACATGATCACTGCTGCACCAACCTGATGATTGTGGCACCAACATGATGACTGCTGCCCCAACATGATGACTGCTGCACCAACATGATGACTGCTGCCCCAACATGATGACTGTGGCACCAACATGATGACTGCTGTCCCAACATGATGACCGCAGCACCAACATGATGACTGCTGCGCCAACATGATGACTGCTGCACCAACATGATGACCACAGCACCAACATGATGACTGCTGCCCCAACATGATGACTGCTGCACCAACATAATGACAACTGCACCAATATGATGACTGCTGCCCCAACATGATGACTGCTGCCCCAACATGATGACTGCTGCCCCAACATGATGACCGCTGTCCCAACATGATGACTGCTGCCCCAACATGATGACTGCTGCTCCAACATGATGACTGCTGCCCCAATATGATGACTGCTGCCCCAACATGATGACTGCTGGCCGTACATGATGACTGCTGCCCCAACATGATGACTGCTGCCCCAACATGATGACTGCTGCCCCAACATGATGACTGCTGTCCCAACATGATGACTGCTGCCCCAACATGATGTCAGCTGCCCCAACATGATGACTGCGGCACCAACATGATGACTGCTGCCCAAACATGATGTCAGCTGCCCAACATGATGACTGCTGCCCCAACATGATGACTGCTGCCCCAACATGATGACTGCTGCCCCAACATGATGACTGCTGCCCCAACATGATGACTGCTGCTCCAAAATGATAACTGCTTCCCCAACATGATGACTGCTGCCCCAACATGATGACTACTGCCCCCACATAATGACTGCTGCCCCAACATGATGACTACTGCACGAACATAATGACTGCTGCCCTAACATGATGACTGCTGCCCCAACATGGTGACTGCGGCACCAACATGATGACTGCTACCCCAACATGATGACTGCTGCTCCAACATGATGACTGTTGCCCCAACATGATGACTGCTGCCCCAACATGATGACTGCTGCCCCAACATGATGACTGCTGCCCCAACATGATGACTGCTGCCCCACCATGGTGACTGCTGCCCAACATGATGACTGCTGCCCCAACATGATGACTGCTGCCCCAACATGATGACTGCTGCCCCAACATGATGACTGCTGCCCCAACATGATGACTGCTGCCCCAACATGATGACTGCTGCCCTAACATGATGATTGCTGCCCTAACATGATGACTGCTGCCCCAACATGATGACTGCTGCCCCAACATGATTATTGCTGCCCTAACATGATGACCACTGCCCCAACATGATGACTGCTGCCCCAAGATGATGACTGCTGCCCCAACATGATAACTGCTGCCCCAACATGATGACTGCTGCCCCAACATGATGACTGCTGCCCCAACATGATGACTGCTGCCCCAACATGATGACTGCTGCCCTAACATGATGACTGCTGCCCCAACATGATGACTGCTGCCCCAACACGATGACTGCTGCCCCAACATGATGACTGCTGCCCCAACATGATGACTGCTGCCCCCACATGATGACTGCTGCTCCAACATGATGACTGCTGCCCCAACATGATGACCACAGCACCAATATGATGACTGCTGCTCCAACATGATGACTGCTGCCCCAACATGATGACTGCTGCCCCAACATGATGACTGCTGCCCCAACATGATGACCACAGCACCAATATGATGACTGCTGCACCAATGTGCCAAGAGCTGATGTCTTCAGCTGGACAGCACACACCCACTCTTCACTCTGTGAAGTACTACAGGTTGCTCTGACTTCTCTATCACCAGCACCATTTTCAGGGTGAATATGGCAGCACCTGGGTATAGAAGCAGATGTCACAGGGGCAGGCTCTGCTGAGGATGGGACACAATGTTTGTAATTGTATAGGTTTAAGGGAAAGCAGAGATGGACTTCTTCTTGAGGGACAGCCATAGCATGTCCAGTCTCCATACCGTGAAGGGCTCAGTTGAGCATCGGTGGCACGTTGGAAGTATTTATCCTCCATCCATCCATGCTGGCAGCAGCTTGTATTCATCTATGGCACAATTTCCCTTCTCTGCTTTCTTGTTTTACCAATAAGAGCAAATTATATAACATGGATCGGTGTCACGTGACGGCTGCCCGGCTCCTGCTAGTGATAATAAGCGGCTGTCATGTGACAGCTGTTCTCTTTGTCATTGCCAGGAACATTGTGAATTCTCCTGCCAATCATTTGTGGCTTTGTTGACTTGGCCTGTGGTTTTGTTCCCTCGGGAGCCGTCTCTTCTACTCTCATTGCGGGAGACACAACATTTGTCTTCACCATGCAGAATAACTGGAGACTATGAGCGGTTTACCATTAGACTCCTAAAGTTCTTCCAAATGACGCTGATTTTCATATTTGTGCGGGGGGGTGAACTATTCTTAATTGGGCCAGACGTGCTATTCCTTTGCTCTGTAACTCAAGGATACATAAATCATTGTTTCATGCAAGACTGTCCCATGCTCCTTTTTGTATGCTAATTTGTGATTTGGCTGCTGTTTGTGGATTGCATCAGCTCCCTGCGGTGTACTAGACGGTATCATTCGAAGGACAGTTGTGCATTTGAGTTGAACTAGAGAACAATGAGGGAACAGCCATCTCACACCAATCCTGTGGGCCACAATGCCCTGAAATAGGGGCTGAAGGATATAAAAAGGGGCCTTCTCCTGTCACCGGTGTGATTCTACAGGACCTCAGCCTAGGGTCCAGGGTTCTAGCTGGTGGATTACAGAATTGCTCCACCGCCCAACACTGAGCCCACAAATTTGTTTGGAGAACCCAAGTTGGGACAATCCGGTCAGTTGGCCACATACTAAGCTCATACTCATGAATCCCCCTGCCACCCTCTCCATGTACTAGCTGAAAAGGAGTCGGTCAGAACAAAATGACTGATCAAACCAAGCACTCCACCCGTGAGAAATTGTGTGTCTGGTGCTGATTGCGAGTGACCTATGGGGCCTCGTTCTAAGAACGAGGCTTCATAGGATCCGATGGGCATCGTGGTACATTACACTATTGGATTACATCGGACCTTGGAGATTTTTGAAGATTGATAAATTGGTGAATGAGGGAGGTGGGGAAATCTATTCAAATAAACTTCTTTTTAATGTGTGTTTTTTTTTTACTTTACACTTACCAAGTTAGTAATGGGGATGTCTAATAGGCTCTTCTCCATTACTAACCCCTGATGACAGCTGGCAGTACACAGTTGACATCAACCCCATAAATATAACCTTAATTGCCACCGTACCAGAACAACTGGAAGAACTGGGTGTGAGGTGCCACATTGGTGCATTTAATGGATGTATCACTTCTTGGGCAGCTGGAGGCTGTTATTTTCAGGCTGGGAAGGACCAAATAGCCATCGACCTTCCCAACCTGATAATAGCAGCCTGCAGCTGTCTGCTTTACCATGGCTGGTTATCAAACATTATTTATTGCTACCCTATCCACATTTGATTGTAGGACAATTGTTCAGCTCTTACCCCCATGTTTCTCCTTTTGCAGCCCCCCTAGCCTTACCAAGACCATTTCACAGCACAAAGATGGGGTCACCATTGACTTATATGGGTATCGATCGGAACTTTAACTAAAGTTTGGTTGAACCCAAAAACTCAAACATCCATGTGTCTGCTTATCCCTATTGGCAGTATCTCGATAGTGGAGGACACTACTGGGCAGAAGCTTTGGGGCAATTGCCTTTTAACCCATTGGGCTCTGCTACACCATGGGGGTCTGCAAACTACAACAGACGGTGAAGAAAGAAGCGAGAACGATCATTACGATTTCCGACTTGTCTTGTACAGTTTTACAGTCAACTTTAATCAAGATGTTTGAAAGAAGGAAATGTCATCCGCTGTCAGTAAATCTGCAAGACGACTCAAAGTTATAAAAAATTTCCATTTTTTATTTTATTTGAAGCCAAACAAGTTTTTATTATTGTGTCGCATCAGCCGGGAATTCAAGGGAGGAGATAAAACTCCGGTGTCTTTACAACCTTCATATCTGATGTTCTGCAGATTCATCGCAATCAGATTTATTTATTCCTTTGGTAAAAAACTGATGAACGTCCGGTTTCGCTTTTTCCAAAAATGATTTATTTAGAAGGGACGAGTCTTGATTTTGGGCAGTGAGGAGTCACATTACACCCCGAGCGGCTGGACATCACTATGGTGGGTGCAGTGGTAATAGCTATAGACCGGACCCTCGTGCTGAAAGGAACCACGGGACCTTCTGACTAAAGGGTAGGGTTAAAATTGGTGGTGGCCCCTGGACAATGTTTGGTGGAAGCCATCCATCACATCTCAGGAAGGTGCTGTGCATAGCCAGGGCCATTGTGGCCCCCATCACATCTCAGGAAGGTGCTTTATGGTGTATACTGAGCTCTGCATGGTGGTATTATTAGAGTACCTTGCAGTGTTATTACCGGAGCTCTGCATGGTGGTATTAGTAGAGTACCTTGCAGTGTTATTACCTGAGCTCTGCATGGTGGTATTATTAGAGTACCTTGCAGTGTTATTACCGGAGCTCTGCATGGTGGTATTATTAGAGTACTTTGCAGTGTTATTACCTGAGCTCTGTATGGTGATATTATTAGAGTACCTTGCAGGTTATTACCTGAGCTCTGCATGGCGGTATTATTAGAGTACCTTGCAGTGTTATTACCTGAGCTCTGCATGGTGGTATTATTAGAGTACCTTGCAGTGTTATTACCTGAGCACTGTATGGTGGTATTATTAGAGTACCTTGCAGTGTTATTACCTGAGCTCTTCATGGCGGTATTATTAGAGTACCTTGCAGTGTTATTACCTGAGTGCTGCATGGTGGTATTATTAGAGTACCTTGCAGTGTTATTACCTGAGTGCTGCATGGTGGTATTATTAGAGTACCTTGCAGTGTTATTACCTGAGCTCTGTATGGGTATTATTAGAGTATCTTGCAGTGTTATTACCTGAGCTCTGCATGGTGGTATTATTAGAGTACTTTGCAGTGTTATTACCGGAGCACTGCATGGTGGTATTATTAAGATACTATGTGGTGTTATTACCTGAGCTCTGCATGATGGTATTATTAGAGTACTTCGCAGTGTTATTACCTGAGCTCTGCATGGTGGTATTATTAGAGTACCTTGCAGTGTTATTACCTGAGCACTGTATGGTGGTATTATTAGAGTACC
Source organism: Allobates femoralis (assembly GCA_033576535.1). Lineage (NCBI taxonomy): Eukaryota > Metazoa > Chordata > Amphibia > Anura > Aromobatidae > Allobates > Allobates femoralis. Next base: position 870,327 of record JARQOC010000006.1, on the reverse strand, counting down.
TTGCAGTGTTATTACCTGAGCTCTTCATGGCGGTATTATTAGAGTACCTTGCAGTGTTATTACCTGAGCTCTGCATGGTGGTATTATTAGAGTACCTTGCAGTGTTATTACCTGAGCACTGTATGGTGGTATTATTAGAGTACCTTGCAGTGTTATTACCTGAGCTCTTCATGGCGGTATTATTAGAGTACCTTGCAGTGTTATTACCTGAGCTCTTCATGGTGGTATTATTAGAGTACCTTGCAGTGTTATTATCTGAGCTCTACATGGTGGTATTATTAGAGTACCTTGCAGTGATTATTACCTGAGCTCTGCATGGCGGTATTATTAGAGTACCTTGCAGTGTTATTACCGGAGGACTGCATGGCAGTATTATTAGAGTACCTTGCAGGGTTATTACCTGAGTGCTGCATGGTGGTATTATTAGAGTACTTTGCAGTGTTATTACCTGAGCTCTGCATGGTGATATTATTAGAGTACCTTACAGTGTTATTATGGGAGTTCTGCATGGTGGTATTATTAGAGTACCTTGCAGTGTTATTACCTGAGCTCTGCATGGCGGTATTATTAGAGTACCTTGCAGTGTTATTATGGGACCACTGCATGGCAGTATTATTAGAGTACCTTGCAGTGTTATTACCTGAGTGCTGCATGGTGGTATTATTAGAGTACCTTGCAGTGTTATTATCTGAGCTCTGCATGGCGGTATTATTAGAGTACCTTGCAGTGTTATTATGGGAGCACTGCATGGCAGTATTATTAGAGTACCTTGCAGTGTTATTACCTGAGCGCTGCATGGTGGTATTATTAGAGTACCTTGCAGTGTTATTACCTGAGTGCTGCATGGTGGTATTATTAGAGTACCTTGCAGTGTTATTACCTGAGCTCTGTATGGTGGTATTATTAGAGTACCTTGCAGTGTTATTACCTGAGCTCTGCATGGTGGTATTATTAGAGTACTTCGCAGTGTTATTACCGGAGCACTGCATGGCAGTATTATTAGAGTACCTTGCAGTGTTATTACCTGAGTGCTGCATGGTGGTATTATTAGAGTACCTTGCAGTGTTATTACCTGAGCTCTGTATGGTGGTATTATTAGAGTATCTTGCAGTGTTATTACCTGAGCTCTGCATGGTGGTATTATTAGAGTACTTTGCAGTGTTATTACCGGAGCACTGCATGGTGGTATTATTAAGATACTATGTGGTGTTATTACCTGAGCTCTGCATGATGGTATTATTAGAGTACTTCGCAGTGTTATTACCTGAGCTCTGCATGGTGGTATTATTAGAGTACCTTGCAGTGTTATTACCTGAGCACTGTATGGTGGTATTATTAGAGTACCTTGCAGTGTTATTACCTGAGCTCTTCATGGCGGTATTATTAGAGTACCTTGCAGTGTTATTACCTGAGCTCTGCATGGTGGTATTATTAGAGTACCTTGCAGTGTTATTACCTGAGCACTGTATGGTGGTATTATTAGAGTACCTTGCAGTGTTATTACCTGAGCTCTTCATGGCGGTATTATTAGAGTACCTTGCAGTGTTATTACCTGAGCTCTTCATGGTGGTATTATTAGAGTACCTTGCAGTGTTATTATCTGAGCTCTACATGGTGGTATTATTAGAGTACCTTGCAGTGATATTACCTGAGCTCTGCATGGCGGTATTATTAGAGTACCTTGCAGTGTTATTATGGGAGCACTGCATGGCAGTATTATTAGAGTACCTTGCAGTGTTATTACCTGAGTGCTGCATGGTGGTATTATTAGAGTACCTTGCAGTGTTATTACCTGAGCTCTGCATGGTGGTATTATTAGAGTACCTTGCAGTGTTATTACCGGAGCTCTGCATGGTGGTATTAGTAGAGTACCTTGCAGTGTTATTATCTGAGCTCTGCATGGGGGTATTATTAGAGTACCTTGCAGTGTTATTATGGGAGCACTGCATGGCAGTATTATTAGAGTACCTTGCAGTGTTATTACCTGAGCGCTGCATGGTGGTATTATTAGAGTACCTTGCAGTGTTATTACCTGAGTGCTGCATGGTGGTATTATTAGAGTACCTTGCAGTGTTATTATATGAGCTCTGCATGGTGGTATTATTAGAGTACCTTGCAGTGTTATTATGGAGCACTGCATGGCAGTATTATTAGAGTACCTTGCAGTGTTATTATCTGAGCTCTGCATGGCGGTATTATTAGAGTACCTTGCAGTGTTATTACCGGAGGACTGCATGGCAGTATTATTAGAGTACCTTGCAGGGTTATTACTTGAGTGCTGCATGGTGGTATTATTAGAGTACTTTGCAGTGTTATTACCTGAGCTCTGCATGGTGATATTATTAGAGTACCTTACAGTGTTATTATGGGAGTTCTGCATGGTGGTATTATTAGAGTACCTTGCAGTGTTATTACCTGAGCTCTGCATGGTGGTATTATTAGAGTACCTTGCAGTGTTATTATGGGAGCACTGCATGGCAGTATTATTAGAGTACCTTGCAGTGTTATTACCTGAGCTTTACATGGTGGAATTATTAGAGAGTACTTTGGCAGTGTTATTACCGGAACTCTGCATGGTGGTATTATTAGAGTACCTTGCAGTGTTATTACCGGAGCTCTGCATGACGGTATTGTTAGGATACTATGTGGTGTTATTACCTGAGCTCTGCATGGCAGTATTATTAGAGTACCTTGCAGTGTTATTACCAGAGCTCTGCATGGTGGTATTATTAGGATACTATGTGGTGTTATTACCTGAGCTCTGCATGATGGTATTATTAGAGTACTTCGCAGTGTTATTACCTGAGCTCTGCATGGTGGTATTATTAGAGTACCTTGCAGTGTTATTACCTGAGCACTGTATGGTGGTATTATTAGAGTACCTTGCAGTGTTATTACCTGAGCTCTTCATGGCGGTATTATTAGAGTACCTTGCAGTGTTATTACCTTGGCTCTGCATGACGGTATTGTTAGGATACTATGTGGTGTTATTACCTGAGCTCTGCATGGCAGTATTATTAGAGTACCTTGCAGTGTTATTACCAGAGCTCTGCATGGTGGTATTATTAGGATACTATGTGGTGTTATTACCTGAGCTCTGCATGATGGTATTATTAGAGTACTTCGCAGTGTTATTACCTGAGCTCTGCATGGTGGTATTATTAGAGTACCTTGCAGTGTTATTACCTGAGCACTGTATGGTGGTATTATTAGAGTACCTTGCAGTGTTATTACCTGAGCTCTTCATGGCGGTATTATTAGAGTACTTTGCAGTGTTATTACCTGAGCTCTTCATGGTGGTATTATTAGAGTACCTTGCAGTGTTATTATCTGAGCTCTACATGGTGGTATTATTAGAGTACCTTGCAGTGATATTACCGGAGCTCTGCATGACGGTATTGTTAGGATACTATGGTGTTATTACCTGAGCTCTGCATGGCAGTATTATTAAGTACCTTGCAGTGTTATTACCAGAGCTCTGCATGGTGGTATTATTAGGATACTATGTGGTGTTATTACCTGAGCTCTGCATGATGGTATTATTAGAGTACTTCGCAGTGTTATTACCTGAGCATCTGCATGGTGGTATTATTAGAGTACCTTGCAGTGTTATTACCTGAGCACTGTATGGTGGTATTATTAGAGTACCTTGCAGTGTTATTACCTGAGCTCTTCATGGCGGTATTATTAGAGTACCTTGCAGTGTTATTACCTGAGCTCTTCATGGCGGTATTATTAGAGTACCTTGCAGTGTTATTACCTGAGCTCTTCATGGTGGTATTATTAGAGTACCTTGCAGTGTTATTATCTGAGCTCTACATGGTGGTATTATTAGAGTACCTTGCAGTGATATTACCTGAGCTCTGCATGGCGGTATTATTAGAGTACCTTGCAGTGTTATTATGGGAGCACTGCATGGCAGTATTATTAGAGTACCTTGCAGTGTTATTACCTGAGTGCTGCATGGTGGTATTATTAGAGTACCTTGCAGTGTTATTACCTGAGCTTTGCATGGTGGTATTATTAGAGTACCTTGCAGTGTTATTACCGGAGCTCTGCATGGTGGTATTAGTAGAGTACCTTGCAGTGTTATTATCTGAGCTCTGCATGGGGTATTATTAGAGTACCTTGCAGTGTTATTATCTGAGCTCTACATGGTGGTATTATTAGAGTACCTTGCAGTGATATTACCTGAGCTCTGCATGGGGGTATTATTAGAGTACCTTGCAGTGTTATTATGGGAGCACTGCATGGCAGTATTATTAGAGTACCTTGCAGTGTTATTACCTGAGCGCTGCATGGTGGTATTATTAGAGTATTTTAGAGTACCTTGCAGTGTTATTATGGAGCACTGCATGGCAGTATTATTAGAGTACCTTGCAGTGTTATACCTGAGCATGTATGGTGGATTATTAGAGTACCTTGCAGTGTTATTACCTGAGACTGTATGGTGGAATTATTAGAGTACCTTGCGTGTTATTACCTGAGTGCTGCATGGTGGTATTATTAGAGTACCTTGCAGTGTTATTAATGAGCTCTGCATGGTGGTATTATTAGAGTACCTTGCAGTGTTATTAATGGGAGCACTGCATGGCAGTATTATTAGAGTACCTTGCAGTGTTATTACCTGAGCACTGTATGGTGGTATTATTAGAGTACCTTGCAGTGTTATTACCTGAGCACTGTATGGTGGAATTATTAGAGTACTTTGCAGTGTTATTACCGGAGCTCTGCATGACGGTATTGTTAGGTTACTATGTGGTGTTATTACCTGAGCTCTGCATGGCAGTATTATTAGAGTACCTTGCAGTGTTATTACCAGAGCTCTGCATGGTGGTATTATTAGGATACTATGTGGTGTTATTACCTGAGCTCTGCATGGCGGTATTAGTAGAGTACCTTGCAGTGTTATTATCTAAGCTCTGCATGGTGGTATTATTAGAGTACCTTGCAGTGTTATTACTGAGCACTGCATGACGGTATTGTTAGGATACTATGTGGTGTTATTACCTGAGCTCTGCATGGCAGTATTATTAGAGTACCTTGCAGTGTTATTACCAGAGCTCTGCATGGTGGTATTATTAGGATACTATGTGGTGTTATTACCTGAGCTCTGCATGGCGGTATTAGTAGAGTACCTTGCAGTGTTATTATCTAAGCTCTGCATGGTGGTATTATTAGAGTACCTTACAGTGTTATTACCTGAGCTCTGCATGGTGGTATTATTAGAGTACCTTGCAGTGTTATTACCTGAGCTCTGCATGGTTGTATTATTAGAGTATCTTGCAGTGTTATTATTGAGCACTGCATGGTGGTATTATTAGAGTACCTTGCAGTGTTATTACCTGAGCTCTGCATGGCGGTATAATTAGAGTACTTTGCAGTATTATTACCTGAGCTCTGCATGGCGGTATAATTAGAGTACTTTGCAGTGTTATTACTGGAGCACTGTATATTATTTCAGCTCTATATGGTAGTATTATTTATGTTTTCCATTTCCCACCACTTAGCGGTATTATACAGTAAAGCTTTATACTGGATCCCTCTTGTTCTGTTGGATCCAGTCCCAGTTTTGGGGTTGGTGCCTGTGATCGAGCTCCGGTCCGGACGGTTTCTTATAGGTCAGGGGTGTAGACTGATCCCGATCTATTATCAGAGTCTCTGGTTTGTGTCTGCGGTCGAGCTCCGGTCCGGACGTTCTCTTCCTCTTATAGGTCAGGGGTGTAGACTGTTCCCGATCTATTATCAGAGTCTCTGGTTTGTGTCTGCGGTCGAGCTCCGGTCCGGACGGTTTCCTATAGGTCAGGGGTGTAGACTGTTCCCCATCTATTATCAGAGTCTCTGGTTTGTGTCTGTGGTCGAGCTCCGGTCCGGACGGTTTCTTATAGGTCAGGGGTGTAGACTGATCCCGATCTATTATCAGAGTCTCTGGTTTGTGTCTGCGGTCGAGCTCCGGTCCGGACGGTTTCCTATAGGTCAGGGGTGTAGACTGTTCCCGATCTATTATCAGAGTCTCTGGTTTGGGCTCGTCGCCTCCAGTCTCTTTTCCAGCCCTCGTGGTTTCCCTCCAGCCATCTGGCGGCTTCACAGACAAGTTTTAATTACCATTAATATTGAAGCATTTGCCATAAATAATTGATGACGAGGGCAGCTGGTCAATTTGTACATTATGTGCCGGGTATTGTGCACGTGAAAAATTAATGAAAAGTTTAATTATAGCAGAGCTGCTGCCGACCTTTCCCCACTCCCCTCCTCATAAATCTGAGCGAGGGGCGTCCATCCCATTACACCACGCCATTAATTAGCCGCCACGTCAAAGGACAGGTAGCGGGAAAGAGAAAAGCGTGGATTATGTCATAAAAAATAAATAATAATCACATCGGGGTCTCTGCGTCCAGGGACATCGGCACCTGGAGCTTCACTTTATTCTCCTAAATCTTCCTTTATTTTATTATTTCTTTCTTTTTCTGCTCGTGGCCAAAAATCTTCTGTAAAATGATTTGGCAGGAGACCTTCATTGCGTCTGGATTGTTGGCAAACAGGCTGCTTAGCTGGTAAATCACCGGCGGGATGGCACCTCCACGAGCCATTAATAAGGAGGCCGCAGCTCCACTGGCAGAGGAGGCACAATCTATAAATCACAACACTAAACATGAAGCCGAACCCCAGGGAGAATCCAGCTACGAGCTGGGTTATGCTACGAGTCGGGTAATGCTACGAGCCGGGCTATGCTACAAGCCGGACTATGCTACGAGCCGGGCTATGCTACAAGCCGAGCTATGCTACGAGCCGGGCTATGCTACAAGCCAAGCTATGCTACGAGCAGGGCTATGCTACGAGCAGGGCTATGCTACGAGCCGGGTAATGCTACGAGCCGGGCTATGCTACGAGCCGGGCTATGCTACCAGCCGGGCTATGCTACGAGCCGGGCTATGCTACGAGGCTGGTTATGCTACGAGCTGGGCTATGCTACGAGGTTGGTTATGCTACGAGCCGGGCTATGCTACGAGCCAGGCTATGCTACGAGCCGGGTTATGCTACAAGCCGGGCTATACTACAAGTCGGGTTATGCTACTAGCCGGGTTATGCTACAAGCTGAGCTATGCTATGAGCCGGGTTATGCTACAAGCCAGGCTATGCTACAAGCCGGGCTATACTATGAGCCGGATTATGCTACAAGCCGGGTTATGCTATGAGCTGGGTTATGCTACAAGCCGGGCTATGCTACAAGGCAGGTTGTGCTACGAGCCGGGCTATGCTACGAGTCGGGTTATGCTACAAGCCGGGCTATGCTACGAGCCAGGTTATACTACGAGCTGGGCTATGCTACGAGCCGGGCTATGCTACAAGCAGGGTTTTGCTACAAGCAGGGTTATGCTACAAGCGGGGTTATGCTACATGCTGGGCTATACTATGACCTGGGTTATACTACAAGCCGGGCTATACTACGAGCCGGGTTATGCTACAAGCTGGGCTATACTACGAGCCGGGTTATGCTACAAGCCGGGCTATGCTACGAGCCGGGCTATGAAACGAGCCGGGTTATGCTACGAGCCGGGCTATGCTACGAGCCAGGCTATGCTACGAGCCGGGTTATGCTACAAGCCGGGCTATGCTACGAGCCGGGTTATGCTACGAGCCGGGCTATGCTATGAGCCGGGTTATGCTACAAGCCGGGCTATGCTACGAGTCGGGCTATGCTACGAGCCGGGCTCTGCTACGAGCCGGGTTATGCAACGAGCCGGGCTATGCTATGACCCGGGTCATGCTACGAGCCGGGCTATGCTATGAGCCGTGTTATGCTATGAGCCGGGTTATATTCCGCACATCAGGGTGGTTGGTGCTTAAAGGACTGAACTGTGTCATAGTATCCGCTCTAGATAATGGGAAATTTACTAATCAGCTCTTCCCCAGACAAAAGGATTGTAAGGATGGAGGATAGCAGAGCCAGTGTGAATCAATCTGCAGGACTAGGTTAATCGAAAGCATCAGTAATCTATGGCCAATGACCGTAAACCCTGAGAGACACCTCTGCCTCCACCTACACCTCTGCCTCCACCTACACCTGTACCTCCACCTCTGCCTCAATCTCCACCTCTACCTCCGCCTTCACCTCTACATCAATCTCCACCTCTGCTTGCACCTACACCTGTACCTCCACCTCTGCCTCAATCTTCACCTGTGCCTCCACCTACACCTGTACCTCCACCTCTGCCTCAATCTCCACCTCTACCTCCACCTCTGCCTCAATCTCCACCTCTACCTCCACCTACACCTGTACCTCCACCTCTGCCTCAATCTCCACCTCTACCTCCGCCTTCACCTCTGGCTCAATCACCACCTCTACCTCCACCTCGGCCTCAATCTCCACCTCTACCTCCACCTCCACCTCTGCCTCAATCTCCACCTACACCTATATCTCTGCCTCCACCTTCACCTGTGCCTCCACCTACACCTGTACCTCCACCTCTGCCTCCACCTTCACCTGAGCCTCCACCTACACCTGTACCTCCACCTCTGCCTCCGCCTTCACCTCTGCCTCCACCTACCCCTGTACCTCCACCTCTGCCTCCACCTTCACCTGAGCCTCCACCTACACCTGTACCTCCACCTCTGCCTCCGCCTTCACCTCTGCCTCCACCTACCCTGTACCTCCACCTCTGCCTCCAGCTACACCTTAATCTCTACCTCCACCTACACCTACACCTCAATCTCCATTTCTGCCTCTGCCTCCACCTGTACTTCCACCTCTGCCTCCACCTCCGCCTCAATCTCCAGCTCAGACCCCACCTTCACATACACCTCCACCTCTTTCTCCACCTCAAGCTCAGCCTCCACCTCTGTCTCCACCTCATCCTCAGTCTACACCTCCATCTCTGCATCCACCTCCGCCTCCAGCTCAGACCTCCACCTTCACATACACCTCCACGTCTTTCTCCACCTCAAGCTCAGCCGCCGATTCCAGCTCAGAATCCACCTCTGCCTCCGCCTCAGTGGTTCCTCTATTGAATAGCCAGCCTGGTGCAATGTCTGATGGGCATCACGCCATAATGTTGTTGTCACCCTGGGCTGGATGATCAAAGGAGGAATAACGGATGGCAGCAGGTAAGAAGAAATTTCCACTTCTTTCATCCAGTAGTCACAGATCACTGGTGTAGCTGATGGACTGGGCCATGCACACCCTCCTTTACCTGTCTATCTACTAGATCTATTATCTCTCTCTCTCTCTGTATATATATATATATATATATATATATATATATATACATCCACCCACCCTTCCTTCCATCCATCTATCCATCCGTCCATCCATCCAACCATTCAGCCAGCAAACCATTCATACATCCACCCATTCAGAACCAATCCATCAATCGATCCCCCCACCCACCCATCCATCCACCATCCACCCACCCATCCATCCATCCATCCACCCATCCATCCATCCATCCATCCATCCATCCATCTGACCATTCGCCCACCAACCCATTCTTACATCTACCCATTCAGAACCAATCCATTCATCCATCCCCCATCCATTCATCCATCCATTCCCCATCCATCTACCCATCCATCCATCCCGCATCCATCCACCCACCCATCCATGCATCCAACCATTCACCCATCCGCCCACCCGTCCATTTAACCATTCTCCCACCAACCCATTCTTACATCTACCCATTCAGAACCAATCCACTCATCCATCCATCCAGCTACCCACTCATCCATCCCCCATCCATTCCCCATCCATCCACCCATCCATTCCCCATCTATCTACCCACCCATCCATCCATCCAACCATTCACCCATCTACCCACCTGTCCATCTAACCATTCACCCACCAACCCATTCTTACATCTACCCATTCAGAACCAATCCATTCATCCATCCAGCTACCCACTCATCCATCCCCCCCATCCATTCCCCATCCATCCACCCATCCATCCATTCTCCATCTATCTACCCACCCATCCATCCATTCATCTAACCATTCACCCACCAACCCATTCTTACATCTACCTATTCAGAACCAATCCATTCATCCATCCATCCATCCACCCATTCATCCATCCATTCCCCATCCATCTACCATCCATCCATCCCGCATCCATCCACCCACCCATCCATGCATCCAACCATTCACCCATCCGCCCACCCGTCAATTTAACCATTCTCCCACCAACCCATTCTTACATCTACCCATTCAGAACCAATCCATTCATCCATCCATCCAGCTGCCCACTCATCCATCCCCCCATCCATCCACCCATCCATCCATTCCCCATCTATCTACCCACCCATCCATCCATCCAACCATTCACCCATCCACCCACCAACCCATTCTTACATCTACCCATTCAGAACCAATCCATTCATCCATCCATCCAGCTACCCACTCATCCATCCCCCCATCCATTCCCCATCCATCCACCCATCCATCCATTCTCCATCTATCTACCCACCCATCCATCCATCCATCAATTCATCTAACCATTCACCCACCAACCCATTCTTACATCTACCCATTCAGAACCAATCCATCCATCCATCCATCCATCCATCCATCCATCCATCGATCTATCCCAGAATTGATTATAGACCAGCACTTCTAATGTTTTGTTGATGTCAGATAAACCAAACAATCCCCGATCCTTCTTCTGTGATTATTGTCTCACAATAGTTTGTAACATAAAAGGAAACGAAAATGCAAAAAACACTATTATCAGGTATCCGGCGGTATGCTAAGTCTTGTTTATATTTATATCTCTCTGATACAATCTCATCAGATAAGATTTGCTCACTGATTTATTTGCGCTCTTCCTCGCGCCGTGTTACCTCCATCCGTAATGCTAATGTATCTATTTTCAATTTGCCTAATTATCATCAGCGCTCCGGCATCTTAATGAATCGATTTTATTCACTGTGCGAATAGCGAGGCTGAGTTTGTCACCGGGTAAAGAGGGATTTTTGACATTCAATCATCAGCGAGTCACCAGATGGATTCCATTAGTCGGCGGCCGCCTCTTGTGCGAGTGCCTGGATCACATCACTCCAGAGATGTTCCACTATAAATCTCCAGCCTCATCCAAAAATATTGAAATGTATTCGGAAAAGTTCTCCGAAAACTTGGACGAGGTGAAGTGTTCACATTGTGACTATTGAAATGTTTGCGACTAGCAATTAAAATTGTAAAGGATTGCAAAAATAAATGGCTTGTCAGGGTGATCTATAAGGTAAAAGTGGAACTGGGGCACCTAACCTGTCCCTCAAGCTAGGGAACCCTGAACCCACCCTATCTCAGGGGTACTCCTTATAGTGGAGAGGCCTGAGTTTCCACCCTAGCCCAGCTCCATTGTCAGGGTGACTTAGGATAAAAGGGGAACTGGAGCACCTGGACTGTCCTTCAAGCTAGTGAGCCCTGATCTCATCCTATCTCAAGGGTACTCCTGATGGTGGAGAGGCCAGAGTCACCACCCTAGCCCTGCTCTATTGTCAGGGTGACTTAGGGTAAAAGGGGAACCGAGACACATTGATCTGCTCCTCAAGCTATGGAGCCTTGAACTCATCCTATCTCAGGGGTACTCCTGATGGTAGAGAGACATAAGTCGGCACCCTAGCCCTAGTCCTGTAGAGCCCTCAGCTGATCACCCCTCACCCGGAGCTGGGAAGTAATGGAACCCACAGATAAAGACAGACAGGGAGAACCTAAACACAAGCTCTCAGCACTCACATACAGGGCAAATACAATATGTGCTTTGGGAGAAAACAAATACAAGCAGGAGATAGAAGGAGATTCCACCATGCACCAAACATGTTACCACTGTTTCCCAGAAACTGGAATGGAACAGAAAACCACAACACACCTACAAACACACCACAACCACACCCATAACCACACCCACAACCACAACCACACCCACAACCACACCCACAACCACACCACAACCACAACCACACCACATCATTCCCACAACCACACCACAACCACATCATTCCCACAACCACACCACAACCACACCACACCCGCAACCACACCACACCCATACCCCATCACACCCACAACACCACATCACACCACACTCATAACCACACCACACACATAATTCCCACAAACACACCACACCACAACCACAGCTACACCACATCATTCCCACAACCACATCACATCACACCCACAACCACACCACAACCACAACCACACCACAACCACAGCCACACCACATCATTCCCACAACCACATCACATCACACCCACAACCACACCACACCACATCACACCACACCCATAACCACACCCACACCACAGGACCGCTATCGCTGGAGCAAACTGAAGCTATAGTCGGCATTGGAGACTGGGGTCAGGGGTGTAACTACTAGCATAGCAGACGTAGCGGTCGCTTTGGGGCCCGGCGCTTGTGGGGGGCCCGGACCCAGTGCCGCTACGCTGCTATCCGGTCAGCTGCGCCTGCAATTATTTATCCCTGCCGGCTGCCGCTGTCGCTGCTCTGCACCGCGCTCCGGCTACATCCGGCTTCTTCCTGGTTGTGATTGGCAGGCGCAGGCAATGACGTCATTGCCTGTGCGCCGGAGGAGGAAGCAGTAAGACATGGAGGAGCGCGGTGTCAGAGCGGCGACAGCGACAGCGGCAGGGATAAGTAAGTATAATGATGCATGGATGTATTCCTTTACAGCTGTGCAGCAGCAAGGGGGGGGCCCTGTATACCACCACTGGGGCCTGTATATACCACCACTGGGGCCTGTATATACCACCACTGGGGCCTGTATATACCATCACTGGGGCCTGTATCTACCACCACTGGGGCCTGTATATACCACTGGGGCTGCAGTATATACTGCTGGGGCCTGTATATACCACTGGGGAGGCTGCTGTATACCAATGGGGCTGCTGTATATACTGCTGGGGCGTGTAAGGGGGCATGTCATTGGGGGCGTGTCTTGGAGGGGGCCCCGTTCAAAAGTTTGCTATGGGGCCCTGCCAGTTCTAGTTACGCCCCTGACTGGGGTCCACTAAATTTAAAGGGTGGAGGTGGCCATGATAGGACAGAAGCAACCTGAAACTCCAGCAGCACATTACCAGCCATCAGGAAGTTAACTCCTGCAAGACTGATGAGCAGTGAGCACCAAACAATCCACACCCAAACCCAGGCTGAGCAACAAAGACGCACAAGGCTGCTAATCAGACACCACAGTGTGAACAGAGTCAGAAGATGGCAAAACACCAAATGAGTGCAGATTGGAACACCGCATGACACCTGTAATCTAGAATCTCTGATAATCTGGAACTTGCAAATCATTCCTCTTCCTGCAGAGGAAAAAATAGTTTTTGCGCCTTTTTTCTTCCAAGAGCTTTTTTTTTTACTTCTTTGTGTTGCAGTTTTTGATGACGCCGCTCACTTTACCATATAATGCACTGAAATTCCGTGAAATGGGAAAAATGCAATTTCTCTTTTGTTTTTTTTTGCGGAATCATGGAATTCACAGGAAAGGGTAGGGTCACATTGCAAACATGAATTGCATTCACCGCATCCGGATCCGGATGCGGTGAATGCAATTCCGGTCACACACATTTTTATTCAAAAATGTGTGCAGAATACCGCACTGCGGTCACCGGATGGCTCAGGATGTGTAATCCTGAGCCATCCGGTAACTGCAGAGTGTGCGGATCCCGATCGGCCAAGTTAATAAAGAGTTAATTAAAGTACAGAACTGACTGTTAGAGGTCTGTAGGGGGGCTTAGACCCCCCTACAGACCGGGCGGCCACTTCTATAGTGTTCTTCTACAATAATAGTACCTATGGCACGGGCTGATCTGAGCTCCGTGCATGTGGTGCAAATATCCCCCCTCCCCCTATCACTATACAGGGGTGCATACACCCCTGTAGTACAGTACTGCTTTATTTAATGTATAAACAGCAAGATTTGTACCAAACCGCAGAGAATTATATATTTACATGTCCCATAGGCAGAGTCGAGTGATTTCCATGGGCGGGGCTGTGTGCATTAGCCTCCGCCCGCTCCTTCTTGATGGCCGCCCCCTCTGGCCGTAATCCAGTCTTGTGAGGGCGGATACGTCGTTAAAGGGGCGTGGCTAACCGCGGCTCATGGTTAGCCACGCCCCTTTAACGACGTATCCGCCCTCACAAGACTGGATTACGGCCAGAGGGGGCGGCCATCAAGAAGGAGCGGGCGGAGGCTAATGCACACAGCCCCGCCCATGGAAATCACTCGACTCTGCCTATGGAACATGTAAATATCTAATTATCTTCCGTTTGGGACAAATCTTGCTGTTTATACATTAAATAAAGCAGTACTGTACTACAGGGGTGTATGCACCCCTGTATAGTGATAGGGGGAGGGGGGATATTTGCACCACATGCACGGAGCTCAGATCAGCCCGTGCCATAGGTACTATTATTGTAGAAGAACACTATAGAAGTGGCCGCCCGGTCTGTAGGGGGGGTCTAAGCCCCCCCTACAGACCTCTAACAGTCAGTTCTGTACTTTAATTAACTCTTTATTAACTTGGCCGATCGGGATCCGCACACTCTGCAGTTACCGGATGGCTCAGGATTACACATCCTGAGCCATCCGGTAACCGCAGTGCGGTCCCAGAAACGCTGCGAAAACTGCTGCCTGCATGATTTTAAACGCAGGCAGCAGTGCCGGATCCGGCCACCGGATGGCTTGTGAAGCCATCCGGTGTTTTGCATAGGCTTCCATCAGGAGCCTTTCCTGGTCCGGTTTTGAGCATTTTTAAAGCTCAAAACCGGATCAGGATTTTAAACAAAAAACGCCAATGTGACCCTACCCAAAGACAAATTATTGATTTCCAAATGATGGAAAAATGGAAACAAAATTTGCATCACATCTGGATTTCTCTGGTCTGGAGTCTGAGCCGCGTGCAGAAATTCCATTACTTTCAGCATCGGCTGCTATCACTGAAATTATTAATCATCAAGATCCGCTGCTGGCAGCTTCTGTATCATAAAATGTATAGAAAACATGGGCACACACAAAAAAAGAGTAAATGTGAGAAGAGTTGTCCACATTAGTAGATGTCCAAGTTCATTCAAAAAGGTGATCAAAACCGACCTTTCGGTGGCATCTCTGTGATGGGTCGTGGAATAAGGACATGCTTGATCCTACAAGTAGGAGTATACGTTATATGGAATAAAAGTAATTGTCTTCTGTATAATGCAGTCTACTTCTATTTTTAGGATTAAGTACATCATGGGACAAAAGACCGGAGAGGCTGCAGCCATGGGAGGCAAGTCCAGAGATACTGCAGTCATGGAAGACAAGTCTGGTGATACTGCAGCAATTAGAGACAAGTCCGGAGATGCTGCAGCCATGGGAGACAAGTCAGGAGACACTACAGCCATGGGAGACAAGTCTGGAAATGCTCCAGCCATGGGAAACAAATCTGGAGATACTACAGCCATGGGAGACAAGTCAGGAGACACTACAGCCATGGGAGACAAGTCAGGAGACACTGCAGCCATGGGAGACAAGTGTGGAGATGCTGCAGCCATGGGAAACAAATCTGGTGATACTACAGCCATTGGAGACAAGTCAGGAGACACTACAGCCATGGGAGACAAGTCAGGAGACACTGCAGCCATGGGAAACAAGTCTGGAGATACTGCAGCCATGGAACACAAGTAAAGAGATGCTGCAGCCATAAGAGACAAGTAAAGAGATGCTGCAGCCATGGGACACAAGTCTGGAGACACTGCAGCCATGGGAGACAAGTGTGGAGATGCTAAAGCCATAAAAGACAAGTCCACAGACACTGCAGCCATCTAAGACAAGTTTGGGGAGGTTTCAACCATGAGAGACAAATCCAAACATGCTGAACCCATGAAAGGCTGTAGATGCTGTATCCATGGAAGACACGTCTGAAGATGCTGCATCCATGGAAGACAAGTCTGAAGATGCTACAGATATTGGAGACAAGTCCTTGAGATGATGAATCCATGGAAGACAAGTCCAGAGATGTGGCAACCATGGGGGACAAATCCAAAGACACTGCAGCCATGGGAAACAAGTCTGGAGATGCTGAGGATATGGGAGCCAAGTTCAGAAATGTTTCATCCACAGGAAACAAGTCCAGAGAGGCTGCAGCCACAAGAGACAAGTCTGAAAATGCTGCATCCATGGGACACAAGTCTGAAGACACTGTAGTCATGGGAAACAAGTACGGAAATGCTGCAGCCATGGGAGAAAAGTCCAGAGATGTTTCAGCATTGGGACACAAGTCAGGAGAGGCTACAACCATAGGATACAAGTCTGGAGATTATGCAGCCATGGGAAATAAGTCCAGAAATACTGCAGCCATGGAAAACAAGTCCGAAGATGCTAGAGCCATGGGCGACAAGTGCGGAGATGATGCAGCCATGAGAGACAAGTACAGGGATGATTCAACATTGGGACACAAGTCAGGAGAGGCTACAGCCATGGGATACAAGCCGGAGACACTTCAGCCATGGGAGACAAGTCTGGAGATTCTACAGCCATGGGAAACAGTCTGAAGAGACTGCAGCCATGGGAGACAATTCAGAGACACTGCAGCATGGAGGCAAGTCGAGACACTGCAGCCATGGGAGACAATTGTGGAGACACTGCAGCCATGGAGACAAGTCGGAGATACTGCAGCCATGGGAGACAAGTCTGGAGACACTGCAGTCATGGGAGGCAAGTCAGAGACACTGCAGCCATGGGAGTCAAGTCCAGAGACACTGCAGCCATGGGGAGCAAGTCCGGAGACACTGCAGCCATGGGAGACAATTGTGGAGACACTGCAGCATGGGAGACAAGTCTGGAGATGCTACAGACATAGGAGACAAGTGCAGAGATCTGGAGATGCAGCTACCATGGGGGCAAGTCTGGAGACACTTCAGCCATGGGAGACAAGTGTGAAGATGTAACCATGGGATCAGGTTTAGGCCTCACAGGCGGTTCACAATCACATCAGCACTGCCCATTCACGGTAACTGTCACTGATGGCGGTATGTAAAAGGTACGTCCCCTGCAGAATAGGAGTTATGTCTTATGTGGGCAGGAGGTTTAATAGATCCCATATACATGTGTGTTCCCCGGATCAGCAACAAAAGCCGTCACTAGAGAAGAGAGGACAGTAGCAGTAATGTAAATACAGTATCTCGGCCGAATGACTGCATCGGACAAACAGAAGGTTTACGGCATTAAGGGTCCCCTGAATGGAAACCTTTTTGGGTGTTACTCCTGTATGTGTAAGGTTTGCATTCACTGCCACCTGCCGTATCTGCACCCCTCAGCCCTCGCCTCCATACGCTCGGTATTATTCACTGATATCTCAGGAATTCCATCTCTCCTACATTCTTCATACTCATTTATCTGCACATCGGGTGATTATTATCAGGGTTGTCATAGTGATATTAGGAGGGAGCGGTGACCTTCTCCTACTGTATCCAGGTATTGTATGTGCTGGAGGCAAACGAGTTCCTGGGTGCAAAAATACAAATCATTAACTAATGGTCCGAACACCAAGAGATGGAACGTTCTGCTGCAAAGGGGCTGCATTCTGCATATGACTGCATAGATGTGTATATGGGATATGTGACCGTGTGCGTGTGTATGTGCATGACTGTGTGCAATAGTGTATAGATTGCATATATGATCGTGTATGGGATATGTGCAAGTAATGTGTGTATGCTGATATGTGACCGTGTGCGTGTGTATATGTGTGTGTGTGCAATAGTGTATAGATTGCATATATGATCGTGTATGGATATGTGCATGTAATGTGTAATATTGTATGTTTGATTGTGTATGGAATGTGTGACAATGTGTGTGACAGTATATGAAACTGTTACTGTATATATGATAATGTATGTATGGTTGTGTATGATATTGTATGTTATGTGTGTGATAGCGTGTTCTATGTATAGCAGTGTATGATGCTATACATTATGTATGCAATTCCGCCTATAAGAAGTTATATGCACTATATGTATGTGATGTGTATAATGCTGGATGTACTATGCCTAATGGTCACCATTATTTATATTATGCCAGCGTTTATGACAATGTATATAATTAGCATACTGCCGTATACTGTATAACGTGTAAGTGCTACTAAATGTCATGTATTTGATACATCTTGTGAATAGCTCATACTGTATGTACAGCTCAGGGACATACTTTAAGAGGTTCTCTACTCTTCTGCTGTAACTCCTCAGTCTATGTGAGTGCAGTGTGTGTGCACTGCGCACTGTCAGGATTCTTCAATGTGGCCAGTGACGCAATGTACATACATGTGACATGTGCTGAATAGGCGTGTGCATCCTCACTCAATAGGAGTGAAATTAGTGAGGCCACATATGTCTAGTTGGAATGGGACCAGAAGTTTACAAAAGGCAACAAATCCAGGGAATCCTGACAGTGTCTGGTGTGCGCACTGTAAGGATACAGAAGTCTGCAGACACACAGATTGTAGAGTTTTAGCAGAGGAGCGGACAATCCCTTTAATGTGGAGTTCAGCATACACTATTTTTTATGCACTCATCTAGTGGTGACTATACTAGACTTGTGTCTATAACAATATCTTGCTTATTAGAGAGTGTAAAGCCAATATTGTGTCCTACTGAACAGGACATGTGGGAGGAGCATCAGTGGGAAGTTCATTGTGTCCTTTTCAGTTGGATGCTGCCACATTAAACATCCTCTCATGACAGCGGTGTTTGGAGTATCCACCCTGCTCTGTAGTCACATATTATATACCCACATAGAGTCTGGAGGCCCAACACATGCAGGACATGGACCAGATCATACAGCGCTGTGTACCATGGCATGGGGCCTTTTCAAACCTGTCTTTTTTGCAGAATTGGCCTGCGTTTGCATGCGTTTTTACCGCTAAAAACGCATCTAAACGCACGTGTTTTTGCCCCCATTGATTTCAATGGGAAACGCATTGCAAACGCACACAAAAACGCATGTGCATTTGCAAAGGCAGCCACGTGGTCTAGAACGTTTTGGGCTGCATTTGCAAATAATGTATGCGTTTTGCATGTGGTTGCAATGCATTTTCCATTGAAACCAATGGGGGAAAAATACGTGCGTTTGATGCGTTTTTAGCGGTAATAATGCAAACAAACTAAAAGCAACTGCAGATGTGAACTAGGCCACACTGTCTCCTCATTGGAATGAACGAGTCCAGTGATCCAACAAATGCTGGGAATCTCTGGTGTCGTAAGATGGAGCAATATCTTATACTCGACCGGTATCGATCCGGCTCGCCCCAATACTCAGGGGAAGGGGCCACAAGAAGAAATCGCCAGCAAACTGTCATGTTGCACCCACCACACCCAATCCACTGATCGTGCAGATGGTAACGGGGCGATTTACCTGTTCTTTTATTCCAGAGTCTTCGGACACTTCAGTCTTCTGTCAGAATGGCAACTGGTGAAAGTGGATTATAAATCAATCTACGGCCGGAAGTGTAACGACAACGACTTCGAAAGTTGGCACCTGCACAACCAGGTATAAGATGTATCAAGAGTATGACACTGCATACATGCATCTATCTATATCTATCTATGTTTTATCTATTATCTATCAACTATCTATCCATCCCTCTATCTCTTTTTTCTTTCTGTCAAAATGTCTTTCCTTCTTTTCCTCATTTTCTCACTAGATGGGAGCCTGATGCATTTGCATCGGGTGAGCGGTCACATCCCGATGGGGGCGGACTCTATGGCGCTGGGGCGGCGACCATCACTCCCCCTGTGCGGTCTCTCCCTTGTCTGCTGTTCTTTCCCCCTTGTTCACTGCCCCCCTGTACTGCCTCATCTCTGCCCCTCCTGTGCTGCTTCTTCTCTGCCCCACCGTGCTGGCTTTCTGTCCCCCTTATGCTCACTTTATGCTCCCCTCTGTGCTCGCTCTGCCCCTCCTCTGCTCATTATCTGCCCCCATGGTTGCTCTCTGCCCCCCGTGGTCGCTCTCTGCCCCCCCGTGGTTGCTCTCTGCTCCCCCCTTGGTTGCTCTCTGCCCCCCCTGTGGTTGTTCTCTGCCCCCCTGTGGTTGCTCTCCGCACCCCGTGGTCGCGCTCTGCCCCACCTGTGGTTGCTCTCTGCCCTCCCTGTGGTCGCTCTCCGCCCCCCCTGTGGTCACTCTCTGACCCCCCGTGGTTGCTCTCTGCCCCCCTGTGGTCGCTCTCTGCCCCCCTGTGGTCGCTCTCTGCCCCCCTGTGGTCGCTCTCTGCCCCGTGGTTGCTCTCTGCCCCCCTGTGGTCGCTCTCTGCCCCCCTGTGGTCGCTCTCTGCCCCCCTGTGGTCGCTTTCTGCCCCCCTGTGGTCACTCTCTTCCCCCCCGTGGTTGCTCTCTTCCCCCCCATGGTTGCTCTCTGCCCCCCTGTGGTCACTCTCTGCCCCCCGTGGTTGCTCTCTGCCCCTCTGTGGTCGCTCTCTGCCCCCGTTATTGCTCTCTGCCCCCCTGTGGTCACTCTCTGCCCCCCCGTGGTTGCTCTCTGCCCCTCTGTGGTCACTCTCTGCCCCCGTTGTTGCTCTCTGCCCCCCCTGTGGTTGCTCTCCACCCCCCCCCCCCCCGTAGTTTCTATTTGCCCCCTCGTGGTTGCTCTCTGCCCCCCTGTGGTTGTCTCCGCCCCCTCTGTGGTCGCTCTCTGCCCCCCCATGGTCACTCTCATGGGGCGGCAGCATGATGAAGAGGATGGTGGCATGGGAAACTGGTGCAGTTCCTCATTCAGCAGACTGTGGGTGAACAGGGTGAGAGCAGGTTGAGCAGTGAGAGCAGGCTGAACTGGGTGAGAGCAGGTTGTGTGGGGTGAGAGTGGGCTAAGAGGGGTAATAGCAGGCTGAGTGGGGTGATAGCGGGCTGAGCAGCATGAGAACTGGGTGGGAGTGGGCTATGTGGGGTGGGAGCGGGCTGTGTGGAGTAGAGCAGGCTGTGTGGGGTGAGAGCTGGGTGAGAGAGGGCTGTGTGGGGTGAGTGTGGACTGA
The DNA here is from genome assembly GCA_033576535.1 of Allobates femoralis. Taxonomy (NCBI): domain Eukaryota; kingdom Metazoa; phylum Chordata; class Amphibia; order Anura; family Aromobatidae; genus Allobates; species Allobates femoralis. The sequence continues at coordinate 849,315 of JARQOC010000006.1, read as the reverse complement.
GTGGGGAGAAAGCAGGCTACGTGCACTGAGAGCGGGGAGTGGAGTGAGAGTGGTCTGAGTGGGGTGAGAGTGGGTTGAGTGGGGTGAGAGTGGGCTGTGTGCAGTGAAACCAAGCTGAGTGGGATTAGAGTGGGCTGAGTGGGGTGAGAGCTGGGTGAGAGCAGAGTGAGTGGGGTGAGAGCAGGCTGTGTGCGCTGAGAGCGAGAAGTCAGGTGAGTGTGGGCTACGTGGAGTGAGAGCGGAGTGAGTAGGGTGAGTGTGGGCTGTGTGCACTGAGAGTGGGCAGTGGGGTGAGTGCGGGATGGGTGGGGTGAGAGCGGGCTGAGCGGATTGCAGTACCTGGCTGGTCTCTGAGTGTGCGGTGACAGGTGTATGTGCGGGACATTTTAGGGTGTCATCGGTGTGGGCTGATGGTGGTTTCATACTACCAACCGGTGCCGTATTTGAACTCCCATCATTTGGGTGTTCACATATGCCGCCTACAATTTGTGCTGAACAATCGCGTGATAGGACGACGTGGATGACGGATGCCACAAAGTAAATTTTAAATAGATTTCTTTATTACCTTCCTTTTTTCTTCTCTACTTCTTTCTTTCCTTCCCTCTTTTCTTTATTTCTTTTCTTCCTTCTTTGCTTTCTTTTTACCTATCTTCCCTCTTTTTCTCTTTCTTTCTTTCTTTTCTTTCTTTCTTTCTTTCTTTCTTTCTTTCTTTCTTTCTTTCTTTCTTTCTTTCTTTTTTAGAATTTAGGAGTAACACATTATATGAATATATTCCCTTTCCTCTGGTAATAGCTGGCAGCGCTATCTCTCCAGATGGTAGAACACTATATGTTATTTATCTAAGTATTCTCTCTTATATACCGTATATACTCGCGTATAAGCCGAGTTTTTCAGCCCAAAAATTGGGTTCTCCGGATTCATCCGTCTTCCTCCTCCGGCGCGCAGGCAATGACGTCATTGCCTGCGCCCCACCGGAAGAGGAAGAAGGATGAAGCCGGAAGATCGCGATGGCGGCGGCGGGACAGCGACAGGGATAAGTATAATCATCTATTACTTTACAGGTTTACCGCAGCAAGGGGGGGCCCTGTATACTGATGGGGGGGACCTGTATACTCATGGGGGGTGGCGCCTGTGTACCACTGGGGCTGCTGCTGTATACACCACTGGGGCTGCTGCTGTATACACCGCTGGGGCTGCTGCTGTATACACCGCTGGGGCTGCTGCTGTATACACCACTGGGGCTGCTGCTGTATACACCCCTGGGGCTGCTGCTGTAACACTGCTGGGGCCTGTATATACCACTGGGGAAACTGCTGTATACCACACTGGGGCTGCTGCTGTATACACCGCTGGGGCTGCTGCTGTAACACTGCTGGGGCCTGTATATACCACTGGGGAAACTGCTGTATACCACACTGGGGCTGCTGCTGTATACACCGCTGGGGCTGCTGCTGTAACACTGCTGGGGCCTGTATATACCACTGGGGAGGCTGCTGTATACCACACTGCTGGGGCTGTATACCTGTGCTGGGGTCCACCCTCGGCTTATACACGAGTCAATAGGTTTTCCCAGGTTTTGGAGCAAAAGTAGGGGGGTCGGCTTATACACGGGTCGGCTTATACACGAGTATATGCGGTAGATAATTTTATGCTGTTTTTCTTCAGGATTTCTTATTCGGTGAATTTTTGTGGAGATCTCCTTTATTTTGTAGACTTGTTTCCCGTACGATTGTGTGTAGATCTCCTCGGGTTCAGTGATGATGACGATGCTTAGAGCTGTAATATATTAGTCTGGAAGAAACATTAAAATCTCAAAAACAACAATCGCGTCCCCCTCAATACAAGCTTCATGTCTTGAGGATTTACTATTTTCCCGGGCTCTGTGGTGTTGGATGGGCTGAGGTCCGGGCTCTGTGGTGTTGGATGGGGCTGAGGTCCGGGCTCTGTGGTGCTGGATAAGGCTGAGGTCCGGGCTCTGTGGTGTTGGATGGGGCTGAGGTCCGGGCTCTGTGGTGTTGGATGGGGCTGAGGTCCAGGCTCTGTGGTGTTGGATGGGGCTGGGGTCTGGGCTCTGTGGTGTTGGATGGGGCTGAGGTCCGGGCTCTGTGGTGTTGGATGGGGCTGAGGTCCGGGCTCTGTGGTGTTGGATGGGGCTGAGGTCCAGGCTCTGTGGTGTTGGATGGGGCTGGGGTCCGGGCTCTGTGGTGTTGGTTGGGGCTGGGGTCCGGGCTCTGTGGTGTTGGATGAGGCTGAGGTCCGGGTTCTGTGGTGTTGGATGGGGCTGAGGTCCATGTTCTGTGGTGTTGGATGGGGCTGGGGTCCAGGCTCTGTGGTGTTGGTTGGGGCTGGGGTCCGGGCTCTGTGGTGTTGGTTGGGGCTGAGGTCCGGGTTCTGTGGTGTTGGATGGGGCTGAGGTCCGGGCTCTGTGGTGTTGGTTGGGGCTGAGGTCCGGGTTCTGTGGTGTTGGTTGGGGCTGAGGTCCGGGCTCTGTGGTATTGGTTGGGGCTGAGGTCCGGATTCTGTGGTGTTGGTTGGGTTTGGGTCCGGGCTCTGTGGTATTGGTTGGGCTGAGGTCCGGTTTTGTGGTGTTGGATGGGCTGAGGTCCGGGTTCTGTGGTGTTGGATGGGGTTGAAGTCCAGGCTCTGTGGTGTTGGAGGGCTGGGGTTTGGCTCTGTGGTGTTGGTTGGGGCTGAGGTCCGGGCTCTGTGGTGTTGGGTGGGGCTGGGGTCCGGTTCTGTGTGTATTGGTTGGGGCTGAGGTCTGGGTTCTGTGGTGTTGGTTGGGTTTGGGTCGGGCTCTGTGGTGTTGGATGGGGCTGAGGTCCGGGTCTGTGGTGTTGGTTGGGTGGGTCCGGGCTCTGTGGTGTTGGTTGGGGCTGGGGTCCGGTTCTGTGGTGTTGGTTGGGGCTGGGGTCCAGGCTCTGTGGTTTGGTTGGCTGGGGTCAGGTTCTGTGGTGTTAGTTGGGGCTGGGTCCGGGTTCTGTGGTGTTGGATGAGGCTGAGGTCGGGTTCTGTGGTGTTGGATGGGCTGAGGTCCGGGCTCTGTGGTGTTGGATGGGGCTGAGGTCCGGCTCTGTGGTATTGGATGGGGCTGAGGTTCGGGTTCTGTCGGTTGTGGTTATTGGTGGGGCTGGGGTCCTGTGGTTCTGTGGTGTTGGATGGGCTGAGGTCCGGTCTGTGGTGTGTGGGTGGGTCCGGCTCTGGATTGTTGGGCTGAGGTCCGGCTCTGTGGTGTTGGATGGGCTGAGGTCCGGGCTCTGTGGTGTTGGATAGGGCTGAGGTCCTGGTGCTGTGGTGTTGGATGGGGCTGAGGTCGGTCTCTGTGGTGTTGGTTGGGGCTGGGTGGCTCTGGGTTCTGTGGTTGTTTGGGGCTGAGGTCCGGGTTCTGTTTGATGGCTGGTGGTTCTGTGTTTGGTGGGCGGTCCGGGCTCTGTGGTGTTGGATGGGGCTGAGGTCCGGGCTCTGTGGTGTTGGATGAGGCTGAGGTTCGGCTTGTGTCTGTGGTGGTTTTGGTTGATGGGCTGAGGTCCGGGCTCTGTGGTGTTGGATGGGCTGAGGTCCGGGTTCTGTGGTGTTGGATGGGCTGAAGGTTCGGGTTCTGTGGTGTTGGATTGGGGCTGGGTCCGGGTTCTGTGGTGTTGGATGGGGCTGAGGTCCGGTTCTGTGGTGTTGGATGGGGCTGAGGTCCGGCTCTGTGGTGTTGGATGGGGCTGAGGTCCAGGCTCTGTGGTGTTGGATGAGGCTGAGGTCCGGTTCTGTGGTTGGATGGGTCTGAGGTCCGGGCTCTGTGGTGTTGGATGGGCTGAGGTCCGGGTTTCTGTGGTGTTGGATGGGGCTGAGGTCCGGGTTCTGTGGTGTTGGTTGGGCTGGGGTCCGGTTCTGTGGTGTTGGATGGGCTGGGTCCGGGACTCTGTGGTGTTGGATGGGGCTGAGGTCCGGCTCTGTGGTGTTGGATGGGCTGAGGTCCGGCTCTGTGGTGTTGGATGGGCTGAGGTCCGGCTCTGTGGTGTTGGATGGGCTGAGGTCGGGCTCTGTGGTGTTGGTTGGGCTGAGGTCCGGGTTCTGTGGTGTTGGATGGGGCTGAGGTCCGGGCTCTGTGGTGTTGGATGAGGCTGAGGTCCATCGTGCTGTGGGTGTTGGATGGCTGAGGTCTGGGCTCGTGGTGTTGGATGGGGCTGAGGTCGGGTTCTGTGGTGTTGGTTGGGGCTGGTCTGGGCTCTGTGAGTGTTGGATGGGGCTGGGGTCCGGCTCTGTGGTGTTGTTGGGCTGGGGTCGGGTTCTGTGGTGTTAGGTTGGGGCTGGGTCCGGTTCTGTGGTGTTGGATGGGGCTGAGGTCCGGGCTCTGTGGTTTGGATAGGGCTGAGGTCCGGGCTCTGTGGTGTTGGATGGGGCTGAGGTCGGGTCTTGGTGTGTTGGATGGGCTGAGGTCCGGGCTCTGTGGTGTTGGTTGGGCTGAGGTCCGGGTTCTGTGGTGTTGGATGGGGCTGAGGTCCGGGTCTGTGGTGTTTGTATGGGCTGGGGTCCGGGTTCTGTGGTGTTGGATGGGGTGAGGTCCGGCTCTGTGGTGTTGGATGGGGCTGAGGTCCGGGTTCTGTGGTGTTGGGGCTGAGTCCGGGTCTGTGTGTTGGTTGGGGCTGGGGTCCGGCTCTGTGGTGTTGGTGGGGCTTGAGGTCCGGGATTCTGTGGTTTGGTTGGGGCTGGGTCCGGTTCTGTGGTGTTGGTGGGGCTAAGGTCCGGGTTCTGTGGTGTTGGATGGGGCTGAGGTCCGGTCTGTGGTGTTGGATGAGGCTGAGGTCCGGGCTCTGTGGTGTTGGTTGGGTGGGGTCGGGCTCTGTGGTGTTGGATGGGGCTGAGGTCCGGGCTCTGTGGTGTTGGTTGGTTGGGGTCGGGCTCTGTGGTGTTGGATGGGGCTGAGGTCCTGCTTCTGTGATGTTGGATGGGGTTGAGGTCCGGGCTCTGTGGTGTTGATGGGGCTGAGGTCCGGGCTCTGTGGTGTTGGATGGGGCTGAGGTCGGGCTCTGTGGTTTGGTTGGGGCTGAGGTCCGGATTCTGTGGTGTTGGTTGGGTTTGGGGTCCGGGCTCTGTGGTATTGGTTGGGGCTGAGGTCCGGGTTTGTGGTTTTGGATGGGGCTGAGGTCCGGGTTCTGTGGTGTTGGATGGGGTTGAGTCCGGCTCTGTGGTGTTGGAGGGGCTGGGTTGGCTCTGTGGTGTTGGTGGGGCGAGTCGGCTCTGTGGTGTTGGTGGGCTGGGTCCGGTTCTGTGGTGTTGGTGGGCTGAGGTCCGGGTCTGTGGTGTTGGTTGGGTTGGGTCGGGCTCTGTGGTGTTGGATGGGGCTGAGGTCCGGGTTCGGGTGTGGTTTCTCTGTGGTTGGTTGGGCTGGGTCCGGGTTCTGTGGTGTTGGTTTGTGGTTGTGATTGGCTGGGGTCAGGTTCTGTGGTGTTGTTGGGGCTGGGGTCCGGGTCTGTGGTGTTGGATGAGGCTGAGGTCCGGTCTGTGATGTTGGATGGGGCTGAGGTCCGGGCTCTGTGGTGTTGGATAGGGCTGAGGTCTGGGCTCTGTGGTGTTGGATGGGGCTGAGGTTCGGGTTCTGTGGTGTTGGTTGGGGCTGGGGTCTGGGTTCTGTGGAGTTGGTTGGGCTGGGGTCCAGACTGTGGTGTTGGATGAGGCTGAGGTCCAGGCTGTGTGGTGTTGGATGAGGCTGAGGTCCAGGCTCTGTGGTGTTGGATAGGGCTGAGGTCTGGCTCTGTGGTGTTGGATGGGGCTGAGGTTCGGGTTCTGTGGTGTTGGTTGGGGCTGAGGTCCGGGCTCTGTGGTGTTGGTTGGGGCTGGGGTCTGGGTTCTGTGGTGTTGGATGGGGCTGGGGTCTGGGCTCTGTGGTGTTGGATGGGGCGGGTCCGGGCTCTGTGGTGTTGGATAGGGCTGAGGTCTGGGCTCTGTGGTGTTGGATGGGGCTGAGGTTCGGTTCTGTGGTGTTGGTTGGGGCTGGGTCTGGGTTCTGTGGAGTTGGTTGGGGCTGAGGTCCGGGTTCTGTGGTGTTGGATTGTGCTCATATTAATATTCTGCAATGTTTTACCGGCATTAATTCTAATTGGTTTCTTAAAACTTCTCCAAATAACAAACAAACACAAGATATCGATTTGTATTCGGTAACGACCTTTTTGCTCGCAAGAATTTTTTAAATAAATATAATTCTGACTTTTTCAATCTTTTGGGAAATAGAAGGTAAATGACGCAATTAAGAACACAATAAACATGAGAGACCTAGAAATGCACAAACAGATATAGAACTTAGGGCCATTAGCCTAGAAGCCGAGCTCATAAGTGGAAAATTCCTTAATATAAGCTCTCTGGTACTTATCTGATTCTTGAGAAGGTCATTAAAGGAGCGGAGAACAAATGGAGTCACTTTAAGGACCATTAGATCCTGAGAGGAGCAGAGACAACAGTGCTGAGGAGAAAGTGCTGAGGGGAACGTGATAAAGGTTAGGGGGAGCATAGGAGAAAGGGGGCTTCATACTGCAAACCCAGAACTGAAGAGTCTGTAAAAATCACATCTCTGTGAAAACGTCTTGTGTCAGTCCTATAGTTTCCTTTTTAAATAATCACTTGGATCACTTCGGATGATCTTTTGTGCATTCTGGCCATTTTCCAAGATGGCACCTTCTGCTTTGTGTTTTTTTTGTCTCCCTGCCCCTATAAGTTCCAGTTCCGCTTCCTGTCCTTTGCTAGAGTATTCTGTCAGGATTCCAGCTCCTTCTTCTCCACCAAATCCAGTTTCCCTGCCTGCTAAGTTCCACGTAAGCTTGCTGTAGATCCTTTGTTTCTTTATAGATGCAATTGGCAGTGTTCTGGACTTTGCAGGATTTTAGGGTTAACTGCACTGCATCTGATTTAGGTTTGTTTAACGTCGGTGCTGCCTGTCAGCATCCAACGTAAACGCTAGCCGTTACAGCAGGATCCAGTAAACGTGGGTCACCCTCCAGGTGTGACCCTAGCCTAATTGTGTGTTTAAGAACTTTGATTTCTTGCCGCACCATTGTTAGCTAATAACTACATGTGTCAATACAAGAGTTTTCAAGTGTTAAACTTCACCCAGTTGTTATGGATTAATATTTTATAATATTAATGTTAATAAGTTGCTGCTCCTGACCAAATCAATATAGACCAAGCGCCGGCATTGAAAAGTAGTAGACACCAGACACATAGAGTCAGATGTACACCCTTCCTTGGTCAGACCCAAGCTCCAAGTGTCTGTTTATTATAAGACATTTGGTTTTTACTCAAAAGGGGGCTCGGTCAGCCCTACTCAGATGTATTCATTGGTCCATGGGCAATAAGGGCTCGGTCAGCCCTACTCAGATGTATTCATTGGTCCATGGGCAATAAGGGGCTCGGTCAGTCCATGGGCGGATCCATGAGGTCATCAAGGGGTGTGGTCTTGATCGAGTATGTTATTCTGTGATTGGTCCGTCTTGCCTGACCTCCAGCTTCGGTGATTGGTCCGTCTTCTTTTGACTCCATCTTGCTCTCAGCACATGGTGTGATGTGGCAGAAATGGCAGCCATGTTTAAATCACAACTTATACAATGTAAAATAATACACTATATATACATTTCTCCCATGCCCTTATGTCTTAGGCTTAATGAAGTATTTTGATCTTAAGGCTCTCCTTAACACAGTTGTGTCGTTGTCTCACGCCAAGAGATTCCTGAGTTTCCCATTATAGTTTTTACAAAAACTTTCATTATCTGGCACAAATAAGAAGTTGCAGAGTCTAATTCTATGAACGTTTTTGTAGCATCTTTTCACCGTAGAAAGCAAAGCAAGGGCCCGGACTGTACGCATGGTAGGCCAGAATTTTGGGGAGCAAGGGTTAATTCGGTAAAGTTCTGGTTGGAGCTGACATTTTAGTGGAGGGATGTAGGGGCAGAACGAAGTTTGGGCTTAACTGATAGGTGGGTAGGAGGGTCCACTTGGGGGTCATGATAGGTGGGATCATTGAGGGGATGTCCTTTCGACATTACTGACGTCCCTCCGGGGATTACGGATGTCTAGCGTGCGGCGAAACTGGGGTGATGATGGGATAGTAAAGAAAGAAGGCCCTGGCGTTAGGGAAAGAGGAGAGAAGTTACCTCCTGACACTCACCTGAGGCTGAACTCTGCACTCCCTAACTTCCCTATACGGGTTCTCCCCCCCATCGCCATTACAGGTCTCGCCCTAAACTAACTCTAGTTAGTGCACTGGCGAACAAGGACGCTAGTCTCACCTCTACTATAATACAACAAAGGGACGGTATACAGACAGAGGGAAAATAGATACTAAAGGATATCCAACAAAATTGATCTATTGCAGCACGCAACCAGCCGCAATAGTCACAAAACCAACTTCATCCAGAGACTGCCTCCTTCCGTGTGGTCAGTAAAGAATGACCAGACAGTACAACATGTGACTCCTAATAGGGAAGGGGAGTGTGACAAAAAGGCTGCACCTGAGATTAGACTGCAAACAGTAACCAAACAGAAAAGGATCCCTAACCTCTATAGCACCAAGGCAACATGAACCTCAGATCCCAAACCTGTGAAAGGTCCATCGACTCATGGTTCTGGGAGAACATCCCACCTCCCACCTACCCACTTGCTTTAATTTTCAGTTTTTTTTAAGATGTGCAAGTAAGTTTTTTAGGTTAACAGGTCACAGTGGTGAGTGGTTTTGGGGGTTGAAGGACTGAAGAAGGGGGGAGACCCAGCGCAGGGATGGGTGACTCCCATTTGTTACAAGGTCCTTACAGAATTGTAAGTGGGTGCCTTTTGGGCTCAGGTCTCAGGGGGACTTTGAATATGGACAACATTGATCCCTACATTCAATGTCCACAGTGTGGAGTTTTTTATTTATTAGATAAGGAGTTATAGTGTAAATGTTATTTCACTGAAAATACAAAAAAAAAACAATCCTGCACTGGTTGTTATTGATGGGTCAAATAGCAGCTAAGATAATGCTTTTTTATGCCATACGACTTATTTTCTCATATTTTTCTGTGCTCTTTTAAAAACTGCATTTTATGGCTGCGTGGGGGTGGACAACAGCTGCAATTTGATAGTAGAGAAGGGGTTAACAGAGATTGTGACTGAGTTGTGTGGAGCCAGATGACAGATCAGAAGCTTGTGCCAAGGATAGAGGAGTTTACAGTGATCCTGACATCTGACATTGCTCAGCAACTGTGCTGTAGCCTGATACATTGTCTCCTCACCAGCTGCAGTCAGCAGTATAGGCCCCTGCCCCTTTCCCTTATATGGTTACATGCCCATATTCAGTGTGAAGATGGATCTGACTGAGAATAAACATTGTCTGCTTCACACACAGTGTAGTGGGGACACCTTGTGGAAGGTTTCTAGTGAATATATGAAAGTTTATTAAAATCACTTGCTCTACGTTATTATTAAATGAAAAATTAAAACGGCATTTAGCTTTAAGGAGGGGTGGTATTGAAAGTCCTATAAAGTGATCTATAGTCACAAATTTCGAGTTATAAGAAAGTGCAACGAAAATGCAACATATGAACATAAACATAGAGTAATGACACTGGAATGCTAATAACATTGACAATTATAGTATAATCAATGTAGACTATTATGTATAAAAAGTAAAAAAACACACAAAAAGGCTGTAGAGGAAATAACACCTAGAAAGATTTCTGTGATCTCCCTGAGTCCATGAGGCTTTAAGGATTCGGCCTAGAGATCTCCATCCGGTCGGGTGTTTCAGGGGATAAAGTCAATTGGGTGAATAGAATCCTCTGCGGAGTCTTTTCGTGCTCGTTGGTGCGATGTCTGTAGAGACCCCGATACATTAAGCCTGTGGCTCTATCGGCTCGGGGTGAGCTGAGCCTTTCTGCAATGTTTGCATTGTCCTATATACATATTACAGCCACATTTACACTCAGTCGGGTCACAGAAGTTATTAAGTTCGGTTTCTCCTGTTTTAGGCGACATGAAATATTGCGCGTTTGCATTTTGCATGTTAACGGTTTGCTGTGTCGGATCACTTCCAAAAGGACAAGTTGTATGTTCCTCAATGTGGACGATCATCTGAAAGTAACCCACGATTGGTCAAGGGTGAGGGGCAGGGTGTAGACCCAGTCTGTACATTATAGCAGTTGAATGAATGGTGTGTAAGGCTAGGGTCACACTTGCAGATCTTACATGCGTTTTTTGGAGACCTGCATGTAAAAAAACGCATCAATAGGCCCCCATGCAAAAACCATGCCCCAATAGCAAAAACGCATGTTTTAAGTGGCACATGCGTTTTTGCGTGCGTTTTTGTCTCAGCACCAAAAAATACTGCAAGATGCATGATTTTTTTTGAAAAAGCACCAAAAAAACGCAGCATGCAGTATTTTTTGTTGCTTTTTCAAAAACGCATGCTTTTTTGAAAGTGTCCTATGGACAAGCGATTTTGAATGTCAATTCATGCGTTTATCATTGCGTTTGCATGCATTAAACAGGGTTGCCAAAAAACTTTAAAAGGCCTGCCAGTGACCAGCCTAATACTGCATTTCATGTAGGTCCAGCTGATTTGGGTCAATCAGCTGGCACACGCATTTTAATCCGATTGTTTGAGCTCCACATACCATTCAAAGCTAGAGCTTACATCAATCGTACCACTCAGCTCTGCAGCAGCGTGAAATCGCAGCTCATTCAAGGTCTAAGCCCTAATGCGGTAACCGATTGTTCAGGATGTGTAATCCGGAGCAATGCGGTACCATATATACTTTGCTTTCCTGGCTGCCGCCAGGGATAAGCAAAGTGTTAAAACTGTAATAAAAGGTTAAATATTAATAATAATTGTGGCCATCATATCTCTAGGGGGTGCCCACCCCCCCTAGAGACATGCTACCCACCCTCAGGTAGGCATGTAATGTGTTAATTACTCTGTACAGTAAGCCGGCTATTGTCGGCTCTGTACAATTTTCTGAATGAAGCCGCGGCTCCCCTGTCAGCTGTGCGCATGCTATATGTAATGTACGTATAGTACATGCCACTGTCCAGGGTCCTGTAGGTATTTACAGTAGATCTATGGGCAGCGCAGCGCCATTGTCATTACGTATAGTGTGTGCGCAGCTGTCAGTGGAGCCACGGCTTCATTCACAAAACTGTACAGAGCCGACAGGAGCCGGCTTACTGTACAAGCAATATTAACCCATAACATGCCCACCTGAGTAGGTAGCATGTCTCTAGAGGGGGTGGGCACCCCCTAGAGACATGATGGGTGCAATTATTATTAATATTACAGCTTTTTTTACACTGTTAACAGTTTCTCATCCCAGCGGCAGCAGGGATAACCAAACTATACGGTAACTTCATTGCTCCAGATTACACATCCTGAGCAATCCGGTTCCCGTATTGCGGGGCTTAGAACCGCACCCAATACTGCAGCCTGCATGATTTTTCACGCAGGCTGCAGAGCCGGATGCAGTAACCGGATTGCATGTAATGCAATCAGGTTGTTATATTGGGCTACTATGAGGAGCATTTCCTGATGCGGTTTTGAGCTTTTTGAAAGGTCAAAACCGGATCAGGATTTAAAAAAAAAAAACGCAAGTGTGACCCTAGCCTGAGTGTAACCCTAGCCTGAGTGTAACCCTAGCCTGAGTGTGATCTAGCCTGAGTGTGACCCTAGCCTGAGTGTGATCTAGCCTGAGTGTGACCCTAGCCTGAGTGTGATCTAGCCTGAGTGTGATCTAGCCTGAGTGTAACCCTAGCCTGAGTGTGATCTAGCCTGAGTGTGACCCCAGCCTGAGTGTAACCCCAGCCTGAGTGTAACCCTAGCCTGAGTGTGATCTAGCCTGAGTGTGACCCTAGCCTGAGTGTGATCTAGCCTGAGTGTGACCCTAGCCTGAGTGTGATCTAGCCTGAGTGTGATCTAGCCTGAGTGTGACCCCAGCCTGAGTGTGACCCCAGCCTGAGTGTGACCCCAGCTTGAGTGTGTCCCCAGCCTGAGTGTGACCCCAGCCTGAGTGTGAACCAAGCCTGAGTGTGACCCCAGCCTGAGTGTGACCCCAGCCTGAGTGTGACCCCAGCCTGAGTGTGACCCTAGCCTGAGTGTGATCTAGCCTGAGTGTGACCCTAGCCTGAGTGTGACCCCAGCCTGAGTGTGACCCCAGCCTGAGTGTGACCCCAGCCTGAGTGTGACCCCAGCCTGAGTGTGACCCTAGCCTGAGTGTAAACCAAGCCTGAGTGTGACCCCAGCCTGAGTGTGACCCCAGCCTGAGTGTGACCCCAGCCTGAGTGTGACCCCAGCCTGAGTGTGACCCTAGCCTGAGTGTAAACCAAGCCTGAGTGTGACCCCAGCCTGAGTGTGACCCCAGCCTGAGTGTGACCCCAGCCTGAGTGTGACCCCAGCCTGAGTGTGACCCCAGCCTGAGTGTGACCCTAGCCTGAGTGTGACCCTAGCCTGAGTGTGACCCCAGCCTGAGTGTGACCCCAGCCTGAGTGTGACCCCAGCCTGAGTGTGACCCTAGCCTGAGTGTGACCCTAGCCTGAGTGTGTCCCCAGCATGAGTGTGACCCCAGCCTGAGTGTGACCCCAGCCTGAGTGTGACCCTAGCCTGAGTGTGACCCCAGCCTGAGTGTGACCCCAGCCTGAGTGTGACCCCCAGCCTGAGTGTGACCCCCAGCCTGAGTGTGACCCCCAGCCTGAGTGTGACCCCCAGCCTGAGTGTGACCCCAGCCTGAGTGTGACCCCAGCCTGAGTGTGACCCCAGCCAAAATCCGGTACTTTAGGCATTTTCTTAAAACGCAACTAAGGCCCTTTTTACATCTGCCACATCTGCCACCTAACGGTCACACTTGCGGCAAGCCCTATGCATTGTCTATGGTGTTTGCGGCAGGTGCGGCAAGTGCGGTATAGCTGGGATCCAGCACTTGCTAAAGTTGCGGCCGCAAAAAAAAACAGCGGTCAGCAGTGTTTTTTTTTTTTGCACGACCGCATCTGCCACAAGTGCCGGATCGCGGCTATACCGCACTTGCCGCACCTGCCGCAAACACCATAGACAATGCATAGGGCTTGGTTAGGCGGCAGATACGGTAAATCTGCCGGATCTGCCACAATCAGCGAAAAACGCTGATGTAAAAGGGGCCTAAGAGCGGTTTCTTGTCCAGCAATAAAAAAAAAACGTATTGTGACGGTTCCATCACGATACAGCATACAATCTAATACAAGTCAATGTATGCCAGATCTATGTTTGCTGGATCTCGTCACATCCGGTAGAGACAGATCCGGCACACCCTACTGAGCATGCCCAGAATGCTGCAACCACTAGAACACTGTGTATATAGCATGTGGGCGGGTGCTAAAATAACGCATCTGGAAAAAGACGCACAATACCGGATGCAATACCAGATGTGGCCACGTGTCGCAGGTTAGGTGTTCCTCCAGATCTGACCATCGTATCTGGAGGAAAACCTGTCCGGTCACCATGCGGTCGCATCCGGTGTTTTTATACAAACTGAAACAGTAAACAGACGGAAATATATTCCTTCTTTATACTGGAGAACGGCAACTCAAAGTCATTAAGAAACGCTCATACTCAAATAAATTGGCGCATCTTACGCTTGCAAAAGCAAAACCCCTGTCACGACGGTCTCTCTTACTTTGGAGCCTTGTGACAGTTTTGGGACCTGTGTATCATTCCTTTATTGAGACTTCATATTAAATGTTTCTTTCCTTTGGCAGTTTATGAGTTAATGTCAGTTTTTGTTGCTAACAAGCTAGCTAGTTCTCTGTCCAGGTGTGGCTACTTTGTGATCACTCCCATCCCCTTTATAGGATCACATGGTTTCAGCCCCCTTTGCTCGTGATTGAACCCATTCCTGGAGAATCTGACCATTGCCAAGCCATCTGCTGCCTAGGAGAGTGGCAGCAGGTGTGAAGTTGTTTATGTCATTCTCCTGTCTGTCTCCCTTTCCCTCCCTCTTGTTGTTATTATTGCAGTGGTTGGGACTAGTGCTCCCACCAGCCATTTCCCTATTGAGGGCTAACATCAGGGCCGTCAAGGGACTAGGTATCCTGTTCGGCGACGGAGTGAAAGAACCCGTATAGGGATGGTGGTGCAGGTGAGTGTAGGAGGTCACATCTTCCCCATTCCCTATAAGCAGGACCCCCCCTTTGTATTTGTTCCCCCGTGTTTCCTCACTTTTTGTGTAGTGTACCGGACATCGTTGGTCCGTGCTCCACTGTCACGCACGGTAGCTGGACACCCTATTAGTTCGGCGTGGCAATGCCAGTCTTGATGAATTAGGCTCTAAGTAGCAGAGATGTGCAGAATATCCAGTATTTACACAGGATAACTGTATTTGTACATAAGTAATAAGTCGACGCTCCGTCCGCGGTTTTATTCCCTTCGGAATATGCAGATTTCCTTGCAGTGACTGGAGCGCGGCTCCGAGGATTAAACGCTCCTCATCTCCTGCCTGGAACCTAAACAAGAAGCGAGCGGCTCCATAATTATCCCTCAATTAAAAGCAGCGTAGGTGTTCTCCCCGAAGGAAGTTGGTTTATCTATGTTATATTGATTACGCCTACCTTCTCCTCTCACAGAAATGTTATTACAGCTGCTGAGGATTAAGATAGTAAAATATTCATTTAACCTTTCATGATCGGATGCGCAGAATTGAACGCCAAAACGAAAATCTCCGATCTCTGCTGAGACGCAGAAGCTTAAGAGCCTCCACGTCTGGAGAGGTGCACTGTCTGCTACAGGCAAGGAGGGATTAGAGAAGATGTTGTATTTCATTATCTATCTATCTATCTATCTATCTATCTATCTATCTATCTATCTATCTATCTCTCTCTATATCTATCTATTATCTATCTATCTATCTATCTATTATCAATCCATCTACTTCTTTCTCTCAGGCTCTCTCCTCTCCTTTCATTTTTTTTTCTTTCCTTCTATTCTTTCATCTCAAGACTATCACACTTCATAAAACCACTACACTTCACAAAACAACCACACTTCAAGACTACCACTCTTCTCGTCACTTCTCAAGACCACCAGACTTCTCAAGGCTACCACAGATCAAACCCATCATACTTCAAACCCATCACACTTCAAACCCATCACACTTCAAACCCATCACACTTCAAACCCATCACACTTCAAACCCATCACACTTCAAACCCATCACACTTCAAGACCATCACACTTCTCAAGACCACTACACTTCTCAAGACCACCACACCTCAAGACCACCACACTTCTCAAGACCATCACACTTCAAGACCACCACACTTCAAGACCACCACACTTCAAGACCATCACACTTCAAGACCACCACACTTCAAGACCACCACACTTCAAGACCATCACACTTCAAGACCACCACACTTCAAGACCACCACACTTCAAGACCATCACACTTCAAGACCACCACACTTCTCAAGACCACCACACCTCAAGACCACCACACTTCTCAAGACCATCACACTTCAAGACCACCACACTTCAAGACCACCACACTTCAAGACCATCACACTTCAAGACCACCACACTTCAAGACCACCACACTTCAAGACCATCACACTTCAAGACCACCACACTTCTCAAGACCACCACACCTCAAGACCACCACACTTCTCAAGACCATCACACTTCAAGACCACCACACTTCAAGACCACCACACTTCAAGACCATCACACTTCAAGACCACCACACTTCAAGACCATCACACTTCAAGACCACCACACTTCAAGACCATCACACTTCAAGACCACCACACTTCAAGACCACCACACTTCAAGACCATCACACTTCAAGACCACCACTCTTCTCAAGACCACTACACTTCTCAAGACCACCACACCTCAAGACCACCACACTTCTCAAGACCATCACACTTCAAGACCACCACACTTCAAGACCACCACACTTCAAGACCATCACACTTCAAGACCACCACACTTCAAGACCACCACACTTCAAGACCATCACACTTCAAGACCACCACACTTCAAGACCACCACACTTCAAGACCATCACACTTCAAGACCACCACACTTCTCAAGACCACCACACCTCAAGACCACCACACTTCTCAAGACCATCACACTTCAAGACCACCACACTTCAAGACCACCACACTTCAAGACCATCACACTTCAAGACCACCACACTTCTCAAGACCACCACACCTCAAGACCACCACACTTCTCAAGACCATCACACTTCAAGACCACCACACTTCAAGACCACCACACTTCAAGACCACCACACTTCAAGACCATCACACTTCAAGACCATCACACTTCAAGACCACCACACTTCTCAAGACCACCACACTTCAAGACCATCACACTTCAAGACCATCACACTTCAAGACCACCACACTTCAAGACCACCACACTTCTCAAGACCATTACACTTCAAGACCACCACACTTCTCAAGACCACCACACTTCTCAAGACCATCACACTTCAAGACCATCACACTTCAAGACCACCACACTTCTCAAGACCACCACACTTCAAGACCACCACACTTCTCAAGAACACCACTCTTCTCAAGACCACCACACTTCAAGACCACCACACTTCTCAAGACCATCACACTTCAAGACCACCACTCTTCTCAAGACCCAGGGGCGTAACTACAATAGGTGCAGGGGTTGCGATCGCACCCGGGCCCTGCAGCCTAGGGTGGCCCCAAAAGTCCATTTGGCCCATAGAAAAAGACTAATATTATTAAAGATTTGCAATAATTGGGGGCCCCGTTGGAGCCTTCGCATCCGGGCCCTTGGGCCTGAAGTTACGCCACTGTCAAGACCATCACACTTCTCAAGACCACCACTCTTCTCAAGACCACCACTCTTCTCAAGACCACCACTCTTCTCAAGACCATCACACTTCAAGACTACCACACTTCTCAGGACCACCACACTTCTAAGGACCACCACTCTTCTAAGGACCACTACATTTCTCAAGACCAACAAACTTCTCAAGACCACCACACTTCTCACTACCATCACACTTCACAAGACCACCACAATTCATAAGACTGTTACACTTATCAAGACCATCACACTTACTAAGACCATCACAATTCTCAATACCATCACAGTTATCAAGACCATTATACTTCAAGACTACCACACTTCTCAAGACTATCACACTTTACAAGACCAACACACTTTACAAGACTATCACACTTCACAACACTATCATACTTCTCAAGACCATCATACTTCTCAAGATCACCACAGTTCTATAGACCACCACCGTTCTATAGACCACCACAGTTCTATAGACCACCACAGCTGCTGCTTTTTTGCTGCTTTTTTGGTAAATGAAACTAACTTTAATAAACATGTGCTATACTGTAGGTAAATGGCACCAAATATGCAATAAAAAATGCAGTAAAAACGCAACAAAAAATCAGCAAAAAATGCAAATCCTGAACATACCCTAAGTCCCCCTATGTGGTGATGAACACTTTTATGACTTCTTGTTCTTCCTCTGTAACGTTTCATCCCCGAATGTTTCTCTTTAGAGAGATTTCTGTGTGATGGGAGAGAGGAAAATGTATCGAAAGAGGAGACCCGGATCCAAGTGTCTGCTGGGAAAAGACTATCTGCGGACGGTCACGGAGCCCTGCCTCTGCTCACATTGGGACTTTGAGTGGTGAGTAATTATATTAAGCAAATAGTCAGATTATTAGTTCTGGGATTTGTCTGATCCAGAAGTGATGAGAGGGTTAATCACGATTTTCATCTCAGTATTTTTACCATATTTCTCCAGAAATTTCCAGAGGTGCATAAAAAGTCTACTGACATTTCTCAGGGTGCAAAACTTCACAGGGGGCCGATACCTGAACCGTGGGTCTAGGGGCCCCATCTCAGAGTATGATGAATGTGTGCACTGTGTATATAGTAAGCGCTGTGTCACGTGTTGACAGCTTTGCGGTCCATTACATTAGTGCTGCTACTGTGATTAAACTAAGGATTTTTTTCTTAGTTTGCTGTGTGCAGCTCTGCAAGTGGAGGTGGAGGGGTGTGTCTTAGTTTCTGATCTCCACTCCCCCAGCCTTGAAATAGCTCCACTTCCCTCCAGTAGGGAATCGCAGATAGAGATCATTTCTACTTCGACCCCATGCTGTGAAGTCGTGCTGTGTTATTGCTGACATCCATTGAAGCTGCTGGGTTTTCCCGGCCTGTGGGTGGAGGTAGGGGCTCTTAGCCTAGGGCTGATCAGGGTCAAAGGGAAAGGGTGGCGGTCTGGACATCCTCACCTTCAGTCGTAATTCCAGGATCAGGGTGAGCCAGGGATACCCAGTTTAGGGGTCAGACTAGCTCCCCTGAATGCCTTTCCCCATCTAATTGCGAAAACTCAGGCGATTTTTTTCCGTTTTGTCATAAGCGTGCAGTCACTTTTTACCGCTATTAATATTTTACAAGACAGTTTACAGTTTCCTATTGTCGTTGCCGCTCCTAATTAAATTATAGAGGCCACGCACATACAGGAGACAGTCATGTATCACAAGCATCTCTCTCTTTGTCTCAATGTCCGGTGTTTATTAAATCATCGTATCTCAGTTATATAGGCATTTTCTGAACACGTGTTGTAATATCTTAATGGGCTCAGCTCATCTCTTACATAGTGCTGGTATTATAAATATATCATATTGGCTAAATGTTTGTATCCTATGCACCCTGTATGTAAGTCTTGGTGTGATTTCTTAGGCTAGAGTCACACTTGGGAGGTTGCATCCGTTTGCAGGATGCAATAAAGGCACCATTTTATTCCCTTGCCATTTCCATGGATTGTATCTTACTTGTTGCCTAAATTAACGGAAGCGTTAACGCATGCATTGCCCATAGACTCCCATGTTAAAAAAAACGCATGCGTTTTTGAATAGGTACCAAAAATGTTGCAGACCATGTTTTTTAGCGGTACTAGCAAAAACGCATAGCTTCAAACGCATTGCACTTTTGCAATGCGTTTTTTTTCACTCGAGTCTATGGGTGCGTTAACTACATGCTCCCATGCTTCCCTTTATATGTCCTATTGACTAAATATTAGTTAGTATCCTTTACACCCAGCGTGAAAGTTAGTCTGACACACCCTCTGATGTGACTTAAGGGTATGTCACACGCGTCAATATCGCTGTCAATGTCGCTCGTACGTCACGGATTTTCAGTCGCTCAAGCGACGTAAAAGTGACGCAGGAGCAACACTGAAGCGCGTGACCAAGCGATGCAACCAGCGATATGTTGCTGATCGCCGATCGCAGGTTTCACTGCCAGATGTAAAACCTGTCGCTCATCGCTCAGTAGACCTTGTGCATCGCTGCGTGTGACACTAAACTCAGCGACATATTTTCTATTTTGACAACGTACAAGCGACTAAATAAAATCGCTCGCAAGATGGTGACATCACCGCATCGCTGGGTCATATTGACGCGTGTGACATCTTACCTGCGATAATTCCACATCACTCAGGCGATTAATAATTTGTGACGCATGAGCGATATCGCGGGCGACATTGACACGTGTGACAGGCCCTTTACACTTCACAATCTGTATTGAGACATTGGTGGGAGGGCAGCTCTTTGTCTAAAGTCATTGTATATACAGAGCCTGGTGTGGGCGGGAGCAGCTCTCTGTCTATAGACATTGTACATACAGAGCCTGGTGTGGGTGGGGGCAGCTCTCTGTCTATAGACATTGTACATACAGGGCCTGGTGTGGGCGGAGGCAGCTCTCTGTCTATAGACATTGTACATACAGAGCCTAGTGTGGGCGGGGGCAGCTCTCTGTCTATAGACATTGTACATACAGAGCCTGGTGTGGGCGGGAGCAGCTCTCTGTCTATAGACATTGTACATACAGAGCCTGGTGTGGGCGGAGGCAGCTCTCTGTCTATAGACATTATACATACAGAGCCTGGTGTGGGCGGGGGCAGCTCTCTGTCTATAGACATTGTATATACAGAGCCTGGTGTGGGCGGGGGCAGCTCTCTGTCTATAGACATTGTACATACAGAGCCTGGTATGGGCGGGGGCAGCTCTCTGTCTATAGACATTGTACATACAGAGCGTGGTGTGGGCGGGAACAGCTCTCTGTCTATAGACATTGTATATACAGAGCCTGGTGTGGGCGGGGGCAACTCTCTGTCTATAGACATTGTACATACAGAGCCTGGTGTGGGCGGGAACAGCTCTCTGTCTATAGACATTGTATATACAGAGCCTGGTGTGGGCGGGGGCAACTCTCTGTCTATAGACATTGTACATACAGAGCCTGGTGTGGGCGGGCACAGCTCTCTGTCTATAGACATTGTATATACAGAGCCTGGTGTGGGCGGGGGCAGCTCTCTGTCTATAGACACTGTACATACAGAGCCTGGTGTGGGCGGGGGCAGCTCTCTGTCTATAGACATTGTACATACAGAGCCTGGTGTGGGTGGAGGCAGCTCTCTGTCTATAGACATTGTACATACAGAGCCTGGTGTGGGGAGGGGCAGCTCTCTGTCTATAGACATTGTATATACAGAGCCTGGTGTGGGCAGAGGCAGCTCTGTCTATAGACATTGTACATATAGAGCCTGGTGTGGGCGGGGGCAGCTCTCTGTCTATAGACATTGTACATACAGAGCCTGGTGTGGGCAGAGGCAGCTCTCTGTCTATAGACATTGTACATATAGAGCCTGGTGTGGGCAGGGGCAGCTCCTGTATATAGACATTGTACATATAGAGCCTGGTGTGGGCAGGGGCAGCTCCTATATATAGACATTGTATATACAGAGCCTGATGTGGGCACGGACAGCTCTCTGTCTATAGACATTGTACATACAGAGCCTGGTGTGGGCGGGGCAACTCACTGTCTATAGACATTATACAAACAGAGCCTGGTGTGGGCGGGGGCAGCTCTCTGTCTATAGACATTGTACATAGAGAGCCTGGTGTGGGTGGGGGCAGCTCTCTGTCTATAGACATTGTACATACAGAGCCTGGTGTGGTCAGGGGCAGCTCTCTGTCTATAGACATTGTACATACAGAGCCTGGTGTGGGCGGGAGCAGCTCTCTGTCTATAGACATTGTACATACAGAGCCTGGTGTGGGCGGGGGCAGCTCTCTGTCTATAGACATTGTACATACAGAGCGTGGTGTGGGCGGGGGCAGCTCACTGTCTATAGACATTGTACATACAGAGCCTGGTGTGGGCAGAGGCAGCTCTCTGTCTATAGACATTGTACATACAGAGCCTGGTGTGGGCGAGGGCGGCTCTCTGTCTATAGACATTGTACATACAGAGCCTGATGTGGGCAGAGGCAGCTCTCTGTCTATAGACATTGTACATACAGAGCCTGGTGTGGGCGGGGGCGGCTCTCTGTCTATAGACATTGTACATACAGAGCCTGGTGTGGGCAGGGGCAGCTCTCTGTCTATAGATATTGTACATACAGAGCCTGGTGTGGGCAGAGGCAGCTCTCTGTCTATAGACATTGTACATACAGAGCCTGGTGTGGGCGAGGGCGGCTCTCTGTCTATAGACATTGTACATACAGAGCCTGGTGTGGGCAGAGGCAGCTCTCTGTCTATAGACATTGTACATACAGAGCCTGGTGTGGGCGGGGGTGGCTCTCTGTCTATAGACTATGTACATACAGAGCCTTTTGTGGGCAGAGGCAGCTCTCTGTCTATAGACATTGTACATACAGAGCCTGGTGTGGGCGGGGGCAGCTCTCTGTCTATAGACATTGTACATACAGAGCCTGGTGTGGGAGGGGGCAGCTCTCTGTCTATATATATTGTACATACAGAGCCTGGTGTGGGTGGGGGCAGCTCTCTGTCTATAGACATTGTACATACAGAGCCTGGTGTGGGCGGGGGCAGCTCTCTGTCTATAGACATTGTACATACAGAGCCTGGTGTGGACAGGGGCAGCTCTGTTTCTATAGACATTGTACATACAGCGCCTGGTGTGGATGGGGGCAGCTCTCTGTCTATAGACATTGTGCATACAGAGCCTGGTGTGGGCGGGGCAGCTCTCTGTCTATAGACATTGTACATACAGAGCCTGGTGTGGGCGGGGGCAGCTCTCTGTCTATAGACATTGTACATACAGAGCATGGTGTGGACAGGGGCAGCTCTGTTTCTATAGACATTGTACATACAGAGCCTGGTGTGGATGGGGGCAGCTCCCTGTCTATAGACATTGTGCATACAGAGCCTGGTGTGGGCAGGGGCAGCTCTCTGTCTATAGACATTGTACATACAGAGCATGGTGTGGACAGGGGCAGCTCTGTTTCTATAGACATTGTACATACAGAGCCTGGTGTGGATGGGGGCAGCTCCCTGTCTATAGACATTGTGCATACAGAGCCTGGTGTGGACAGCGGCAGCTCTCTCAGCTTTGCTGTGTTACTTAAACTAAATTCTTTGATTGTGTGAGAGCATCTGCAGCCACTAATCTGATACATCATTCAATTTAGGATATCTTTGCTTACATTTTGATGCTGTCAGATGAGGTAGCAAAAACCTGCTGACAGATTCCCTTTAAGAGCCAGCCACCGCAGCAGCAGAGACAGGAGAACGCTGTTGGCTTTAATACACATTTAGGAGCCGCTAATGAACACGAGTCCGTCCTGAAGGGGAGACGGAAACATTGTTTTTAATTTTGTGAATTATTAATGTTTCATCTTTCATTCTGTAACGTTGAGTTAGTGCAGAGTTTGTAATCAGCGCGTCGCCCGCGGGTGCGTTTATGATGAGAGAAAACGTTCAGACGTTTAATGTAAAGACGGAAAAAAAAGAAACTGATTGAACTTTTGGGTCTCGGTATAATCTGCAGCTCCGCAGCCGTCACTGCGCTCTACATCACACCGTGTCTGCAGGGAAATAAGATAAAGAGGGGAGCCGCAGCTGGGAAGATGAAAGTCCACACACCTAAGAGGCTCCAGACCACCTGGACTAAAGTCCACACACCTAAGAGGCTTCAGACCACCTGGACTAAAGTCCACACACCTAAGAGGCTCCAGACCACCTGGACTAAAGTCCACACACCTAAGAGGCTCCAGACCACCTGGACTAAAGCCCACACACATTAGTGACTCTAGATCACCTGGACTAAAGTCCACACACCTAAGGGGCTTCAGACCACCAGGAATAAGGTCCACACATTTAAGCGGCTACACACCACCCAGACTAAAGTTCATATTTGAAGGTCACAGGGTTGGGGTACTCAGCATCAGGGTCAGTAGATATTATGGTAGCTGAGCCAGTAGCCCTGGTTCACATGAAAAGGGTAAAAAAGGAAAAAAGAAGGAAGTGAAACATAAATAAAATAAGTGACCACCACTGCATAGGTAGCCTCCAGGGATAGATTGAAAGGCATTGTGCTGGTATTACCTCCTCCAGCAGAGGCAGATTGTGGATGATGTTAGTGATAATCCAAGGTGCTGAGGTAAATCATACATATGAGTTAGTCTGTTAATTCTTTACCTTTTACTGTGCAGTTCAGCAAGTCCAGGACACATGTAGAGAACCAGGTATATGACTATGTCAGTCTAGATGAGTCCATCCTGCAGGAATAAGGTGTATTGGCCATCCTGCTGACTTCTAACTCAGGTTACTGATTCCACTCTGCATCCTCTAGTTTCTGGTCTGTGGTTACCCTACAGCCGGGTAGGTGATGCGAGCCCTGCAAGCAACTGCTTCAGACCTCTGGATCTCTTTGCACTGTGCCCCGGAAGGGCTACCGAGCATGAAATCTGATAGCCTCCAGCCAGGTCCTATGAACCTGAACACGTGTTGCCTGGTGCCCTTCTGCAGCTTTGTTTCTCTGCCCAGCTACTCTGAGCTGGCAGCAGATGCGACTAGTCAGCATTGTGGCCCGACATCCACCCTCGAACAACTCCTTTGCCTGAATGGTGTGGGTGGTGGCAGCTCTCTGTCTATAAAAATTGTACATACAGAGCCTGATGTGGGCATCTCTCTGTCTATAGACATTGTACATACAGAGCCTGGTGTCGGCGGGGTCAGCTCTCTGTCTATAGACATTGTACATACAGAGCCTGGTGTGGGCAGGGGCAGCTCTCTGTCTATAGACATTGTACATACAGAGCCTGGTGTCGGCGGGGTCAGCTCTCTGTCTATAAAAATTATACATACAGAGACTGATGTGGGCGGGGGCAGCTCTCTGTCTATAGACATTGTACATACAGAGCCTGGTGTGGGCGGGGGAGCTCTCTGTCTATAGACATTGTACATACAGAGCCTGGTGTGGGCGGGGGCAGCTCTCTCTCTATAGACATTGTACATACAGAGCCTGGTGTGGGCTCAGGCAGCTCTCTGTCTATAGACATTGTACATACAGAGCCTGGTGTCGGCGGGGTCAGCTCTCTGTCTATAAAAATTATACATACAGAGACTGATGTGGGCGGGGGCAGCTCTCTGTCTATAGACATTGTACATACAGAGCCTGGTGTGGGCAGGGGCAGCTCTCTCTCTATAGACATTGTACATACAGAGCCTGGTGTGGGCTCAGGCAGCTCTGTCTATAGACATTGTACATACAGAGCCTGGTGTGGGTGTGGGCAGCTCTGTCTATAGACATTGTACATACAGAGCCTTGTGTGGGCTGGGCAGCTTCCTCTCTATAGACATTGTACATACAAAGCCTGGTGTGGGCGGAGGCAGCTCTCTGTCTGTACACATTATACATACAGAGCCTGGTGTGAGCGGGGGCAGCTCTCTGTCTATAGACATTGTATATACAGAGCCTGGTGTGGCCAGGGGCAGCTCTCTATCTATAGACATTGTATATACAGAGCCTGGTGTGGACGGGGGCAGCTCTCTGTCTATAGACATTGTACATACAGAGCCTAGTGTGGGCGGGGGCAGCTCTCTGTCTATAGACATTGTACATACAGAGCCTGGTGTGGGTGGGGGCAGCTCTCTGTCTATAGACATTGTACATACAGAGCCTAGTGTGGGTGGGGGCAGCTCTCTGTCTATAGACATTGTATATACAGAGCCTGGTGTGGGCGGGGGCAGCTCTCTGTCTATAGACATTGTACATACAGAGCCTAGTGTGGGCAGGGGCAGCTCTCTGTCTATAGACATTGTACATACAGAGCCTGGTGTGGGCAGGGGCAGCTCTCTGTCTATAGACATTGTATATACAGAGCCTGGTGTTGGCAGGGGCAGCTCTCTGTCTATAGACATTGTATATACAGAGCCTGGTGTGGGCGGGGGCAGCTCTCTGTCTATAGACATTGTACATACAGAGCCTAGTGTGGGCGAGGGCAGCTCTCTGTCTATAGACATTGTACATACAGAGCCTGGTGTGGGCATGGGCAGCTCTCTGTCTATAGACATTGTACATACAGAGCCTGGTGTGGGTGGGGGCAGCTCTCTGTCTATAGACATTGTACATACAGAGCCTGGTGTGGGCGGGGGCAGCTCTCTGTCTATAGACATTGTACATACAAAGCCTGGTGTGGGCGGGGGCAGCTCTCTGTCTATAGATATTATACATACAGAGCCTGGTGTGGGCAGGGGCAGCTCTCTGTCTATAGACATTGTACATACAGAGCCTGGTGTGGGCAGGGGCAGCTCTCTGTCTATAGACATTGTATATACAGAGCCTGGTGTTGGCAGGGGCAGCTCTCTGTCTATAGACATTGTATATACAGAGCCTGGTGTGGGCGGGGGCAGCTCTCTGTCTATAGATATTGTACATACAGAGCCTGGTGTGGGTGGGGGCAGCTCTCTGTCTATAGACATTGTACATACAGAGCCTGGTGTGGGCATGGGTAGCTCTCTGTCTATAGACATTGTACATACAGAGCCTGGTGTGGGTGGGGGCAGCTCTCTGTCTATAGACATTGTACATACAGAGCCTGGTGTGGGCGGGGGCAGCTCTCTGTCTATAGACATTGTACATACAGAGCCTAGTGTGGGCATGAGCAGCTCTCTGTCTATAGACATTGTACATACAGAGCCTGGTGTGGGTGGGGGCAGCTCTCTGTCTATAGGCATTGTACATACAGAGCCTGGTGTGGGCGGGGGCAGCTCTCTGTCTATAGACATTGTACATACAAAGCCTGGTGTGGGGGGGGGGGGCAGCTCTCTGTCTATAGATATTATACATACAGAGCCTGGTGTGGGCAGGGGCAGCTCTCTGTCTATAGACATTGTACATACAGAGCCTGGTGTGGGCAGGGGCAGCTCTCTGTCTATAGACATTGTACATACAGAGCCTGGTGTGGGCAGGGGCAGCTCTCTGTCTATAGACATTGTATATGCAGAGCCTGGTGTTGGCAGGGGCAGCTCTCTGTCTACAGACATTGTATATACAGAGCCTGGTGTGGGCAGGGGCAGCTCTCTGTCTATAGATATTGTACATACAGAGCCTGGTGTGGGCTGGGGCAGCTCTCTGTCTATAGACATTGTACATACAGAGCCTGGTGTGGGCAGTTCTCTCTCTATAGACATTGTACATACAGAGTTGGGTGTGGTTAGTTTTCCCAGCTCTGCATTGTGTCAGCACCATTGCACCCAGTAATCTGAGTGATGCATCTTTGGATTCAGGATCTCTTTGCCTACATCATGCTGCTAACCATCCAATAATCTGGGACGTTTGATAATCTGATACCTGTTGCTAAAGATGATTCAAACTTTTGCAATAAAAAAGATGTTTTGTAATTCTGATTCCTAAACTCTTGTAATGTTTCTGTGTCTATTTTCAGCGACTACGGCTACGAGAGACAGGGGAAGAATCAGTGCACACCGGCGTTCTGGTTCAACCCAACGTCCGTGTCCAAGGATTGCAGTCAGGGGCAGAGTTACCTGAGGAGCAGCGGGTGAGATCCACAGCACAACCTCCACTGACATCACAAATTGTTACAATATATCAAATTCATTCACTTTTTACTACTTTTTTTATTTATTTTATTACAAATTTATGCAAAGAAAATATCTTGTGTTTTGGAAAACATCAGCAATCTGCTATAGGGGGATTTGTTGTTTGTAAACATTTGTATTTAGTACTTTAAAAGTTTACTTGTATCATGTACATTATATTACTGATCCTGAGTTACCTCCTGTATTATACTCCAGAGCTGCACTCACTATTCTGCTGGTGCAGTCACTGTGTACATACATTACATTACTGATCCTGAGTTACCTCCTGTATTATACTCCAGAGCTGCACTCACTATTCTGCTGGTGCAGTCACTGTGTACATACATTATATTACTGATCCTGAGTTACCTCCTGTATTATACTCCAGAGCTGCACTCACTATTCTGCTGGTGCAGTCACTGTGTACATACATTACATTACTGATCCTGAGTTACCTCCTGTATTATACTCCAGAGCTGCACTCACTATTCTGCTGGTGCAGTCACTGTGTACAAACATTACATTACTGATCCTGAGTTACCTCCTGTATTATACTCCAGAGCTGCACTCACTATTCTGCTGGTGCAGTCACTGTGTACATACATTACATTACTGATCCTGAGTTACCTCCTGTATTAGGCTGTGGTCACAGTACCATTTTTCAAATGCGTTTTTGGAGACCTGCGTTTTCAAAAACGCATGTAAAAAACGCACCCATAGGCCCCCATGTTAAAAAACGCATGCCCTAATAGCCAAAAAGCATGTGTGACTGTCCCATGCGTTTTTGGAGCATATCCAAAAACGCATGCGTTTTTATAGAAAACGCATGCGTTTTTGTAGAAAACGCATGCGTTTTTATAACATGGGTTCCTATGGAAAACGCATGCAAAAACGCATGTACAGTTAGTACCTTTTAGTGCCATTCAAAAACGCATGCGTTTCCCATAGGAGACCATGTTAAAAAAACGCATGCGTTTTTCAAAACGCTCAAAAAAATACTGCAAGCCCTATTTTTATGTGCAGATTCAAAAACGCAGCCAAAAACGCAGGGAGCCATCAGAGACCTTAAAAAACTCATGCTGACATGAAAAACGCATGTAAAAAAGCATGCGTTTTTAAAAGGCACTAAAAAAACTGTGACCACAGCCTTATACTCCAGAGCTGCACTCACTATTCTGCTGGTGCAGTCACTGTGTACATACATTACATTACTGATCCTGAGTTACCCCATGTATTATACTCCAGAGCTGCACTCACTATTCTGCTGGTGCAGTCACTGTGCACATACATTACATTACTGATCCTGAGTTACCCCATGTATTATACTCCAGAGCTGCACTCACTATTCTGCTGGTGCAGTCACTGTGCACATACATTACATTACTGATCCTGAGTTACCCCATGTATTATACTCCAGAGCTGCACTCACTATTCTGCTGGTGCAGTCACTGTGCACATACATTACATTACTGATCCTGAGTTACCTCCTGTATTATACTCCAGAGGTGCACTCACTATTCTGCTGGTGCAGTCACTGTGTACATACATTACATTACAGATCCTGAAATACCTCCTGTATTATACTCCAGAGCTGCACTCACTATTCTGCTGGTGCAGTCACTGTGTACATACATTACATTACTGATCCTGAGTTACCTCCTGTATTATACTCCAGAGCTGCACTCACTATTCTGCTGGTGCAGTCACTGTGTACATACATTACATTACTGATCCTGAGTTACCTCCTATATTATACTCCAGAGCTGCACTCACTATTCTGCTGGTGCAGTCACTGTGTACATACATTACATTACTGGTCCTGAGTTACCTCCTGTATTATACTCCAGAGCTGCACTCACTATTCTGCTGGTGCAGTCACTGTGTACATACATTACATTACTGATCCTGAGTTACCTCCTGTATTATACTCCAGAGCTGCACTCACTATTCTGCTGGTGCAGTCACTGTGTACATACATTACATTACTGATCCTGAGTTACCTCCTGTATTATCCTCCAGAGCTGCACTCACTATTCTGCTGGTGCAGTCACTGTGTAGATACATTACATTACTGATCCTGAGTTACCTCCTGTATTATACTCCAGAGCTGCACTCACTATTCTGCTGGTGCAGTCACTGTGTACATACATTACATTACTGATCCTGAGTTACCTCCTGTATTATACTCCAGAGCTGCACTCACTATTCTGCTGGTGCAGTCACTGTGTACATACATTACATTACTGATCCTGAGTCACCTCCTCTATTATTCTCCAGAGCTGCACTCACTATTCTGCTGGTGCAGTCACTGTGTACATACATTACATTACTGATCCTGAGTTACCTCCTGTATTATACTCCAGAGCTGCACTCACTATTCTGCTGGTGCAGTCACTGTGTACATACATTACATTACTGATCCTGAGTTACCTCCTGTATTATACTCCAGAGCTGCACTCACTATTCTGCTGGTGCAGTCACTGTGTACATACATTACATTACTGATCCTGAGTTACCTCCTGTATTATACTCCAGAGCTGCACTCACTATTCTGCTGGTGCAGTCACTGTGTACATACATTACATAGTTAGTTATTATATTGTGTGCTTTGATCTCGTCATTTTATTGGTTGATACATCGTTGCAATGTTGCAGGTATCGCAGGATTGTATCTAATAACTGCACGGATGGATTACGGGATCAATATTCTCCTAAACCTCAGGAATGTGTAGGCAAAGCTCCACAAGGATTGCAGCTCACCACCCTGAATGGCAAACTGGGGGTGCAGAGCGGGCAGAACGTCACCTTCCTCGTGCACCTGGAGGAGGTAAGAGCGACAGTTCAGTAATGTACGGAATCTTTACACAATCATGGAATCCGCAATGAACATACAAAACAAAGCTGTGGGAGCAAAATCGCAGCAAGTCACAGTAAAACGCTCTTCAGGGCACATGTTACAGCCTCTGTGGTTCACACTTTGGAAAACTGTTTTTTGGTGCGTAAAAAAGCAAATGTTCTCCCTGCAGCACAGAGTATTTCAGTAGATGTGGGCATTGACCCTTTTCCCTGTGTTGTTCTGTTCATGTCTTTGATCTCCTGGACGTCGCTGTCCGCCGGGGTCCGGTGCTGAATAATGATCACTCAGTGATCAATAGAGAACTCTTTCTTTTCTTCTTTCTTTCTTTCTTTCGTTCTTTCTTTCTTTCGTTCTTCCTTTCGTCTTTCTTTCTCCCCCACTCCTCTCCTCTCTCTTCTCTCGTCTCTTATCTCTCTATCCTACTCTCTTTCCCCCTCTCCCTTCTCTCTCTCCCCTATTATTTCTCTCCCGTCTCTCCTCTATCTCTCTCTATCTCTCTCCCCTCTCTCCTCTATCTCTCTCCCCTCTCTTCTCTCTCTACTCTCTCTCTCTCTCCTTTCTCTCCTCTTCTATCTATCTATCTATCTATCTATCTATCTATCTCTCTCTTCTCTCTCCTCTCTCTCTCTGTCTTCTCTCTCCTCATCTCTCCTCTATCTCTCTCCTCTCTCTTCTCTATCTCTCTCTCTACCTCTCTTTTCTCTCCCCTGTCTCCTCTATCTTTCTCCTCTGTCTCTCCCCTTTCTCCTCTATCTCTCTCCTCTCTCCTCATCTCTTCATCTCCTCTCTCTCTCTCCTCTCTCCCCCCATCTCTCCTCTCTCTCTCCTCTCTCCCCCCATCTCTCCTCTATCTCTCTTCTCTCTCTCTCTCTCTTCTTCTCTCTCTCTCTTTCTCTCTCTGGACAATGAGAGGAAATAGGTTTTGAGTAGTTTTTGTGCAGACACAATTCAGAGATGGGATTTCCTCTGTATCTGACACTTGGTGTCAGCAATGTCCACCTGAGGATCCCGCGGCGGTGGCGTCCTGTGCGGAGTCCTACTATACGCAGCGTTCAGCAGCACCATGCGGATCAGCGACCGTCTGTGCAAAATACTGCAAAAAAGAACGTCTGTTTTTTTCTCAGAATTTTCCTTTTCGTATATCTGTAATCAGATTTCACAATACAAGCTGCAGACATTATTACTTGATGTCTTAGACCTGATTAGGCTGATGCACTTACTGTGAAGATTCATGCTAGAATAGCTGTATATTTTTATAATAAAATGTAGCCCATCTATCAGCAGCATGGAGGAGGGGCACTGAGGACATGTCAATCAGACCAGGTGGGTGGAGATGCACAAGCAGCAGGGAGGAGGAACACTGAGGAAATGTCAATCTAACTAGTTGGGTGGAGATGTAATAGCAGCGGAGAGGAGGAACACTGGGGAAATGTCAATCTAACTAGTTGGGTGGAGATTTAATAGCAGCAGGGAGGAGGGGCACTGAGGAAATGTCAATCTAACTAGTTGGGTGGAGATGTAATAGCAGCAGGGAGGAGGAACACTGAGGAAATGTCAATCTAACTAGTTGGGTGGAGATGTAATAGCAGCAGGGAGGAGGAACACTGAGGAAATGTCAATCTAACTAGTTGGGTGGAGATTTAATAGCAGCAGGGAGGAGGAACACTGAGGAAATGTCAATCTAACTAGTTGGGTGGAGATTTAATAGCAGCAGGGAGGAGGGGCACTGAGGAAATGTCAATCTGAATAGTCAGGCGACTCTTCGTGGCCGGGACTCCGGTTTAGACAGGCGTTCGCCTCTTCCTCCTTGTCACGGGTGGACCGCGCCTGCCGGTAGTGGGGCCCGGTGGTGCAGATCAAAAGAGAGACGTCTTGTGGGAACAGATTTAGGGGTTAAATTGTTTTGTGACGCCACCTATGAGAGATTCGGTAACTGTACCGACGCTGCGGGGCCTCCGGGGGATGGAATGCAGCAAGATGGAACGCTCCCCACAGGCTGAGCGGTGATCCCCGGAGCCAGGAGCTGCACAAGATGTTGTGAGGCAGCTGCGGTTACCTTAGCATGCGGATAAACAGTTCATAAGAAGGCACGGACACTGTAAGTCTCTGTAACGGGTTCTTTACTGTAACCAGCAGGCAATACATGGTATACAGTGTGTAGATAGCAGACCGGGTGGACTCAGCAGTGATAGGTGTCCCTCAGAGATCAGTGGTGTTCCTCCATTCTATCTAAGTACTGTGCCGTTGTCGCCCAGGAATGCCAGATTGGGTACAGGGAGGCTGCTTGAATGCCCTATCCGTGGTATACGTTCCGGATGTTTTGGGGAGCCTTGGGTCCCTTGGTGGGTACACCGCTGATGAGACGACTGGATTTGGCGATGGTGGGGTGCTCCTGTAGAGCTGCTCCTCCACGCTTCTGGTTCGCATAGCAGAGCTGAACTACTGCTAGCTTCGGTACCAGCAAACCGGCTGTAGATGGGCACGGGATGATTTTGGACCCGCATGATGATGCCCGTAGTTCAGTTAGTAATGCACCGGGTGTAATGGTGCTCAACCGTGGTGACGGTAGGGAGATGGCCGGTAGAAGGTGGCCAGGGGGCCGCACGGAACTGTGCAACCCCCTCTCCTAGGTTTCAGAGCTTGCTCTCTTTTGCTCCTTCTCCTACGTTGTTGCAGGGGTTTTTCTTAACTAACCCATTGTTCTAAACTTTCCACTACACACTACCCTTACACTCCGCCCACCAGGACCTGATTGGCCCTCTATGCTAGGTGATGCATGTAGGGTATGGATCTCTGAGTTAACTGTGTGATTGCTGGGTCAGAGAATATTGCTGCTGCATTTATGGCTGCAATACCCTCCTGTGATGCACTCGGTGCGGGGCGCCACACAGGGCTAGGTCCTTCCCTGGAGGGATATCTAGCTAGTCCTGTGTTTGAGACTCTTAATCGAGGCTCCACTGACTCCATTTTCATAATCAGAATAGTCAGGTGGAGATGCACAAGCAGCAGGGAGGAGGGCCACTGAGGACATGTCAATCTGACTAGTTGCTGGGAGATTTAGTAGCAGCAGGGAGGAGGGCCACTGAGGACATGTCAATCTGACTAGTTGCTGGGAGATTTAGTAGCAGCAGGGAGGAGGGCCACTGAGGACATGTCAATCTGACTAGTTGCTGGGAGATTTAGTAGCAGCAGGGAGGAGGGCCACTGAGGACATGTCAATCTGACTAGTTGCTGGGAGATTTAGTAGCAGCAGGGAGGAGGGCCACTGAGGACATGTCAATATGACTAGTTGCTGGGAGATTTAGTAGCAGCAGGGAGGAGGGCCACTGAGGACATGTCAATCTGACTAGTCGGGTGGAGATGCGCAAACAGCAGGGAGGAGGGGCAGTGAGGAAATGTCAATCTGACTATTTGCTGAGAGATTCAATAGCAGCAGGGAGGAAGGCCACTGAGGACATGTCAAAGAAACTAGGTAGGTGGATTGAATAGCAACAGGGAGGAGGGCCACTGAGGACATGTCAATCAGACTAGTCAGCAAAGATTTTAAACTGTTAAAAGGATTTTGCAGCCGTTCCAGTATGGATTAGCAAAGTAAGTACACCAACCTCATCTGGTCTAAAAATGTGTTTAGCATCCCATGCTGTTGTTACGATGACGTCTGCTGACAGATACACTTTCCAGTAGTATTCCCATCAGAGGGAGCTCATATTATAGAGATGGTCCAGCTCTGCTCAGGTCTTCGGGAGGTTAGCGGGGTCGGTGATCTCACGGCTACAGATATATTCTTGGTTTCCTGTGCAATCGGCTTTGTATTCTGCTCCTTTCTATTAATGTGATTCAGCACATATCGGTGGATGTGAGATATTTTCTACCTCATCAAACATCAGCGCAGAATCGAGGCGCTATAGATTATCTCATTGGACGGCAGCACAGTATATCCACAAAAGCCAAATCATGCTGGAAATCAAAATTTTCAGACTTCTGGTCAGATTATCCTTAAAATCAATGCAAAATTTAGTTTATCTGGTGTGAATCCCGCTGTTCTCCTGAATCCAGGGATGTTTTTGGTTTGTTCCTGCGCCTCTCCGTTCCCGAGATACAGCTTCCTCTTCACTAGATGTAAATCTAATTTGTTTTAGCCAAGTAGGAGTGGTTATCTTTTTAAAACCACTCCCACTTGGCTAAGACGACTAGATTTATATGTAGGGAAGAGGAGGCCGTATCTCAGGAACAGAGAGGCGTAGGAGCAAAAGAAACATATTGCCGGATTCAGGAGAACGGCAGCAATTATACCAGATATAATAGGTTATGATTAAGGAGACACTAAGTGTATCAATGGGATTACCTAATATCAGACCTCTACATATACAATAGTAATATTTCAGAATTACCTGGGATCCAGGGACGATATCCGGCATTAAATAACATTATAAACTTCACTTCTGCTTCTTGTTGTTTCCTTGGGACTTGGATATAAATAGATGCAGCAATTTATCCCAGTCACCCGCAGGTTACAGAATAGCCGGCATTTCTGGAACCTAATTATAAGCACATTGTGTTTTTCTCCACTTATCACAACCAATCTGCGCTGTCATTTCCTTTGCCATTTTGGTTCCCCATTGCCTTGTTTTCCAGCGAGTCAAGAAAAAGAGCGATAATAGATAGTGGAGAATTATACTGGAGTGTGTGAGCCGGGGGGGCACGCCGCATCCTGGGCAGGAGGTGGGACACTATGGTGGGCCACAAGTTTTATATTCTGACCAGTGGCCGATCTCATTGAGTGCCTGCGGACTGGGACTAAGTCAGGCATGGCAGGGATCAGGGGTGAGGTTAGGGATGACGGGACTCACGGTTGAGTTTGAGGGAGGGGTCAGGGCTGACAGAGCTCAGGGGTGAGGCTGTGAGTTGAGGTTAGGGATGGCGGAGCTCAGGGGTGAGGTTTAGGGCTGGAGTCAGGGCTGGTGGAGCTTAGGAGTGAGGTTGTCAATTGAGGTTAGGGATGGCAGGGCTCAGGGGTGAGGATGAATGGTGGGGTCAGAGCTGTCAGGGCTCAGGGGTAAGATTTAGGGGTGAGGGCAGAGCTGGTGGAGGTCAGGGGTGAGGTTGTGAGTTGAGGTTAGGTTTGGCGGGGCTCAGGGGTGAGGCTGTGAGTTGAGGTTAGGGATGGCGGGGCTCAGGGGTGAGGTTTAGGGCTGGAGTCAGGTCTGGCAGAGCTCAGGGGTGAGGTTAGGGATGGCGGGGCTCAGAGGTAAGGTTTAGGGCTGTAGTCAGGGCTGGTGGAGCTTAGGAGTGAGGTTGTAAATTGAGGTTAGGGATGGCAGAGCTCAGGGGTGAGGTTGAATGGTGGGGTCAGAGCTGTCAGGGCTCAGGGGTAAGATTTAGGGGTGAGGGCAGAGCTGGTGGAGGTCAGGGGTGAGGTTGTGAGTTGAGGTTAGGTTTGGCGGGGCTCAGGGGTGAGGCTGTGAGTTGAGGTTAGGGATGGCAGGGCTCAGGGGTGAGGTTTAGGGCTGGAGTCAGGTCTGGCAGAGCTCAGGGGTGAGGTTAGGGATGGCGGGGGTCAGGGGTAAGGTTTAGGGCTGTAGTCAGGTCTGGCAGAGCTCAGGGCTGAGGTTGTGAGTTGAGGTTAGGTATAACGGGGCTCAGGGTGAGGTTTACGGCTGGAGTCAGGGCTGGTGGAGCTTAGGAGTGAGGTTGTCAATTGAGATTAGGGATGGCAGGGCTCAGGGGTGAAGATGAATGGTGGGGTCAGAGCTGTCAGGGCTAAGATTTAGGGGTGAGGGCAGAGCTGGTGGAGGTCAGGGGTGAGGTTGTGAGTTGAGGTTAGGGAAGGTGGGGCTCAGGGATCGGGTCGGGGCTGGTGGTGCTCAAAGGTGAGGTTGTGGGGTGAGGTCAGGGCTGGCAGGGCTCAGGGGTGAGGTTGAGGGGTGGGGCCAGGGCTGGTGGTTCTCAGGGGTGAGGTTAAGGAGTGAAGTCAGGGTTGGCAGGGCTCAGGGGTAAGGTTGAGGGGTAAAGAGAAGTCAGGGCTGGTAGGCCTCAGGGCTGAGGTTGAGGGGTGAGGTCAGGGCTGGCAGGGCTCAGGGGTGAGGTTGAGGGGTGGGGCCAGGGCTGGTGGTTCTCAGGGGTGAGGTTAAGGAGTGAAGTCAGGGTTGGCAGGGCTCAGGGGTAAGGTTGAGGGGTAAAGAGAAGTCAGGGCTGGTAGGCCTCAGGGCTGAGGTTGAGGGGTGAGGGCAGGGCTAGCAGGGCTCAGGGATGAGGTTGATGGGTGAGGTCAGGGCTGGAACGGCTCAGGGGTCAGGTTAATGGGTGAAGTCAGAGCTGGTGGTTCTCAGGGTGAGGTTGAGTGGTGAGGTCAGGGCTGGTGGTTCTTAGGGGTGAGGTTAAGGGGTGAGGTTGAGGGGTGAGGTCAGGGCTGGCAGGGGTGAGGTTGAGGGGTGAGGTCAGGACTGGTGGTTCTCAGGGGTGAGGTTGTGAGATGAGGTCAGGGAAGGTGGGGCTCAGGGTTGGGTCAGGGAAGGTGGGGCTCAGGGGTGAGGTTAGGGATGGCAGGGATCAGGGGTGAGGTTGAGGGATGAGGTCAGGGCTGGTGGTTCTCAGGGGTGAGGTTGAGGGGTAAGGTCAGGGCTGACAGGGCTCCTGGGTGAGGTCAGGGTAGTTGGGGCTCAGAGGTGAGGTTGTGGGGTCAGGTAAGGGCTGGTTGTTCTCAGGGGTGAACTTCACTGTACCTGTATATACTTGTAATGTAAGAGGGCGTATATATGGAAATGTGTGTAAATATACATCCAAGCCTGTCTTGTCACATGGCGATACATCTGCACAGTTGTTTCCACCCTTCACTTCATTTGGTTTATAACTCCAATCCAATCTCTCCCAATACAAAATAAATACCAAATTGCAACATGCAAGAAAAATTCCTCTCCAGGCTGCAATTCACATCACAACCACCGGGTGACCACATATAGACACGTGTAGCATAAACATTTCCTGACAGAGTATCGCACAATCATGTTTATAATTTTTTGTAAAGCTAGTCATGTTGTGCTTTATTTGGACACTGTATGTTGAGCTAAGAGAAAAGGCTATACCTGCATACATTACATTTATGTTGTTTGACGTGTAGAGTTCTCTGTTTATTGTTATATGCGTGGCCTCCAGAGCTATTATGTGAATACTGTGTCACACTACTGTGTGTAGTTACATCTAATGGCTGTAGTATTAGTTTGGCTTTTTGTTAAACAATATATGGCCGTACTTTTCGCTTGCACCTGTTTGGTGGCAGAATTAGTTTAACTATTAGCACTGTATGTCTGTTCTATTTTCTAATAGTATGGATGAATCTATTTGGCAGCCATATTGGTGTAATGATTAGGTTGAGTATTGTATGACTCATTATATCCATGAGACACGCCTATGGGGGTATGTGGATGATCACTCCCTCATATCACTTCCAAACATCCTATGAGACCAGCCCTTGAAATAAAGTAAGATTCCTGGTACTACAAGTCCCAGGTAAACTATCTGGTTCCACATTGCGACAGATCTCAGTCTGTGCCATACATGCCGGCCATGTACAGTGTATACTTCACAATAGGTACTGAATGGCGGTCACGTGCTTGTTTGTGGGATTATAAAAGTGGTATAATATTGTAACATTTACGTTAGCTTGTAATTGTAACCTCACACTTTTCTTGCAAGGAGTCTTACATAGGACTGCAACCGAATGTGCTGACACAAAGTGTCTGAGACGATCCCGATTTAGTCATTACATAAGTCTTTTCTATACATTGTACCTCTCGCGGAGAACGAGCCTCCGGAACATGTGTCATAAATGGATTTGCAGAACAGTCACCTTTTTCCAAGTCGAGCAGCTCATTTCCACTTTAATTTATATTCATAAACTCCGAGATAGGGACATTGTCTGCGGATAGTGAATCGCTTTCAATATTTCATATCCAGCAGGCCCAGGATGAGTCGGGCTGCCGAGATGTTTGTGGGTTACATGTCTAAAGTCTATTAGCTTTGTGCAATGTGCAGACAGCCATTGGCGACATGATACCTTGCCGTGGAAACTTTTTTTAATCGCTCCATTGTAACTTTCCGACAAACCGTGAAAAAAAGGATGAGGGAAGACGTATGGGATGAGTACTGATTAGGTAAAAGGAGTTTGGAGAATGGTGACCCGGTCACGACTTCACAAAAAGTTAGAATGAAAAGACTTTGATACAATAAGAAAGTTTCGGAGCCTTCAGCTTTTGGACTCACCTTGGTCAGAGAGTTGACTCGATGTTCCGTTACCCGATAAGTGTCTATGATGATGGGGCTTTCTGCGTTACGAGAGGGGGGTCCACTGTTCAGGATCCCCATCCCTTGGCCAAGGTGAAAAAGTTTGGAGGACACTTCGAGTCCTATAGTAGAGCGAGCACTACCATGCTCAAGTGTTGGGTACTCGAAACGAGCTGGTCAGAAGCTTGGACGAGCTCTACTCAAGTGCTGAGTATAATGGAAGTCAATGAAAGATCTTTGAGAAAATTTGCTAGAGTTTCCCATTGACTTCCATTATACGTGGTACTCTTAGTCAAGACCTTCAAAGCTTATTTCGAGTACCGAGCACCTCACCAAATTTGGCCGCTTACAAATATCATTGCATTTAGCAGGACACTATCAGTACCGAGAGTACCGAGCACCTCACCAAATTTGGCCGCTTACAAATATCATTGCATTTAGCAGGACACTATCAGTACCGAGAGTACCGAGCACCCGAGCATGGTAGTGCTTGCTCACCATTTTGGCAACCTATTCATGTGGCCACTGTGTACTACTTCTTTTCTCCTGTGGTGGCGCTGTAGGGAAATGCATCAATTAGGTTAGGTCACTCCACTCTGCCATGCTAATTTCTTTTGCATCTTCCTTTCTTTATGTGGGTTATATATACACTTATTTCCTCCATTGCTCCCATAGACTTTAGTGGAGAGGGCTTCTAAAATATGGGATTATAAAGGCCCAAACTCCAGTGGTAGGATAGGGCTTTCGGAGAAGCAAGGGTCAGTCCTTTGGCCTGACCGTCTGTAGAAAGACCATCCAACTGAATGCCCGCACTCCATTCTGATGTGCAGAAAACTACTCAGACAACACAGGATGAGAATACCACCCTCCGGTAAGATCTTATTGGGTCACAAACAGTCCTCGGCATATAGTACATTCCCAACGAGGACCAAAGATGGTGCAGGTGAAAAAGTCTCACCCTTCTACTGACTCTCTAAAGATCAAAACCTCTGCGATTTTGGGGGATCAAGGACCAACTACCCCAGCCAGCAGCACCCTGCTTTTGGTAAGCTTAGGAATTCGATCGAACATGGCGAGGTACCGGATTTTCCTAACTTGGGTTCTGCAAATTTGTGGTCAAAGTGTTGAGCAGTGGAGAAATTCTGTAATCTATCAGCTGGAACCATGGCTCCTTAGGCTGAGGTCATGTATATTTCCCTTTAGCCCTTTTTTTAGATCCCTCAGCTCCTATTTCAGGGCATTGTGCCCCACTGGCTTGGGGGAAATAGCTGAATTCTCATTGGTTGCTAGTTCAATCCGACTGAACAATTGTCCTCTAAATGATGCAGTCTAGTACACTGCAAGGGGCTGATGCAATCCATAATCAGCAGGTGTTACAAAAATTAGCTGTCAAAAGGGGGCACTGAACAGTCTCACATGAAATAATTGCTCATGTCCCTTGACTTGCAGAAAAAGGAGTAGTATGTCTGGCATAATTAAGAATAGCCAGATTCCTCTCATTGATACTGAGTCGTCGGGTTGGGCTCTCAGCAACTTTTTATTTTCATTTTGTTCCTTCACAAATCCTCACCCATTGAGCAAGCCGGTCTTGTCTTCCTGTATGCAAGGACCTCATATTGAGCAAAAGGTCTGTCCTCATGGTTCATATGCTCTTGAGCTCAGTCTTTCCCACACCCCCCGCCCCTCTAACAAACATGGTGGAGGCGTTGGCTTCCTCCTGTCCAATAACTCCTCCTTTACTCCTATTTTATTGCCACCTCCACCACTCTCCAGTCCACATCTTCTAATCCCTGTCACCTTCAGCTGGCTGTCATTTACCGCCCCCCTGGATCCACCACCTCCTTCCTTGACCATTTCGCCTACTGTTCTGCGGACATGCCCACTATCATCATGGGTGATTTCAATATACCCATTAACACTTCCCACCCAGCTGCCTCTAAACTTCTTTCACTTACTATCTCCTTAGGGTTTACCCAATGGTCCTCTTCTCCCACTCACAAGGATGGCCACACGATGGACCTCATCTTCACCAGCCTTCACCCTCAAGCTCAATCATCCTCGCTGAACCTAAAACACATTGATTTAACTCATTCTCAGAATCCCTTCTCCCACTCGCCGACATAGCTTCCATACGCGACGCAGACGCTGCCACCACCCTATATAACACCACTATAACTGTGGCCCTAGACTTAGCCGCCCCCCTCACATACGACACTCCTCGCACAAACAGGCGACCCTGGCACACCACTTCACTAAAGACCTAAACGGGCTTCCAGGGTTGACAAGAGGAGATGGAAGACATCTCATTCCATTGAGCACTTCGCGCTGTTCAAGCAGTCCCTCACCAACTTCAAGTCCGCACTCACTGCCCAAAAACAAGCCTTCTTCTCATACCTAATAACCTCCCTGTGCCACAATCCCAAACAACTTTTCAAAACTTTCAATTCTTTACTCCGTCCGCCCGCTCCTCCTCTCTCTCCCCTTATATCTGCTGTAGACTTTGCCTCCTTCTTCATCTAGAAGATCGACAAAATCAGAGACAGTTTTGACCGCTTCCCCTGTCACCTTCACTTCCCTCTCCTTCCAAAAGCTGCTTCTCCCCATAACAGAAGACCCGCTCCCATCCCACCTCATTCCCGGCCTCACCTCAGTCTTCATCCCAACCATAACTCATCTTTTCAACTTATCACTCACTACTGGCGTCTTCCCTCATCCTTCAAACGCACCTTGATCACACCCATCGTCAAAAAACCCTCCCTCGATCAATCGTCTGTTTCTAACTACCCGCCCCATATCTCTTCTCCACTTCGCCTCAAAACTACTTGAACAACACGTCCATTCTGAACTGTCCTCCCACCTCGCCTCCTGCTCCCTCTTTGACCACCTACAATCCGTTTCTGACCCCACCACTACACCGAAACAGCCCTAACCAAAGTCACCAATGACCTACTGAGCAAGCGATACTACTCCGTCCTTCTCCTCCTCGACCTATCTGCCGCCTTCGACACGGTTGACCATTCCCTCCTAGTTAGGATCCTGGAATCTCTTGGCATCAAGGACCTTGCCCTCTCCCGGATCTCCTCATACCTAACGGACCGACCTTCACCATCACCCACTCCCACACCTCCTCTTCACCCTACCCCCTATCCGTCGGTGTCCCCCAAGGCTCGGTACTGGGACCACTACTCTTCTCCATCTACACTCTCAGACTAGGACAACTCATTGAATCCCACATCCTTCAGTACCATCTCTACGCCGATGGCACCCAGATCTACCTGTCTGGGCCTGACATCACCTCCCTACTATCCTAAATTCCACACTGCCTGTCCGCCATCTCATCCTTCTTCTCTGCTCGCTTCCTTAAGATGAACATGGAGAAAACTGAGTTCATCATCTTCCCCTCAGGTCGCTCTCCCCCTCACTACCTGACCTATCCATCCTTGTCAATGACTGCTTACTCTCCCCAGTCCCCCACGCCAAGTGCCTCGGGGTTATCCTCGACTCTTCCCTCTTTTTCAAGCCTCACATCCAGGCACTCGCCACCCCTGACGACTCCAGCTCAAAAACATTTCACGGATTCGCACTTTCCTTGACCACGACACTGCTAAAACACTTGTTCATGCTCTCAACATCTCCCGCCTTGACTACTGCAACCTCCTACTTACCGGCCTCCCTGCTTTCTCCCTTGCACTCCTCCGATCTATCCTAAACTCCGCTGTCCGACTAATCCGCCTGTCCTCCTGCTACTCCCCTGTCTCCCCCCTCTGCCGAGCCCTTCACTGGCTCCCCACTTCTCAGAGATCCCGGTTCAAAACGCTAACTATGACATACAAAGCCATCCACAACCTGTCCCCTCCATACATCTCTGACATGGTCTCCCGATACCTACCATCACGCAACCTGCGATCCTCCAAGAGCTCCTCCTCTACTCCCCTCCCATCTCCTCCTCTCACAACCGCATACAGGATTTTTCCCATGCATTTGCTATATTCTGGAACGCTCTCCTCCAACACATCAGACACTCACCTACCCTGGGAACCTTTAATAGAAACCTGAAGACCCACCTCTTCCGACAAGCCTACAACCTGCAATGAGACCCGGTTCACCGTATCGTCTCACGATCAGCACTACCCCCTGCTACTGTATCCCCACCCATCTTAAGCTGTGAACCCTCGCGGACAGGGTTTCTCTCCCCTCCTGTAGCTGTACGTCTTGATTGTCCACATATATTGTACTTGTCCTCGTCTGCCCTTTCCATATGTAAAGCGCCATGGAATCTAATGGCGCTATATAAATAAGTAATAATAATAAAAGCTCAACACAAGCCAAGCTCTGATGAGTTAGACCTTACAGAATTGGTCTATCAAGGGCTGAAACCTTGAGTGGTTGAGCAGTATCACGGTTAAGTTGCAGCACTCAGTTCCGACTCCAAAACTACCTCCTGAAGCCTCATCAGCTAAAACCTCGATCCATGATGTTTGTAGATTAGATTTCCATGGCTGAACAGTTTGAGATCACTGCAGATCCTAAGCCTTAGATGGTAGTTAGTTTTTCCAGGTTAAGAATCATCCTCCTCCATGCTTAACTGTTGGTAGGGTGTTCTTTTCCTTATAAGCTTCATTGTGCAATCTTAGATTTTTTTTATTTTTCTCTCCATTGTTTTTTGTTGTAAATTGTTATTTATCATTTTCTCTTTTATATTTAACATGAGTCTCTAGACAAAAAAAAGCTGCTTCACTTGATTCTTTTTATTCAGGATATTTTCCACATTATGTATTTAAACTTCATGGTGCCAATAAAGGTGAGCAGATCTGCAGTTTAGAGACTTGTTTCTCGTTTTAAGGAAAGCTCCTTACTTTTCCATTTGGATAATGTCTTCTTCGATAGCTTGGCTATTTTGGACAATTTACGTGAGCTTGACTAGACTATACAGAGCCCTGGCCCCAATCTTTGGAAACAACTTTAGTTTATTTGCAATCCAAGACTTGCTACCTAGCATTAGTACCTGATATTATGGATGAACTACTCCTATTCCTCATCCTCTAAACACCACAAGGGGGGTAAGGTCCTCCAAGCTGTCTGTCCAGGTAATGGTCCCAATTACTGGGGAATGGGGGTAACTGTAACGTGTTGACTGCCTTGCATTCCATGTGTGTTGCTGCTGTGGTTTAAATCTTAATTTCCTATGGCACCTTGAGTGTTTGAAGATGTCGCTGTATTGCTGTGCACCTCTGCAGGTTGAGGTGGAAGTGGGGGGGGGTGTCAGAGCTTTCGGTTCTCCACTCCCTCAGTCTTGTAAGTAGTTCCACCGGGTGTCGCAGATAGAGTTCACTCTTCCTTGATTGCGTGTGCTGTTAGTGTGTTGTGTGCTGATCCTGCCAGGATTTTACCTTTCTTACAGAAGTTGCTGTTTCCCGGTCTGTGAGTGGAGGTAGGAGGCCTAAGCCTAGGGCTTATCAGGAGCATAAGGCAAGGGTGGTGACCCAGACCTCCTCACCTTCAGAGGTACCTCTGGGAGTAGGGTGAGCCAGGGACCCTTAATCTAAGGATCAGTCTAGTATCCCTGAACACCCTTAGCAAGGATTTTACCTTCCTTAGAGAAGTTGCTGTTTCCCGGTCTGTGAGTGGAGGTAGAAGCCCTAAGCCTAGGGCTTATTAGGAGCATAAGGCAAGGATGACGACCCAGACCTCCTCACCTCCAGAGGTACCTCTGGGAGCAGGGTGAGCCAGGGACCCTTAATCTAAGGATCAGTCTAGTATCCCTGAACACCCTTAGCCAGGATTTTACCTTCCTTAGAGAAGTTGCTGTTTCCCGGTCTGTGAGTGGAGGTAGGAACCCTAAGCCTAGGGCTTATCAGGAGCAT
This sequence comes from Allobates femoralis, assembly GCA_033576535.1. Lineage (NCBI taxonomy): Eukaryota > Metazoa > Chordata > Amphibia > Anura > Aromobatidae > Allobates > Allobates femoralis. Next base: position 805,413 of record JARQOC010000006.1, on the reverse strand, counting down.
AAGGCAAGGGTGATGACCCAGACCTCCTCACCTTCAGAGGTACCTCTGGGAGCAGGGTGAGCCAGGGACCCTTAGTCTAAGGATCAGTCTAGTATCCCTGAACACCCTTAGCCAGGATTTTACCTTCCTTAGAGAAGTTGCTGTTTTCCGGTCTGTGAGTGGAGGTAGGAGCCCTAAGCCTAGGGCTTATCAGGAGCATAAGGCAAGGGTGATGACCCAGACCTCCTCACCTTCAGAGGTACCTCTGGGAGCAGGGTGAGCCAGGGACCCTTAGTCGAAGGATGAGTCTAGTATCCCTGAACACCTTTAGCTCATCTTACCATCCTGCTACCTGATTCACTTACCGCTGTGCCCCCCATAACTGTAACAAAGGAAAAAGGTGACACCAAGCACAAACTCACATTTGCCAAGCTACAGAAGTAAATAGAGACGACACCATATGATAGATATACGCTGTACGTGATCTCTGTTCTTGTAGTTGCCCAAATTCCTCATACTGTTCCCTAACGTCATCAATCACGACCTCTAGACTTGGTTCCCACAGAGATGATCCTTATACCATTAATGTTAATTCATCCTTACAGGAAATATTCCTTTCCGAAGCGCCTGACAGCGGCTCACAACCCGAGAACCTGATAGATGAGTTCTAATTTAGGAACCGTGTGACCTTTAATGGATCCGTCCATCTTGTGGACAATCAATAAAACAGTTAAACCTGTGGCCTTTAGAATGTGTTATATGACTGGAAGCGGGAAGATCCACAGATAAGACCTGCTCTAGTGATAATTCCATCAGATGACGGCTGTGTGCAGTCGCTTCTCTCCAAAGCTTAGGACTTCTACCGCTAAATTGAGTCTTGTGTTCCTCTATCGCAGGACTGGAGGATATTTTTGGAGACAAGGCGGCTTGTGGATGCTTAACGTAAGATGCTCAAGTCCTACAAGTACCATTCTAACAAGGGGTTGGCCAAAGTAGAGAACCCGTTAAAGGGCTTGTACACTACTAGGACAACCCCTTCTTAGTCCACTTGACCTTTGACTCCCCTCCCGTTGTGCCGCTGTTCCAGCACTATCGGTAACCACGGCTTATGGCTCATGTGATATTGTGACGTCATACGACATCCAATCACCGCAGGCTTCCTACTCCCCGCCCTTGGATCAAACGAGCTATCAACCGGAAGTGAGTGCTGCCGCTGCCGATTACTTCCTGTTGATGGCTCGTTTGGTCCAAAGGCGAAAACAAGGAAGCCGGTGGTGATTGGACGTGGGGTTTGCGTGATGTCTGCAGGAGGTGAGTACAAGGTCAAGTGGGTTCAGAAAGGGTTGTCCTTCATAACCCCTTCATTTCTCCAGGCTTGTTCTATTGTAGAGTTACTCCACTGTGTTTTCCAACGAGTTGGGTGCAAGATAATAGATCTCTTCAGTCTGGTCATTTGTCCTGTTCTGGAATCACTGGGTCATTACCATTATTTCTGCCATTTATGGAGAAGAAATGTTTCATAGACTTTGGTGGGATCTCACGACGTTGATGACTTTTATATTTTACCTGCATCTTCAAGGCAGCATGGTGGATCAACAGTTAGTGCTGTATGGTGGCTCAGTGATTAGCGCTGTATACGTGGTCAGTGGTTGCCTGTAATGGTACTAAGGTTAGCACTGTATATGGTGCTGAGTGGTTACATGTATACGGCAGTGGTTAGCACTGAATGGTGGCTCAGTGGTTAGCACTGTATATGGTGGCTCAGTGGTTAGCATTGTATAGGTGGCTAGTGATTAGCTGTAACGGTGGCTCAGTGGTTAGCACTGTATATGTGGCTCATGTTGCATGTATTGTGCTCAGTGGTTAGCACTGCTATATGGTGGCTCAGTGGGTAGATTATGGTGCTCAGTGTTAGATATATGGTGGCTCAGTGTTAGCGCATGTATACGGTGGCTCAGTGGTTAGCACTGTATATGGTGGCTCAGTGGTTAGCACTGTATATGGTGGCTCAGTGGTTAGCACTTATATGGTGGCTCAGTGGTTAGCACTGTATATGGTGGCTCAGTGGTTAGCACTGTATATGGTGGCTCAGTGGTTAGCATTGTATATGGTGGCTCAGTGATTAGCCTGTATAGTGGCTCAGTGGTTAGCACTGTATATGGTGCTCAGTGGTTAGCACTGTAATGGTGGCTCAGTGGTTAGCACTGTATATGGTGGCTCAGTGGTTAGCACTGTATATGGTGGCTCAGTGGTTAGCACTGTATATGGTGGCTCAGTGGTTAGCACTGTATAGGTGGCTCAGTGGTTAGCACTGTATATGGTGGCTCAGTGGTTAGCACTGTATGGTGGCTCAGTGGTTAGCACTGATATGGTGGCTCAGTGGTTAGCACTGTATATGGTGGCTCAGTGGTTAGCACTGTATATGGTGGTCAGTGGTTAGCACTGTATACGGTGGCTCAGTGGTTAGCACTGTATATGGTGGCTCAGTGGTTAGCACTGTATGGTGGCTCAGTGGTTAGCACTGTATGGTGGCTCAGTGGTTAGCACTGTATGGTGGCTCAGTGGTTAGCACTGTATATGGTGGCTCAGTGGTTAGCACTGTATGGTGGCTCAGTGGTTAGCACTGTATGGTGGCTCAGTGGTTAGCACTGTATACGGTGGCTCAGTGGTTAGCACTGTATATGGTGGCTCAGTGGTTAGCACTGTATATGGTGGCTCAGTGGTTAGCACTGTATATGGTGGCTCAGTGAGTTAGCACTGTATGGTGGCTCAGTGCAGTTAGCACTGTATGGTGGCTCAGTGTTAGCACTGTATAGGTGGCTCAGTGGTTAGCACTGTATATGGTGGCTCAGTGGTTAGCACTGTATGGTGCTCAGTGGTTAGCACTGTATATTGGTGGCTCAGTGGTTAGCACTGTATATGGTGGCTCAGTGGTTAGCACTGTATATGGTGGCTCAGTGGTTAGCACTGTATGGTGGCTCAGTGGTTAGCACTGTATGGTGGCTCAGTGGTTAGCACTGTATATGGTGGCTCAGTGGTTAGCACTGTTATGGTGCTCAGTGGTTAGCACTGTATGGTGGCTCAGTGGTTAGCACTGTATGGTGGCTCAGTGGTTAGCACTGTATAGTGGCTCAGTGGTTAGCACTGATATGGTGGCTCAGTGGTTAGCACTGTATGGTGGCTCAGTGGTTAGCACTGTATGGTGGCTCAGTGGTTAGCACTGTATATGGTGGCTCAGTGGTTAGCACTGTAATGGTGGCTCAGTGGTTAGCACTGTATATAGTGGGTCAGTGGTTAGCACTGTATATGGTGGCTCAGTGGTTAGCACTGTATATCGTGGCTCAGTGGTTAGCACTGTATATGGTGGCTCAGTGGTTAGCACTGTATGGTGGCTCAGTGGTTAGCACTGTATATGGTGGCTCAGTGGTTAGCACTGTATATGGTGGCTCAGTGGTTAGCACTGTATATGGTGACTCAGTGGTTAGTACTGTATATGGTGGCTCAGTGGTTAGCACTGTATGGTGGCTCAGTGGTTAGCACTGTATATGGTGGCTCAGTGGTTAGCACTGTGTATGGTGGCTCAATGGTTAGCACTGTATGGTGGCTCAGTGGTTAGCACTATACGATGGCTCAGTGGTTAGCACTGTATATGGTGGCTCAGTGGTTAGCACTATACGATGGCTCAGTGGTTAGCACTGTATATGGTGGCTCAGTGGTTAGCACTGTATATGGTGGCTCAGTGGATAGCACTGTATGGTGGCTCAGTGGTTAGCACTGTATATGGTGGCTCAGTGGTTAGCACTGTATATGGAGGCTCAGTGGTTAGCACTGTATATGGTGGCTCAGTGGTTAGCACTGTACGGTGGCTCAGTGGTTAGCACTGTATATGGTGGCTCAGTGGTTAGCACTGTATATGGTGGCTCAGTGGTTAGCACTGTATATGATGGCTCAGTGTTTAGCACTGTATACGGTGGCTCAGTGGTTAGCACTGTATGGTGGCTCAGTGATTAGCACTGTACTGTGGCTCATTGGTTAGCACTGTATATGGTGGCTCAGTGGTTAGCACTGTATATGGTGGCTCAGTGGTTAGCACTGTATGGGGGCTCAGGGTTAGCACTGTATATGGTGGGTCAGTGGTTAGCACTGTATGGTGGCTCAGTGGTTAGCACTGTATATGATGGCTCAGTGGTTAGCACTGTATGGTGGCTCAGTGATTAGCACTGTACTGTGGCTCATTGGTTAGCACTGTATATGGTGGCTCAGTGGTTAGCACTGTATATGGAGGCTCAGTGGTTAGCACTGTATATGGTGGCTCTGTGGTTAGCACTGTACGGTGGCTCAGTGGTTAGCACTGTATATGGTGGCTCAGTGGTTAGCACAGTATATGGTGGCTCAGTGGTTAGCACTGTATATGGTGGCTCATTGGTTAGCACTGTATATGGTGGCTCAGTGGTTAGCACTGTACTGTGGCTCAGTGGTTAGCACTGTATGGTGGCTCAGTGGTTAGCACTGTATACGGTAGCTCAGTGGTTAGCACTGTATGGTGGCTCAGTGGTTAGTACTGTATGGTGGCTCAGTGGTTAGTACTGTATGGTGGCTCAGTGATTAGCACTGTATATGGTGGCTCAGTGGTTAGCATTGTATGGTGGCTCAGTGGTTAGTACTGTATGGTGGCTCAGTGATTAGCACTGTACTGTGGCTCAGTGGTTAGCACTTCAGCCTTGCAGCGCTGGGGTCCTGGGTTCCAATAACCAAGGATGACATCTGTAAGGAGTTTACATGTTCTCGCAGTGTTTTTTGGGTTTTCCCGATTTCTCTGGTTTTTTCTCACACTCCAAAAGACTGATAGGATATTTAGATTGTGAGCCCCAATGGGGACAGAGATGTAAACCTATGTAAAGTGCTATGGAATTAATAAGCGCTATATAAATGAATAATTATTATATCTTTACAAAAAAGATCTTTTCTACATTCCAGGGAGATCTACAGAAAATAAATATCCAGCTGGACTTTGGGGATGGGAGCGCCGTGTCCTACGCCAATTTCAGCAAGATTGAGGATGGTATACGACACATATATAAGAACCCGGGAATATATCAGGTCACGGCCTATGCGGAAAATAACGTTGGAATCGACAGCGATGTCCTCTATCTCCACGTCACCTGTAAGTTATTTGCTGACTTTCATTACTCTTTTTCATTACTTTTTTTTTTCCCCATTTTTTATACCCAAACTTTGTTTAACAGGCTGAACCACTTACACCCGTGGATGATTTCACATATTTTGTGCCCTTTCAATACATTTTTCATCATCAATTTTATTACTTTATTAAAGTGAATCTATCAGCAGGTTTTTGCTATGTAAGCTGAGGATAGCATGATGTAAGGATTAAAAAACAAAAAGCAACTGTGCATCTCTGTGCTATTATTTACTTAAACTAATGGATTTATTATCCTGTGATTAACATTGCAGGACTAGAAAGTAATGTGTAGTCAAACACGGCCCCTGCTTTGATTGACATCTCAGTGTCAATGCACAATCTCTATATAGACTCTGGTGTGGGCGGGGGCAACTCTTTCTATAGACATTGTACATACAGAGCCTGGTGTGGGCAGGGGCAGCTCTCTGTCTATAGACATTGTACATACAGAGCCTGCTGTGGGCAGGGGCAGCTCTCTGTCTATAGCAATTGTACATAGAGAACCTGGTGTGGGTAGGGGCAGCTCCTGTCTATAGACATTGTACATACAGAGCCTGGTGTGGGCGGGGGCAGCTCTCTGTCTATAGACATTGTACATACAGAGCCTGGTGTGGGCGGGAGCAGCTCTCTGTCTATAGACATTGTACATACAGAGCCTGGTGTGGGCGGTGGCGGCTCTCTGTCTATAGACATTGTACAAACAGAGCTGGTGTGGCGCAGGGGCAGCTCTCTGTCTATAGACATTGTACATACAGAGCCTGGTGTGGGTGGGGGCAGCTCTCTCTGTATAGACATTGTACATACAGAGCCTGGTGTGGGCAGGGGCAGCTCTCAGTCTATAGACATTGTACATACAGAGCCTGGTGTGGGCAGGGGCAGCTCTCTGTCTATAGACATTGTATATGCAGAGCCTGGTGTGGGCAGGGGTAGCTCTCTGTCTATAGACATTGTACATACAGACCTGATGTGGGTGGGAGCAGCTCTCTGTCTATAGACATTGTACATATAGAGCCTGGTGTGTGGGGGGGGCAGCTCTCTGTCTATAGACATTGTACATACAGAGCCTGGTGTGGGCGAGGGCAGCTCTCTGTCTATAGACATTGTACATACAGAGACTGGTGTGGGCGGGGGCAGCTGTCTGTCTATAGACATTGTACATACAGAGCCTGGTGTGGGCAGGGACAGCTCTCTGTCTATAGACATTGTACATACAGAGCCTGGTGTGGGCGGGGGCAGCTCTCTGTCTATAGACATTGTACATACAGAGCCTGGTGTGGGAGGGGCAGCTCTCTGTCTATAGACATTGTACATACAGAGCCTGGTGTGGTGAGGGAAGCTCTCTGTCTATAGACATTGTACATACAGAGACTGGTGTGGCGGGGCAGCTCTCTGTCTATAGACATTGTACATACAGAGCCTGGTGTGGGCAGGGGCAGCTCTCTGTCTATAGACATTGTACATACAGAGCCTGGTGTGGGCAGGGGTAGCTCTCTGTCTATAGACATTGTACATACAGAGCCTGGTGTGGGCAGGGGCAGCTCTCATGTCTATAGACATTGTACATACAGAGCCTGGTGTGGGCGGGGCAGCTCTCTGTCTATAGACATTGTACATCAGAGCCTGGTGTGGGCAGGGAGCTCTCTGTCTATAGACATTGTACATACAGACTGTGTGGGCGGGGGCAGCTTCTGTCTATAGACATTGTACATACAGAGCCTGGTGTGGGCGGGCAGCTCTCTGTCTATAGACATTGTACATACAGAGCCTGGTGTGGGCGGGGGCAGCTCTCTGTCTATAGACATTGTACATACAGAGCCTGGTGTGGTAGGGGGCAGCTCTCTGTCTATAGACATTGTACATACAGAGCCTGGTGTGATGTGGGTGGGGCAGCTGTCTGTCTATAGACATTGTACATACAGAGCCTGGTTGTAGGCAGGGGCAGCTCTCTGTCTATAGACATTGTACATACAGAGCCTGGTGTGTGCGGGGGCAGCTCTCTGTCTATAGACATTGTACATACAGAGCCTGGTGTGGGCGGGGCAGCTCTCTGTCTATTAGACATTGTACATACAGAGCCTGTGTGGGCGGGGCAGCTCTCTGTCTATAGACATTGTACATACAGAGCCTGGTGTGTGGCAGGGGGTGCAAGCTCTCGTCTATGAGCATGATTGTACATACAGAGCCTGGTGTGGGCGGGGGCAGCTCTCTGTCTATAGAATTGTACATACAGAGCCTGGTGGGGGGGGGCAGCTCGTCTGTCTATAGACATTGTACATACAGAGCCTGGTGTGGTGGGCGGACAGCTCTCTGTCTATAGACATTGTACATACAGAGCCTGGTGTGGGCGGGGCAGCTCTCTGTCTATAGACATTGTACATACAGAGCCTGGTGTGGGCAGGGGCAGCTCTCTATCTATAGACATTGTACATACAGAGCCTGGTGTGGGCGGGGGCAGCTCTCTGTTATAGACATTGTATATGCAGAGCCTGGTGTGGGCAGGGGTAGCTCTCTGTCTATAGACATTGTACATACAGAGCCTGATGTGGGTGGGGGCAGCTGTCTGTCTATAGACATTGTACATACAGAGCCTGTGTGTAGGCAGGGGCAGCTCTCTGTCTATAGACATTGTACATACAGAGCCTGGTGTGGGCGGGGGCAGCTCTCTGTCTATAGACATTGTACATACAGAGCCTGGTGTGGGCGGGGGCAGCTCTCTGTCTATAGACATTGTACATACAGAGCCTGGTGTGGGCGGGGCAGCTCTCTGTCTATAGACATTGTACATACAGAGCCTGGTGTGGGCATGGGGCAGCTCTCTGTCTATAGATATTGTACATACAGAGCCTGGTGTGGGCGGGGGCAGCTCTCTGTCTATAGATATTGTATATACAGAGCCTGGTGTGGGTGGGGGCAGCTCTCTGTCTATAGATATTGTATATACAGAGCCTGGTGTGGGCGGGGGGCTGCTCTCTGTCTATAGACATTGTAACTATAGAGAGCCTGGTGTGGGCAGGGGCAGCTCTCTGTCTATAGACATTGTACATACAGAGCCTGGTGTGGTGCAGGGGGCAGCTCTCTGTCTATAGACATTGTACATACAGAGCCTGGTGTGTGGCGGGGGCAGCTCTCTGTCTATAGACATTGTACATACAGAGCCTGGTGTGGGCAGGGGCAGCTCTCTGTCTATAGACATTGTACATACAGAGCCTGGTGTGTGCGGGGGCAGCGCTCTGTCTATAGACATTATACTGTATATACAGAGCCTGGTGGGGCGGGGACAGCTCTCTGTCTATAGATATTGTACATACAGAGCCTGGTGTGGGCGGGGGCAGCTCTCTGTCTATAGATATTGTATATACAGAGCCTGGTGTGGGCTGGGGGCAGCTCTCTGTCTATAGAATTGTAATACAGAGCCTGGTGTGGGCGGGGGCAGCTCTCTGTCTATAGACATTGTACATACAGAGCCTGGTGTGGGGGGAGCAGCTCTCTGTCTATAGACATTATACATACAGAGCCTGGTGTGGAGCAGGGGCAGCTCTCTGTCTATAGACATTGTACATACAGAGCCTGGTGTGGACAGGGGCAGCTCTCTGTCTATAGACCTTGTACATACAGAGCCTAGTGTGGGCGGGGGCAGCGCTCTGTCTATAGACATTAAACTGTATATACAGAGCCTAGTGTGGGCAGCGGCAGCTCTCTGTCTATAGACATTGTACATACAGAGCCTGGTGTGGACGGGGGCAGCTCTCTGTCTATAGATATTGTACATACAGAGCCTGGTGTGGGTGGGGGCAGCTCTCTGTCTATAGACATTGTACATACAGAGCCTGGTGTGGGCAGCTCTCTGTCTATAGACATTGTACATACAGAGCCTGGTGTGGGCGGGGGCAGCTCTCTGTCTATAGACATTGTATATACAGAGCCTGTTGTGTATGGGGGCAGCTCTCTGTCTATAGACATTTTACATACAGAGCCTGGTGTGGGCGGGGGCAGCTCTCTGTCTATAGATATTGTACATACAGAGCCTGGTGTGGGTGGGGGCAGCTCTCTGTCTATAGACATTGTACATACAGAGCCTGGTGTGGGCAGCTCTCTGTCTATAGACATTGTACATACAGAGCCTGGTGTGGGTGGGGGCAGCTCATTGTCTATAGACATTGTACATACAGAGCCTGGTGTGGGTGGGGGCAGCTCTCTGTCTATAGACATTGTACATACAGAGCCTGGTGTGGGCAGCTCTCTGTCTATATACATTGTACATACAGAGCCTGGTGTGGGCGGGGGCAGCTCTCTGTCTATAGACATTGTATATACAGAGCCTGCTGTGTATGGGGGCAGCTCTCTGTCTATAGACATTGTACATACAGAGCCTGGTGTGGGTGGGGGCAGCTCTCTGTCTATAGACATTTAACATACAGAGCCTGGTGTGGGCGGGGGCAGCTCTCTGTCTATAGACATTGTACATACAGAGCCTGGTGTGGGCGGGGGCAGCTCTCTGTCTATAGACATTGTACATACAAAAAGGAACAAGTGAAAATATCTCTTGTAAACCTTACAATGGATTTATAGAATTTGTATAAAGTAACCTGTCACGTTGCACATTTTGTCTAATCTGTAAATGTTGAGAGGAATGAGAAACTGAATATGTTGTATTAGTATTCATCCCTGAATTTTCATATAGAAAAATGTCTAAATATTTTACTTTTGCTACAAAATCTCTGTACTGCACAAGTTATGGTTCATCAGGACCGGATTACAGCAGCGCCGTCTAGGAGTTGTATCTGACATTGCAGCTCTACTACACTGAACTGAATGTGACAGAGCTGCAATACCACATATAAACTGCAGACAGGTGTGACGCTGTTTGAGCAATGCATAAGCATCACTATGTGCGTCGATGTGATTACCCAGGAACTCTCAGGAGTCATAAGAATAAAGAAATTCAGGCACCATAGTTTTTTTTTTATTTGCTCCTTTTGCACCTCTGCAATCTGTAAAAGAGAGCTCTGCTGTGACCAAAAGGATCCAAAAATAAGAACCGATTGGGGAAACCAGAAATCACATTCCTTCTACATACCCCTTCAACCACCTTAGCTTCCAACAGTCCCAGGTTCAGCAGGACTGTCCCGATTTGAAGGCTCAGTCCTGCTGTCTCAGCAGTCTCTTTCACCTCAGCTTCTCTCACCTTTCCTTGCAAGCTCTGTAGCTCCTCCTCCTACTTTTGGGTTTGGGGTCAGAATCTCACTGAAAGGGTGGAAACACACAGTCCAAGAGACATGCCAATTACTCAAATGAGTCTCGCATGACTCACACGGGACAACCCACGGCTCTATGGACTGGAGTGCATCAGTTGCTTGTGATTGTATGTAGCTCCACACTCCCGTCCAGAGTGGCAGGGTCTCATGCGAGTAACTTGCATACCTATCGGACCATATTGTCACCCAAAGCGTGTGAATTACATTAGTTACTCTTCCTCTTCTACTCTTGTTTCCCAGGACTTGAACTCACAGGTAGCAGTTCTACTAACGAACCACAGCCAAGACTAAGAGATGAAGGAGGATTTGGTGATCTTGACCTGCAGTGCAGGCAGGGACCCATTAACAGATTATACAGGTACATAGATATACATCTGTACACAGCAGTGTATTTCTATGTACCTGTATTCTAGAGGTGAAGAAATAATCAGATTAATTTATTCCTATAACATTGCAATAAAAAAATAAAAACTAATTGCAAAATTATCAATGGGGTAAAAATATGGTATGACTACTTTTCTCTATCAAGTCCATAAATGTAATTAAAATGTAATGCTGAGGCCGTGTTCACACGTCAGTGCTGCATTTTCTCTTTCTGAGTTTTAGATGCACCAGAGTTAGAGAATTCATGAAACCTCATCCTCTTTTCTTGGATGTTTAGACCGTGTTCACATGTAGCGTAAATGCTGTGAGGTTTTTTGTTGCTGTTTTTTGCACAGAAATTGGGATATATAATTATCCAGGCAAAGTGGATGTGATTTCTTGATCTGAGATCCACCCGCACCTGTTCAGTAGTTAGATGATACTGTCAAACTTTGGTAGTGTGATCTAACATGCATCGGCAGGGATCACGCCGTTCTGCCCAGCACCGGTGAGCCTGTGACTTGGATTACAGGGCACCAATGGGTTGCAATGACAGGGAGGGATGTGATGATGATCCCGAGACATCATACTGATATGTCAGTGATACCATACAGTACTGACCTGAGACATCATACCGACACGTCAGTGTTACCATATAGTAGTGACTCGAGACATCATACCGACATATCAGTGTTACCATATAGTACTGACCCCAGACATCATACTGACACCTCAGTGTTACCATATAGTACTGACCCCAGACATCATACCGACACCTCAGTGTTACCATATAGTACCGACCCCAGACATCATACCGACACATCAGTGTTACCATATAGTACTGACCCCAGACATCATACCGACACATCAGTGTTACCATATAGTACTGACCCCAGACATCATACCGACACCTCAGTGTTACCATATAGTACTGACCCCAGACATCATACCGACACCTCAGTGTTACCATATAGTACTGACCCCAGACATCATACCGACACGTCAGTGTTACCATATAGTACTGACCTCAGACATCATACCGACACCTCAGTGTTACCATATAGTACTGACCCCAGACATCATACCGACACGTCAGTGTTACCATATAGTACTGACCCCAGACATCATCACCGACACGTCAGTGTTACCATATAGTACTGACCCCAGCATCATACCGACACCTCAGTGTTACCATATAGTACTGACCCCAGACATCATACCGACACCTCAGTGTTACCATATAGTACTGACCCCAGACATCATACCGACACCTCAGTGTTTACCATATAGTACTGACCCGAGGCATCATACCGACACGTCAGTGTTACTATTATAGTATTGACCCAAGACATCATACCAACACTCAGTGATACCATATAGTACTGACCTGAGACATCATACCGACTACAGTGTGCCAAATAGTACTGACCTGAGGTACAACTGACACTCATGGGTAACCAATAGTACTGACCTCGACATCATACGACATGTCAGTGTTACCATATAGTACTGACCCAGACATCATACCGACATGTTCAGTGTTACCATATAGTACTGACCAGACATCATACGACACGTCAGTGTTACCATATAGTACTGACCCCAGACATCATACCGACACGTCAGTGTTACCATATAGTACTGACCCGAGACATCATACCGACACTCAGTGTTACGATATAGTACTGACCCGAGACGATCATACCGACACGTCAGTGTTACCAATATAGTACTGACCCGAGACATCATACCGACACGTCAGTGTTACCATATAGTACTGACCCCAGACATCATACCGACACTCAGTGTTACCATATAGTACTGACCCGAGACATCATACTGACACTCAGTGTTACCATATAGTACTGACCCAGACATCATACCGACACCTCAGTGTTACCATATAGTACTGACCCCAGACATCATACCGACACCTCAGTGTTACCATATAGTACTGACCCGAGACATCATACCGACACCTCAGTGTTACCATATAGTACTGACCCAGACATCATACCGACACCTCAGTGTTACCATATAGTACTGACCCCAGACATCATACCGACACCTCAGTGTTACCATATAGTACTGACCCAGACATCATACCGACACTCAGTGTTACCATATAGTACTGACCCAGACATCATACCGACACTCAGTGTTACCATATAGTACTGACCAGCCACCAGACCTCAGTGTTACATAAGTACGACCAGACATCATCGACACTCAGTGTTTACCATATAGTACTGACCCCAGACATCATACCGACACCTCAGTGTTACCATATAGTACTGACCCCAGACATCATACCGACACCTCAGTGTTACCATATAGTACTGACCCCAGACATCATACCGACACGTCAGTGTTACCATATAGTACTGACCCTGAGCATCATACCGACACGATCAGTGTTACCATATAGTACTGACCCCAGACATCATACCGACACCTCAGTGTTACCATATAGTACTGACCCCAGACATCATACGACACCTCAGTGTTACCATATAGTACTGACCCCAGACATCATACCGACATCACTCATGTTACCCATATAATGTACATGTACCCCAGACATCATACCGACACCTCAGTGTTACCATATAGTACTGACCCCAGACATCATACGACACCTCAGTGTTACCATATAGTACTGACCTCAGACATCATACCGACACTCAGTGTTACCATATAGTACTGACCCAGACATCATACCGACACGTCAGTGTTACCATATAGTACTGACCCCAGAATCATACACGTCAGTGTTACCATATAGTACTGACCCCGGCATCATACCGACACCTCAGTGTTACCATATAGTACTGACCCCAGACATCATACCGACACCTCAGTGTTACCATATAGTACTGACCCCAGACATCATACCGACACCTCAGTGTTACCATATAGTACTGACCCGAGGCATCATACCGACACGTCAGTGTTACTATATAGTATTGACCCAAGACATCATACCAACACGTCAGTGATACCATATAGTACTGACCTGAGACATCATACCGACATATCAGTGTTGCCATATAGTACTGACCTGAGGATCATACTGACACGTCAGGTAACCATATAGTACTGACTCAGACATCATACCGACAGTCAGTGTTACCATATAGTACTGACCCCAGACATCATACCGACATGTCAGTGTTACCATATAGTACTGACCCCAGACATCATACCGACACGTCAGTGTTACCATATAGTACTGACCCAGACATCATACCGACACCTCAGTGTTACCATATAGTACTGACCCCAGACATCATACCGACACTCAGTGTTACCATATAGTACTGACCCAGACATCATACCGACACGTCAGTGTTACCATTAGTACTGACCTCAGACATCATACCGACACTCAGTGTTACCATATAGTACTGACCCAGACATCATACCGACACGTCAGTGTTACCATATAGTACTGACCCAGACATCACACCGACACGTCATGTTACCATATAGTACTGACCCCAGGCATCATACCGACACCTCAGTGTTACCATATAGTACTGACCCCAGACATCATACCGACACCTCAGTGTTACCATATAGTACTGACCCCAGACATCATACCGACACCTCAGTGTTACCATATAGTACTGACCGAGCATCATACCGACACGTCAGTGTTACTATATAGTATTGACCCAAGACATCATACCAACACGTCAGTGATACCATATAGTACTGACCTGAGACATCATACCGACATATCAGTGTTGCCATAAGTACTGACCTGAGGTATCATACTGACACGTCAGGTAACCATATAGTACTGACCTCAGACATCATACCGACATGTCAGTGTTACCATATAGTACTGACCCCAGACATCATACCGACATGTCAGTGTTACCATATAGTACTGACCCCAGACATCATACCGACACGTCAGTGTTACCATATAGTACTGACCCAGACATCATACCAACACGTCAGTGTTACCATATAGTACTGACCCGAGACATCATACCGACACCTCAGTGTTTACGATATAGTACTGACCCGAGGGATCATACCGACACGTCAGTGTTACCATTAGTACTGACCCCAGGCATCATACCGACACGTCAGTGTTACCATATAGTACTGACCCAGACATCATACCGACACCTCAGTGTTACCATATAGTACTGACCCCAGACATCATACTGACACGTCAGTGTTACCATATAGTACTGACCCCAGACATCATACCGACACGTTAGTGTTACCATATAGTACTGACCCCAGACATCATGCCGACACGTCAGTGTTACCATATAGTACTGACCCCAGACATCATGCCGACACGTCAGTGTTACCATATAGTACTGACCCCAGACATCATACCGACACTTTAGTGTTACCATATAGTACTGACCCCAGACATCATACCGACACGTAGTGTTACCATATAGTACTGACCCCAGACATCATACCGACACCTCAGTGTTACCATATAGTACTGACCCCAGACATCATACCGAACATCAGTGTTACCATATAGTACTGACCCCAGACATCATACCGACACATTATTACGATATAGTACTGACCCCAGACATCATACTGACATGTCAGTGTTATCATATAGTACTGACCCGAGACATCATACTGACACCTCAGTGTTACCATATAGTACTGACCCGAGACATCATACTGACACCTCAGTGTTACTATATAGTACTGACCCCAGACATCATACCGACACCTCAGTGTTACCATATAGTACTGACCCCAGACATCATACTGACACCTCAATGTTACCATATAGTACTGACCCCAGAGATCATACTGACACCTCAGTGTTACCATATAGTACTGACCCGAGACATCATACCGACACCTCAGTGTTACCATATAGTACTGACCCCAGACATCATACCGACACCTCAGTGTTACCATATAGTACTGACCCCAGACATCATACTGACACCTCAGTGTTACCATTAGTACTGACCCGAGACATCATACCGACACATCAGTGTTACCATATAGTACTGACCCAGACATCATACCGACACGACAGTGTTACCATATAGTACTGACCAGAGCATCATACCGACACGTCAGTGTTACCATATAGTACTGACCCGAGACATCATACCGACACGTCAGTGTTACCATATAGTACTGACCCAGACATCATACCGACACGTCAGTGTTACCATATAGTACTGACCCAGACATCATACCGACACCTCAGTGTTACCATATAGTACTGACCCCAGACATCATACCGACACGTCAGTGTTACCATATAGTACTGACCCCAGACATCATACTGACACCTCAGTGTTACCATATAGTACTGACCTTAGACATCATACTGACACCTCAGTGTTACCATATAGTACTGACCTGAGACATCATACCGACACGTCAGTGTTACCATATAGTACTGACCTGAGACATCATACCAACACATTATTACGATATAGTACTGACCGAGGCATCATACGACACATCAGTGTTATCATATAGTACTGACCTGAGACATCATACTGACACGTCAGTGTTACCATTGTAGTACTGACCCCAGACATCATACTGACACCTCAGTGTTACCATATAGTACTGACCCCAGACATCATACCGACACATCAGTGTTACCATATAGTACTGACCCCAGACATCACACCGACACCTCAGTGTTACCATATAATACTGACCGCAGACATCATACCGACACATCAGTGTTACTATATAGTACTGACCCAGGCATCATACCGACACATCAGTGTTACCATATAGTACTGACCCCAGACATCATACCGACACCTCAGTGTTACCATATAGTACTGACCCGAGACATCATACCGACACATCAGTGTTACCATATAGTACTGACCCGAGACATCATACCGACACATCAGTGTTACCATATAGTACTGACCCCAGACATCATACCGACACATCTAGTGTTACCATATAGTACTGACCCCAGACATCATACCGACACGTCAGTGTTACCATATAGTACTGACCTGAGACATCACACCGACACCTCAGTGTTACCATATAGTACTGACCCCAGACATCATACCGACATGTCAGTGTTACCATATAGTACTGACCCCAGACATCATACCGACACCTCAGTGTTACCATATAATACTGACCCCAGACATCATACCGACACCTCAGTGTTACCATATAATACTGACCCCAGACATCATACTGACACCTCAGTGTTACCATATAGTACTGACCCCAGACATCATACTGACACCTCAGTGTTACCATATAGTACTGACCCCAGACATCATACCGACATGTCAGTGTTACCATATAGTACTGACCCCAGACATCATACCGATACATCAGTGTTATCATATAGTACTGACCCCAGACATCATACCGACACCTCAGTGTTACCATATAGTACTGATCCCAGACATCATACCGACACGTCAGTGTTACCATATAGTGAAAATGGTAAATAAAAAAACCCAAAAACAATCATGTAATTTTAGTATTTTCACTGCACGTGGTATCTATTCCCATTTTCCCATTTTCCTGTACACTATATGGTAAAATAAATGATGTCATTCAGAAGTACAAAACAAGCCTCATATATCTATATTGATGGAAAAATAAAAAAAAAGTTATGGCTCTTAGAAGAAGGGGAGGAGAAAATGAAAAACAGAAAATCGCCTGGGTGAAGGAGTTAAAAGTTTTTAATCAAACAACTGCTTTAATTTGTAACCATAATGACCCCTTTAGTTCCTTTATGAATATAGTGTAACTTAAAGCTCAGGGTCCCCAATGCAAATGCTCCAGCGGGGCCCCCAATTATTGCAAATCTTTAAAAGCAATGCTCATTTTCTACACTCCAAAGGGACTGTTGGGGCCCCCCTAGGCTCCAGGGCCCGAGTGCGATTGCCGCAGTATGGATAATCCTGAATGTGACCCCAGCCGGACAGACCCCCTTTCCCAGTCATTAGGGTCCAATCAATAAAAACATAAACATAAAAAAGTAACATAGAAAAGAATCTCCGGAATCTGGCGAAGCTTTACATAGGGGTGAAAAGTGTATGACGTTCCCTCCGGTCCTGGACTTGTTTCTCGGTCTCCATCATCCTGACGTCGCCTCTTCCATATTAAACATTGTGTTGGTCCCCGCCATCGTCCGTATGGAGCAGTTAATATATTAAGCCATGGTAACCCAGGCATTTTATGGCTCCATGTTTTCCCACTGAAGGGTGAAATGTGCCCTGGAACTTTATCACACTCATAATTCCTGCACAAATCAATCACGTCCCCCTGTAACTACCTGTTATTAAAGCCGTTACTGTTCTTGGCGTCACCTTGCTCCATTAAATAACAAAAGGAGCCGTTACCGGAGAATAGCAAACTCATTTCCTTCGGCTTGTTTCATTTTATTCGCTAAATCAAAGTTTACTGGTTAAATTTCGCCACTTAGCAAAGGCGCGTGACAGCCGGTGACTCCTGGTTTGTCCCAGTCAAGAGTCACCTGCCACCGGTGTAGAGACGGGACCTCCCTTCCTTGTCCTCTTGGCTCAGTTGAGTTTTGTGGCTTGAGGTCATCTTTTTTAAAGAACTAACTCTGTCGGGAGATGTTTATGCTACATGTGTCTCTGTGGGCCACCCAGTGGTTGTGATATGAATTGCAGCCTGTCCTTGCTCACACTGTCATTAAACTCTCCTGTCCTTGGTTTGGGATCTCAGTCTCACATTGCTTTGTGAAACTGTACTTAATTTTGATGCTGCAGGGGTTAAGGAGTCTCTTTCCAGTTTGATTGCTGTTTGCAGTGTAATTTCAGGTGTTGGTTTTTGTGACCACTCCCCTTCCCTATTAAGAGTCACAAGTCTGGTGAGCTGATGCCGGTGATAGAACCTCATTTTATAATGACCACTGTGGAAGGAGGCGGTCTATGGATGAAGTTAGAGGGGTGACTATTGCAGCTGTTACATTATTGTAGAGGTGAGGCCAGCTTCTTTGCCGGCCAGTGCACTAACCAGGGGTTGATTAGGGTGAGTAAGGACTTAGGCATGTGAGGGCGATGGGGGTAAGGACCCACATAGGGACATTAGGGAGTACAGGGTTCAGCCTAAGGTGAGTGTTAGGAGATGACCCCTCTCCCTATCTCCAGGGACTATACCCTCCTCATCATCAGCCCTGTTCCCTTGCCCAAGTGCAATTGATAATTTATTGAATTTGTATCATGGCAATTGTCAGTCCTTAAGCAAAAACAAGAGGATGTGTGAGGCTGGGCACACTACTGTGGATAAGGGAATTTGTGTTCATGTCAGATACTTACATTGTACCCTCAAAGTCTATATGCCACTCAAAGGTGGAATATGGGCCCATAGACATCTATGTGCTTCCTATGGCGGATGCATACTGCAGATTCCTCGTATGGACATGTGCATGCTCCCTAAAAATGTTTATTAAGCAATCACTAGGGGTGTCCATGTCTTCAGCTGTAGCATGTTTATGTACAAGAACCAAGTAGACTGTCATTCAGAGAGGCCTAAGGTCTGGATTACTATCACATTGTCCCCTAGAATAAGCACCTTTTGGGGAACATATAGATGTGTCATTCCAAAAATGAGATACATGAGATTCTTAGAAAGAAAGAAAAAAGCAAAACATGATTTTGTGATACTATGTCAGGAGACGTTTCTGCTTTATGTGTCTCTATGTGGCCACCTAGTGGTTGTGATGTGAATTGCAGGTTTTAATGGTTTCACAATGTTGCAATAATGGATTGAATTTGTAGAGTGATAAATTGGCGTTGGTGTTAGCTAAATACCCAGTATAGGTCATCCTGGAGCTCCATAATATGGGTAAAAACAACTTGAGAGGCAATTAGAGACAGAATAAGGGGTATAGTAAGGTTAGGGTGGTGACCTATGCCTCTATACATCTATGTATGTACCGTATGTATTCACTATTTGATGATATACAGTCCGGTATTGTGAGACTCCGAGAACACATCTCTGGATTGTATGATCACAAGAATACAAAGGTTTCACCCGTCTGTCTGCGTTTTTCCCCCACATGGTAATAAGATCTGACATTTATGTTCTGCAAAGTCAAAAAAGTAATTGACTGCACTAAATATTTCACCAACAAGCGGCACTTCAGAGAATTCATGTGTTTGATTTAAAGGGCCGGATACCTTGTTATATATTATTATATTATATATTATTTTATGTAAATGGGCTTCAGCTCCACAGCACGCCAGGTGGTGAACTGAAGAACTGCAAGTAACATGCATGACTGCGAAACATGGCATGAGTCATGGCTACACAGAGAGATAGAAAAGCAAAGTGTGATATCCAGCAGACTCAGTGTAAGGCTGGATTTACAAGTCATAAATAATAAATATATCTTGTGCACATATTAATGTATAAGGCGGCAGTGCAGGGTACCCTCTAATAATGAATATGCAGCTCTACTGATTTTCATTCTGGGAGGATTAGCCTTTACACAGGGTAATATCCAATAGACTCAGTGTAAGTGTATTTAATAAAAACATATCATGCACATATCAATGTATGTGGGGGCAGTGTAAGGTTCCCTCAAATTTTTATATGCTGCTCTGCTGATTCTTATTCTGGGAGGATTAGCCTTTACACAGGGTAATATCCAGTAGACCCAATGGAAAACTGGATTTAGAAGGGATATATAATAAACATATCCTGCACATATAAATGTATGAGGGGGCAGTGCAGGGTACCCTTAAATAACTATTATGCAGCTCTGCTGAATTTTGGGAGGATTTGCTTTTATTAGGGTATGTGCACACTGGTCGGGTTAGGGCCGGATTAGGTGTGTAAACCGCCGGTCGGTTTACATAAATTTCATGTAAATTTATGTTAATCCAAACCGGCGTTTGGATTAACATTGAAACCTATGTAAACCGACACCCGGTGTCCACACAGCGGCGGTTTACACATGCTCATCCGTTGCTAACCCGCTGGGTTCCCAGCGGGTTAGCAAAGAATGTGCATGTCCTATAATCCGGCCGGTTCTGCAGCGGCTGCAAGCAGAATCATGTGCTGCTTCCAGCCGCTGCAGAACCGACGCCACTAACCCGCTGTGCACCGCCGCACACCCGACCGTCTTCCGCAGCACGGACCCGACAGGAAGCCGGTGGGCGGCTCCGGAGCTTCCTGTCAGGTCCGCCCAGCCGCCGCCGCCCCTAACCCGCCCCCCGTGTGCACATAGCCTTACACAGGGTAATATCTACTAGACCCACCTCCACTTCCTGTAGAGAGACACAGATCCACACCACTTCCTGTAGGGAGGCACAGATCCACACCACTTCCTGTAGAGAGACACAGACCCGCCTCCATTTCCTGCTGAGACACAGACCCTCCTTCACTTCCTGTAGTGAGACACAGATCCACCCCACTTCCTGTGGAGAGACACAGACCTACCCCCACTTCCTGTAAAGAGACATAGAGCTGTCCCCACTTCCTGTAGAGAAACACAGACCCACCCCCACTTCCTGTAGAGACACAGTCCTGCCCCCACTTCTTGTAGAGAGACACAGACCCTCTTCCACTTCCTCTAGAGACACAGTCCTACCCCCACTTCTTGTAGAGAGACACAGACCTGCCCCCACTTCCTGTAGAGAGACACAGGCCTGCCCCCACTTCCTGTAGAGATACAGACCCTCCTCCACTTCCTGTAGAGAGATACAGACCCTCCTCCACTTCCTGTAGAGAGACACAGACCCTCCTCCACTTCCTGTAGAGACACAGACCCTCCTTCACTTCCTGTAGAGAGATACAGGCTCACCGACGACTTCCTGTAAAGAGATACAGAGCCACCTTCACTTCCTGTAGAGAAATATAGACCCACTTCCTGTAGAGAGATATAGACCTACTTCCTGTAGAGAGTTACAGACCCACCTCCACTTCCTGTAGAGAGATACAGGCTCACCCCCCACTTCCTGTAGAGAGCTACAAATATGCAAATAGAGTCACTGGAGCCTCGTTTAGGAGTCTCAAACACAGGAATAGCCAGGTATCCCTCCAGGGAAGGACCTAGCTATGGGGTGGCTCCTTGTGGAAACCACCATAACCATCATATTAAGTGGCCCTTACAGTCAATATCCAGCTCTTTACGAGTTAATAGATATGTTTGAGACACCTATACGAGGCTCCACAGACTCTATTTGCATATTCGTATTTCCCAGGGGGCAATGCGACTAGGAATTCACTGTGTTGAGCGCTTTAGCCGGCTGCCCGCAGTGTTTTCTTGGACTGGTCTCCCTGAGATCAGTGATTGCTTCATGTAGAGAGATACAGGCTCACCCCTCACTTCCTGCAAAGATACAGACCCTCCTCCACTTCCTGCAGAGACACAGACCCACCTCCACTTCCTGTAGATAGGTACAGGCTCACCCTCCACTTCCTGTAGAGATACAGACCCGCCTACACTTCCTGTAGATAGATACAGGCTCACCCTCCACTTCCTGTAGAGACACATACCCACCTCCACTTCCTGCAGAGATACAGACCCGCCTCCACTTCCTGCAGAGACACAGATCCACGTCCACTTCCTGCAGAGATACAAACCCTCCTCCACTTCCTGCAGAGACACAGATCCATGTCCACTTCCTGCAGAGATACAAACCCTCCTCCACTTCCTGCAGAGACACAGACCGAGTTCCATGTCCTGTAGAGATACAGGCTCATCCTCCACTTCCAGTAGGAAGACACAGACCCTCCTTCACTTTCTGCAGAGACACAGACCCGCCTCCACTTCCTGTAGATAGATACAGGTTCACCCTCCACTTCCTGCAGAGATACAGGCCCTCCTCCACTTCCTGCAGAGACACAGACCCACCTCCACTTCCTGCAGAGACAGACCCACCTCCACTTCCTGTAGATAGATACAGGCTCACCCTCCACTTCCTGTAGAGATACAGACCCTCCTCCACTTCCTGCAGAGACACAGACCTGCCTCTACTTTCTGTAGATAGATACAGGCTCACCCTCCACTTCCTGTGGAGATACAGACCCTCCTCCACTTCCTGCAGAGACACAGATCCACGTCCACTTCCTGCAGAGATACAGACCCTCCTCCACTTCCTGCAGAGACACAGACCCGACTCCATTTCCTGTAGAGATACAGGCTCACCCTCCACTTCCTGTAGGAAGACACAGACCAGCCTCCACTTCCTGCAGAGAGACAGACCCGACTCCACTTCCTGCAGAGATACTGACCCGACTCCACTTCCTGCAGAGACAGACCCGACTCCACTTCCTGCAGAGACACAGACCCGCCTCCACTTCCTGCAGAGATAGACCCACCTCCCCTTCCTGTAGAGACACAGACCCGCCTCCACTTCTTGTAGATAGACAAAGACCCTCCTCCACTTCCTGTAGGAAGACACAGACCTGCCTCCACTTCCTGTAGAGACACAGACCATCCATAACGTCCTGTAGAGAGACAGACCCTCCTCCACTTCCTGTAGAGATACAGACCCTCCTCCACTTCCTGCAGAGACACAGACCCGACTCCATTTCCTGTAGAGATACAGGCTCACCCTCCACTTCCTGTAGGAAGACACAGACCAGCCTCCACTTCCTGCAGAGAGACAGACCCGACTCCACTTCCTGCAGAGATACTGACCCGACTCCACTTCCTGCAGAGACAGACCCGACTCCACTTCCTGCAGAGACACAGACCCGCCTCCACTTCCTGCAGAGATAGACCCACCTCCCCTTCCTGTAGAGACACAGACCCGCCTCCACTTCTTGTAGATAGACAAAGACCCTCCTCCACTTCCTGTAGGAAGACACAGACCTGCCTCCACTTCCTGTAGAGACACAGACCATCCATAACGTCCTGTAGAGAGACAGACCCTCCTCCACTTCCTGTAGAGAGACAGACCCTCCTCCACTTCCTGTAGAGTCACAGACCTGCCTCCGCTTTCTGTAGAGACACATACCTCCTCCACTTCCTGTAGAGACACAGACCCTCCTCCATTTCCTGCAGAGATACAGACCCGCCTCCACTTCCTGTAGAGATACAGACTTACCCCCCACTTCCTGTATTCCACCTTTGAGTCTTATCGAGAAGGATGACACTTGACAGCAGGCAGGGGGCAGCAGGTTAGATGGAAGGTAGACGCTCATTGGCCAGAATTTTTCAGTGGTGAGATTACATAACATTTTTGTATGTGACTTGATGTGACAATGTTATCTATGAAATGAATCAAGTTGTCTGAAAGTGCAGGAATCATTAGAGACTATAACTGACTAACGGTCTTTTATTGTCCGCCCTCAGGTCCTATTGAGCACGTCCACCTGCGGGTGCCCTTCGTTGCCATCCGGAACAAAGAAGTTAACATCAGTGCTGTGGTTTGGCCGTCTCACCCCGGGACCCTCACTTATTTTTGGTGGGTCGGGAACAATACTAAGGTACGATGGGCAAGTCTTATTGGTCTTGTATTGGTATTTCCACAACGAGTAGAATTGTGCTAATATTGGCATCAGGGGCTCAATAACCTTCAGCCATGCTTGAGTTAACATGGTGACTCTGAGGGACGGGAAGAGATGAAGATGTAACTCAGTATTCGAGACGAGATTGTAACGGCTCAATGTAGCTTTTAAGACAGTCCCGAGGATTAATGAAGCACGCCTGCACGGTTTTAACGAGTCTGTCACATGATCTACAACATAGGTTATCCACCTTATAAATCCTATCACCCGCCTCATTTGTAAAGTCATAAATTATTCAAGGATTTTCTTTCTATCCTTGACTTGATTAAGGAGGCGATGTTTCATTTAAATTAGAGATGGAATCCATCTTTTTTATGGTTATGGAAAGGCTTTTCGTCAGTCAGTGTGAGGCGACGTATAGGGAGAACTGTCTCTTGGCTTAATGGCTCATTTTATAATGACATTGATGTCCTGGGAGAAGATTCAGAAGTGACAGGAGGGCAAAACACGCCTAATGGGTTTGCAAATTGTTTAGCTGGATCATTACGGGTGCCAAAAATGCAGACAACAATGTTTGAAACCATGGAGTGTTTTCATAGGTGCATAAGGAATAGGCATTCCTTAAAGGGTTGCAAACAGTTCAAGAAACAAAATGGTCACTCACTGTTCTGATTAACTTTCAATATTTCATATAGATAAAAAACCCTGTATGCAGAGAGATGCGGGAAGTGCATAGAATATGGCCGTTTCGCATTAGCAAGTGCTTCATCAGGAACTTTCAGGACCTGATGAAGCATTGGTTAGTGCGAAACAGCCGTGTGCATACAGGTGTGGGACACGGGGATCAGTGGATGCTCTCGTTTAGAAAGCTGGCATGGACCAGGGTTCATCCCACTGAATGCCTGAACTCATTAACCGTGGGCAGAACACGGCTCAGACAATACAGGGTGAGGGAACAACACAATGGTAAGACTTTATTGGAAAGGCAAATAGCACATAACCAACAAGTGGACACAATGCAAAAGACAAGAGTCTCACCCTTCTACTGCCTCACTAGGGATTAGAAAATGTTTGCCTTGGGGCATCTAAGGCAACTACCCCACTCCAGCAGTGCACCGCTTTTGGAGAGCACCCCCTGAAAAGGGATAGCGGCAAGCTTAGAAATCTAACCGAGCATGGCAAAGTCTGTAGCCGGGTAATAGAATAGCCCCAACTTGGGTATCTTCCAGCTGAATCCTAGGATCTTAGGCTGAACTCCTGTCGAACGTAAATCCAGGGTATAATCTTCTACCCGGGACCAAAGCCCCTAGGCTGACGTCTTGTAGCATATCCCCTGGTGACTGAAGCAAGTCCCTTTTTGTATCCCAAGCCTTTACTTCGGGGTATATTGTGTTCTTACAGGATTGGTGGGATAAGGCTGTTCTCTTATTGGTGGCAGTTCAATCCGACTGCACAATTAGCCTCCAAATGATGTAGACAGAAGGTAAGGAGGTAATTTACATTTAATTAGCAATCCACAAAATGAGACAATGGGGCTCCAACCTGTCTAGTAAGAAACAGTGACTTAACAAACAAAAGAACTATACGTCTGGCCTAAATTAGAATGTTTAACACACGACACAGTGGTAATAAGTTGTGTCATCACAACAGGCTTTTAACTAAAAAAAATAAATACTTTTTTATCAGAATCGGTGCCACCTTTTTCTCCATGCACATGCCCTAGTAGGGTACATAATCGTCAAATTGAGACACCAATCTATGGGCCAAAACAAGGTGCCGACCTGTAGAAGTAGGTCCAGTTTTGGTGGATCTGAAAAATGTTATACAATGGAAACTATTCACGTCCTGAAATCGCCATACATGTTGAGTGTCCGTGTATGGTGCAGGCTCCGGAGCTGAGGCTGCGTCCTATATGATGATGTCCACCAACAACGTTCTCAGATCAACAATGTTACATTGGATTTATACAAGACAGGTATAAGTTCCTTTGTTATACCTGGACATATACAGTCATAATACATTAACAAAATAATCCTGATGGGTTCCCTTTGAGACAACATTGGCTTCTGTAACATTTTTAATGTATCTTAATATATTTGGTGCCTTTCCCTTGATACAGATCTCTGAATCTCCTTTGTAAAGGGAAATTATACAATTATTTCTGCATATAGCCACCACTAGGGGGCGTTTCAGGAGCTTACTGCATACATTGCACTAATACCAAACTGTAGTCTCTACTGATGGTTGGAGGTAACAGAAGGTTTTGATTTGGAGCTCTGTATCTGAAAATGTTATACGATGAAAACTTTTGCTTTAACCCCTTCCATATTGAGTGTCATGTATTGTGCGGGTTCAAAAGCTGAGTCTGCACCATATATAATGGGAGTAAACTGTGTTATACAGTAAGCATCTGTCTTAAAAAGCCTACTACAGTGACATTTATTGGACAATCGGGAGGTGTCATGCCACAGCTGAAGAAATGCTCGGCATGTGGTGCAACAGGAGGGGAACACCAGGGGAGAAGGTAGAAGGTAGGCCCTGACGATAGGGGGAACAGGGGTCAACCCTTAACACTCACCTGAGGCTGAACCCTGATCTCCTTATTGTTCCTAGACAGGATCTTTATCCCCTTGCACGATCATATGCCTAAGTCCTGGTTTGCCCAGGCTAGTTAATAGGGCAGCAAAACGCTAATCTTACTAACTGCAATGAGACAACATGGGGATAGAGACAAAGAATCGGAACAAATCAATGAAGCTACACAGCTTCTACTAGAACAACTTCACCAGAGAGGTCAGCATAGAAGATCTATAACTGGCATACGAGAGAAGAGGAGTGAGTTTTTTTTTATAGAGTAAGGGAGTAATCATAAGGATCAGCAGCTGAGGTTAAAACTACAAGGATTCTTAGCAGATATGAAAGGAACTCTTAACCTCTTCAGCACTGAAAAATAATTCCACTCTACCCATGATAAACATCGAGTGGGCTCTAAAAAGGACCTGAGATCAGCCAAACACCATGACCTTCTGATTCTCAGATGCCCCAGAAGTCACAGCAGGGTGTGACAATCTCATGACAGGGTAGGGGGGTAATTTTGGTGACCATTGTCTCCACCTCCATGTGACAGCAGGGTATCAATGGGGTGCCATGGCAGCGAACAACCTGCTGAAGAACACCATCCCAACCTTAAGCTGGGTTTATAGGAGAATGATAAATTCACAGATAAACACTGCGGCATTGTATTATAAGCACAACTAATCAAACAATTGCACAAATAATAAAAACTAGCAAAAAAAGAATGGACTGAACACTTTTTGCACTTTTTGTACCTTTTTGTGTCTTTTTGTGCACAAAAGTGTCGTCAATATATCTGCAGCTGCATGTGTATATGCTTTAACAAGTGGCACCTTTAAAAGATGCTCATGCTTTTAATTTGTACAAAATTGCAAGAAAATAGTTAAACCCTTGTCGGGGAGGAGGGGGGGGGGGGGTGAGCCGCTGAGTTACTTAGAAAGGAAGGTAATTACCCTCAGAAAGAATAAAACATAAAGGGAGAGGAACATTATTTAAAAGTTTCCCTTTGAAGTGGTGAAAGCGGCAGCTAATAATTAAGAAGCCGAATGGGAAAAAAAAGACAGATATTACAGACTTAGTGCAGGGTAGGGATGTGTTTTAGCTGAGCCGACCTGCGGGTTTAGTGATAATGGGAGTTGTTGTTTGTTACATTTAGTCTTTACCTGTGGATTATGGACAGCCGCGGCAGCTATATAGTGTCCTCAATAATGGAGATGCTATAGGGTGCTCTTTAGCTTAGCTCAAATTATATTTCCAGTGACATGAAATTCTCCCCAGATCTCAGTAACAACCCATCCACACCACAACGACAAAGAAATCCGTAAATTAAGGGATGTAAGTATTGAACACGTGATGAAAGTGCTGACACCAGCTGATATCTATCTGTAATTAGAAAGCAATCTTGCCACTTAGTGATAAATAATATCCGCTGCTTGCACTGATGGAGCATAAAAAGGAGTCTGATTACCAAGGTGCAACACAAGAAACATCTCCTGATGGGTAAAAGCCAGTGAGCCGTCTCAAGATCTTCACAACCTTATTGTTGCAAAACACACAATAACATTGGTTACAGAAGAATTTCTAATCTCAAGTTCCAGTGAGCTCTGTTAGGGTCATAATCCGGAAGTGGAAAGAACGTAATTTCACCATGAACCGACCATGACCAGCTGCTCCCGTAAGATTTCACACAAAGGACTGAAACTAATTATCAGAAGAGTCGTCCAAAACTACAAAAAGACTTGGACTCAGCAGGGACAATTGTTTCACGGAAAACAATAATGAATGCCCTCCCCTCCCTCAATGATCTGTATGCACGCTCCTGTATGCACACTCACCAAGCAAGACTCCATTGCTGGACAAAAAGCAGGTGCAAGAGCGTTTAATGTTAGCACAACAATATTTAGACGAACCTGTGAAATACTGGAGAATATATTGGTCAGATGACCCAAAGCTGAACTCTTTGGAGGCCAGAATACATCATGTTTGGAGGCCAAAAGGCAAATCAGCCCAAAAACGCCAACAGTGAAGTATGGAGATGGGAATATCATGGTGTGGGATGTTTTTCTGCATACATCACTGGCAAACCATCTAAATGAAGGCAGGACAAATGTAGAAATGTACGGAGACATTATTGATAAAAATGGGTTGTTACTGACATCTGGTAAGAAATTCATGGCAATAACACCTTTAGGAATATATTGGTGACGTGTCCAATACTTATTTCACTTGCTGTATGTTTATATCCAGTATCTTCTAATATTTTTTTTGAATCAGTTCCCTTATGGGACTTGCCTTTATATGGGTCTATACTGTGGTATAAGTCTGTAAAGCCTAGTTACAAGTTGGGCTTCACAGAGGTAGTAGTGACATGGTCCCGGCTCCTCACTATCACATTGCATGGAAGGAGGGGGCAAATGCATTCAAGTTAAAACCATATACAATGTAACTGTTGTGATTAACCATGGCATCTAAGATGTTAAGTTGTTACATTTGGAGCCAGAGTTACCTTCAAGTGCTCTCTATATAACACAACCGGTACCCATACAGTGTAGAGTGACTACCTCCATATAATAAATGTGCAAAGATGCAGTGGATGTCATGAATGGGTTAATAGTCTATAAGTCATTGGTGCTCCATGATGGAAATGTATCGGGATATTTTGCCGTAAGGTTCCGCCAACATATGTATGGCCCACTGAGGTCTGAGCTTCGTGGAATTGTATGTGTCGAGGTCAATATAAACGTAGAGATAGACACTATAACATAAGGAGGAGGTTGCCTCTGTCAATCCAGTGCTCTTCTGCAACATCTGGATGCCAAAGTGTTTCCAGGACCACCGGCATGGCCCGATAGAGTGCTTGTTGCATTGTGGATGAGATACTGACCGCACAGGAGACTCCTTTTTTCTGTATTTCCAGCCTCTGATCACCCTGGACAGCAGCATCTCATTGACGTTTCATGTGGAAGGTGTCAACACCATCACCGTGCAGGTGTCTTCTGGAAACGCCCTCATCCAGGACACCAAAGAGGTGGCTGTACACGGTAAGTCCGTCTAATATGTCAACCATTGGGTCAAGATCATGCAAGACGTTAGTCATAACCTCATAAAAACACGGACGCACCTTAGACAATGTTGGTTAAGAGGGTCCAATAGATGCAAAGTGCGCAACTGCAAAAAAGTCTGGTATCATGGTGGCACAGAGAGGCATTACGTTGGGAAATCTTTCCAACATTTGCCCCAGATGTAAAGTCCTTGAAGAGTACCGTATGTCCTTTTTTGCAGTATAACCTGAAGAATGTAGCACTTTTAGACCCTTGAAGACCTGGCGCCCAACTCTGGTTGGTCTTATCTTCTTTGATTAATGGTGGGGTTACACGTCCCGATATCGCGGCGATATCGGAGGCAACGGCGCGGGAGCGCACATTTTTTCAGCCCTTTTCCCGATATCGCATCGGCGGTTTACACGTTGTGATATCGGGAAACAACGTCCCTCCGATGTGTACGCCCACCAACCCAGTAACGACCATTTAACATGGGAGTTAATGGGTAGCGTCGGCGTACAGATCGGAGTTGGGCTGTCACACGCTGCGATGCTGCTACAACGGCCATGCGATATCGGGGAGTTGAATAGCTCGGCTATTCAACTCCGATATCGTTTTGGCATCGTTCCAGCATCGCGTTGTACGCTCAAACCGTACAACGCGCAAACGATATCGGGTCCAACTCGCGACCCACGTGACTTTTTGTCGGAGTTGGGTCGGAGTTGGACGCCGATATCGTGGCGTGTAAACCCACCATAAGAGGAGTTGACCCAAATTGGATAGTGTGTATGGCAGTGTAGGGACCTAGACAGGTCCTTTGTTGCACATCCCGCTGAAGTAGGTGCTGGGGTGGACACCCTCCCCCGCGTAATACGGGTCTGTGAACACGATTGTTACACTCCTGGGTTTGACACTTTGCAATTGCACCGATCAGCCGTGGCCAGTAGTACAGTGTTGAGAGCTGGAAGAGCACAGCTCCATACATTGAGCATTTCATAAACCGGAGAATGGTCCCTATATGATGTATGAGCGGCTCCATTCACTTGTATCAGCTGATAAATCGTCCCCCATCCATCTGGTCTCAATGACCTATCCTGAAAGATTACAAAATTTACTAAAAAGGAAACTGAATTCCTTCTTCTTCCTCCGGAATCCGAACACCATGGCGTGCCGACCATCTGTTCCGTAGGGGACACCAGTAGACGAGATCTCCGTGTAAAATGTCATTATCCAATTGGTGACAATGTTAATTTAAAAAGCCATTAAGTGTCTGTAAGCGCTCGCCGGGGGCCGCACGCTACCTGATGGCAGCGAGCGGCTAATGTGTATCCACTCTCGGAAGCAGAAGCCTTTAAGTCGCCTTTTGCATGACGTGAAACCGGGGATTTATTTCTTTAAAGCTCGTTGAAATTTTCCATTGCAAAAGCTCCAACAAAGTCAGTGCAGAATATTAAAAGCTGATGCCCGGGGAATTGACACAAAGTGTCTTTTAATGGTTGTGTTTCAGAGTATTTCCAGTCACAGCTGTTGTCATTTTCTCCGAATCTGGATTATCACAATCCCGACATCCCCGAGTGGAGACAAGACATAAGCAAGCTCATTAAGAAGGCTCTGATACAGGTATGTGATACAAGGGCAGCCGAGGTCTGCGGGAGAAATACTGTACGCTGGCGGGCATGAAGGGTGAGACACATGGAGGAGCAGCGCTATAATGGCATACCGGAAAAGATCAAACAGCGCAAGTGTGCATCACCAGAGGTGGAACAGTATCATACTAAACTGTTCAGACTAGTGTAAAAATAAGTCCTAAAAAAAAGACAATTGTGATACCAGCCAAGAAAAAGCACACAGCTGGGAGTTGGTATTCTCACCCTGGGGAGGCACATAGTCATTGCTCCCCCCGGGTAAGAATAGCAGCATTCAATCATCCCAGATTTATTAGAAGTGTAAAATCCGGGCACTTTGCCTGGATCTTCCCAATGAAATCTGTGACACAGAGAAAAGTCCTTTATTTGAAATAAAACACACAGATGCCCTCTTTACCCATTTATTAACCCTAAACATACCCTCCAACAGTAAATCCACAACAATGTCCCTTAAAGCTTCTCAACTCTGCTGCATTGGAGATCGTACAGAGCTGTGCAGGGACCTATCAGCGCAAGCTCATGCACACAATGACTGTACAGAGTGAGGTCACCTGAGGACCCAACTGGGGTATTTGATATCCTAGCTGTGACCTCACTCACATCTGCAGCTCTTGGTAGAGTTATTGTGTGTAGGAGCTCACACTGATAGATGCAGAAGCTTTGAGGGACACCATTATGGATTAGTGATGGAGGGTATGTTTGGTTTTAAAAAATGGGTAAAAGAATGAGTTTTTTATTTAAATCAAAGGATTTTTTGTGTTTGAGCTTATTTCCTTTTAGTTACAAGTTTGTCATGGGGGTCTCATAGACCCTACCCATTACTAACCTATGGCTTCATGGCAACTGTGATTTTTGACAAACCACAGCTGTTATTAACCCCTTCTATCATCCAATGCCACCCGCACCAATGCATCAGGAAGAACCGGGTAAAGCGCCACGATTTTGAGCTTCTCATAATTGGGCAAAATCTGTGGTGACTGCGGATGATCTCTCACCCTGAGAGGGTGGAAATAACTATGTACCTCCCAAGGGGGAGAATACCAACCCCCAGCCATGTGCTTCATCATGGCTGGTATCAAAATTGCAGGGGACCCCAATGCCTTTTTTTTATTTCTAATTATTTATTCATTTTGAGTCTGCACTACTGTTTACGTCAACCACTCACAGATGCCAGCAGAGAGGGTAGTTGGGGAAAAGTCAAACCAATCAAAGGGGATGGTTGACAGTGAATATGTATGAGGTTTAATGAGTAAGTCTGGAAGCAGGGTTACTGTGGCGCTGAAGCTTTGTAAGTATAATAGTCTAGGAAGCTAACGGCTATGCCAAAACAGGGGGCTCCACTGTAAAACATAAAACAGTTTGTCCTGCCACCAAAGGTGTTTCCTATACCTTTGATTTTGCCTCCCATTAAATTCAATGGGGTTCGGGAAGTTCGCCCAACTGAATGTTGAACTGTTCGGCGAACTTCCAGGTGTTTCTCTACTATATCACGGTATCATCTCACACTATATAAAGTAAGAAATGGTCTTCAAGGGTTGGTCTTCTCCTAGAAGGTGGCCAGTGTGTCTATTCCTGTTTCTATTATTTGTATCTTTGTAAGATTTTGGTGATTTTCCGTCTCTCCTATCCCACCTATTGCCCGGACTGCCGGTGGGAAGTGGCTAATCATCATTCATTTGCTTCAGCCCTCGCCGGAACATGATTAACTGTGATTGACTCGTTCTCTTATATTATGGATGTCAGACCTAATCTAATAAGACGTTCCCATGTAACGAGCAATTAATTAGTGTCTGCTCACTGTAGAAATATGGGATATTTCATTTAAGAGTAAGTGAATGAGTCTGCGGCGCAGTCCGGGCTCCATCTGATGAAGAATCTTCCGGAGACATAAGACGTCTGGAATCAATATGAGTCATATCTGTAGAGTTTATTATACACCGAACATTCCGCTCCGAGATCAACAAGATAAGGAAAGATCATCAACATAAACAGTAGTCGCTTATCTCTTTTAGATGTATTTTATCTCCTTATTTTACACCAAATTTGCCCAAATTAGATTCCAATTTTTCTCATTATTTAGTATAAATTAAACTACTGCATTGATGGAATTAAATATCGATTAATTTATTTTTTCATTTTATTTTATTCATTTTATTTTTTCCATTTTAATTTTATTTATTTACTTATTTTTATGTTATGTTATTTAATTAATTATCATAGAACATTTTAATTGATTTTACTATTATTTGATTTATTAATTTTACTTAATTTTATATTACTTTTTACTTTTAACCAGACTTATTAGATGATGTATTTTGGGTATTTAATTATCATACAACATTTTTATTGATTTTCCTATTTTTTGATTTATTAATTTTACTTATTATTCTATTCCTTTTAACCAGATTTATTAGATGATGTATTTTGGGTATTGTAGTAATTATAATAGTTCATTTTAATAGATTTTACTATTATTTGATTTATTAATTTTACTTAATTTTATATTACTTTTTACTTTTAAGCAGATTTATTAGATGGTGCATTTTGGGTATTGTCGTAATTATAATAGTTCATTTTATAAGATAATTGATTTTACTATTATTTGATTTATTAATTTTTTTTTACCTACTTTAATTTTATCCTTTTTTCTTTTACAGATTTATTGTGGTGTGGTTTGGGGTTTTTCTTAATTATATAGTGTTTTTAATAAGGTAATTGCATATTTTTTTTTAATTTTCAGAAATACTTTAATGATGTTTTAAAGAACCTTTTATCTAAATTTGTATAGTCTAATATATAAAGCTGAGTGTGTGTATGTATCATCTCCCGGCCTACTCCACGTAGCCACGACCACTCCATATAGCCCTGTCCTAAGACTTTGCGGAGGGGTGGAGATATGAAGAGGTGGAGCTACATGTAGGGGTGGAGCTTTACGGAGTGGGTGGGGCTATGTGGAGTGGGCAGGCTATGAAGTGGCAGAGCTACTGGGAGGGGCGGAGCTATGATACATACATACACATACATTACCATATATGAGTGATATTACCATATATAGGCGATAATACTATAAAATTTGGAAGACAAAGGAGCCAATCACAGGACTGGCAGCAGGAGCATATTGGTTGGCCAAGGAGAGGAAGGTAGAAGAGTATTTTATACCCTTCCTGGCACTGAGAATCTTGGCCTTAGAACTCAGTTTTGTGACGGGATGGTATAGCGGATAGGGAATCATGAGAGATGATGGTAAGATGAGCAAAGGCAAACTGGGGAACTATTCTGAACCTTAGACTGGGGTCCCTGGCTCATCCTGATCCTGGAATTACCTCTGAAGGTGAGGATTTCCAGGTCACCACCCTTGCCCTTTGCTGCTGACCAGCCGTAGGCTAAAAGCCACTTCCTCCACCCACGGACCAGGAAAACCCAGCAGCTCCAATGGAGGTTAACAGCAGCAGCAGCAGCAAGCTCAGCACGTCTTCACTACATAGGGTCCTAGCAGAGAATAACTCTTTCAGCAAAACCTGGTGGAGGGAAGTGGACTACTTCAAGGCTGAGAGAGTGGAGATCTCAATGCTATGACCACCCCTCCACCTTCACCTGCAGAGCTGTACACAGCAGCTTTCTGGCATTAACTCTGGATGTGCCAAAGGAAATAAACTCAGATTTAACTCACAGCAGCAACACACATGGACTGCGAAGCAGTCAACACGTGACGGGTTTGCTCCTCTCTACTAATAAGTGATAAAACCAACACTTTATTGGTGTTTTTTGTGTTTGATAACTCTTCACAAATGGCACTCCTAGATGAATAAAATATGCAAAGAAAAACATTTCATCTCAGGCTTTTCTTCACACCTCCTCAGCTCTAGTCCATTTCTCCCACATCAGTTATCCAATTGGGTTTCTGTCTTCTCTCGGTGACGTTCATCACATCTCATGTGATAGTTTGGGTCTAGTGCAGTGAGTCCGCCTTGAGAACCCAAAAAAGACAAATTTAGAAGACAGAGGAGCCAATGACAGGAGACATCTAGGGTGAGCCATGGAGAGGCAATTATAAGAGTAGATGGCACTTAGAATCTTGGCTTTAGAATGTAGATGCTCATCTCTGTATCACGTGTTGACTGCTTTGCAGTCCGTGTGTTGCTGCTGGGATTTAAATCTGGCACATTGAGTGTTAATCTCAGAAAGCTGATGTGTGCGGCTCTGCATGTGGAGGTGTGTGTCAGTGCATTCAGATCTCCACTCCCTCAGCCTTTAAAAAGTTCCCTTCTCTCCACCGGGTGTCGCAGATAGAGTTCAGTCTCTACATACTAGGACCCTGTGCAGTGAAGACGAGCATGCTGTGCTGCTGCTCTTAACTTCCATTGGAGCTGCCGAGTTCAGTCTCTACATACTAGGACCCGTGCAGTGAAGATGAGCATGCTGTGCTGCTGCTGTTAACTTCCATTGGAGCTGCCGAGTTCATTCTCTACATACTAGGACCCCGTGCAGTGAAGACGAGCATGCTGTGCTGCTGCTCTTAACTTCCATTGGAGCTGCCGAGTTCATTCTCTACATACTAGGACCCTGTGCAGTGAAGACGAGCATGCTGTGCTGCTGCTCTTAACTTCCATTGGAGCTGCCGAGTTCATTCTCTACATTCTAGGACCCGTGCAGTGAAGATGTGCTGTGCTGAGCTGCGCTGCTGTTCCCTTTCTTAAGACTTGCTGTGCTTTACCGGTCCATGGATTTAAGTAGGGACTCTTAGCCTGGGGCTTATCAAGAGCATAGGGCAAGGGTGGTGACCCAAACCTCCTCACCATCTGAGATACCTCTGAGAGCAGTGTGAGCCAGGGACCCTCAGTCTAAGGGTCAGACTAGTTACCCCGAACACCCTTATCCCATCTTACCATCTTGCTACCAGATTCCCTATCCTCTATACCACCCATGACACTCTACTAATAAGTGACACAACCAGTACTTTTTGGGCGCTTTCTATACTTGATAACTCTTCACAAATGTCAGACTTAGATAAATAAAATATGCAAAGAAAAACATATTTCAGCTCACCGTGTCCACTTGTTATACCTCAGTCTTCTAGATCTGTACAGAAATACTGTTGGGTGTATGGACTTACAGTGATTAAGAATATCATAAAACTTCATAAAAATCAGCAACCAATCAGAAAGAAACATGAAAGACGCCTCAAACGCCCACACACGTTTCGGCAATGCCTTATTCTTGATTCATATAACAATATGGAATAAACATGCTTCATATATAAAGGTCCATGATCGTTCATTCCGCGCCGGTTTTGATACCCGTCTTCTAATCTTGGGCGGTTCTTCTTGATCGCTGATTATTTTTACTTTTTACTAAAAAAATAAAAACACCATAAAAACATGAAAATATAATCCTAGGTAGTTTAAGAAAAGTCGATAACTCAAATGATTGTACCAAACAGTTTGAAAAGTGCAGGCTATATAAAAGTTGGTAAATTTAGGACTCAAACAGCTAGAATATGGTATATTTAATCAAATATTAGTGTAAATTGCTAAGTAAGAGTGCTTTCACATTAGCGGTATTGCAATTTTGCGGTAGAGCCAGCCGCCAGTGCCGGATCTGCTGGATTCGGCAACACCTCACTTGCCGTACCCAACCGCAAGCCCCATAGAGAATGAATGGGGCTTGCCAGATGGGTGCCACAAGTCGGCCGTTACACAAATGTAGCATTTTGACAATATGATAGCACTTTAAGGTCTACATTAGGGCCCCGATGCAGTTTTTCCGGTGCTGGACTTTGACCACCATAATGTTTTATGTTTGGGTGCTGGATCTGGCGGCCATGAATCTGACCCTATAATATATGTTTATGTATTTGTTGTGTTGACTGTATATTCTATTTCTTCTAAATTAATTTCAGGTAACCAGTATTCCTGATGAGCACATTCTTGTCGCCATGTTCCCGGGTCTCCCAACTTCAGCTGAACTTTTCATATTACCACCCAAAAATATTAGTGAGAGGAGGAAAGGAAATAAAGCCGACCTGGAGCACGTGAGTGCCGTCATCTAATGTTGATAGTTCTGTTTTCCAACTGTTTAATGGATGTGTTTTGTATGCTTGAGTGCTCGGTACTTGAAACAAGCAGGTTGGACGCTCAGGTGGGTGCAATTCGACTACCGTGTATAATGGAAGTCAATGGGAATTTGCTGGTGGCACCCACATTAGTGATGAGCGAGATCGTCAGCGCTCAGTACTGGAAACAGGTTGGATGCTCGGATGGCCGCGACTCGTATTCCGAGTATAATAGAATTCAGTCGGGACCTTGAGCCTTCTGGAAAAAATATTAAGTTTCCCATTGACTTCCATTATATTCGGGGCACAAGTCAAGCTCATCCAAGCATCGACCTGCTGGTGTCAAGTACCAAGCACTCAAGCATTGAAGGTCTCGCTCATCACTAGTGCTTTGGCATAACATTGGGATAAGGAGCAGTTGTCCCTTTCTTAAAAGTCTATGGGGGTGAAACATTTTACATATCTCCTACCACCCCCAAGGTGGGTGATCAATTCCTACAGATGCTGTTTCTTCTTGAGATTAATCTCATCTTCTGGGCATCCCAGTGCATGTGATTAAAGAAGTTGTTCAGTACTTTCACATTAGGATAGGCATTCAATGTCTGATCGGCTAGGGTCCAACACCTGGCAGTCCCCGCCAACCTGGCAGTCCCCGCCAACCAGCTATTCTCGGTAGCGGCGGCATCAGCCAGTGGCTGGAAATGCTCAGTTCCGGAGCTCCTCCATTTTCTGATAGCGGACACAGCCGGGTACTGCACAAATGCCTCAAATCAATAGGAGGCAGATGTGCAGTTCCCAGCCGCTACCACAAGATGGAGCAGCTCCGGAACTGGGCATTTATGGCCGCACGAAAAATAGCTGATCGGTGGAGGTGTCAGGTGTCAGACCTTGGCCAATCAGACATTGATGGCCTATCCCACGGATAGGTCCATCAATGAACAGTAAGACAGAAGTGGACAACCCCTTTAAAGACTATCTTCATTCATTACTAAGAGCTGCTTTCGAAATGTCACCCTTTTATTAACCCTAACCAAGGTAAGGGCTAGATATTGCATTATACTTAGGGTTAGGGTTACATTTAGGATTGGGATTAAATTTAGGTTTAGGGCACAACTTAGGCTCATGGTTACACTCAGGTCTCAGTTTAGGTTTAGATTTAGGGTTAGGCTTGTGTTTAGGATTATACTTAGAGCTAGGGTTAGTGATAGAGCTAGACTTATAGCTAGGGTCCAGGAGAAGGCTAGACAGAGCTATGGACGGAGATAGGCTCCGGGAAATACATTTGTTGCATGAAGCCAGAAATATAGTAAAAAAAAAATACTGTAACAACATATAACGTTGTATTTATGAAATTAAAAAAAAAACGGAAAAAAAAAAATTAGGAGGACAAAACACAAACTATAACTATATCAGAATTTTCCTCTAATTACCGTTCATGCACTTGGATGATAAGAGGGTTAAAGAAGTTTTCCATTACTAATGTGACCTCTTTTCTTTTGTCCAACCTATGACTAACTATCGCTTTCTCAATATACTTCTACTATCTACCCTGCTCCTGGAAGCTTATCTTTAATACACTCATAAATATCTTTGTTGTTGTTCTTGCTTTAATTTTCTGGGCTGCAGACTGGATTTGGACCAACTGAGCAGAGTGAGGTGTGACCTGCGCATGTGTGCCAAGGCTGCTCTCACTCACAAAGAGGCAGCCCCGCCCTCAAAAGTGACATTCCCAGATTGATCTCACTCACATAGATGCAGCCCTGCCCCCACCAGTGATGTGCCCAGACTGCTGTCACTCACAAAAAAACAGCCCCGCCCCCACAAGTGACACTCCCAGACTGCTGTCACTCACAAAGAGGCAGCCCCACCCCCACCAGATATGTGCCTAGACTGCTGTCACTCACAGAGATGCAGCCCCACCGCCACCAGTGATTTGTCCAGACTGCTGTCACTCACAAAAAAACTGCCCCGCCCCCACAAGTGACACTCCCAGACTGCTGTCACTCACAAAGAGGCAGCCCCACCCCCACCAGAGATGTGCCTAGACTGCTGTCACTCACAGAGATGCAACCCTGGCCCACCAATGACATGCCCAGACGGCTGTCACTCACAGGGGCAGCCCCGCCCCACCAGTGACATGCCCAGACTGCTATCACTCACAGAAAAGCAGCCTCACCCCTACCAGTGATGTGCTCAGCTCAGCTGGTCCGATTCCAGTCTGCAGCTCAGAAGATCAAGCAAGAACAAGTGTTCTTGAGTGTCTTAGAGATAAGCCTACAAAAGTAAAGCAGGAAGCTGAAGTATATTGGGAAACTGTAAGGACAAATAAAAGGGGATGAAATTAGTAGCGGAAAACCTCTTTAATACAGGATTGGGGGTTCAGGGGTGCACAAAACATTTGACGTTCTCTGGGTGCTGGCAATCTTTCCATACCACATAGTTACTGTAATATATGTATAATATATGGGGCCATGTTGCGCCTTTTGATATGATAACACATGGGACATGTTCCATCCAATTTAACAGTTGTTTTATAATAGTATTTTCTTCATTTGCAGATTGTGGAGTCTCTTTTTAGTGCCCTGAATCAAAACCTCATAATGTTTGAGCTGAAGCCCGGGGTCCAGATATTTGTATACGTCACACAACTCACTTTAGGTAAGTCAAAGAAGAAAAAAAACTATTTTTCCATACATTTCCAATATTGTCTATCTCTTCTTGACAATCTTTATTTATATAGTTTTTTTATTCTCTTTTTCCCCAATCCGGTTTCACTATATCAATCATAGCCCCAAAAAAAAAATGATACATTTACCCCATTTATTTTGCTTAATTTGATAAGTCTTCATTTTATTCCTTAAACATTTAAGCAATATTTTACCTAATGAAATGATTATTTTTTTTTGCACTCATTCTGCCATTCCTCAAGGTCATTAAAGTTTCTGAATGTCTCTGATTCGGATGCGTCCCTTCATTGTCAGCTCCAGGCTGATGGTGACCTTCACATAACTTTCCCTATGAGCTTCTGACTCCTGTTCTATCATATCTCTTCCTTGACACATGAAATATGTTGTGGAAGGAGCTCACTGCATCCGAAAAAAGGGGTTGGGGAGAATTCTTGGGCTGTTACAAAATGATTGTTGTCACTTTCTGCACCTGTCACCTACACCTCACCTCTGAAAGGATTTTTTTTTAAACTTCCCTCTAAATGATTATTTTCATCATCAAAAGTTATCATTCATCCAGAGGAATTGTTCACTTGCAGACCGGTGGTATTCCAACAAGTGGGACCTTGTTATGGACCTTGATGGACCCCATTTATCCTGGGAATGTCACTCCAAAATGCTCATCCTAATGCCCACCTAATGAAGCAATAACAACCAGCCGGACTTGTGCATGCACTTTGTTGGGACCCCCATTTATGCTGAGATTGAGGCTCTAATGCCCTTCCTACTAAATCTGTCCCAACCAGTGAATCTTGGCATTGGACCTTAATGGGACCCCTATTTATCCCGAGAATGTTGCTCCGAAATGCTCATCCTAATGACCTTCCTAAAAAGTGGTCTTAACCAGTGGGACCTTGGCAAGGACATTGATGAGACACCCATTTGTCCTGGGATTGTGACTCCAAAATGCCCATTTTAATGCCCACCCTAATGAAGCTGTGCACCAGTGGTATCTTGGCATGGACCTTGATGGTACCCCTATTTATCCTGAGCATTTGGCTCCAAAATGCCCATTCTAATGTCCACCCTAATGAAGCGGTCCCAACCAGTGGGACATGGCAATGAACCATTAAAATGAATCGATTTTATCATGAAGAACACAGCTCGGAAATACCCATTCTAATGCCCACCCTAATGAAGTGGTCCCAACCAGTGGATTCTGGCTGGACATTGATGGAATCCCAATTCATCCTGAGAAAGAGGCTTCAAAATGCCCACTCTAATAAAGCAGTCTAACCTTTGGGACCTAGACATGCACTTTGATGGAATCCTCATTTATCGAGAACGTGGCTTCAAAATGCCCATCTTAATGCTCTTTAGTGAATGTACTTGCTGAATTGAGACTGGCCCTCTAATACTAATACAATAGTGAGTTGTTACTGGTAGAGGAGCATGTTGCCTTTAAATTGTTTGTCTATTCAAAGGTATAACCTAAGGTATAACTTGAAACTCCTGGTCCTTAATGTAAATTTAAATAGAAAAGACCCACATCTATTTTCTACCATTTGTGATACTGGCACATCCTTATGCATACAACGCTTTTTGAATTTCATATAATGATTACGTAAATAAAAACATATATATCCCCTTATTTTATTTGCTACATTTTTGTTTTTAAATTAGACATAATTATGTTTTGCTCCGCCCATGAGGAGTTCACCCCACCTCCAAGGATCAAATGGAACTCTTTAGTACATTTTATGTTGGATCTATACACGATGAAGGTTCACCATTAATGTGCCATTTGTTTGTATTTATCTCCTAGCGCCCCTGGTGGATAACAGCGCCAGTCACAGCAGCTCCGCCATGTTAATGCTTCTTTCTGTTGTTTTTGTGGGTTTGGCTGTTTTTTTAATCTACAAATTTAAAAGGTAAGATATACCGAATGTTGTAATTACTCATTAATATGTACTATATTCATAGTAGGAATGTTCAAAGAATGTTGCAACATTAATGGAAGACATTTAAAAAACTCATGAGATTAAAAAGTATTTAACAAATGTAAATTCAATAAATAATGTAATAAAATGCAAACAAACTTACTTTGTAATCTGTCAGTGTGTACATTCAGCCATATAATCCATTCGGATAAATTTCACTGATTTATAGGGAATCTGTCAGGTGATTTTTGAGTACAATACTAATGCTATCTATAAATAGGGCTTAAGCAGCCCTTTCAGAATCAGTGACTTTTATTGTTCTGCCTTCTCCATTTATCTTGTTGTAAGCTCCAGAAAATTCAATGTTGTGTGCTGACTAGTCAAGCATATGCAAATACAAACTGCAGAGGCACTCCTCCTCCCTCCCACCTCCCAAAGCTGGCATCAGTGATAGTAATTCCAAACTAAATTTGCACTGCTGCCCCCACCCATACTACCGCCCATCTCTAGTGATAGTAAATGCACTGGGAGGTGGGCAAAGGAGCAGTGCATATGCAATTTACATATGTATGACTAGCTGGCGCACAACACTAAATTCTTCAGAGTTTACAGCAATATAGAAGGATAAGGTAAAGCAATAAAAGTTACTGATCCTGAAAGGTCTGCTTAAGTCCTATATGAAGATACTATTAGTATTTTACTAGAAAATCACCTCCTTCCCTTTAGTGTATGTCTCCTTTTGAGCCTCTCTGCATTTGCTTTAGTGCCGTCATAAGTCACAAACTGTTTTGTTTAGACATTTAGGTTCTTAACATTGCACATCACTTTAAAAGGCTAATTCAGTTTAAAAGACATATTTTAATATATATAGAGAGTTTGTATAGTTACGATCTTCAAAGAGCTCTTACAAAGAACATTTCTTGATGCGGAGGACCTGTAATGTATTTTACAGCCAACCCATTAAGGGGGTTGGCCACTACTTGGACAACCCCTTCTCATTCCCCATGTTCCTTCCCTTATAAAAATAAAAAGCCTATACCCACCTCCGGTGCCAATGTGGTTCTAGCAATGTCAAATATCACGTTGCTGGGGTCACTTGACATTGTGTTGGCACATGAGCCCCACGACCAATCAGCGCCAGCTTCCTTCTTTCCGCAGAAGTACTCCACAGGAAGTAAGCGTTTCGGCTGGTCATTCACTTCCTGTTCGGTACGCCGTTGTCCAAAGGCAGGGAGAAGGAAGCCTGCATTGATTGGTTGCAGGGCTCCCATGTCAAAAAAATGTCACATAAGCTCAAGGAATGCGACTTCTGACATTGATAGAAGTGTCCTGGCGCCAGAGGTGAGTATAGGAAATGAGAAGGGTTTGTCCAAGTAGTGGAATACCCCTTTAATTTAAATAGACATTGTGTAAATCTTCATCTCCCCTCTGGGGGTGCTACAGGGAACCAGAACGCTTCCTGATGGGTATAGTAAAACCACTAAAGCTGATGGCTGGGGGTGGTCTCGGCTTCTGGGACACTTTATGATCAACTTGCTGTAAAGTCACCATTCTAAGAATATCCCAAAGTGGAGAATCCCCTTAATTCTTTTGTGTCCTAATTCCAATAATTAAATTAAATCTTATACATAAAACCCGAAGGCCACTTCCGCCCAAAATCCGCTCAACTTCCGTGATGGCCTCCGTCCTGTGTCAAACACCGGAACCGGAAGCACCAGACCCACAGAGCCCCAGCCACCGGCCTTGCACAGAGCCCCGTCTGCGCCCACCCACATCCGGCCCACAGCCCTGCAGCTCACCGCCCACTCTCCATCAGGGACCGCCATGCCGCCACTGGGTCCGCACACAGGCTGGTGTGCGCCCATCAACATGAGGGAACCGGCCCGGACCGGCCCACACTCCGGTGTGCGGCCTCCGCCGGCAACGCTCCCCCGCCACCTCGGGGGGCCACACAACCTCTGGGGGTACCCGCGCGCCTGGAGAGGAGGGAGGGTGGGACTTTCTGTCCTGCAGCTCTGCCCGCCCCTCCTCTCCTCCTACACCCGACGCGCGGCGCGGTGAGTCTGCCCTCCAGCCTCCGCCTCA
Organism: Allobates femoralis; assembly: GCA_033576535.1. Classification (NCBI taxonomy): domain Eukaryota; kingdom Metazoa; phylum Chordata; class Amphibia; order Anura; family Aromobatidae; genus Allobates; species Allobates femoralis. The sequence continues at coordinate 761,169 of JARQOC010000006.1, read as the reverse complement.
GCCTGTGCCCGCCGGCTCCGCTGCAGCCTGTGCTCCCTCCAGCCTGTGCCCCCTCCAGCCTGTGCCCCCTCCAGCCTGTGCCCCCTCCAGCCTGTGCCCCTTCCAGCCTGTGCCCCCTCCAGCCTGTGCCCCCTCCAGCCTGTGCTTCCTCCAGCCTGTGCCCCCTCCAGCCTGTGTCCTGTGCCCCCTCCAGCCTCTGCCCCCTCCAGCCTGTGTCCTGTGCCCCCTCCAGCCTGTGCCCCCTCCAGCCTGTGCCCCTCCAGCCTGTGCTCCCTCCAGCCTGTGCCCTGTGCTCCCTCCAGCCTGTGCCCTCTGCCCCCTTCAGCCTGTGCCCCCTTCAGCCTGTGCCCCCTTCAGCCTGTGCCCCCTTCAGCCTGTGCCCCCTCCAGCCTGTCCTCCCTTTAGCCTCTGCCCCCTCCAGTCTGTGCCCCCTCCTGCCTGTGCCCCCGCCTGCCTCTGCCCCCTCCAGCCTGTGCCCCTTCCAGCCTGTGCCCCTTCCAGCCTGTGCCCCTTCCAGCCTGTGCCCCCTCCAGCCTGTGCCCCCTCCAGCCTGTGCCCCCTCCAGCCTGTGCCCCTCCAGCCTGTGCCTCCTCCAGCCTGTGCCCCCTCCAGCCTGTGCCCTGTGCCCCCTCCAGCCTGTGTCCTGTGCCCCCTCCAGCCTGTGTCCTGTGCCCCCTCCAGCCTGTGTCCTGTGCCCCCTCCAGCCTGTGCCCCCTCCAGCCTGTGCCCTGTGCTCCCTCCAGCCTGTGCCCTCTGCCCCCTTCAGCCTGTGCCCCCTTCAGCCTGTGCCCCCTTCAGCCTGTGCCCCCTTCAGCCTGTGCCCCCTCCAGCCTGTCCTCCCTTTAGCCTCTGCCCCCTCCAGCCTCTGCCCCTCCAGCCTGTGCCCCCTCCAGCCTGTGCCCCCTCCTGCCTGTGCCCCCGCCTGCCTCTGCCCCCTCCAGCCTGTGCCCCTTCCAGCCTGTGCCCCCTCCAGCCTGTGCCCCCCCTCAGCCTGTGCCCCCTCCAGCCTCTGCCCCCTCCAGCCTCTGCCCCCTCCAGCCTCTGCCCCCTCCAGCCTGTGCCCCCTCCAGCCTGTGCCCCCTCCAGCCTGTGCCCTGTGCCCCCTCCAGCCTTTGTCCTGTGCCCCCTCCAGCCTGTGCCCCCTCCAGCCTGTGTCCTGTGCCCCCTCCAGCCTGTGCCCCCTCCAGCCTGTGCCCCCTCCAGCCTGTGCCCCCTCCAGCCTGTGCCCCCTCCAGCCTGTGCCCTGTGCCCCCTCCAGCCTGTGCCCTGTGCCCCCTCCAGCCTGTGCCCTGTGCTCCCTCCAGCCTGTGTCCTGTGCTCCCTCCAGCCTGTGCCCTGTGCTCCCTCCAGCCTGTGCCCTCTCCAGCCTCTGCCCCCTCCAGCCTCTGCCCCCTCCAGCCTGTGCCCCCTCCAGCCTCCAGCTGTCCTCTGCCCCTCCAGCCATCCTCTGCCCCCTCCAGCCGTCCTCTGACCCCTCCAGCCGTCCTCTGACCCCTCCAGCCGTCCTCTGACCCCTCCAGCCGTCCTCTGACCCCTCCAGCCGTCTCTGCCCTCAGGCCCCTCCAGCCGTCCTCTGCCCCCTCCAGCCGTCCTCTGCCCCCTCCAGCCGTCCCTGCCCCCAGCCGTCCTCTGCCCCCTCCAGCCGTCCTCTGCCCCTCCAGCCGTCCTCTGCCCCCTCCAGCCGTCCTCTGCCCCCTCCAGCCGTCCTCTGCCCTCTCCAGCCGTCCTCTGCCCTCTCCAGCCGTCCTCTGCCTCCCTCCAGCCGTCCTCTGCCCTCCTCCAGCCGTCCTCTGCCCCCTCCACCCTCCAGCCGTCCTCTGCCCCCTCCACCCTCCAGCCGTCCTCTGCCCCCTCCACCCTCCAGCCGTCCTCTGCCCCCTCCACCCTCCAGCCGTCCTCTGCCCCCTCCCAGCCGTCCTCTGCCCCCTCCACCCTCCAGCCGTCCTCTGCCCCCTCCACCCTCCAGCCGTCCTCTGCCCCTCCCCTCCAGCCGTCCTCTGCCCCCTCCAGCCGTCCTCTGCCCCCTCCAGCCGTCCTCTGCCCCTCCAGCCGTCCTCTGCCCCCTCCAGCCGTCAGCCATCCCTGCCCCCTCCAGCCGTCCCCTGCCCCCTCCAGCCGTCCCATGCCCTCTCAGTCGTCCGGGGGTGGCCACATGTTGACTCAGGATCCAGGCGCCGGAGAAGACGCAGGGTCGGTGGTAAGTATAGCGGTATGTGTGCGTGTGTGTGTGTTGTATGTATGTGCCACTCTGCCCACGGCGCTGCGCTGACCACTCTGCCCACGCCGCTGCGCTGACCACTCTGCCCACGCCGCTGCGCTGACCACTCTGCCCACGCCGCTGCGCTGACCACACTGCCCACGCCGCTGCACTGACCACACTGCCCACGCCGCTGCGCTGACCACTCTGCCTACGCCGCTGCGCTCACCACTCTGCCCACGCCGCTGCGCTGACCAATCTCACCGCACTCACTGCTAACCACTGAGCCACCGCACTCACTGCTAACCACTGAGCCACCGCGCACAGTGCTAGCCATTGAGCCACCATATACTCTGCTACCCACAGAGCCGCCTGTATACACACAATTAATTTCACCGCACTACCCTAACTATTCGTAAATAAACTATATATGGATTCTAGACTACCCGATTCTTTAGAATCGGGCTGCCATCTAGTATGTTATAAGGACCCATTAACTATATGGAGAGTCCTCAAATCTAAGATTATTTAAACCATAACGACAAAAAAAGAAACAAATCAAAACATTTGAGCATGGAAAATGGAATGAATAAAAATATCAGTTAAAAAAAACATGCACAGGGTCTCAGAAAATGTTCACAAGAAACTATTTTTTTAACAAAGTTTTATTGCTTTAAATTCACGGAGCTGGAAAACAGTGGCGTAACAACCGTGGCAACTGCGACCTGGTCCGGAGGTACAGGAGGGGCCCAGCGCCCGCCGACCCCTGCGACCCCTGCACCTGCTTTACGTGGATGTGTGTCCATGAGGATAATGCTGTGACGCTGCATTATATTATATGAAGGGCTATGAGGCTGCATTGTACTGTATGGAGGGCTGTGAGTCTGCATTATACTATATGGAGGGCTATGAGTCTGCATTATACTATATGGAGGGCTGTGAGGCTGCCTTATATTATATGGAGGGCTGTGAGGCTGCCTTATATTATATGGAGGGCTGTGAGGCTGCATTATACTATATGGAGGGCTGTGAGGCTGCCTTATATTATATGGAGGGCTGTGAGGCTGCATTATAGTATATGGAGGGCTGTAAGGCTGCATTATACTATATGGAGGGCTGAGAGGCTGCATTATAGTATATGGAGGGCTGTGTAGCTGCATTATACTATACTAGATGGCAGCCCGATTCTAAAGAATCGGGTAGTCTAGAATCCATATATAGTTTATTTACGAATAGTTAGGGTAGTGCGGTGAAATTAATTGTGTGTATACAGGCGGCTCTGTGGGTAGCAGAGTATATGGTGGCTCAATGGCTAGCACTGTGCGCGGTGGCTCAGTGGTTAGCAGTGAGTGCGGTGGCTCAGTGGTTAGCAGTGAGTGCGGTGAGATTGGTCAGCGCAGCGGCGTGGGCAGAGTGGTGAGCGCAGCGGCGTAGGCAGAGTGGTCAGCGCAGCGGCGTGGGCAGTGTGGTCAGTGCAGCGGCGTGGGCAGTGTGGTCAGCGCAGCGGCGTGGGCAGAGTGGTCAGCGCAGCGGCGTGGGCAGAGTGGTCAGCGCAGCGGCGTGGGCAGAGTGGTCAGCGCAGCGCCGTGGGCAGAGTGGCACATACATACAACACACACACACGCACACATACCGCTATACTTACCACCGACCCTGCGTCTTCTCCGGCGCCTGGATCCTGAGTCAACATGTGGCCACCCCCGGACGACTGGAGAGGGCAGGGGACGGCTGGAGGGGGCCGGGGACGGCTGACGGCTGGAGGGGGCAGAGGACGGCTGGAGGGGGCAGAGGACGGCTGGAGGGGGCAGAGGACGGCTGGAGGGGGCAGAGGACGGCTGGAGGGTGGAGGGGGCAGAGGACGGCTGGAGGGTGGAGGGGGCAGAGGACGGCTGGAGGGGGCAGAGGACGGCTGGAGGGTGGAGGGGGCAGAGGACGGCTGGAGGGTGGAGGGGGCAGAGGACGGCTGGAGGGTGGAGGGGAGGCAGAGGACGGCTGGAGGGTGGAGGGGGCAGAGGACGGCTGGAGGGTGGAGGGGGCGGCTGGAGAGGGCAGAGGACGGCTGGAGAGGGCGAGAGGAGGGCTGGAGAGGGCAGAGGACGGCTGGAGAGGGCAGAGGACGGCTGGAGAGGGGCAGAGGACGGCTGGAGGGGGGCAGAGGACGGCTGGAGGGGGCAGAGGACGGCTGGAGGGGGCAGAGGACGGCTGGAGGGGGCAGAGGACGGCTGGAGGGGGCAGAGGACGGCTGGAGAGGGTAGAGGATGGCTGGAGAGGGCAGAGGACGGCTGGAGGGGGCAGAGGACGGCTGGAGGGGGCAGAGGACGGCTGGAGGGGGCAGAGGACGGCTGGAGGGGCAGAGGCTGAGCAGGACGGCTGGACGGGGCAGAGGACGGCTGGAGGGGGCAGAGGACGGCTGGAGGGGCAGAGGGACAGCTGGGAGGCTGGAGGGGGCACAGGCTGGAGGGGGCAGAGGCTGGAGGGGGCAGAGGCTGGAGGGGGCAGGGCTGGAGGGCACAGGCTGGAGGGGCACAGGGACAGGCTGGAGGGAGCACAGGGCACAGGCTGGAGGGGCACAGGGGCACAGGCTGGAGGGGGCACAGGGCACAGGCTGGAGGGGCAGGCAAGGGGCACAGGCTGGAGGGAGGTGGAGGGCACAGGCTGGAGGGGGCACAGGCTGGAGGGGGCACAGGCTGGAGGGGGCACAGGCTGGAGGGGGCACAGGACACAGGCTGAGGGGGCACAGGCTGGAGGGGGCACAGGACAAGGCTGGAGGGGGCACAGGGCACAGGCTGGAGGGGGCACAGGCTGGAGGGGGCACAGGCTGGAGGGGGCACAGGCTGGAGGGGGCAGAGGCTGGAGGGGGCAGAGGCTGGAGGGGGCACAGGCTGGAGGGGGCACAGGCTGGAAGGGGCACAGGCTGGAGGGGGCAGAGGCAGGCGGGGGCACAGGCAGGAGGGGGCACAGGCTGGAGGGGGCACAGGGCACAGGCTGGAGGGGGCAGAGGCTGGAGGGGGCAGAGGCTAAAGGGAGGACAGGCTGGAGGGGGCACAGGCTGAAGGGGGCACAGGCTGAAGGGGTCACAGGCTGAAGGGGGCACAGGCTGAAGGGGGCAGAGGGCACAGGCTGGAGGGAGCACAGGGCACAGGCTGGAGGGGGCACAGGCTGGAGGGGGCACAGGCTGGAGGGGGCACAGGCTGGAGGGGGCACAGGACACAGGCTGGAGGGGGCACAGGGCACAGGCTGGAGGGGGCACAGGCTGGAGGAGGCACAGGCTGGAGGGGGCACAGGCTGGAGGGGGCACAGGCTGGAAGGGGCACAGGCTGGAAGGGGCACAGGCTGGAAGGGGCACAGGCTGGAAGGGGCACAGGCTGGAGGGGGCAGAGGCAGGCAGGGGCACAGGCAGGAGGGGGCACAGACTGGAGGGGGCACAGGGCACAGGCTGGAGGGGGCAGAGGCTGGAGGGGGCAGAGGCTAAAGGGAGGACAGGCTGGAGGGGGCACAGGCTGAAGGGGGCACAGGCTGAAGGGGGCACAGGCTGAAGGGGGCACAGGGCACAGGCTGGAGGGAGCACAGGGCACAGGCTGGAGGGAGCACAGGCTGGAGGGGGCACAGGCTGGAGGGGGCACAGGCTGGAGGGGGCACAGGACACAGGCTGGAGGGGACACAGGCTGGAGGGGGCACAGGCTGGAGGAAGCACAGGCTGGAGGGGGCACAGGCTGGAGGGGGCACAGGCTGGAAGGGGCACAGGCTGGAGGGGGCACAGGCTGGAGGGGGCACAGGCTGGAGGGGGCACAGGCTGGAGGGAGCACAGGCTGCAGCGGAGCCGGCGGGCACAGGCTGAGGCGGAGGCTGGAGGGCAGACTCACCGCGCCGCGCGTCGGGTGTAGGAGGAGAGGAGGGGCGGGCAGAGCTGCAGGACAGAAAGTCCCACCCTCCCTCCTCTCCAGGCGCGCGGGTACCCCCAGAGGTTGTGTGGCCCCCCGAGGTGGCGGGGGAGCGTTGCCGGCGGAGGCCGCACACCGGAGTGTGGGCCGGTCCGGGCCGGTTCCCTCATGTTGATGGGCGCACACCAGCCTGTGTGCGGACCCAGTGGCGGCATGGCGGTCCCTGATGGAGAGTGGGCGGTGAGCTGCAGGGCTGTGGGCCGGATGTGGGTGGGCGCAGACGGGGCTCTGTGCAAGGCCGGTGGCTGGGGCTCTGTGGGTCTGGTGCTTCCGGTTCCAGTGTTTGACACAGGACGGAGGCCATCACGGAAGTTGAGCGGATTTTGGGCAGAAGTGGCCTTCGGGTTTTATGTATAAGATGGAGGGTTGTGAGGCTGCATTATAGTATATGGAGGGCTGTGAGGCTGCATTATACAATGATGGAGGACCATATATACCAGGATAAGGGCATATTCCAGGAGGAGGACCATATATAGCAGGATGAGGGATATTAATACATAATGAAGGGGAGAGAGGTCAATTTGTGAGTCTTTATAGGATTTAGAAGGTTACATGGGGCCCATACATCTGACCAATATGAGCGCGCGGGGGAAGGGGGAACTCAGGTCCAAATTTTGCACCGGGACCCTTCGGACTCTAGTTATGTCACTGCTGGAAAATCATGTTCCAAGTCATTCTTTAACACAAGCAAAGCCAAAGAGGCATTGGAAAAATTGCAATTTTTTTTCTCACCATTTCACCGCACATGGAATTTTCCCCATTTTTCAGTAAATGTTGTAGTCAAGTGAGTGGTGTCATCCAAAACTACGACACATTTTGCAAAAGATGAAAAAAATAGAACAACATAAAGAAACAAACAAAATCATGTTCTCATGGTTATGTTAGAGGAAAAAAAATAAATGGCGCTTGGAAGAAGGAAAGAAATAAAAACAAAAGCACTAACACAAAAAATGTGTCTTATCTTGAAAGAGTTAAGTATTATACTATACTGGGGGAGGAGATATAGATATTTCATGTCATAGTATGAGTGTGACTATCTCCATCTTCACACTATAGAAACTATTGGTTAACTTGGAAACTTTTGGGTAATCAAAAAGCAATAAGTCTGGATGTAGCTCAGAGCAGAAATACATAATGTGGCATTTCATGCAAAGGAATGTGCTTGGTACTGAAGCTGTGCATGGTACTGCAGCTGTGCTAGGTGCTGTAGCTGTACTTGGTAATTCAGCTCTACCTGATACTACAACAGTTCCTAGTAGTTTAGCTGCAGCTGTGATTTGTACTGTAGCTGAACTTGGTACTGTAGCTGTGCCTGGTACTACAGCTGTTCCTTGTACCGAAGCCATGCCTGTTACTGCAGCTGTGCTTTGTACTGTAGCTGTACTTGGTACTGTAGCTGTGCCTGGTACTACAGCTGTTCCTTGTACCGAAGCCATGCCTGTTACTGCAGCTGTGCTGTGTACTGTAGCTGTACTTGGTACACACACCACACACACTACACGTGCACCTTCTCTCCTTTGTGCTCCATGCTCAGTCTTCAGCCGAGCAGTGAACTCGGTGATGACAGTGTAAGGAGAGCAGAACAGGCCAGCAGACTGAGTAAGCTTCTCTTTGGCAGGCAGATAGGCATGCCGGGTATCTCCTCAAGGCCCCAGGTCTTTTTCTACCTCCTCCAGCACGTCATGATGTGTGGGAGGAAAAAGGGTCAGGGGCGGCGACAGTGGCAAGTTTGAAAAAACGGTTCTATAGATTATAATGAGCAATTTATCTGGGCCCCCCAGAGCCCTGGGCCCTGGGCTGCCACCCTTATTGTAATCCGCCACTGCTTGGTACTGTAGCCGATCCTGATACTACAGCTGTTCCTTGTATTGAAACCATATCTGTTACTCTAGCTGTACTTGCTACTGTAGCTGTACTTGGTACTGTAGCTGAGCCTGATACTACAGCTGTTCCTTGTACTGAAGCCATGCCTGTTACTGCAATTCAGGATCTCCCTTTTGAAAATGCACTAAAGCCTCCATATTCTGCAGATCAGTGAGGGTCCTATGAGTTAAACTCCCTGTAGTGACACCTAGAGTGCCTACCCAAAAGATAGGACCATCAATTACTTTTTTTTGCAAAAATAATCCCCTTAAGAAGAATTTTGGATGTTCTCTTTGAATTAGATACATTGTATCTAGTTATGTGTATTACATTTGTGTGATATGGATGATGGTTTGAGGGATTTATTGTGATTGTCCTATCTGGGCTTGAGAAGGAATCCTGTCCTTTACATGAACATAAATTGGCAGCCACTTTACAGAGGATTTGTTTTTGCTTTCTCAGGATCAACCTGGCATGAAAATAATAGGTTGAATGTGATAGAGTTTTATCTTTTTCCTTCGACCTTAGAAGCTAAGCCTTTAAACTTCTTTATCTGGCTCCATCTATGGTCCCTCGTGTCTTAATTTAATACCACTGTTGTTGACTTCAGATCTCAAACACATGAAAAAAATCACATAAAATAGAAACTTTCACCAAGCCGAGCTACAAACACAGCACGGACACAGCTTTAATTATAGCAGAGACTATGGAAAAGTTCAACTCTCACCTGTATGGAAGGTGTCCATCAGTGGAATAACGTCAAAGGAAACTTGAGTAGATTTTCCCTTTTCCAATAAGGAGTGATCCTCAATCCTCTCCAACAAGGAATGATTCTCAATCCTCTCCAATAAGGAATGATCCTCAATCCTCTCCAATAAGGAGTGATCCTCAATCCCCTCCAATAAGGAATGATCTCTATCCCCATCAATAAGGAATGATCCTCAATCCTCTCCAATAAGGAGTGATCCTCAATCCTCTCCAATAAGGAGTGATCCTCAATCCTCTCCAATAAGGAGTGATCCTCAATCCTCTCCAATAAGGAGTGATATTTAATCCCCTCCAATAAGGAATGATCCTCTATCCCCTCCAACAAGGAGTGATCATCAATCCCCTTCAATAAGGAGTGATCCTCAATCCTCTCCAATAAGGAGTGATATTCAATGCCCTCCAATAAGGAATGATCCTCTACCCCCTCCAATAAGAAGTGATCCTCTATCCTCTCCAACAAGGAGTGATCATAAATCCCCTTCAAAAAGGAGTGATCCTCAATCCCCTCCAATAAGGAGTGATCCTCAATCCTCTCCAATAAGGAGTGATCCTCAATCTCCTTCAATAAGGAGTGATCCTCAATCTCCTCCAATAAGGAGTGATCCTCAGTCCCCTCCAACAAGGAGTGATCATCAATCCCCTTCAATAAGGAGTGATCCTCAATCCTCTCCAATAAGGAGTGATATTCAATGCCCTCCAATAAGGAATGATCCTCTATCCCCTCCAACAAGGAGTGATCATCAATCCCCTTCAATAAGGAGTGATCCTCAATCCTCTCCAATAAGGAGTGATATTCAATCCCCTCCAATAAGGAATGATCCTCTACCCCTCCAATAAGAAGTGATCCTCTATCCTCTCCAACAAGGAGTGATCATAAATGCCCTTCAATAAGGAGTGATCCTCAATCCCCTCCAATAAGGAGTGATCCTCAATCCTCTCCAATAAAGAGTGATCCTCAATCTCCTTCAATAAGGAGTGATCCTCAATCCCCTCCAATAAGGAGTGATCCTCAATCCTCTCCAATAAGGAGTGATCCTCAATCCCCTCCAATAAGGAGTGATCCTCAATCCCCTCCAATAAGGAGTGATCCTCAATCCTCTCCAATAAGGAGTGATCCTCAATCTCCTTCAATAAGGAGTGATCCTCAATCCCCTCCAATAAGGAGTGATCCTCAATCCCCTCCAATAAGGAGTGATCCTCAATCCTCTCCAATAAGGAGTGATCCTCAATCTCCTTCAGTAAGGAGTGATCCTCAATCCCCTCCAATAAGGAGTGATCCTCAATCCCCTCCAATAAGGAGTGATCCTCAATCCCCTCCAATAAGGAGTGATCCTCAATCCTCTCCAATAAGGAGTGATCATAAATCCCCTTCAATAAGGAGTGATCCTCAATCCCCTCCAATAAGGAGTGATCCTCAGTCCCCTCCAATAAGGAATGATCCTCAATTCTCTCCATTGGTAGCACTTTGTGACCAGTAGCTGTCATAGACACCTCTGGAAGAAATGGTCTTGTGTATGATTTAATTTATTTTTTCTTTCTTTAAGTCTCATTTACTTTTTTAAATTTGATTTTTTGACGTGATCAGACCAATATTAGAGTTTACAGAGCGCCGGTCCTCATCGAGCCATGAAGGGAGAATTATAATATAATGAAGGCGTCCGGAGTCTATCGAGCAGAAGGCGAAAAATTATTATTAAATGTGCAATGCCCATCAGAGAGCTCGGAATTATCTATATATGTTATCATGAGGATATACAATATTATCTATCTATCTATTATCCTATTATCTTCTATCTATCTATCTATCTATCTTTCATTTCTCATTTTATCTATTCTTTCTATCTTATTCCCTTTATTTTTTTTCTTTCTTCTTTTCTTTCTTTCTTCTTTCTCTTTCTTTTTTTTTCTTCTTCTTTTTTTTTTTTTTTTTTTTTCTTTTTTTTCTTTCTTCTTACCTATTTTTTTTTTTATTCTTTCTTTCTATTTTCCATCTGAGTCCTTCTGCCTTTTTCTTTCAGTCTGTTTTACTTTTATTTTGTTTGTTCTTTAGTTCTTTCTTTTTTTCCTCTTCTATCTTTATTTTTCCTTGAGTCCTTCTGTCTCCTTCTTTAAGTCTTCACTATTCTTTGATTATTTTAGTCTTTCTTACTTATTTCTTTATTATGCTTTCTTTCTAATTCTCTTTCTAACCTATTTCATATTTTCTTTCATTTATCTTTTCTTTCTTTTCTCCTTTTTTTAGAATAAAAAAATCATATTCTCATTTCTTTTTTATTCGTTTTATTTTTACTCTTTCACCAAGTCTCTTTTACTTTTCTTTCTTTCTTTCTTTCTTTCTTTCTTTCTTTCTTTCTTTCTTTCTTTCTTTCTTTCTTTTTCTTTCTTTCTTTCTTTCTCACCCTTGATATTGGAATAATACAACTTTTTAGATAAAATAAGTGCAGATGCAGCAGCTGCCAGCATAACCCCCATCATATACTGAGTGATCCCATAAGAAATGCACAGCAAGACTGTAATGGTACGTACAAGGCCAAGTACAATCCATATCTATTTTCAAATAAACAAATTCCACTTTTTCATCTTGCAGCAGATCCCTTTGTAAAAGGTTTTCCATAGGGGCCCGTGGTTACTTATTAAAGTGTAACGGCCATTTAAATTTTTATTTAATAATAATGTAGAGCAAGTGATTAGCTTCCAAAGATACTTTAATAGTGGCTTCTGGTGAAAAAACAATCATAAACCTTCCACAAGGTGTCCCCACTACACTGTGTTTGAAGCAGAGATATGTTCATTCTCAGTCAGATCCATCCTCACACTGAATACGGGGCAACCATATAAGGGAAGGGGCGTGACCTACACTGCTAACTACAACTCATGAGGAAACAATGTATCAGATTACGTCAGGCTAGAGCACAGTTGCTAAGCAATGTCAGAATCAGTGTAAACTCCTCTTTCCTTGGCACTAGCTTCTGATCTGTCATCTGACTCCACACAGCTCAGTCAGGATCTCTGTTAACCCCTTCTCTGCTATCACCTTCACTGCTCCCTAACAGTTGCTGGCCACACCCACACAGCTCTAAAATGCAGTTTTTAAAATCTCACAAAAACAGTTGAGAAAGTAAGTCATATGGCCTAGAAAAAGCATTATCTTAGCTGCTCTGTGACCCACCATTAACAACCAGTGCAGGATTGTTTGTTTTTTTTCAATGAAATTATATTTACACTTTAAGCCTTTAGCATCTTTATTCTCCATTCTCCACTTCCAGGATCTCAATAAACATTCCGAAACCTTCTCAGTCCTCAAAATATTCTTCTAGTTTAAAATATTACATAAAGGACAAGTTGGAGGGGGAGGAGGGGGATGCAACTGCAGCTGATCTCGCTCTGTGTTGCTGAGACTGAGTGCTGTGAGAGGGGAGCTCTAGGTCTATGGGATTTGGGGGTTTTACGGACTAGTTCAAAGTAAGGCAAAAAGTAAGAGAAAATTGTACATTACTCTAAACCAAAAAGAACAAAAATACAGAGTAGAGATGTCACTGTTTAGGAATCACTGTATTGAATATACAGAGTTGTAGATGGGTTTTCAGGGTTTTCAGGGCAAAAAGAAAAAATTCTGCATATCCCCCACCATTGATATTTTGGATCATCAGTACCTTCCCCTCCTTTCCCCACCCCCTCCTTATCCTTTCCTTTCTTCCTTCCTTCCACCTCCTGCTCCCTAGACTCCCCCCACTTTCTCCCCTTTCCCTCACTCCCCTTTTCCCCTTCTCTCCTCCCCCTCCCCTTTTCCCCCTTCCTCCATCCCCCTTTTACCAACTTCCTCCCTCACCCTCCCCTTTCCCCCCTTCCTCCCTCCCCCTTCTTTGCCTTTTCCCCCTCCCCTTCCTACCTCCCCCCTCCCTCTTACCCTCCTTTTCTCATCTTCCTTCCTTCTCCCACCCCCTCGCACCCCTTCCCTTACTTCCTCCCTTCCACCTTGCTGCCCATCCACTCCCCCCTTCCTGCTCTCCCCCTCCCTCCCCTTCCCCCTTATTCCCCCCCTGTTTTATCCCCTTACCTCCTCCCCTTCCTCCCCCCTCCCCTTTCCCCCCTTCCTCCCTCCCCCTTCTTCCCCTTTTCCCCCCTCCTTTTCCTACCACCCCCTCTACCCCCCTTTTCTCATCTTCCTTCCTTCTCCCATCCCCTCGCTCCCCTTCCCTTACTTCCTCCCTTCCACCTTGCCGCCCCTCCCCTCCCGCCTTCCTCCTCTCCCCCTCCCTCCCCTTTCCCCTTATCCCCCCCCTTTGGTTTCACCCCTTACTCCTCAGCCTTCTTCCCTCTTCCCTCTCCACCTCTACACTTTAGAGTTTAGACCATCATCATCATCACAGTTTGGCCCCATGTTGTCTGATGTTTATATTTGTTTTTCTTTACCCGATAAATGAACATGAAGTGATTTTAAAAATACCATTTTTCACATTTCATAGAAAATTCATGTTGTAGAACTTTTCAAAACTTTGAAACTTTGAAACTGCAAAATATTTTATCCACAGGAAAATCCCGTGGATTAATATTTACGCTCAGGTTCAACATGACAAAGAACAAGAGATGATCGGGTCGGTGAGCCAAAACGACAACGCGCCCAAAATCTCACTCAGCAACTTCCCGGAGGAGGAGCTGACGGACAAGGAGCGGGACGGCCGAGTCATCGGTAATGTCAGAGGAACCGTCCCTCCGTGCAGAGTCAGCGCTCAGCAAAGGGAATCCAGTCAATTCATCAAGTATCAGGCGGCTCCGCGGAGCGTCATGGCAGCGTGTAATGAATGGGTTCCACATGGCCGGGCCGGGGCCGCCTCCTCGCTGTGCTGTGACCTCTGCGCTGATAGACATGTCACATCCATTATTACTGTGTCATCATGGTAATGTGTCTCCAGCGCAGGCGGAGGGTGCGGGGTCGAGGCGAAGGCAAATTTGATTAGAAAAAGCATTTACAGAGCGACGGTCGCATCATCGAGTCCGGAACAATGTTGAGATATACAATAATGAGACGTCCGGGTCTATCGAGCAGAAGGCGAGAAATTGTGTTATTAATGTGCAACCGGCCGGCCAATCAGGAGAGAGTGTGGAATTATCTGATATTATGTGTATTAATGGGGATATACAAGATTCTGTCTATATCAATTTATTTATAATTATTATTATTTATAGAGCACCATTGATTCCATGGTCTATACCTGCTAGGGTTACATACAAACAAGTTATAAATACAATAAACAAACTAACAGTGACAGACCGATACAGAGGAGAGAGAGGACCCTGCTCCTGCGGGCTTACATCCTGCAGGACATTGGGGAGGGAGAAAGTAGGTTGGGTCTGCTCTGGTGGTGCTGGAGCACCAGGTCCAGAGGTGGTTGAGCGCCAGGTCCAGTGGTGGTGGAGTGCCGGGTCCAGTGGTGGTGGAGCGCCAGGTCCAGTGGTGGTAGAGCGCCAGGTCCAATGGTGGTGAAGCACCGGGTCCAGCGGTGGTGGAGCGCCGGGTCCAGTGGTGATGGAGCGCCGGGTCCAGTGGTGGTTGAGCGCCAGGTCTAGTGGTGGTAGAGAGCCAGGTCCAATAGTGGTGGAGCGCCGGGTCCAGTGGTGGTGGAGCGCCAGGTCCAGTGGTGGTGGAGCAACAGGTCCAGTGGTGGTGGAGCAACCGGTCCACTGGTGGTGGAGCCCCAGGTCCAGTGATGGTGGATCACCGGGTCCAGTGGTGGTGGAGCGCCAGGTCCAATGGTGCTGGAGTGCCGGGACCAGTGGTGGTGGAGCGCCAGGTCCAGTGGTGGTGGAGTGCCGGGTCCAGTGGTGGTGGAGCCCCATGTCCAGTGGTGGTGAGGTGGCACCGTGGTCATTGCAGGCTGTTCTGAAGAGATGCGTTGTTGGGTTTCGCTTGAAAGTGTGGGGGACAGTCGGTCATTTTGGGGTTCAAAATTCCAGAGGATGGGGGATGCTCGGGCGAAGTCTTGCAAGCGGTTAGATAAGGAACCTATCATCTATCCATGATCTATCTATCTATTTATCTATCTATCTATCTATCTATCTATCTATCTATCTATCTAAAGGGAAAAAAACTGCACAGCACTCACAGACAATGTGAACTGGTGCCAGCAGGGATGCTGGATCAATATACTAGAAAGAGACCTTGCAGCACTCAGCTGCTACCAATGATGTACATATGCTGACAAGCTATATATATGAGAAAAAATTTAAAAACTTACGTTTTTTTCAAAAAACTCAAAATTCAAATTTTTTTTAAATCTGAAGTTCTTAGTACACACATTGGCCAATGTCTGCTTGCTCGTCGACTGCGACAAAGTGACTTCAGGTCCGACGAGTCCTATCGCTGACACCCAAGCCCTCCTTGTCCACCCTACCCCACTACTAAGTGGGCGGACACCATCTAGACCCTAGATCACCTGTTTGCAACGTGTGGAGTGGCTGGCTCCATTACTGCAATGTGCACCCTCGTTGCAAAAGGTGATCTAGGGTCTAGATGGTGTCCGCCCACTTAGTAGTGGGGTAGGGTGGACAAGGAGGGCTTGGGTGTCAGCGATAGGACTCGTCGGACCTGAAGTCACTTTGTCGCAGTCGACGAGCAAGCAGACATTGGCCAATGTGTGTACTAAGAACTTCAGATTTAAAAAAATTTGAATTTTGAGTTTTTTGAAAAAAACGTAAGTTTTTAAATTTTTTCTCATATATATATAGCTTGTCAGCATATGTACATCATTGGTAGCAGCTGAGTGCTGCAAGGTCTCTTTCTAGTATATCTATCTATCTATCTATCTATCTATCTTCTATTATCTATCTACAGGGGCTGTCACATGTTACGATTTTGTGAGCGATCTCACCTACGATCTCACGGGTGCGCCTCGTGGACAAAATCGTTATCGAGGTGTCACATGTATAGATAACGATGTCAGGGGTGCGGCTCGTGGACAACATCGTTAGTGAGGTGTCACATGTATAGATAATGATGTCAGGGGTGCGGCTCGTGGACAACATCGTTAGTGAGGTGTCACATGTATAGATAACGATGTCAGGGGTGCGGCTCGTGGACACATCGTTAGTGAGGTGTCACATGTATAGATAACGATGTCAGGGTGCGGCTCGTGGACAACATCGTTAGTGAGGTGTCACATGTATAGATAACGATGTCAGGGGTGCGGCTCGTGGACACATCGTTAGTGAGGTGTCACATGTATAGATAACGATGTCAGGGGTGCGGCTCGTGGACACATCGTTAGTGAGGTATCACATGTATAGATAACGATGTCATGGGGTGCGGCTCGTGAACAACATCGTTAGTGAGGTGTCACATGTATAGATAACGATGTCAGGGGTGCGGCCCGTGGCAACATCGTTAGTGAGGTGTCACATGTATAGATAACGATGTCAGGGGTGCGGCTCGTGGACACATCGTTAGTGAGGTGTCACATGTATAGATAACGATGTCAGGGGTGCGGCTCGTGGACACATGTTAGTGAGGTGTCACATGTATAGATAACGATGTCAGGGTGCGGCTCGTGGACACATCGTTAGTGAGGTGTCACATGTATAGATAACGATGTCAGGGGTGCGGCTCGTGGACACATCGTTAGTGAGGTGTCACATGTATAGATAACGATGTCAGGGGTGCGGCTCGTGGACAACATCGTTAGTGAGGTGTCACATGTATAGATAACGATGTCAGGGGTGCGGCTCGTGGACAACATCGTTAGTGAGGTGTCACATGTATAGATAACGATGTCAGGGGTGCGGCTCGTGGACACATCGTTAGTGAGGTGTCACATGTATAGATAACGATGTCAGGGGTGCGGCTCGTGGACACATCGTTAGTGAGGTGTCACATGTATAGATAACGATGTCAGGGGTGCGGCTCGTGGACAACATCGTTAGTGAGGTGTCACATGTATAGATAACGATGTCAGTGGTGCGGCTCGTGGACAACATCGTTAGTGAGGTGTCACATGTGTAGATAACGATGTCAGGGGTGCGGCTCGTGGACACATCGTTAGTGAGGTGTCACATGTATAGATAACGATGTCAGGGGTGCGGCTCGTGAACACATCGTTAGTGAGGTGTCACTTGTATAGATAACGATGTCAGGGGTGCGGCTCGTGGACACATCGTTAGTGAGGTGTCACATGTATAGATAACGATGTCAGGGGTGCGGCTCGTGGACACATCGTTAGTGAGGTGTCACATGTATAGATAACGATGTCAGGGGTGCGGCTCGTGGACACATCGTTAGTGAGGTGTCACATGTATAGATAACGATGTCAGGGGTGCGGCTCGTGGACACATCGTTAGTGAGGTGTCACATGTATAGATAACGATGTGAGGGGTGCGGCTCGTGGACACATCGTTAGTGAGGTGTCACATGTATAGATAACGATGTCAGAGGTGCGGCTCGTGGACACATCTATAGTGAGGTGTCACATGTATAGATAACGATGTCAGGGGTGCGGCTCGTGGACACATCGTTAGTGAGGTGTCACATGTATAGATAACGATGTCAGGGTGGCGGCTCGTGGACAACATCGTTAGTGAGGTGTCACATGTATAGATAACGATGTCAGGGGTGCGGCTCGTGGACACATCGTTAGTGAGGTGTCACATGTATAGATAACGATGTCAGGGGTGCGGCTCGTGGACAACATCGTTAGTGAGGTGTCACATGTATAGATAGCGATGTCATGGGTGCGGCTCGTGGACACATCGTTAGTGAGGTGTCACATGTATAGATAACGATGTCAGGGGTGCGGCTCGTGGACAACATCGTTAGTGAGGTGTCACATGTATAGATAACGATGTCAGGGGTGCGGCTCGTGGACACATGGTTAGTGAGGTGTCACATGTATAGATAACGATGTCAGGGGTGCGGCTCGTGGACACATCATTAGTGAGGTGTCACATGTATAGATAACGATGTCAGGGGTGCGGCTCGTGGACACATCGTTAGTGAGGTGTCACAGTATAGATAACGATGTCAGGGGTGCGGCTCGTGGACACATCATTAGTGAGGTGTTCACATGTATAGATAACGATGTCAGGGGTGCGGCTCGTGGACACATCATTAGTGAGGTGTCACACGTATAGATAACGATGTCAGGGGTGCGGCTCGTGGACACATCGTTAGTGAGGTGTCACAGTATAGATAACGATGTCAGGGGTGCGGCTCGTGGACACATCGTTAGTGAGGTGTCACATGTATAGAATAACGATGTCAGGGGTGCGGCTCGTGGACAACATCGTTAGTGAGGTGTCACATGTATAGATAACGATGTCATGGGTGCGGCTCGTGGACACATCGTTAGTGAGGTGTCACATGTATAGATAACGATGTCAGGGTGCGGCTCGTGGACACATCGTTAGTGAGGTGTCACATGTATAGATAACGATGTCAGGGGTGCGGCTCGTGACACATCGTTAGTGAGGTGTCACATGTATAGATAACGATGTCAGGGGTGCGGCTCGTGGACACATCGTTAGTGAGGTGTCACATGTATAGATAACGATGTCAGGGTTGCGGCTCGTGGAACACATCGTTAGTGAGGTGTCACATGTATAAATAACGATGTCAGGGGTGCGGCTCGTGGACACATCGTTAGTGAGGTGTCACATGTATAGATAACGATGTCAGGTGCGGCTCGTGGACAACATCGTTAGTGAGGTGTCACATGTATAGATAACGATGTCACGGGTGCGGCTCGTGGACACATCGTTAGTGAGGTGTCACATGTATAGATAACGATGTCAGGGGTGCGGCTCGTGGACACATGGTTAGTGAGGTGTCACATGTATAGATAACGATGTCAGGGGTGCGGCTCGTGGACACATCATTAGTGAGGTGTCACATGTATAGATAACGATGTCAGGGGTGCGGCTCGTGGACACATCGTTAGTGAGGTGTCACATGTATAGATAACGATGTCAGGGGTGCGGCTCGTGGACACATCGTTAGTGAGGTGTCACATGTATAGATAACGATGTCAGGGGTGCGGCTCGTGGACACATCTTAGTGAGGTGTCACATGTATAGATAACGATGTCAGGGGTGCGGCTCGTGGACACATCGTTAGTGAGGTGTCACATGTATAGATAACGATGTCAGGGGTGCGGCTCGTGGACACATGTTAGTGAGGTGTCACATGTATAGATAACGATGTCAGGGGTGCGGCTCGTGGACACATCGATTAGTGAGGTGTCACATGTATAGATAACGATGTCAGGGGTGCGGCTCGTGGACAACATCGTTAGTGAGGTGTCACATGTATAGATAACGATGTCAGGGGTGCGGCTCGTGGACACATCATTAGTGAGGTGTCACATGTATAGATAACGATGTCAGGGGTGCGGCTCGTGGACACATCGTTAGTGAGGTGTTCACACGTATAGATAACGATGTCAGGGGTGCGGCTCGTGGACACATCGTTAGTGAGGTGTCACACGTATAGATAACGATGTCAGGGGTGCGGCTCGTGGACAACATCGTTAGTGAGGTGTCACATGTATAGATAACGATGTCAGGGGTGCGGCTCGTGGACACATCGTTAGTGAGGTGTCACATGTATAGATAACGATGTCAGGGTGCGGCTCGTGGACACATCGTTAGTGAGGTGTCACATGTATAGATAACGATGTCAGGGGTGCGGCTCGTGGACAACATCGTTAGTGAGGTGTCACATGTATAGATAACGATGTCAGGGGTGCGGCTCGTGGACACATCGTTAGTGAGGTGTCACATGTATAGATAACGATGTCAGGGGTGCGGCTCGTGGACACATCGTTAGTGAGGTGTCACATGTATAGATAACGATGTCAGGGTGCGGCTCGTGGACACATCGTTAGTGAGGTGTCACATGTATAGATAACGATGTCAGGGGTGCGGCTCGTGGACACATCGTTAGTGAGGTGTCACATGTATAGATAACGATGTCAGGGTGCGGCTCGTGGACAACATCGTTAGTGAGGTGTCACATGTATAGATAACGATGTCAGGGTGTGCGGCTCGTGGACACATCGATTAGTGAGGTGTCACATGTATAGATAACGATGTCAGGGGTGCGGCTCGTGGACACATGGTTAGTGAGGTGTCACATGTATAGATAACGATGTCAGGGGTGCGGCTCGTGGACACATCGTTAGTGAGGTGTCACATGTATAGATAACGATGTCAGGGGTGCGGCTCGTGGACACATCGTTAGTGAGGTGTCACATGTATAGATAACGATTCAGGGGTGCGGCTCGTGGACACATCGTTAGTGAGGTGTCACATGTATAGATAACGATGTCAGGGGTGCGGCTCGTGGACACATCGTTAGTGAGGTGTCACATGTATAGATAACGATGTCAGGGGTGCAGCTCGTGGACACATCATTAGTGAGGTGTCACATGTATAGATAACGATGTCAGGGGTGCGGCTCGTGGACACATCGTTAGTGAGGTGTCACATGTATAGATAACGATGTCAGGGGTGCGGCTCGTGGACACATCGTTAGTGAGGTGTCACATGTATAGATAACGATGTCAGGGGTGCAGCTCGTGGACACATCATTAGTGAGGTGTCACATGTATAGATAACGATGTCAGGGGTGCGGCTCGTGGACACATCGTTAGTGAGGTGTCACATGTATAGATAACGTTCAGGACACAGCAGTGATGTTACGTGCAGGGATCGCTCACACAACCAGTGATTGATGCTTGTCAGTGATGTGAATAGGAGAAATCATAAAGGAGATCGTTATTGCGGTGTCACACAGAACGATGCAGCAGATTGCATGACCGACATCGTCTGATTTGAGAACCAGACCTCATACCTGTCAATTGCGATCCAATGATTTTTCGCTGTGATATCGTGGTGTTACACGCAACGACGTACTAACGATGTCGTTTGAACGACTCCAAACCCGTGACGTTTCAGTGATATCTTTACAGATATCGTAGCGTGTAACGGCCGCCATAGTGAGATAGATAATAGAGAGGATAGATACAAGATAGATAAATAAAGATAGATAATAGATAGATAGGATAGATAAAAGATAAGGGGTCGTCACATGCTATGATATCATTAATGATATCGCTGAAACGTCATGGGTTTGCAGTCGCTTTAATGACGTTGTTGCGTGTGACACGTGGATCTTACAAGCGATAAGTGATCTGATCGTTCATCGCAGATATGAGATCTGGACCCCACATCAGATGATGTCGATCATCCAATCTAAAGCATCGTTGAGTGTGACACCGCCATAACGATCTCCTTCACGATTTCGCCTATTCACGTCATTGAGAAGCATCAACCGCTGGTTGTGTGAACGATTCCTGCATGCAACGTTGTTGCTGCGTTGTGAACGATATCTATACATGTGACACCTCACTAACGGTGTTGTCCACGAGTGCGCACCACTGGGATCGTAGGTGAGATCGCTCACAAAATCGTAGTGTTTGACGGCCCCTTAAGTGGTAAGACCTTCTTAGTGACTGAAACATCGCACCTATTGCCTGAAGGCCAATAAAGGCGAGATACATCTGGAAGGAGTGCCGCAGTCCATGTTTCATTTGGTCTGTATAAAGGAGTGATTGAACCCCAATCTGGGCTGAATTTTCAACCGCCTTATTAGGTAGAAGTGCTGCTCCATTTTTTACATTGCATTGCAGATAGATAGATAGATATAGATAGGATAGATAGATAGATAGATAGATAGATAGATAGAGATAGATTGGTAGATAGATAGATAGATAGATATATAGATATAGATAGATTGGTAGATAGATAGATAGATAGATATACCGTATTTTTCGCATTATAAGACGCACTTTTATGCACCCAAATTTTTGGGGGAAATAGGGGGTGCGTCTTATAATGTGAAAGTACAATGTGTGCTGTATGGGGAGGGGGTGCTAGGCCAGCTCAGGAGCGGTGTCCGGGGACTGTCAGGTGGCTGGAAGAGGCTGCAGCTGCGGCCCCGTGGTCACGTGGGGCCGCTCATTATCTCCTGTAATATTCACTGCATCCCGCTGTCAATCACCAGCGGGAGCAGCGCATATTACAGGGGTGAATGGAGCGGCCCGTAGCTCAGCGGCAGCAGCGCCATGTGCAGGATCCATGCTGCAATGTGCACCCTCATTACCTACAGGTGATGGAGGGTCTAGATGGTGTCTGCCCACTGAAAAGTGGGGGGTGGACAAGGAGGGCAGGGATGTCAGATAGGACTCATCGGACCCTGAAGTCACTTTGTCGCAGTCGATGAGCAAACAGACATTGGCCAATGTATGTACCAAGAACTTCAGAATTAAATAAAAAATTGGAGATTTTTGAGTTTTTTGAAAAAAACGTAAGTTTTTAAACTTTTTCCTCAAATATATATAGCTAGTAGCTTATGTACATCATTGGTAGTAGCTGTGTGCTGCAAGGATCTTTTTCATATTATATGACCCTGCAGCTTTGCTAGCACCAGTTCACACTTGTCTTTGAGTGCTGTGCAGTTTTTTTCTCTTGTAGATAGATAGATAGATATACCGTATTTTTCGCATTATAAGACGCACTTTTATGCACCCAAATTTTGGGGGGAAATAGGGGGTGCGTCTTATAATGTGAAAGTACAATGTGTGCTGTATGGGGAGGGGGTGCTAGGCCAGCTCAGGAGCGGTGTCCGGGGACTGTCAGGTGGCTGGAAGAGGCTGCAGCTGCGGCCCCGTGGTCACGTGGGGCCGCTCATTATCTCCTGTAATATTCACTGCATCCCGCTGTCAATCACCAGCGGGAGCAGCGCATATTACAGGGGTGAATGGAGCGGCCCGTAGCTCAGCGGCAGCAGCGCCATGTGAACAGCCAGTGCTTTCCACACTTCCTTTGAGTGGAAAGCACTGACTATCCCGGCGATAGAGGATCATACTCGCCTCTCTTCATCTTCCCTGCTGCCCGCGCTATCCCCGATGACTTTGTGCGGTCCCAGCATCCAAGTCATGTGAACGTCGCTGCAGAGTGACGTCATACCGCGCGCTGCTCACAGGACCCGAATGCTGGGACCGCACAGAGTCATCGGGGATAGCGCGGGCAGCAGGGAAGATGAAGAGAGGTGAGTATGATATTGTTTATTATTTTTGTAGCTGTGCACTCTGTAAGGGCTCAGTGTGCCAGCCACCAAGGGGGACAGTGTGCCAGCCACCAAAGGGGACAGTGTGCCAGCCACCAAGGGGGACAGTGTGCCAGCCACCAAGGGGGACAGTGTGCCAGCCACCAAAGGGGACAGTGTGCCAGCCACCAAGGGGGACAGTGTGCCAGCCACCAAGGGGGACAGTGTGCCAGCCACCAAGGGGGACAGTATGCCAGCCACCAAAGGGGACAGTGTACCAGCCACCAAGGGGGACAGTGTGCCAGCCACCAAGGGGGACAGTGTGCCAGCCACCAAGGGGGACAGTGTGCCAGCCACCAAGGGGGACAGTGTGCCAGCCACCAAAGGGGACAGTGTACCAGCCACCAAGGGGGACAGTGTGCCAGCCACCAAGGGGGACAGTGTGCCAGCCACCAAGGGGGACAGTGTGCCAGCCACCAAGGGGGACAGTGTGCCAGCCACCAAGGGGGACAGTGTGCCAGCCACCAAGGGGGACAGTGTGCCAGCCACCAAGGGGGACAGTGTGCCAGCCACAAAGGGGGACAGTGTGCCAGCCACCAAGGGGGACAGTGTGCCAGCCACAAATGGGGACAGTGTGCCAGCCACCAAGGGGGACAGTGTGCCAGCCACCAAGGGGGACAGTGTGCCAGCCACAAATGGGGACAGTGTGCCAGCCACAAATGGGGACAGTGTGCCAGCCACCAAGGGGGACAGTGTGCCAGCCACCAAGGGGGACAGTGTGCCAGCCACCAAGGGGGACAGTGTGCCAGCCACCAAGGGGGACAGTGTGCCAGCCACAAAGGGGGACAGTGTGCCAGCCAAAAAAGGGGGACAGTGTGCCAGCAAAAAAGGGGGACAGTGTGCCAGCAGGGAGGGGGACAGTGTGCCGGAAAAAGGGGGACAGTGTGCCAGCAGGGAGGGGGACAGTGTGCCAGAAAAAGGGGGGACAGTGTGCCAGCAGGGAGGGGGGACAGCGTGCCAGCAGGGAGGGGGACAGCGTGCCAGTAGGAAGGGGACAGCGTGCCAGCAGTAAGGGGGCAGCGTGCCAGCAGGAAGGGAGGCAGTATGCCAGCAGGGAGGAGGACAGTGTGCCAGCAGAGGGGTACAGTGTGCCAGCAGAGGGGGGCAGTGTGCCAGCAGAGGGGGACAGTGTGCCAGCAGAGGGGGACAGTGTGCCAGCAGAGGGGCTATGTGTAACAGCAAGGGGTATATATATACCAGGATGGGGGGTTAATTTACCAGAATGGGGGACATATACGGTATATGATTTGTAAGATGGACACTGGCATTATAAGATGGACCCCATTTTACATTAAAAATTATTTTTTTCTCTTTTCCTTCACCAAATTTGGGGGTGCGTCTTATAATCAGGTGCGTCTTATAAAGCGAAAAATACGGTAGATAGATTGGTAGATAGATAGATAGATAGATAGATAGATAGATAGATAGATATACAGTTCAAAGGAGGGTCACAGCACTTCTTTCTTTAGCAAGGGATGTTTATTCCAGCTCAGGCATATGGCGACGTTTCGAGCTATGCTAGCTCTTTATCCAGTCTCCAAAATGGCTGGATAAAGAGCTAGCATAGCTCGAAACGTCGCCATATGCCTGAGCTGGAATAAACATCCCTTGCTAAAGAAAGAAGTGCTGTGACCCTCCTTTGAACTGTATGTATAACAGAGGCTGGAAGGAGCCTCAGGGACGCTTAGCACTCTATTGAAAGACCAGCTATACACGCTGCTTCTGCTATTACTATTTAGATTGGTAGATAGATAGATAGATAGATAGATAGATAGATAGATAGATAGATATAAAGGCCCCATCTCACGCTTCAATGTGTCAGTGAACCGACCAACGATCCGACTTGACCTCTATCGCTTGAACAACTGAAAACCCATGACTTTTCAACGATATCGTTGAGTGAGACAAGGCATATAGATAGAGAGAATCAGGGGCGGACTGGCCCAGGTGGCAGGGGGACAAGTGCCCCCAGGGCTGGTGGTATAGCCCTCATCTAGGGCCGCCCCCCCCACAAAATGTGTCGGCGGTGCTTTTTGGCTGGCGCTGTGAAAGTCCAGCAGACGCGGCGCCTTGCCCCTAGATAGAATAGATAGATAAATAGATAGATAACTCACTTTGATGATGCAACAAGGAACAAATGAGTAAACACTGTGTGATTTGATTGTTGTTCTTCGATTCTTCCGCTCGGTCATTGCTTCTCTTTTTTGTTTCGTCAGGTCCCATTTCTACAATTGCAAACAGTGAAAGCACAAAAGAAATCCCGAACTGCACCAGCGTGTGATGAGGGGCACCTGCAGACAGAATCTGGACACTTTTTTTGTATGAGAAGAATGGGTCATCTTCTGCCCCTCTGTGCCACATTTGTATCTCTGGCGGGTGCTGGCGGCTCCGGACTCCTCTCTCGGACCCCCACCTGATTCCTCTGTTTTTTTTTCTCCCCCCACAACTTTTTTTCAATAAACGGTTGACGCCGGAGGTGAAAAGAAAAAAAAAACTAAACAAAAACCCTTGATTATTCCCCCCGGTGATTTCCGTAGTCGGCTCAGATCATGGCCCCCCATCGGCTTCTCATCTCTTTTCCTTGGGTGTGACGATACATTGAAGCAGGGACCCCTGAGACTTCTCTATGAAGGGTTTTGGGAAGAGCCCGGCGTCCTTTCTATGTGACCAGGTGTAACAATCCGACAATGTGAAGAATCCGATTATCCGTGGTTCTGTCTTTGGATTCACAATAAGAATGAGTACGGACAAGAATAACTTATTATCTGGAATATTCCGCACAAATGCTATATTTTATTTCCGGGAAATTCAATTTATATATATATAAAAAAAACAACTTTTTTTTCCATTTTGTTCCGACAACCCGCATTTATTATACAAATATGAATTTCTAATTTTCTTTCTTTGAGATCTGATGTCTGACATATTGAAATGTGATATTTAATTGGAGAAGGATTTATTCCCCATCCCCCCCTCTTTCCTCCATGCGGTGTGGCAGAAAGAATAGGATAAAATGTATTTATTGTAATCTTGGAAACCCGCGACAATTCTCTCCTCGTCAATTATTTCACCTTCACATTCTGATTTATTCTACAAACTCAACTTAGAATTTCCTGTTTCCTTCATCTCCTTTCATTCACGATGATGAGATCTTGGCTTATGTTTTGTACATTTTTCCAAAGATGTGTAGCCATAAAAGAAATCACGTTTTTCAAATTAATAAGTAGATCTCGATTTGTAACAAAATGAATTAATAAACCTTCAACCAATTTCAGATTTGCCAGAATATTACAATTTTGGGAAATCAAGCAACAAACATCCATCATGGGGGTCGCTATTTTCCTGGGTTCTTTTGAGGGCTTGAGTTATAGTTGCCTGGCCTTGCCTATTCCACATATGTCTAGACACCACAAATTTCCACTCTGTGCCCCTTTAACTTCACAGGAGTCTTGAGACCAGACTTCAGATTACTCTTTAAACAGTTTTTAAGATGGGTCTTGAAATCAGTCTTCAGACACGTTTTCACATCAGCTTTGAGATTAGTCTTGAATTCATTTTTTAGACCAGTCTTTATATGATTCTTGAGATTAATCTTGAGATCAGACACCAGATTAATCTTCAAATCGTTTCTCCAGATCAATCTTGGGATTGTTCTTGAGATTGTTCTTGAGATCGTTCTTGAGATCGTTCTTGAGATCGTTCTTGAGATCATACTTGACATCATTCTTGAGATCATTCTTAAGATCATTCTTGAGATCGTTCTTGAGATCGTCCTTGAGATCATCCTTGAGATTGTTCTTGAGATCGTTCTTGAGATCGCTCTTGACTTCATTCTTGAGATCGTTCTTAAGATCGTACTTGAGATCGTTCTTGAGATCCTACTTGACATCATTCTTGAGATCATTCTTAAGATCATTCTTGAGATCGTTCTTGAGATCGTTCTTGAAATCGTTCTTGAGATCATACTTGACATCATTCTTGAGATCATTCTTAAGATCATTCTTGAGATCGTTCTTGAGATCGTCCTTGAGATCATCCTTAAGATCGTACTTGAGATCGCTCTTGACTTCATTCTTGAGATCGTTCTTAAGATCGTACTTGAGATCGTTCTTGAGATCCTACTTGACATCATTCTTGAGATCATTCTTGAGATCATTCTTGAGATCGTTCTTGAGATCGTTCTTGAGATCGTTCTTGAGATCGTTCTTGAGATCGTCCTTGAGATCGTCCTTGACATTGTTCTTGAGATCGCTCTTGACTTCATTCTTGAGATCGTTCTTGAGATCATTCTTGAGATCATTCTTGAGATCGTTCTTGAGATTGTTCTTGAGATCATCCTTGAGATCGTCCTTGAGATCGTCCTTGAGATCGTCCTCGAGATTGTTCTTGAGATCGTTCTTGAGATCGTCCTTGAGATCGTCCTTGAGATCGTTCTTGAGATCGTTCTTGAGATCGCTCTTGACTTCATTCTTGAGATCATTCTTGAGATTGTTCTTGAGATCGTTCTTGAGATCGTTCTTGAGATCGTTCTTGAGATCAGTCTTCAGATTGTATTTTTAGGTTGGCTTTCAAATGAATCTTCAGATCAGCCTTGGTATCCATGTTGAGGTCAGTCTTGAGATTAATCTTGAAATGGATCTCCTGATTGGTAGAATGGTCTTGAGATCAGTGTTGATATAAGTCTTCAGATCAATTTTCAGATTGATCTTGGAATGAGCCTTCAAATTGGTCTTGATATCAATCTAGAGACCATTTTTTTTAGATCACTCTTCAGATCAGTCTTCAGATCAGTGTTGAGATTCGTGTTGATATTAGTCTTGGGATGAGTCTTCAGATTGGTCTTGAGATCTGTGTTGAGATCAGCCTTGAGATCAACCTTCAGATCAGTCTTTAGATTTGGTCTTGTGATCAGTCTTCAGATTAATCTTGATATTAGTCTTGACATTGTAACGATGTCGGCCAACGATCTTGTGGGCGCGGTCATTCCATCGCTGGTGAGGTGTCGCACGTATAGCTATCGTGCACGACGCACCGGCGAACTCTGCGAACGATCCCTGTTCATTGTGGATCCACAATGGATATCCAAGCTATTATAATATATAACTTAGATATGCATGGTGGATCCTTTGACGGGCGGGCTGCACAGTTTTGTCCATTTTCACCCTACGAACCAAAATCCACGATGAAGGCCAAGCACGGTAGAGTCCGCTCATCACGAGTGTAAGCCCTAACAGAATCCAAAGGACACCAACATGAACAAGACCTCATGTCAGTTATGGTACTTAGTGGAAGCCATAATTGAGAATATAACTTTCTTTAATATTAATATATATTTTTAATTGAAATCTCTACTTTTGGTGCATGTACATAATATGTGCCCCAAAATGTCTTAATAATAAAAAAAAATTAATTTGCAAAATTCCAACTCTTTTTGAGTAAACAAAAAAGTCAAAAGTTGTGACTTAAATAAATTAATTTTGTATTTATTTTTTAAATTACCGTAATCAAAGTTGCATTCAGGAAGAATTCAATATATATATACATAGAGCTGGCAAAGTAAATGGTTGTCCTGTTAGTGAAAAATGTAATGTAAAAAATGGCAAATAGGTTTTTAGATTGCCAAATATTTAATTTTAGTTATTCCCAAAAAAGACAATTAAACCCCTAATTTGTTGATTGCCGGCACACCTAGTCATCCTTAGAACACAATCTGAATTCTCCGAGAATGGAGGTTGCAGCAACATCGTCAACGGAGTGGCCGTACCCATGCTCGGCCTCCTCATCATTCATTGTCTATGGGAATGATGGAAATAGTGGAGTGCCGTACTTCCATAGCCAATGAACGGAGAGAAGGCCGAGCATGCACAATTCCATTTCATCTGGGATATCTGGAGGTCTCAGCATTCAGACCCCAGTCGATAAATGAATTCTCTGAGAATGGAGGTTGCAGCAACGTCGTCAACAGAGCGGCGGTACCCATGCTCGGTCTATTCTTCAGTCATTGTCTATCGGATAGATGGAAATAGTGGAGTGCCCACTTCCATAGTCAATGAATGGAGAGGGGGCCGAGCATGCACACTTCCATTTAATTTGGGATATCTGGAGGTCTCAGCATTCAGACCCCAATCGATAAATGAATTCTCCAAGAATGGAGGTTGCAGCAACGTCATCAACGGAGCGGTGGTACCCATGCTCGACCTATTCTTCATTCATTATCTATGGGACTGATGGAAATAGCTTAGTGCTGTACTCCCATAGCCAATGAATGCTGAGGAGGCCGAGCATGCGCACTTTCAGTTCATTTGGGATATCTGGAGGTCTCCGCATTCAGACCCCCATCGATAAATTAATTCTCCAAGAATGGAGGTTGCATCAACGGAGCGGTGGTATCCATGCTCGGCCTCCTCTTCATTTATTGTCTATGGGACTGATGGAAATAGTGGAGTGCCGTACTTCCATAGTCAATGAACGGAGAAAAGGCCGAGCATGCACACTTCCATTTCATTTGGGATATCTGAAAGTCTCAGCATTCAGACCTCCATTGATAAATGAATTCTCTGAGAATGAAGGTTACAGCAACGACGTCAACGGAGCGGCGGTACCCATGCTCGGCCTGTTCTTCATTCATTGTCTACGGGACTGATGGAAATAGCGGAGTGCCATACTTCCATAGCCGATGAATGCTGAGGAGGCCGAGCATGCGCACTTTCAGTTCATTTGGGATATCTGGAGGTCTCAGCATTCAGACCCCCATCAATAAATGAATTCTCCGAGAATGGAGGTTGCAGTAACATAATCAACGGAGAGGCGGTACCCATGCTCGGCCTATTCTTCATTCATTATCTATGGGACTGATGGAAATAGCAGAGTGCTGTACTCCCATAGCCAATGAATGCTGAGGAGGCCGAGCATGTGCACTTTCAGTTCATTTGGGATATCTGGAGGTCTCCGCATTCAGACCTCCATCGATAAATGAATTCTCCGAGAATGGAGGTTGCATCAACGGAGCGGTGGTATCCATGCTCGGCCTCCTCTTCATTTATTGTCTATGGGACTGATGGAAATAGTGAAGTGCCGTACTTCCATAACCAATGAACGGAGAAAAGGCTGAGCATGCACACTTCCATTTCATTTGGGATATCTGAAAGTCTCAGCATTCAGACCTCCATCGATAAATGAATTCTCCGAGAATGAAGGTTACAGCAACGTCATCAACGGAGCGGCGGTACCCATGCTCGGCCTCCTCTTCATACATTGACTATGGGACTGATGGAAATAGCAGAGTGCTGTACTCTCATAGCCAATGAATGCTGAGGAAGCTGAGCATGCGCATTTTTAGTTCATTTGGGATATCTGGAGGTCTCAGCATTCAGACCCCCATCAATAAATGAATTCTCCGAGAATGGAGGTTGCAGTAACATAGTCAACAGAGAGGCGGTACCCATACTCGACCTATTCTTCATTCATTATCTATGGGACTGATGGAAATAGCTTAGTGCTGTACTCCCATAGCCAATGAATGCTGAGGAGGCCGAGCATGCGCACTTTCAGTTCATTTGGGATATCTGGAGGTTTCCGCATTCAGACCCCCATCGATAAATTAATTCTCCGAGAATGGAGGTTGCATCAACGGAGCGGTGGTATCCATGCTCGGCCTCCTCTTCATTCATTGTCTATGGGACTGATGGAAATAGCAGAGTGCCGTAATTCCATAGCCGATGAATGCTGAGGAGGCCGAGCATGCGCACTTTCAGTTCATTTGGGATATCTGGAGGTCTCAGCATTCAGACCCCAATCGATAAATGAATTCTCCGACAATGAAGGTTACAGCAACGTCGTCAACGGAGCGGCGGTACCCATGCTCGGCCTGTTCTTCATTCATTGTCTATGGGACTGATGGAAATAGCGGAGTGCCATACTTCCATAGCCGATGAATACTGAGGAGGCCGAGCATGCGCACTTTCATTTCAATTGGGATATCTGGAGGTCTCATCATTCAGACCCCCATCCATAAGTGACTTGTCCCCTATTCTATGGATAAGGGACAACTTGATTTTTGGCTTAATCTTTAATTTTGTACTTTTTTTTCCACAAAAGAAATACCTCCAAAATAGCAGAAAACCGACAAAGTGCTGCATCGTGGTTCACTGAAGAATTTAACAAATTTTATTTAAAAAAAAATAATTTAAATAAACAGAATTAAATAAAGAAAAATGTAAAAATTTTGCAATTTAATTCTACATAACTTTTTTGGTTATAATTAAAAATAAAATCTGGTCTTTTTTTATTGGAATTGGATTCACTGTAAAATATATTAATGTAAAGATTCTAATGGGTCACAATAAAGATCTTGAAAGTTTTGTACATATTTTGACCGCTATACACATGACGGTAACTTTTTAATTGCAAATTCCTGATGATATTGTGTTCATAAATTAGAAAACATTATGTATTATGGACAGGTTTTTGTTTTTTTATGTTATTTTATTTTTATTTATTTTATATTCTTCAAATTCTCCAACTTGCCTTAGAAAATGAATGAGTGAATGTGGACTTTCCCTCCCGTTTCATTGGGTTCAGTGATCGTAGCTCGTAATCACTCTCTGACCCCTTTGCATGTTTATGGCGATGGTACTCAAGGCATAATGTACATACAAATGATGTAAATAGCTTTTTAATTTCTTGGAAAATAAATTAATGTTTAGTAATATAAATGAGTCTGGTCTAAGCCACTGTGAGTCTGGCCCCGCGGTAAAAAGGTTTGGTTTTTATTATTATTTTTTAAGAAATGCTACTGTTTTTCTTTTTCTTGCTTCCTCGGGGGCGGGGACACTTCAATCTTTATTGTCTACGAATCATGATTTATTCTATTTATATAAAGAGTTTTTTGGAAAAAACATAATAATAAAAAGACTCTATGATGTTATTTTCCATATTCAGATCTTCACTTTCAACTTGGTACAATGAGCAAGAGGTTATAAATGGTTGAGGAGGTTACCGGAGCAAAAATATAACCTTAAAGGGGCGACGGGGCTGGGGATGTCCGGCGGCGACTGGTGGGTGCGCACATGTTTTTGGCGCCCCGCCAGCGTCGCCGTCCCCATTTACACGGGGCGACATCTCCAGCCTCGCAACAGCGAGCTGTCAGGCAGCATCGCCGCCCGGGTGTCTGAAAACCCCAGCGGCGATGCAGGCCTGACAGGTCACCGGCGGCCGGTTACATGGGGCAATGTGCGGACATCGCCCCAGATCGGTTGCCTGGTTTCACCAAGCGACCTCCCGGCACCGCTGACATCGCCCCTTTACATGAGGCGACGTAGGGGCGATGTTGCCGCCGATAGGCCACGCCCCTACGTAATAGGCGGCGATGTCGCCCCATGTGACGGGGCCTTAAAGGTACATTTAACAGTAAACAATAGATGCTACTGTATGAGATCGGAGGCATAGGGAGGTAAAGTAGGGCACACACAGTCCTCAATGGGTCATAAAACAGTAGTATGAGCCCTGTTCTACTTTAGACTTTGACTTTAAATGTCAAGTCTAAGTTACAAATGGGGCGCAACTACAACGGGTGCAGGGGTTGCAATCATACCCAGGCCCTGTAGCCTTAGAGGCCCCAAAATTCCCTTTGGCCTATAGAAAAAGACTATAACTATTAAAGATATGCAATAATTGGGCCCTGTTGGAGCTTTCTAATCGGGGCCCATGAGCTTTAAGGTACTCCATTGGTCATGGGTAGGGATGAGCAAACCCAAACTGCAAAGCTCGGGGTTTGTACCCTACACTAGGTATCCGGGGCTCCGACACAAACACGGACTAAAAAGAATAGTCTATGTCCTAATTAATTTTTTGGGTACTGTTCGTATGGTAATAACATTTTTTAAAAGGCTGCAGCTTTATTGTATGTGGAAGATGACAGTACACTGCTGTGAGCAATAAAGATTAAGAAAAATGGTGTTGCCCCCACTTATTTTTGATAACCAATGCAGGTATAACAGACAGCTACTGGCTGCAACCCTTAGCTGTCTGCTTTACCTGCTCTGGTTATCAAAATTTTCCATGGTGCGGTGGCAATTGGGGTAATACTTGTAGGGGTGATGTCAGCTATTTAATGTCAGCTGGCATCAAGCCCTGGTATTAGTACTTGAGAGGCGTTTATCAGATACCACCATTACTAACCCTGCAAGTATAGAGTTAAAAATGACAGATACAGGGGGAAAAAAGTTTATTTAAATAAAGACGTCCGGGTAAAGTGCCAGAGTTGGCAAATCTATTGTGATGCTCCACTTTTGGGGCGGCTGCGGACTGGTATATTTTGGCTGGAAAGGAGCCAATAACCATAGCCCTTTCCACACTGATAATACCATCCCACAGCTGTCTGCTTTACCTTGGTTAGTTCTAAAAAATAGGGGGAACCCCACACCGTTTATAAATATTATTTAATTTTTAAAAATGGCGTGGGATCCCATCTATTTTTCATAACCAGCCAAGATAAAGCAGACAACTGAAGGTTGCAGCCTGCGGCAGTCTGTTTAACATGTGCTGGTTATCGGTTTTCAGGGCAATTGCCCCCATTATGCCTCAACTTGCAGCACCCTAGACCTTACTATGACTATTTTACAGCCATTTTTCAGCACAGAAGTTCAAGTCCCTGTTAATATAGGGTTCGGGGTCTGGAGACAAGTTTGGGTTAAGTGTACATCCTGAACCAAACTTTTTTCAAGTCCGGACAAACCTGAAGATCCCATGATCTGCTTAACTTTAGTCACAAGTGAATGAAGTTGGATTGTTGAGCTAAAAAAAATGCAAAAACACAAGTCTTAGCTAGAGGGCTAAGCTAGAGTTAAATTAAGTTTTTTTAGATAAACTTATTGGGGTTCTGAAGAAGATGCCAACTGTTAAGAATAAAAGAACCATGTCCATTGAACAACAAGACAGTACAGGGAAGTGAGTGTCATATCTTAGAACAGATCAACAGAGAAATGGAAGAAAAACAGCATTTACAACAGGAAGACACCTACAGGGAAGAATTGAAGACTACGCCCACTTGGACAATAAGGAAACACAAGGAAGTGAGAGCCATATTTCTGAAATGGAGAGAGCAGGAATGTAAGAAATACATTGCCAGATGAAGGAGAACAGGAGAATTTCTAAAAGGTAGACATCCCCATGGAAGAGTTGAAGACCACGCCCAATTGGTAACAAGATTATACAAGGAAGACAAGGCCATATATATATTACTGGTAAGTGGAAAAATTCTGTACAGCAATCTATGTAAGCCATTTATGCCCTGTTTGTGATAAAGTACAGTGATGCCACCTTAAGCAACTGTGTTCAGTGGCCCCACAGTACAAGCTGCAGATGCCACCCAGATCACCTTCTGCAAGTGTTCCTAAAGACTGTATGTCACAAGCCCATATGCCCCCGGTGGGACACGAGGGTCAGGGATGTTCCTGTCCGCTAGCCTTTCTGTGTTTAGGGTGACTACATAGGGCTGGGTCTCATCCCACTGAATGCCAGCACTAATTTCCCTTGGGCAGAACACTACTCAGACCTCACAGGGTGAGGGCACCATGCTCCGGTAAGACTTTATGGGGTCACCAACAGCCAATAGCATATAGCACATTCCCAGCAAGGACACAAGATGGTGCATGTGACAGACTCTCACCCTTCCACTGGCTCACCAGGGATCAAAACCTCTGGGGAATCTAGGACCAACTACCCCAGCTAGCAACATCACGTTTTTGGCTGGATGGTTGTAGCAAGATTAAGAAACTAACCTATCTTGGCAAGATATATAGCCAGGTGACTGGATTGTCCCAACCTGAGTTCTCCAAAGAAATATGTGTTCTCAGTGTTGAGCAGTGGAGCAGCTCTGTAACCCATCAGCTGGAACCAATCATCCCTAGGCTGAGGCCCTATAGAATCACCGGTGACAGATGTAGGGCATCAGACACCCACATGCCTGTTCTAGCTGCCTGCCAAACTCCAAGCCTCCTCAGCTGGGCTTATCAAGAACCCTCCCAAATGCCATTTCCATTTGTGGAAGGTGGTCTGGTTCAATTGCACCATTTGCCGTATGTATAAAATGGCCATGATCACCAGGGGGAAGTCATTTTGCTTCCATGATGCGATTCATCATAGGACTTCATAAAGGTCTTCATCTAGTGGTGACTTCGGGCTAGAGAGATTTTTACCATAGGCGTATGGGGAGAAGAGAAATAATGAATTATCCATGCTGCAAAAAAAACAATAAAACTCTGGAAACTCTTGGCATTCTCTTGATGAGCTTCAAGAGGTAGTCACCGGAAATGGTGGATACACAGCTGATCGTCCTACTGAATAGACTGTTAGAATTCGTATTATGGCTAGGGATGAGCAAGTAGAATCGTTACTATTTGGTACTCGCCGAATAGTAACGGTATTCGGGCTACTCGCTACTCCCTGAGTTTCTTGTGATTACTCGGGAGTAGCGAGTAGTCCTTTAACTTTTGCAGTGTATCTATATATACAGTATATACTGCGAAAGTGAATAAAAGTTGTTAAAAAATAAAAAAATATCATACTCACCTATCTGACGCCTGCACCGGAACCGGCAAAGAAGACATCCGATCAACGACAAGGACCTGTGAGTCTGACAGCCAATCAGATGGCCAGACGTAACAAACCATGGGATTGCTACCAGTCACCTGATTGGCCAGATTGCCAGGTCATTGATGCCCCATTCAAGACCTGGCAATCTGGACAATCAGGTGGCTGGTAGCGATCAGGTGGTTTGTGACGTCTGGCTATCTGATTGGCCAGATCGCTACCAGCCATCTGATTGGCTGTCAGACTCACAGGTCCTTGTCGTTGATCGGATGTTTTTTTTGCCAGTCCCGATGCAGACGTTGGCGTCATTTTTTTAAAATTTTTTAACAAATTTTGTTCACTTTTAGGGCACTTTCGCAGTGTATATATAGATACACTGCAAAGCTACTCGCCTGCCCATTCATTAACATTGGACTCGCTATACTCGCAACGAGTACAGAGTACCATCCGGTTTGCATTTAGTTGGACCATCATTTATTTTTCAACAGGACAATGACCCCAAACACACCTCCAGGCTGTGTAAGGGCTATTTGACCAAGCAGGAGAGTGATGGGGTGCTACACCAGATGACCTGGCCTCCACAGTCACCAGACCTGAACCCAATCCAGATGGTTTGGGGTGAGCTGGACCGCAGAGTGAAGCCAAAAGGGCCAACAAGTGCTAAGCATCTCTGGGAACTCCTTCAAGACTGTTGGAATACCATTTCCGGTGACTACCTCTTGAAGACTGGTGACTACCTCTTGAAGCTCATCAAGAGAATGCCAAGAGTGTGCAAAGCAGTAATCAAAGCAAAAGGAAGAACCTAGAATATAAGACATATTTTCAGTTGTTTGACACTTTTTTATTAAGTATACAGTATAATTCCACATGTGTTAATTCATAGTTTTGATGCCTTCAGTGTGAATCTACTATTTTCATAGTCATTAAAATGAAGAAAACTCTTTGAATGAGAAGGTGTGTCCAAACTTTTGGTCTGTACTGTATATATATAAGTATATATATATATATATATACACAAAATGCTTCATGTAGATTCCTGAGTATATGACTATGACAGTAAGGACACTTTATGTCTCCAATGTGTCACTTTTGGAGATGTCAGTGACACTTGTGCAGTGATGTAGAGTCCTCGCCCTGATTTCTCGCTCTATTATTAAGGGCCGTTCATGTCGTTCTCGCACTTTGTAATTAGCCCATTTTCTTCATTACAGAAATTGTTTCCTTTTTCTTCAAATTTTAAACCAAAGTTTCCTTATCTTGAGTAAGAAATCAGAGTAGATGGATGGGGGTGCGGCCGGGAACACCACTACACGTCCACCATAAATCAGACCCAATGACCCCGTCATCTCTATCACAATGCCAACGAGAAGGAATAGAATATACCTGCACATGTTCTATATAAAGATGGGAAAATGTATTTTTTTTCTTAATTACTATAATTGCATTCCATTGTATTTACATAAGTGATGCTCAGAGAGACATGGATCATTCTGTAATTGGGGGTTGTAGGTGCGTTGGATGGAAAATTCTCCGGACTGATGCTGATTGTCCAAGTAGAAGGGTAAGAGGTTAGCGGAGTATGATGGGTGTGGACGTGAGACCTGTGAGATCAAGAGTGAAGGGCATCACGAGGGTCAATAGAAGCTGCAAAGACGCCATATTATGGCGTAGCCTTGTGTATAAAGGGAACTTGTCATCACAATTTAACCTGTTAAAGTAAAGGTATGGCCAAAATGGGGCTGTCATGACATTGTAGTGACACACGAGCTCTGCGTCCAATCACCATTGGCTTCCTTATCCCCGCCGCTGTAACCTAACCCACTGGCACTCACTTCCTGTAGGTTGGTACAGAGGCAGGGAGAAGAAAGCCGGCGGTGGTTGGACGCAGAACTCGCGCGTCACAACAATGTCACATGAACCCAAAGCCGCAGTTACCAACAACACTGGAACGGTGGCAGAATGGGAGGTGAGTACAGAATCTATTATTTTACATAGGGGAAACAAGTCAATTAAGAAGGGGGTTGTAATAGTAGTGGGCAACCCCTTTAATGGATACCTGTAGTGATAACCTCTGTAGCCTGGTTCTTGTTTACTTCACCATAGAAATGGTGCAATAGCCTCTTTGTGCTTTGTGGCGAAACTGTGGGGTGAGACTCCGGGTAGAGTCTTCCGCTTGGCCGTGGCCCCTCCACATTTATATGATCC
This sequence comes from Allobates femoralis, assembly GCA_033576535.1. Classification (NCBI taxonomy): domain Eukaryota; kingdom Metazoa; phylum Chordata; class Amphibia; order Anura; family Aromobatidae; genus Allobates; species Allobates femoralis. The sequence goes on along the minus strand of JARQOC010000006.1, from coordinate 723,449 downwards.
TCCTTTTATAAATTAGCGCCTTTGGCGAGTGGATCTTGCTCAATGGTGAGCCGAGACCTTGATCTACAAAGGTGCTGCCACTGGCGCCATTTTGCTGGAGACCACCAGCGGTTAATCTGAGCATGCGCCAACTCTGGCACCATAGTGCTGGAGATTGCAGGGAGGGTAATGCGCGCAAGGACTACCAGTGCCAAGGGCTGCGCTAGCTAAAACTTAAAATAAGGCTTATACAAATGCAGAGGGGCCCTGGTAGAGCCAAAGACTCCACCGACTTCTAAGGTGAATCAAACAAGAACCAGGCTATTGATTTTCTTTTACTACAGTATCAAATCGTAATAACAGTGCCATTATGGCCTTACTACCTTTACATTAACAGGTTAAATTGTGATGACAGATTCTCTTTAATGCAAACTCAACCGTATTTGTGTCCAAGTGACGGCAACCTCTCTCTGACACAGTAACCAACGATATTTGGATAAGGTGTGCGGGGTCTAATACTGGAATATTACAACAAAGAAGTGTGAAAAAGCTTAAATAGTTTTTCACAAGACACAAGTGAGGTAGACAATTGTGCTTCCATCTCTAAATCATGGAGATTTCTTTTTAGATTTACGAAAATTAGGACGTGTTTGTCTGAAAATCCAGGAGGCGCCTCTCTGTCTCTCTGTGCCGCAACATTTTTGGTATAAGGATTTTGGTTTAGTAGCAAAACTAACAATGATAATCATACTGACGTTCTTTTTGTAGTGTGTGATGATTGAAATCATATTGATATTAAGATGTTGTAACTCAAGTATCTCAGATCAATCATTTAACAGTTGTGCTGACTCTATAGGTCCAGCAGCTCCCTATATATCATACTGAGTGACTATACAGCTACAGCACCTCCTTATATATCAGACTGAGTGACTCTGCAGGTCCAGCACCTCCATATATATCACACTAACTAACTATACAGCTACAGCACCTCCTTATATATCAGACTGAGTGACTCTGCAGGTCCAGCACCTCCATATATATCACACTAACTAACTATACAGCTACAGCACCTCCTTATACATCAGACTGAGTGACTCTGCAGGTCCAGCACCTCCATATATATCACACTAACTAACTATAGAGCTACAGCACCTCCTTATATATCAGACTGAGTGACTCTGCAGGTCCAGCACCTCCATATATATCACACTAACTAACTATACAGCTACAGCACCTCCTTATATATCAGACTGAGTGACTCTGCAGGTCCAGCACCTCCATATATATCACACTAACTAACTATACAGCTACAGCACCTCCTTATACATCAGACTGAGTGACTCTGCAGGTCCAGCACCTCCATATATATCACACTAACTAACTATAGAGCTACAGCACCTCCTTATATATCAGACTGAGTGACTCTGCAGGTCCAGCACCTCCATATATATCACACTAACTAACTATACAGCTACAGCACCTCCTTATATATCAGACTGAGTGACTCTGCAGGTCCAGCACCTCCATATATATCACACTAACTAACTATACAGCTACAGCACCTCCTTATATATCAGACTGAGTGACTCTGCAGGTCCAGCACCTCCATGTATATCACACTAACTAACTATACAGCTACAGCACCTCCTTATATATCAGACTGAGTGACTCTGCAGGTCCAGCACCTACATATATATCACACTAACTAACTATACAGCTACAGCACTTCCTTATATATCAGACTGAGTGACTCTGCAGGTCCAGCACCTCCATAAAGGGGCGGACCTACCGTAGTGCAGCTGGTTCAGCTGCACCAGGGCCCCGACCGGCTAGGGGGCCCCTCAAGCCTGCAGAGGGGACCCCAGCCGACCCCCAGAGGAGAGAGGAGAGGAGGGTAACTGAGGGAAGTTGAATTTGCCAAGCTTCGCTCATCTCTGGTTATTGACTCCTCTGCTCGTTGTCACGGTGGGAGCACCGCTGCTTTCTCTTGCTCTGTTTTCTAGTTCTCTAGATAATAATATGTTTATAGTAACTGTGTAACGAATATGTTAATGTTACATATATAATTAGACTTTATTATTATAATAGGGGTGGGTAATAATAGAGGTTTAGCAGTGACTGTCGGGGTAGTAATCTTTCTGTTTGTAGCATCTCCTCCCTTAAATTAGCAGTTCCGCATTAACCTGGATAATCCTTTGTAGTTGGAGACAAGACGCTTCTCTAACGAGCCCGGGTTCCCGTTGTGCTTAGTTCTGCTCCACATTCCTTGGCTGAGCTAATGGGGAGCCGAGAGACCGGAGTCTGGTCAATGAAAGGTTAGACATCGAAAGCTGCGACTGAAAGCTCGGCCAGGAATATTTCCAACGGCGGGTGCGGGCATAAAGAGCGCAGCACTGTGTGATTCAGAGCGAGCGCAGACAAGCGTAACTCTGTATCTCATTTACTCAGACAACCATATCTCTATATCTAATTTAAGTCGAGACATCCTGCCCAGAGAGTGCCAGCAACCTGCAAATTTATAGGCAGGAGGAACAGCAAGTAATGCGTGCGGAGGGCTGAGCGGAGGCCGAGGAGATCTGGACCGGCCTGGGAATAATCTGCTGCTGTAGAGACGCGAAGATTCCTGCAGATTTGTATCAATTTGTTATGTAACCATTCTTGGAAATGATCTAGAAAGGGAAGGAAAGAGACACAGGAAAAGACACAAACACAGAATCATAGAATACAAGAACATCACAGCCGCGGACCCCAGAGGACAGTGCCGGAGACCAGCAAAAAATACTAGGAATAACGGACAAATGATCACTAATATATTGCAAGGTGAAATAAGTATTGAACACGTCACTAATTTGTGCAAATATATTCCTAAAGGTACTATTAGACATGAGTTCCTCACCAGATGTCGGTAACAGCCCATCCAATCCACACAGGAGAAGACATCACACCATAGATGTCCATAGATTATGTGTAATAATGAGAAATGACACCGGAAAAAAGTATTGAACACATTACTGAAATGTATTTAATCCTTGGTCCTTCGGCCTTTGTTGGTGATGAAGATCCAGACGACTCCTGTATGGAGACACCGGTCCCTGCATTGTATGGAGACACTGGTCCCTGCATTGTATGGAGACACTGGTCCCTGCATTGTATGGAGACACTGGTCCCTGCATTGCTCCTGTATGGAGACACCGGTCCCTGCATTGTATGGAGACACTGGTCCCTGCATTGTATGGAGACACTGGTCCCTGCATTGTATGGAGACACTGGTCCCTGCATTGCTCCTGTATGGAGACACCGCTCCCTGCATTGTATGGAGACACTGGTCCCTGCATTGTATGGAGACACTGGTCCCTGCATTGTATGGAGACACCGGTCCCTGAATTGCTCCTGTATAGAGACACTGGTCCCTGCATTGTATGTAGACACTGGTCCCTGCATTGTATGGAGACACCGGTCCTGCATTGTATGGAGACACTGGTCCCTGCATTGTATGGAGACACTGGTCCCTGCATTGTATGGAGACACCGGTCCCTGCATTGTATGGAGACACCGGTCCCTGCATTGTATGGAGACACCGGTCCCTGCATTGTATGGAGACACCGGTCCCTGCATTGTATGGAGACACCGGTCCCTGCATTGTATGGAGACACCGGTCCCTGCATTGTATGGAGACACCGGTCCCTGCATTGTATGGAGACACCGGTCCCTGCATTGTATGGAGACACTGGTCCCTGCATTGTATGGAGACACCGGTCCCTGCATTGTATGGAGACACCGGTCCCTGCATTGTATGGAGACACTGGTCCCTGCATTGTATGGAGACACTGGTCCCTGCATTGTATGGAGACACTGGTCCCTGCATTGTATGGAGACACTGGTCCCTGCATTGTATAGAGACACGGTCCCTGCATTGTATGGAGACACTGGTCCCTGCATTGTATGGAGACACTGGTCCCTGCATTGTATGGAGACACCGGTCCCTTGCATTGTATGGAGACACTGGTCCCTGCATTGTATGGAGACACTGGTCCCTGCATTGTATGGAGACACTGGTCCCTGCATTGTATGGACACACTGGTCCCTGCATTGTATGGAGACACTGGTCCCTGCATTGTATGGAGACACTGGTCCCTGCATTGTATGGAGACACTGGTCCCTGCATTGTATGGAGACACCGGTCCCTGCATTGTATAGAGACACCGGTCCCTGCATTGTATGGAGACACGGTCCCTGCATTGTATGGAGACACCGGTCCCCGCATTGTATGGAGACACTGGTCCCTGCATTGTATGGAGACACTGGTCCCTGCATTGTATGGAGACACCGGTCCCTGCATTGTATGGAGACACTGGTCCCTGCATTGTATGGAGACACTGGTCCCTGCATCTCTCCTGTATGGAGACACCGGTCCCTGCATTGTATGGAGACACTGGACCCTGCATTGTATGGAGACACTGGTCCCTGCATTGTATGGAGACACCTGGTCCCTGCATTGTATTGAGACACTGGTCCCTGCATTGCTCCTGTATGGAGACACTCGTCCCAGCATTGTATGGAGACACTGGTCCCTGCATTGTATGGAGACACTGGTCCCTGCATTGCTCCTGTATGGAGACACTGGTCCCTGCATTGTATGGAGACACTGGTCCCTGCATTGTATGGAGACACTGGTCCCTGCATTGTATGAGATACCGTCCCTGCATTGTATGGAGACACTGGTCCCTGCATTGTATGGAGACACTGGTCCCTGCATTGCTCCTGTATGGAGACACTGGTCCCTGCATTGTATGGAGACACTGGTCCCTGCATTGTATGGAGACACTGGTCCCTGCATTGTATGGAGACACTGGTCCCTGCATTGTATGGAGACACTGGTCCCTGCATTGTATGGAGACACTGGTCCCTGCATTGTATGGAGACACTGGTCCCTGCATTGTATGGAGACACTGGTCCCTGCATTGTATGGAGACACTGGTCCCTGCATTGTATGGAGACACTGGTCCCTGCATTGTATGGAGACACTGGTCCCCTGCATTGTATGGAGACACTGGTCCCTGCATTGTATGGAGACACTGGTCCCTGCATTGTATGGAGACACTGGTCCCTGCATTGTATGGAGACACTGGTCCCTGCATTGTATGGAGACACTGGTCCCTGCATTGTATGGATGACACTGGTCCCTGCATTGTTGATGGAGACACTGGTCCCTGCATTTGTATGGAGACACTGGTCCCTGCATTGTATGGAGACACTGGTCCCTGCATTGTATGGAGACACTGGTCCCTGCATTGTATGGAGACACTGGTCCCTGCATTGTATGGAGACACTGGTCCCTGCATTGTATGGAGACACGGTCCCTGCATTGTATGGAGACACTGGTCCCTGCATTGTATGGAGACACTGGTCCCTGCATTGTATGGAGACACTGGTCCCTGCATTGTATGGAGACACGGTCCCTGCATTGTATGGAGACACCGGTCCCTGCATTGTATGGAGACACTGGTCCCTGCATTGTATGGAGACACTGGTCCCTGCATTGTATGGAGACAACTGGTCCCTGCATTGTATGGAGACACTGGTCCCTGCATTGTATGGAGACACTGGTCCCTGCATTGTATGGAGACACTGGTCCCTGCATTGTATGGAGACACTGGTCCCTGCATTGTATGGTGAACTGGTCCCTGCATTGTATGAGACACTGGTCCCTGCATTGGGGCTTCCTGTATGCTGTCCACTGGTCCCTGCATTCTCGTATGGAGACACCGGTCCCTGCATTGCTCCTGTATGGAGACACCGGTCCCTGCATTGCTCCTGTATGGAGACACTGGTCCCTGCATTGTATGGAGACACTGGTCCCTGCATTGTATGGAGACACTGGTCCCTGCATTGTATGGAGACACTGGTCCCTGCATTGTATGGAGACACAGGTCCCTGCATTGTTATGGAGACACCGGTCCCTGCATTGTATGGAGACACCGGTCCCTGCATTGTATGGAGACACCGGTCCCTGCATTGTATGGAGACACCGGTCCCTGCATTGTATGGAGACACTGGTCCCTGCATTGTATGGAGACACTGGTCCCTGCATTGTATGGAGACACTGGTCCCTGCATTGTATGGAGACACTGGTCCCTGCATTGTATGGAGACACTGGTCCCTGCATTGTATGGAGACACTGGTCCCTGCATTGTATGGAGACACTGGTCCCTGCATTGTAGGAGACACGGTCCCTGCATTGTATGGAGACACTGGTCCCTGCATTGCTTATGGGACACTGGTCCCTGCATTGTATGGAGACACTGGTCCCTGCATTGCTCCTGTATGGAGACACCGGTCCCTGCATTGCTCCTGAGGAGACACCGGTCCCTGCATTGCTCCTGTATGGAGACACTGGTCCCTGCATTGTATGGAGACACTGGTCCCTGCATTGTATGGAGACACTGGTCCCTGCATTGTATGGAGACACTGGTCCCTGCATTGTATGGAGACACCGGTCCCTGCATTGTATGGAGACACCGGTCCCTGCATTGTATGGAGACACTGGTCCCTGCATTGCTACCTGAGAGACACCAGTCCCTGCATTGTATGGAGACACCGATCCCTGCATTGTATGGAGACACTAGTCCCTGCATGTTCCTGTATGGAGACACCTGGTCCCTGCATTTTATGGAGACACTGGTCCCTGCATTGCCCTGTATGGAGACATCCGGTCCCTGCATTGTATGGAGACACTGGTCCCTGCATTGTATGGAGACACCGGTCCCTGCATTGTATGGAGACACTGGTCCCTGCATTGTATGGAGACACTGGTCCCTGCATTGTATGGAGACACTGGTCCCTGCATTGTATGGAGACAACCGGTCCCTGCATTGTATGGAGACACGTCCCTGCATTGTATGGAGACACTGGTCCTGCATTGTATGAGACACTGGTCCCTGCATTGTATGGAGACACTGGTCCCTGCATTGTATGGAGACACTGGTCCCTGCATTGTATGGAGACACTGGTCCCTGCATTGTATGGAGACACCGGTCCCTGCATTGGAGACACCGGTCCCTGCATTGTATGGAGACACTGGTCCCTGCATTGTATGGAGACACTGGTCCCTGCATTGTATGGAGACACCGGTCCCTGCATTGTATGGAGACACCGGTCCCTGCATTGTATGGAGACACTGGTCCCTGCATTGTATGGAGACACTGGTCCCTGCATTTTGTATGGAGACACCGGTCCCTGCATTGTATGGAGACACCGGTCCCTGCATTGTATGGAGACACCGGTCCCTGCATTGTATGGAGACACTGGTCCCTGCATTGTATGGAGACACCGGTCCCTGCATTGTATGGAGACACTGGTCCCTGCATTGTATGGAGACACTGGTCCCTGCATTGTATGGAGACACCGGTCCCTGCATTGGAGACACCGGTCCCTGCATTGTATGGAGACACTGGTCCCTGCATTGTATGGAGACACCGGTCCCTGCATTGTATGGAGACACTGGTCCCTGCATTGTATGGAGACACTGGTCCCTGCATTGTATGGAGACACTGGTCCCTGCATTGTATGGAGACACTGGTCCCTGCATTGTATGGAGACACTGGTCCCTGCATTGTATGGAGACACTGGTCCCTGCATTGTATGGAGACACTGGTCCCTGCATTGTATGGAGACACCGGTCCCTGCATTGCTCAGGTGGATTTTGGACCATTCTTCCACACAAACACTCTTCACATCCCGCAGATCCCATGGATCCTTCTATGATCTCGGAGCTTTAGATCCTTCCAGACATTTCTATTGGATTCAGCTCCAGTGATCGGCTCAGACATTCTAGCAGATTTATTTTCTCTCGTCTGTTGTGTTTGGGATCATTGCCTTGTGAAATGTCGCCCTCGTTTCATCCTCATCATCCTGTTAGATGAAGCAGATTTTTATCAGGAATGTTTCGATACATTTGTCTGTTCATTCTTCTGTCAATTATATGTAGTTTGCCAGTGCAGTATGCTGAAAAACAGCCGCACACCATGTTGTGCCCAATGTTGTGTGCTTCAATGTTGTGTGAGGATACTTTTGCCTTTTGGCCTCCAAACATGGTGTGTATTATGGCCTCCAAAGAGTTCAGTTTTGGTCTCATCTGACCAGACCGTATTCTCCCCTATTTCAGAGACTTGTCTAAATGTTGTTATGTAAACTTTAACTGATTTTGAACTTGCTTTTGTTCAGGAATGGAGTTTTGTGTGATGAGTGTGCATACTGGAGCGTGCATGCAGGAGCGTGCATGCAGGCCATGGAGGGGGAGAGCATTATCTATTGTTTTCTATGTTTTCTTCATGTATTCTGACACAACTGTACCTTCTACTACATGAGATCACAAAAGACCTTGTCATGAACCCTTCTACTTCCTGGGACCACTAGAGACATTGTCATAAAACCTTCCACAACCTGGGACCACCAGAGACATTAACATGAACCCTTCTACTACCTGGGACCACCAAAGATATTGTCATAAGCCCCTTCTACTACCTTAGACCACCAGAGATTTTGTCATTAACCTTCTACTACCTGAGACCACCAGAGACATTGTCATGAACCCTTCTACTACCTGAGACCACCAGAGACATTATCATGAACCCTTCTACTACCTGAGACCACCAGAGACATTGTCATGAAACCTTCTACTACCTGAGACCACCAGAGACATTGTCATGAACCCTTCTACTACCTGAGACCACCAGAGACATTGTCATGAAACCTTCTACTACCTGAGACCACCAGAGACATTGTCATGAACCCTTCTACCACCTGAGACCACCAGAGACATTGTCATGAACCCTTCTACTACCTGAGACCACCTGAGACATTGTCATGAACCCTTCTTCTACCTGAGACCACCAGAGACATTGTCATGAACCCTTCTACCACCTGAGACCGCCAGAGGCATTGTCATTAAACGTCTATTACCTGAGACCACCAATGATGTTGTCATGAACCCTTCTACTAGCTGAGACCACAAGAGACATTGTCATGAACCCTTCTACTACCTGAGACTACCAGAGTCATTGTCATGAACCCTTCTTTCACCTGGACCACCAGAGACATTGTCATGAACCCTTCTACTACCTGAGACCACCAGAGACATTGTCATGAACCCTTCTTCTACCTGAGACCACCAGAGACATTGTCATGAACCCTTCTACTACCTGAGACCACCAGAGACATTGTCATGAACCTTCTATTACCTGAGACCACCAGAGACATTGTAATGAACCCTTCTACTACCTGAGACCACCAGAGACATTGTCATGAACCCTTCTACTACCTGAGACCACCAGAGACATTGTCATGAACCTTCTATTACCTGAGACCACCAGAGACATTGTAATGAACCCTTCTACTACCTGAGACCACCAGAGTCATTGTCATGAACCCTTCTACCACCTGAGACCACCAGAGACATTGTCATGAACCCTTCTACTGCCTGAGGCCACCAGAGACATTGTCATTAACCTTCTTCTACCTGAGACCACCAGAGACATTGTCATGAGCCCTTCTACCACCTGAGACCACCAGAGACATTGTCATGAACCCTGCTACTACCTGAGACTACCAGAGTCATTGTCATGAACCCTTCTTTCACCTGGACCACCAGAGACATTGTCATGAACCCTTCTTCTACCTGAGACCACCAGAGTCATTGTCATGAACCCTTCTATTACCTGAGACCACCAGAGACATTGTCATGAACCCTTCTACTACCTGAGACCACCAGAGACATTGTCATGAACCCTTCTACTACCTGAGACCACCAGAGACATTGTCATGAACCCTTCTACACCTGAGACCACCAGAGACATTGTCATGAACCCTTCTACTACCTGAGACCACCAGAGACATTGTCATGAACCCTTCTACTACCTGAGACCACCAGAGACATTGTCATGAACCCTTCTACACCTGAGACCACCAGAGACATTGTCATAACCTTCTACTACCTGAGACCACCAGAGACATTGTCATGAACCACTTCTATCTACCTGAGACCACCAGAGACATTGTCATGAACCCTTCTACACCTGAGACCACCAGAGACATTGTCATGAACCCTTCTACACCTGAGACCACCAGAGACATTGTCATGAACCCTTCTACACCTGAGACCACCAGAGACATTGTCATGAACCCTCATTCTACCTTGAGACCACCAGAGACATTGTCATGAACCCTTACTACCTGAGACCACCAGAGACATTGTCATGAACCCTTCTACTACCTGAGACCACCAGAAGACATTGTCATGAACCCTTCTACACCTGAGACCACCAGAGACATTGTCATTAACCTTCTACTACCTGAGACCACCAGAGACATTGTCATGAACCCTTCTACCACTGAGACCACCAGAGACATTGTCATGACATTCACTGAGACCCAGCATTGTCATAACCTTCTACCCCTGAGACCACCAGAGACATTGTCATGAACCCTTCTACTACCTGAGACCACAGAGACATTTCATGACCTTCTACACTGAGACCACCAGAGACATTGTCATGAACCCTTCTACCACCTGAGACCACCAGAGACATTGTCATGAACCCTTTCTACACCTGATACCCCACCAGATCCAACAGAACATTGTCATGAACCCTTCTACTACCTGAGACCACCAGAGACATTGTCATGAACCCTTCTACCACCTGAGACCACCAGAGACATTGTCATGAACCCTCTACTACCTGAGACCACCAGAGACATTGTCATGAACCCTTCTACTACCTGAGACCACCAGAGACATTGTCATGAACCCTTCTACTACCTGAGACCACCAGAGACATTGTCATGAACCCTTCTACCTACCTGAGACCACCAGAGACATTGTCATGAACCCTTCTACTACCTGAGACCACCAGAGACATTGTCATGAACCCTTCTACTACCTGAGACCACCAGAGACATTGTCATGAACCCTTCTACCACCTGAGACCACCAGAGACATTGTCATGAACCTTCTACCTACCTGAGACCACCAGAGACATTGTCATGAACCCTTCTACTACCTGAGACCACCAGAGACATTGTCATGAACCCTTCTACTACCTGAGACCACCAGAGACATTGTCATGAACCCTTCTACTACCTGAGACCACCAGAGACATTGTCATGAACCCTTCTACTACCTGAGACCACCAGAGACATTGTCATGAACCCTTCTACTACCTGAGACCACCAGAGACATTGTCATGAACCCTTCTACCACCTGAGACCACCAGAGACATTGTCATGAACCCTTCTACTACCTGAGACCACCAGAGACATTGTCATGAACCCTTCTACTACCTGGACCACCAGAGACATTGTCATGAACCCTTCTACACTACACAACTTGAGACCAACCTGACACCAGAGACATTGTCATGAACCCTTCTACACCTGAGACCACCAGAGACATTGTCATGAACCCTTCTACACCTGAGACCACAGAGACATTGTCATGAACCCTTCTACTACCTGAGACCACCAGAGACATTGTCATGAACCCTTCTACTACCTGAGACCACCAGAGACATTGTCATGAACCCTTCTACACCTGAGACCACCAGAGACATTGTCATGAACCCTTCTACTACCTGAGACCACCAGAGACATTGTCATGAACCCTTCTACTACCTGAGACCACCAGAGACATTGTCATGAACCCTTCTACTACCTGAGACCACCAGAGACATTGTCATGAACCCTTCTACACCTGAGACCACCAGAGACATTGTCATGAACCTTCTACTACCTGAGACCACCAGAGACATTGTCATGAACCCTTCTACTACCTGAGACCACCAGAGACATTGTCATGAACCCTTCTACCACCTGAGACCACCAGAGACATTGTCATGAACCCTTCTACTACCTGAGACCACCAGAGACATTGTCATGAACCTTCTTACTACCTGAGACCACCAGAGACATTGTCATGAACCCTTCTACTACCTGAGACCACCAGAGACATTGTCATGAACCCTTCTACTACCTGAGACCACCAGAGACATTGTCATGAACCCTTCTACACCTGAGACCACCAGAGACATTGTCATGAACCCTTCTACTACCTGAGACCACCAGAGACATTGTCATGAACCCTTCTACTACCTGAGACCACCAGAGACATTTTCATGAACCCTTCTACTACCTGGACCACCAGAGACATTGTCATGAACCCTTCTACTACCTGAGACCACCAGAGACATTGTCATTAACCTTCTACTACCTGAGACCTACCAGAGACATTGTCATGAACCCTTTCTACCTGTGACCACCAAGACATTGTCAGAACCCTTCTACCACCTGAGAAACCATCATGTCATTGTCATGAACCCTTCTACCTACCTGAGACCACCAGAGACATTGTCATGAACCCTTCTACTACCTGAGACCACCAGAGACATTGTCATGAACCCTTCTTACACCTGAGACCACCAGAGACATTGTCATGAACCCTTCTACTACCTGAGACCACCAGAGACATTGTCATGAACCCTTCTACCACCTGAGACCACCAGAGACATTGTCATGAACCCTTCTACTACCTGAGACCACCAGAGACATTGTCATGAACCTTCTACTACCTGAGACCACCATAATATTGCCATTTATCACTGAGCTACCATAGATAACAAGGGACCCTAAGTGACTAGTTCTGTATATATTAACCCCTTAAGTCCTCCTATGCCGCCATATATATTATCATGAATGAACGCATCAATAAATATCTTTAGAAGTAATGGATCATTGGCGAATTCCAAAACAGCATTGACCCCAGACACTCTTCCGTCTCTTTATTACACAATGATTACACTTTATTTCCATTTAAACCTTCACACTATGATGTTTTTTCTCTATAATATTCCGTAGCATCGCTAAAAAAAACCATTCAATGCACTGTAATATGCAAAAACAATGACTTCAGCCCATTAACGGCCACGTCTGCCTCCTCTCCGGATCCTGCCCTCTGTGTTTTTCTTCACATTAACCCACAAATAGCAGCTTAATTCCCCCCTGTAGTTTACATTCCTTAATGCCCTTTGTTTTCATTTGCAGCATAAAATTTCAATGATTCCCCCCCCATCCCGCTCTAACCTTGCCGTGAACATGGCGGTCCCAGTGGTGCCATTTACCCTAGAAACAGCCAAGTGCAGCCGCGGAGGAATGTTAATGTCTTGCAGGAGACGTCCATCTCTTGGGTATTAAAGAGGTAATTGAGAATTGAAAAAAATGTATATTCAGTGGTGAGTGCCGTAAATAAGATGCAACCGGGTCTCCTGGCACCGGCCCGCTACATTATTTGTCTTTACTGGGAATTGAGCGGTGGGAGGTGAGGATTTCACTGACTCCGACCCTACAGTAAGAGAAAGAAAACATCACTGGGAATGGAATGAACTTCAATGGAATACCTGATAGCGGAGCTCACATACCGCCTCACTGTTAGCATTAATTACACCGCTATCCAGAGCTGAACAGGGGCGGGAAGGTTTTTGCTAATTTAGGGACCATTATCACAATTGACATCTACAAAAACTTAAAATCCTGAGAAGAACCAAGTTGTATAAGGATTCTTGAGAAGACAAAAAAAAATGGGTCAATGAGGTACGCTACATTAAGGAAGGGAGATTCATGAAGGGTCATTAGGATATGGGGGTCTGACTGCAGGAACCCCAGTGGATCACTAAAATGAAGAGTCAACATTATCTATTGCTATAATTGAGCTAAACGTTTTGCAGCACCCTCTATAGTCCCTGACCACCGGACCAAACACCTTGTATCGCCATTAAAGGAATTGTCCACTACTTTGACAACCCCTTCTCATTCCCCATGTTTGGCCCCCATAAAAATAAAAAAAAGCCTATACTCACCTCTGCTGCCACTGCAGTTATAGTGATGTCAGAATCTGCAAAAACACTCGTGCATGCCCTCATCATCTCCCACCTTGACTACTGCAACCTCTTAAGGTACTGTCACACATGGCAATTTTGCTAAACAATATCACTGGCAATTTGCTGGTTGCAGTGAAATCATGGAGACATTGTAACATTTGTACACGGCAACAAAATAGAACAATGTGTCCATGATTTCACCGCAACAAGCAATATTGTCACGTGTGACGGTACCTTAACTCTCTGACTTCCCCTCTAGCACTCTCGCACCCCTACAATCTATCCTAAACTCTGCTGCCCAAATAATTCACCTGTCTTCAGGCAATTCCTCAGCTTCTCCGCTCTGACAATATCTTCACTGACTTCCGATTGCCCAAAACCCTAACTGACATACCAAGCCAATACTAACCTGAACGTAACATCCGATCCTCACAAGAGCTCCTTCTCTCCTCACCTTTTATGTTTTCTTCCCACAACTGTATACAAGATTTCTCCCGTGCATCGCCCACAACCTGCAACTCTCTGCCCCAACACATCAGACTCTCACCCACTGTGGAAACCTTCAAAAGAAATCTGAAGACCTCCTCTTCCAACAAGCTACAATCTGCAATGATCCTCAGTCCAAAAACCACCGGACGACCAACTCTTCCCTCTCCTACTGTATCCTCACCCATCCCTTGTAGACTGTGAGCCCTCATGGGCAGGATCCTCGCTCCTCCTCCTCTGTATCCTCACCCATCCCTTGTAGACTGTGAGCCCTCATGGGCAGTGCCCTCTCTCCTCACCTACTGTACTCTCACCCATCCCTTATAGACTGTGAGCCCTCGTGGGCAGGGTCCTCTCTCCTCCCCTATTGTATCCTCACTCATCCCTTATAGGCTGTGAACCCTCATGGGCAGGGTCCTCTCTCCTCATCTACTGTATCCTCACCCATCCCTTGTAGACTGTGAACCCTCATGGGCAGGGTCCTCTCTCCTCACCTACTGTATCCTCACCCATCCCTCGTAGACTGTTCACCCCCCGGGCATGGTCCTCTCGCCTCCTGCTCTGTATCCTCACCCATCCCTTGTGCACTGTGAGCCTTCATGGGCAGAGTCTTCTCTCCTCACCTACTGTATCCTC